>CM031918.1:7606248-8206248 GCA_018703695.1 Prunus fruticosa
CAAGAGGCTTGGACGTGAAGCCCCGGAAGAGCACCTATAGGGCCAAACTCAAAGCTCCTATGGTCGAAACACCTGCCTTGCTCGAGAAATGAATCCACCGTTTTTATTTTTTTTGGTTGTTTTTGTTTTTGTTATTTTTGGTTTCAGACAAAGTAGAAGTCTAAGGAAAAGAAAGAGACAAAAGAAACACACTTCCCAAACTTAAATCAAACAAAACGACAAACGGAAAAGAAAGCAGATTCTCAAACTTAAATAAAACAAACAATAAGTTCTCTGAAAAGAAAGCAGAATTTCCTGAACTAAATAAAACAAAGACTACAGCCGAAGGGAAAGGCAAAAACACAAAGCTTTAAAATTAAAAGAACCTTACAAAAAACACAAAACACCAGGAAAAACACCTAAAAAGAAAAGTAAAGAAAGTAAATAAAAGGTGCTTCCCCTTTGAAGCGATTAAGGTCGAGCATGCCCTGAAATCCGAAATGGTGTTGGCTCCAATTTACCATATGCCCAATTAAACCACATATCTAAGCCCATGAATACCCATTTCTTCCTAAAACTCAAGGAAAAACATCAAAAAATTCAGAACAAAACAAATGGCATCCTCATGCACTCACCTTGATGATCTCAACCTTGAGCTCTCACCTCACCACTCGAATGGCCAGGGCTCGACAACTCCCTGCCTTCCCAAACTCCAGATGACCCATCTGCACCGGCCTCAAAACTTTGCTAGGCAATACCAAACTTTTTCTGCTAGGCATGTCTCGAATAGATGCGCGGGCAGGATGATTGCAGGAACTTGATATCGGAGATCACCCGCATGTGGCACAGAGGTCCAGGCGCAGTGGAGGAGCCCACAATTTAACGGTTCATGCGGTTCCGTGTGAGTCACTCAGGAGAGACATGGCGAAAATTACGGCGAGGACACGGGAGTGTGCCTTGTGAGCGAGGAAGTGGCTTCCTTAGGCTACTGGTGGAGACTTGTAGAACATTGAGAATTTTGGAAGAGAATGTGTGAGAACTGGGAATCTGGAAAAGAGTGCTTGAGAACTTGGGAGGATGTTTGAGAACCTTGTGGATTTTGGAAGAAGACATGTGTTTGAAAGCTTTAGAGAATTTGATGAAGGAAATGGGAGAAGTGTTTGGGAAGCCCTGGCAGAGAGATGTTTGAAGAATTTAGAAGAAGAGAAGGAAAGTGTTTTGAGATTTAGTACAAAGAAAATTTAGTAGAATGATCTTACTACAACAACGAGAACTACAAAGGAAAACTAAGAGAATTGAAAGGGAGAGAAGGGAGGGAAGCTCTAGAGTAGTGTTTGAGAGCTCCCTCCTGGGCTGCTACCAGAAGTTAGAAATTCCCTATTTATAGGCCTAAGGGGAAGTGTTAAATTTGATGATACAATAGGTTTACCTACCACACTCACTTCACCAACTACAACACTTAATTCACCTAACACACTATTACATTTGTAAATATTTCCTCTTGTCTTTAGGCTTAGTGTCACAACTCCCACTTCAACTTCAATTAATTCATTTGGCTGCTAAAATTCCACTCAAATATAGGTATTGAATATGCTTCACCTAACTTTCCCACAATCAACAACACATCATCATGCATATGTCATGCATGACAACTCATTGCAGCCAGCTTGTGGCCTGTTTGGGCTTGTGGCTCCAGTTGAAAAATTCTGGAAAAATATGGATCTTGAAGCTCTTTGTTATCTTTCCAAGCATATGCAGCCCAACTCAAGGAAAAATCGGAAAGGCCTTCAAATGTGATTTTTGGCCCAGTAACAGAGATGCTGCCGAATTTGACCTTAAGTTGCCAAAACATGTATAACTTCCCCAGAAAGACTTGGAATCATGAACCGTAAATTCTACAGAGAAAACAGACTTTTCGTAGCTTTCCAATGATGTATGGCTCATTATCTGGTTCTTCTCTAGAAAGTACAGTCCAATCCGTGAAGTTGGCTGATCTGCAGACACCGTTTCGAGCTAATTGTCTCCAAAATGCAATTAGTGAGTTTAAGCTTATTACATCTTAAACAAATACAAAACTTATTAAAAGCACAAGTTTACTCAAAAGCATAACCAAATCATAAGTTAAAAGGGTACAAAATGATATGTAATTATGCACCGATCAATACCCCTAAACCAGTATTTTGCTAGTTCTAAGCAAAAAAAAAGGAAAACAAGAGTAAAATAAAACAAGAAGTTAACTAGACCACTTTTGGAGGTAACTCGAATTGCATTTAGCGTATCAACAAGCCTTTAAACCTCAGGCATCCCTAGTAGGAGGAGTTGTGCTCCTGGTTAGGGTTTAACAGAATATGAGATCCCAAACCGTTTTTCTACTCTACAAAACAAAATGGTTAGAAAACTTATTAGAATCTGCAGTCCTTTAGCAAAATAACAAAAACAAAATAAAGCAAAAATAAAAATAAAAATAGAAACAATCACAAAACACAAAAAATCAAAATAAAAACTCAAAACAACATTTCCGAACATTTCTAAAGAGAAATGACTCATGCACATGACTCAAAAGTTTTAACAATAAAAGCTCAATTTAGACATTATTTACAAGGCGGCAAAGTTCAAAACATAATATGCTCTTAGTGTGGTAGTGTGATCCGCCAAAAATGCAAACAAATTCCCCAACTCAGTTTCCACACAGTTTCAAAAATCATACAAAGCACAAGTTCAACTTCAAACTCACCAAAGTTGTCCTCTCCAAATGAATCATCCTAAGAGGGTTAGATGCAATACTCTAGTCTTATAAACATGAATACTGGGGTTAAACCATAAGGACTTAACTCGAAATAGAAAGATAAAGAACTTGCATTAAAATGATCTCAAGAAGGATGTCAAACACTCAAAAGTAGAAAATGGAAGGCAATTCAACCACATGACATTTAAGATCAATTTAGGTCTTCATAGGTTGTAATGGGGCCAAGGGTGTAAGGTGAGTAAGAAAAATCGAGTGACTGAGAAAACAAGTCCAAGGAACTCGAAATATAAGAGCATAAAACAATTGTTTTAGAAGACTTTGTACCATCACAATGAGAATTTATTTTTACATGATCAAAACTCCTTATACCTTCATTTACAGTCTATTTCACTCCTTTATTGAACAACCACCAATTTATTTCTGAAGGCCCAAAAAATGGAAAGTCCAACCAACCACCACTTTTCTCTTTTCTTTTCACCAATTATGTGGATTTTTTTTTTCCTTTTTTTTCAAAATCTACCCTCTTTCCAAAATTAGCATAAAAAACACATCCCAATTAAAAGCTCATGAGTCCCTTAAAGGGTAAATATTTGTTTTGCCTAAGGTGAGGAAATAAAATTGATAAATGAAAGAAAAGGTTTACATGTAGGCTCAAAATGGTTAACAATGGAAAACTATGCTTAACTATGGCACAAGGTTAGCTTGTAGGCACAAACGATCTCAGCTGGCCTTAATATCATTTCTTAAATGTCATGGAATCAAATTGCATAAGAATGAATGACTTTTAGTGTTGACCAAATCAATGAATAGTGAGATCAAACAACAACTTAGATGACAAGAAAATAAGAGTATGTCTATACACTCATGAATCCAAGTACAAGGCTCAAAATCTCACTTTATATGGTTGGTTATATAAGTCTATTTTATGCTGATACAATTCTTTAGATCATGCAAATCCTTTAATTGAAAAAATTATGAAACAAATGTTAAATGTAAAGAAGGTTTCAAACATATCATGCTAGAACAATGCCAATTTATTTTATAAAAATATTAAAAATTTTAAATTTTAATTTTAATTTAAAAAAAAAAAAAAAAAATGAAATCCAATTTTTAAGTCATGCAAACATTTATCACAACTGATCAAAAAATGTGTTCTGAAAGTGACTAAATAGTAATAATAATAATAATAATAATAATAAAAAAAGCAAGACTCAAACAAAATAGTAATAAACAAAAAAAAAAAAAAGCAAAAAAAAAAAAATTAAGGAAAAACCAAATTTACATGCTAAACTCCATACCCCTAACCTAGAAATGAGCATTGCCCCCATGTTTAAAAAATTAGCCACAAGCAATGTCATAATAAAAAATGAAGGTATTAAAGCAAATAAAACTAACAAAATACAAAAATAAAATAAAATAAAATAATTACAAAAATAAAAATTACAAAACAAACTATAAATAGAATAAATAAATAAAACAAATAAATAAAAAGAAACAGATAACACTAAATAGGAGGCCTAACAGATAAGTCAATATGCAAACTCGAAAACTGAAAATAAAAAAAACTTCTCAAAGCCCAAATGAAATTAACCCACCTTGAAACCCAAACAAGGTGAAAAACCGAACCCAAAAATGAAATCCGAAGCCCACACGTTTTTTATCGTTTTAATTTAATTTAAATTTTAATTTTTAAGACTAAACGTGAATTACGAAATAGCAAAGCGTGACTCTCGAAAAGAGGGATGTGGTCCTTGATGTCGTCTCATGGTTAGTCACGGGCAGAAGTAGAAGCCACGTGCTCGACTGTATATAAGCGTCGCAGATTTCACAGCGGAAATCACGTAATTGAAGGCGTTAAGACTTCACCGAAACGTGCCGTCTAAAACACACGTCGGTGATAAATGAGTTGGGTGTGGTTGGGAAGAGAAGGAGGTGGGACTCAGGAATGTCTGTGAGATTTGAAAAATTGCTGTACGGCCCCTATGGCTAGGGTTTGTTAGACTATATCTATAAGAAGGAAAAGTAGGGAAAACACACAACTCAAAAACACAAAAGTGAAAAGAAGCAAAGAAGAAAAAAAGTGAGAAATCAAATGGCCTCTCCCTATCTATTTTTCGTTTGGACTGAATCTGACTCTGACTCTACTCTAGGCATGGGCCAAAAGAGTTGGGACCAGGAATCGGGCACCTGACTTTGCCTCCTCAGGGCCCTTGACCGCCATGACCAACTCTGGACAACGATGTCGCTATCTGAGTTGGAGAAGAACGAGTAACTCCTAAAGATATACTTGTGTTCCTGACAAGGGATGACAACCGGGTTACAGTGATGCCCCTGTACTGAGCGTGAGAGACAGGATGTGCCTTGGCAAGTTCGGGTCACGCTGACCTCGAAGTCCGACTGAGGTAGAGATTCTGAAGGTCAGGGCAGCGGCGAGCGAAGTATGGTTGAGAGTGTCAGAACCGTCACTAAAGCTTGAAAAGGGAAGGCAAGGATAGTGGAGGTGCAACGATGCTAGCAAGTATTGGACGAGTAATAAAAAACCTATCAAAGATTGGTAGAGTCATTCGTGACATGCGAAGTAGTTTGAGGACCTAGACCGAACCAAGGAAATGGAAGCAAGCAGAATCGCAAGAGTAGTTATGCTCAAGCTGACACGACTTTGGGCTTAAGTGGTAAGCCCAAGAGGCCGGACGTAAGCCCCGGAGAGGACAGCCATAAGGGCCAACTCAAAGCTCCTAGGTCCAAACACGTGGCGCCAAGAAATGATTTCTAACCCTTTTATCCTTTTTTGTTGTTTTGTTTTTGTTATTTTTGTTTCACAATAAAAGAGTAAAGTTGGAGAAGGAAAAAGAAAGAGAGAAAGAAACACACTTCCCAAATTGAATCAAACAAAAACGACAAACGGAAAAAAAGCACATTTCTCAAACTTAAATAAAACAAAATATATAACCCAAAGAAAAGCATGTTTCCGAAGTGTAAATAAAGCAAAGATGATAGCCGAGGGAAAGGCAAAACACAAAGCTCTAGAAAATGAAAGTAAACGGACAAAAAACATAAAATACTGTAGGAAAACACGGAAAAGAAAAAAGTAAAGTAAAGTAAAGTAAGTGTGCTTCCCCTTAGCGATTAGGTTCAGATGCCCGGGAAATCTAATCTCGTGTTGCTCTCTCTTATGTGCATACGCGGATTTAAACCACATATCTGGAGCCGGATTACACTCCAGGTTCTTGCAAATTGAGGAAAAACATCAAAAATTCAAGAAGCAAAACAAATGGCATCCTCATGCCTCACCTTTATGATCTCAACCTTGGGCTTCACTTGTACTCTCGAATGGCCAGAGTAAGGGCTCGGACAACTCCTGCTCCTTTCCCCAAACTCCACATATCATCTACGGACTGCCAAACTTTGCTCTAGGTACAAACTTTGCTTTGTATGCCCAATAGAGCAGTGGTTGTTGGAGGATTATTGGCAGGAACTGATATTGCAGGATCTATCTGCATGTGGCAAGAGGTCAATAGGCGGAGCTGCAAAGTCCTATATTAACGTGCTCCATGCGGGTCGGTGACGATCAGGCATGCGATTACCGAGGGACACGGGAGTGTGCCTTGCCAGCGAGGAAGTGGCTCCCTTGAGGCCTATGGCTGACGGTTAGCGGGCTCACCCTGTCAATCGAGGATGTCTGGAAATATTGCAGAAAGTTAGGAACCATGTAGAGCTCCTGTAGACCTGAAATGCCAGGACAAGAGAGCATGCCTAGAAGATGAAGATGATGAAGAAAGATGAAATTAGAAGAAGAAGTTGCTCGTTATTGTTGTTTTGTTTTTTATGTTTTTTTATGTTTTTTTTTTTTTTTGTTTTTGTTTTTTTTTTTAACTTAGAGTTTGAAAGTAAAAATAAACGTGTTT
Organism: Prunus fruticosa; assembly: GCA_018703695.1. Lineage (NCBI taxonomy): Eukaryota > Viridiplantae > Streptophyta > Magnoliopsida > Rosales > Rosaceae > Prunus > Prunus fruticosa. Next base: position 7,612,879 of record CM031918.1, read on the forward strand.
ACACTTAAACTGACTAAGCATACCACGTAAATAAATACATAAACGAACTTAACAAAACAAAGCAAAGAAAAACAAAGAGTTCCAAATTGATTTTTTTTTTAAATTATTATTATTTACAAACTACTCTACGATACAAAGAAACTTCGTCTGAAATTTTGCAAGGAAAATAAATAAAAACTTAAATTTTAGTTTTTAATTTTGTTTTGTTTTGTTTTTTTTAAAACACACAAATATACAACAAACTGATGTATGACCAGTTAGGGCCTCAAGAAATACAGCTTGGGGATCCCTGGAGGTTGGAGGGGTCACAACTGCCCCCGACCCCAAACTCGCAGACACCGAGGGGTCGCCGGAAGAACTCCATAGACACTGGGATTCAATCAAAAGTGTGCACCCAGTCGACCATAAGTCAACTCATATCGAAATCTTTTTGAATTTTTGAATTTTGAATTTTTAGTTTTTAAGATAAGAAAAAAAAATTAAGATAAAATGAGACAACAAACCATAATGAAAATGAACTAAAAGCAACTCTGTAAACAAACGCAAAAAATGACATAAATTGTTGTATTAACTGGTACAAACCAAGGAATAAAGAGTAATTTTAAAAGAGAAAGGTATTGAAATGCTCCCCTTGAAGCAATTAGGCTTTCGAGCAAGTATGCACTTGAAGGGCTTCGGGCGACTTCTCCCACTGCCCACACTTCCCATTCATTGAAGTTGCATCCTTTCTCCCTTTTTTTAGCCCATAAATTTCTAAAAGATAACACACAAACTTGAAAAAATGGATTTAAAAGGATTAGGAAAAAAAAGGAAAATCAACACACATCCAATTCCACGCTTCAAAGTAACAAGCAACAAAGTAAATCAAACTAGTTTATGAAGTTCCGTCTCTCCAAATATGATTATCCATATGGTGTGTGGTTTTAATCAAGTATTCAGAAAAAACATTTAGCTATGGTGTTTAGTCTAAACACAAATTCCTAAACCCATTAAAAACAAGAAGAACAATAAAGAACCAAGTAGAATTTAAACATGGTGTTTGTTTTCAATATCTACCCATTCATTCACTAATCAGTCCTAAGAGTCATATGGTGTTTATGTAAACTCTAACAAAATATTTATTTAAGACAAGTGAATGAAACCACTAAATTAGCAATAATCAACATGCTACTTAACCTTTCTTGTTTTTGTGTTGTGTAAGCTGGGACTTCAAACCCAGTTTCTTGCTTGTTAGGGATTGTCCCTTGTCCGTTGGATTACAAAACACAACTTGTCAATTAACGTCATTAACTTTAAAACATGAACGTCCTAGTTATATACAAAAAATATAAATAAAATAAAAGAGGGGAAACCAAATAGAATCAAACAATATTACCGATTCCCTGGACGGCGCCAAAACTTGTTGTGTAGATTTAGCGCCACCAAAATGGGTTCAACTCTGGATCTCCTCAACTCTGTGAGACTCATGCATTTAGCCGATTCTGGAGTTAGCACATATGTAGTGTTGTCGTTATTCTATCATGGATTTGCTGATTGAACGATCCAATTTTATTTTCTGACACACAACAAAATGAAAACAAAAGAAACAAAACAAGAAGAAAGAATGTACATTACAAGAAAAATAAATTACAACTAAGTAAACATTAAGGAAACTAAGAGAACTTTGAGGAAAGAAAGGAAGTGTTTGGGAACTTAGGGAAGGAGAGAAAGGTGTTTGTGAAGTTGGAGGACGTTTGAGAACTTGGAGGATGTTCGAGAACTTGGAGAACATGGGAGACTTTTCGGAAGAAAGGAGAGATGTGTCCCAGAAATGGGGAATTTGAAGAGAGTGTTTGAGAAACTTGGAGAAGTGTTTGAGAACATTTGAGAATTCTTGGAAAAGAAATGTGTGATAACTTGGGAATTTGGAAGAGAGTGCTTGAGAACTAGGATGTTTGAGAACCTTGTGGATTTTGGAAGAACATGTGTTTGAAAAGCTTTAGAGAATTTGATGAAGTAAATGGGAGAAGTGTTTGGGAAGCGTTTGGAGAAGAGAGTGTTTGTAGAATTTAGAAGAAGAGAAAGGAAAAGTGTTTGAGATTTAGTACAAAGAAAATTTAGTAGAATGATCTTATTACAACAATTGAGAACTACAAAGGAAAACTAAGAGAATTTAGAGAGACAAGTGAAGGGAGGGAACTTAAGAGCTGGTTGAGAGCTCCCCCCCCTTTGGTGTGCACTGCAAGCTTAGAAATTCCCTATTCACAGGCCTAGGGAAGTGAAAAACTCCAAATTATACAATAGGTTTACCTACCACACTCACTTCACCAACTTACAACACTTAATTCACCTAACACACTGTTACATTTGAAAACAATTCCTCCTGTCTTTAGGCTTAGCGTTGCAACTCCCACTTCAACTTCAATGTTACTCATTTGGCTGCTTGCGGGATTGCACTCAAATATAGGTATTGAATATGCTTCACCAAACATTCCCACAATCAACAACACATCATCACGCATATGTCATGTATGACAATGGATCGCAGCCAGCTTGTGGGCTCGTTTTGGCCTTGCTTCTGTCTTAGAAACTCTGGAAAAATATCTACTTTGAGCTCTTTTTCTCTTTCCAAGAATATGCAGCCCAACTCAAGGAAAAATCGGAAAGGCCTTCAAATGTGATTTTTGGCCCAGGAACGAAGATGCTGCCGAATTTGACCTTCAGTTGCCAAAACATGTATAACTTTCTCTAGAATACTCTTTATCATGAACCTAAAAATTCTACAGAAAGACTCCCGTAGCTTTCCAATTATGTATGGCTCATTATCTGGTTCTTCTTAAAAGTAGAGTCCAATCCGTGAGTTGGCTGATCTGGAGACACGTTTCGAGTGAATTGTCTCCAAAATGCCTTTAGTGAGTCTGAAGCTTATAACACTGAAACAAATACAAAACTTATTTAAAGCACAAGTTTAACTCAAAAGAATAACCAAATCATAAGTTAAAAGGGTAAAAAGGTATATGTGATCATGCTCCGATCTAAGCTCCTGGCATGGGAGCAAATTCACACTGAGTCTAGAAGACAAAAGAGAAAACTGAGTGTCTCTGGGGGAAAAATGAGAGTGTCAAGGTAGGAGACCGAGAGTTTGCAAAGAGGTTTGGCTGAGAAAGGAGGGAGAGAAAGAAATGGTGGCTCTAGTGCTTATTTCGGGTTAGACGAGACTACTCCGTCAAATGTCAGTATAGCATAGCAGGAGGGAAAATATGAAGGAAGGAGGATGAATGAAGCACAAAAATTGCTGGGTTTTGCATGCAAGAGAGGAAGCTTGCTCTTAGATCTTGTTGTTGTTGTGTTGTGTCGGGTTGAAGGGGTCCTATTCAGAGCTCGGGAACGGGTCTTCTCCAAGAAACCCTAATGGTTTCTTCCCAATCTAACTTAGTCTTCCTCTTCCTTTCTTCTCCTCTTCCTCGCCTACCTGATGGTGGCAAAAAATCGCGTTTGCCCGCCTCCCACAAAATGAAGTATTTTGGGTGCTCCAGCTTCTTCCAGCTTGGCGCCTCAAAGAGGAGCTTCTACTTTCAGCCTGATCTTTTCCTCTTTCTTCTTCCTCCTTTTCATGGCTAATATTCGTACTGAGAGGAAGGGAGACTGGTATGCATGCCTGTTCTAAGGGTGTTTCGTCTCAAGTATCCCTTGGTTTTTGGAGAGCTTGTGTTGGGATTTGTCTTTGGCCATGTGCTGGAGGCTCTCTATGTCTGACCACATGGGTAGCTTTGGTTTCTCGTTGTTTTTTGTTTCCAGCTTAAGTGTTGGTAGTAGAGATGAAGAATATTTTCCTTGTTTCTCTGGCCTCATAAGGTGATGTGTCTAGTTTGTCAAAGCAATGAGTTAACCTCAACAAGTGTTGGACTATTCTTCGTTGAGGTGTTGGGTTAATTTGGTTAAGCTAATGGTGCTATTCCGGCCGGGCTTTTTGGTTGGGATATTTTCTCCTTGTGCATACCCACATGTTTGTGCCTAGAAATGGGCCTTAGTTCCAAGGCTCCCAAGCAACCCTGTGGGGTTTCATCTTCTCCTGCCATCAATGTACCTCACGTTCGATCCATTACCATCCATACCACAACCCACTCAAGCAAGCGCCACTCATCCGGCGTGGCTTGGGTCCACTTAAGCTTTAGCGTGGCGTGTTGCTTATTTGTTTGGTGTGGCATGTGTGCAAGCGCATACTACGAACTTTCACGTGCCCCAAATCGGATTTCTTTTTTGGTAAGGTATTGCATTGGGCCGAGATTTGACTTGGGTCAACTCTTTACTTTTTTGGGCCTAACATTCCCCCAAGAAAATTCCGCCGGCAACCATTTTCACTCATTCCAACAAACGGGGACTGTTCCAGCGAAGTGAAAAGAGGTGTGTTTGTTTAGGAGCTGTCGCCTAACATCCTTGCCCCAAAAAGTAATAAAAATGTAAGTAAGAAAGAATAAATTAAATGAAGAAATAAATTGAAATCAAACAATAAAATAAAATAATTTGAATTACTAAGGTTTTTAAAAATTAATATATTAATTAAATACTAAATGGCAAAAAGTCATTTTATGTTTGGGAAAGAATTTGGGGAAAAGTCCAATTTTCAGGGGAGACTATGTCGAAATTTCGCCAAGGAAAGTCTTGGTTCTTAGTATTGGGCTTTTTCGGAGATGTTAATAAAATTTTCAGAGGATTTGTCCTGGGTTTTGAGAGCCTGTCTGGGTCTTGTCAATTTGTTATCAGGACCACTTTGCCGTGTAGTGTGAGTGTGCCGACGAGGACGTGAGGATCCTCCTAGAGACGTGAGATTGTAAATCACATCGACCAATGGAGAAGTGGGTGATGTGCCTTATATGTACATGCCCACCCCATCTAGCATCTGACCTTTATTCTTACTCTTATGTCACGGAGGGGCACCAAAGAGTACTTCATGGGATCACTTATGAAAGATCTAAAAGTAATCATGTTGAAGTAGATGATGATTACAATCGGTAAAAATGATCATTTTGTATTCCTCTCAAGAATCATAGAAAAGGGAAAATTTCGGTAGAAAAAAGTCATTTTTATGTTCTTAGGAAAGAGTTCGGGGAAAAGTCCAATTTTCAGGAGAGACTCCTGCGGAGTTTTGGTAGAAAGTTCTCGCTCTCAGTAAGTGATCTCGAAACTTTTACCGTGATTCGTCCTGGGTTTTGTAAGAGTTCTTGGGTGGGTCCCTTAGCGTTTTTCCGGAAAATATTCCTAATCAACTTACTTTTTCAACCAACGTGGGATTTGTTCAGCGAACACAAAGGGGTGCGTTATTGAGGGAAGTTGCCCGTTCCCTTAAAAATGGACCAAACCATCTTACCTTTCAAAACAAACGGGCTATTTGTTCAAGCAAACGGTAAGGGTGCGTCCGTTCAGGAAGTTTCCCATTTACCCGAAAAATGAACCAAAAGGAAGTTACTTTTTCAAGAAACGGGCTATTTTTTCACACTAACGCACTGAGTTGCGTTCCGTCTGTGTAAGTTCGTTCCTCAAAGAAATGGAGCCAACAAACTTACTTTTTCAAACAAAATGGATATTTGTTCAAGCGAATGCAAAGGGGCTTGAAACAAACGCATATTTGTTTAAGCGAACAGAAAGAGGGCATTCGTTGAGTAAAGTCTGCCTCCTGAAAAATAGACCCAACCAACATACTTTTTCAACAAACGAAGCTATTGTGGTTCACGAAATGAAACGTGGGTGCGTCTCGTTAGTAGAGTTACATGTTCCCCAAAAAAATCTACCCAACCATTACTTTTTCAACAAACGGACTGGCTGGCTCAGAGCGGACGCAAGGGTGGCGTCGTTGAGAAAGTTGTCGTTCCTCTCGAAAATATTCCCCAATCAACTTACTCTTTCCAACAAACGGGCGTAGTTTTCATGCTAACACATGAGTTGCTTTAGTTGGTGTAAATTTGCCCGTTCCCCAAAAAAATGGACCCAATCAACTTACTTTTTCAAACAAACGGGTTATTTGTGTAAGGGAACGTAAGAGAGGGCATCTTTGAGTAAGTCTTGCTCGTTCCTGAAAATATGGAACCAAGTTACTTTTTCAAGAAATCGGCTATTTGTTTCACGTGACGAGTGGAGGTTACGTCGTTGAGTAAAGTTACATGTTCCCCAAAAAAAATCAACCCAACCAATTTACTTTTTAAAACAAATAGGCGCCCCTGTTCCAGCGAAACGCAAGGGGTGCGTTCACTAGAAAGTTGCCCATTCTCCTATAAAGGGACCCAACCAATCGACTTTTTCAAACAACTGGCTATTTGTTCAAGCGACAGAATGGTTGGCGTTGTTGTGTATAGTTGCCCGTTCCCTGGAAAAATGGACCCAACAAACTTACTTTTTCAAACAAAGCGGCTTATTCATTCAAGCGAGGTAAGACGACATCCGTTCAGGAAGTTGCCCGGTCACCCGGAAAATGGACCAAACTAACTACTTTTTCAAAACAAACGGGCTATTTTTTCACGAGAACCGCAAGTGTTGCGTTCGTCGTGTAGTTCCTGTCCCGTGATAAATGGACCCAACCAACTTACTTTTTCAACAAACCGGGCTATTTGTTCAAGCAAACGTAGTGGTTGCTGCCGTTGTATAAAGTTGGCCGTCCATGGAAAAATGAACCCAATAAACCTACTTTTTCAACAAAAGAGTGCTATTTGTTCAATCGAAGCAGGTGTTGCGCGTTCGTTGTGTAAAGTTGCCCGTTCCTGGAAAAATGGACCCAACAAACTTACTTTTTCACAGACGGTGTTCAGCGAATGCAAGTGCGTTCATTGAGAAAGTTGCATGTTTCCCGAACCAATACTTTTGCAAAGAGGTTGCATTCTTATGATGTATAAACATCATATTACGGATAAATGAATTATAACTACTTTCAAATATATCTGAATTAGGAGAATTTCTGAAATGTAAAGTCAATATTATCTATATGTATACGGAAATCATGTGAAGGGGATATTACTATTTTAGTTTGGATCTAAGAATTCGTTGAATTACCCTAAACGTTCACATTATAATAGTGTTGGTTGATGAGAGTTGCTTCAAGGTTGTAAAAATAAAGGAAAATAAAATTTATTTTTGTCATTCTTCCCAATTCCAATAAAATGCAACTAGGTCTAGTTTATTATGAGTTGGCGATTAAGAACGTCAATATGGATAGAACTTATAGCTGGTTTAAAAACAAGTAATTTCTACTGGGCCTTTATTCTAGTTTTAGGTTCATTAGGGTTTTTATTGGTTGGGACGTCCCAATATATTAATAAGGGATGTATGGATTCTTGAAGAATTTCATTATATCCCTTCTAAGATCATTAACTCTTATACATAGAAAATGAGACTCAATCTTTTTATTGCGAATTTATATATAAGTTGTTTTCTTTCACTCATATAACTATTTGATTTAGTTCATCAACCCTATATAAGTCTAAAGTTGATCTGGAAATTTGACTTTTAGTGATGAAAAATCTGAGAACACCGTCGCAGAAAATGTTTAGCCACAAAAATTCTTATGAACATTCCGTTAAAACCTTTGGTGACGAAATTTTTTCAAATTTCTGGGCAAATCAGCAGTCTAGTTTTTTGGGTTTTAGGTCCTTTTTTAGCTTCAAGTCGTCCTGAAATATAAATGTAGGCCACCTGAGACCCCCAAACCTGGTCCAAATCATCATAATAATCATTCTAACATGTCGGTGGCTTTAGGATTTACCTAAAAAACAACAAAAAATACATTAGGCAAAAAGTTTGATTTTGACCAAAATAAGAACCTACTTAGCTATGTTGCTATTTTCTGGCATTTAACTTCAACCAATGACCAAAAAACTTCTGGAACATATTCTAAAACGTGTTTTGTAACAATCCCTTGTATTTTTCTTGTGCTTCTTTTTTAAATCATTGTAACATGATATTTAAATCACAATAAAATTTACATTTAAAACTAAAAATACACCAAAATGAATAAGTTATCTAAGCACTTAGAAGATCACGAGCAACACAATGTAAGAAAACCTTTCTTTTGTTCTCCACGATCTTGACCTTAAATACAAGCAAAATAGAAAAGAAAATAACTTTGTTAAAAGGCCTTGGGTTTTCATTTATGCAATGAAAAAAGAGGCTTAATCAAATACACCAAAAATCTGACCAATAGAAGCTCTATATTTTGACTACCTAGTAAATTTTTGTTCACAACAGACCCCCATCTTCCCTTTCAAGTTCTTAAAGTCTGAATTTAAACATATCAGCACCCTTCAAGTATTTGGAATTCAAGCAAACACATACCAACATAAAGGGTACATATATGATCTCCGGGTTTCTACATGGCATATCTTAAGAGACTGAAATGAGTGCTTCATACCAGGCACTAATGCTTGCAATACAGGCTTCAGATAACCAACAAATTATTGAAACATCAACTTGCTCCAAGTCCTGTGTGAGTTCCCACCACAATTAAATCATACACAATCAAGGCCTCATGGGTATTTATATATATATATATATACAATCAGATCAAGAGGCACTATAACAACCCTAAGAAAATCGCATGGGAAAAGAAATACAAAATTTGAATAATTAATTTCTGGAATTGTTCAGCAAAAAAACTGAAACAACAATTAAAAATCACTAGTGATTAGCAATTTACAGCACCAAAAATCACCTCACTCACATCATATAAACATGATAACAAATCCAAGCTACTGAAAACAAACACTATCATGCAATTGTGTCGAGAATCTGACTACTAATCCAAAGCCTAATACACCCTAAACCCCCTAAACACCACAACATCACATTGGTGACCTGGATTTGCACATAGTAGCTTAGTAATTGCATATACCCATATGCAATTGCACGACACTACTTGCAAGTGCATCAACCCTTTATTATAACATTGCACAAATAATGCACACAACCCACTCATGCATTTCTCCTTGGGCCGGGATTCTCAATCCTTTCAAATCCAAATCTTAACCAATCATAACATTACACTTTCTGGAACACTTTACGCTCCATAACAAAATATTCAAAAACACAGCGAACCTACCTAGCGTACTCACGAAATCCCCTCACTTGCATAATTTAAAAACAAAATATATACTTGGAATTGCATTCAGTGACTTGGAGTTGCATACAAGCCGATTAGTAATTGCATATAGACATATGCAATTGCATGACAGGATTTAAATTTGCATGAACATTACAACCAAGAATGTAGGATACCCACTTCACCTCACCACACTTTCACAATCAGAAACCCACTTCATCTCATGAATGTGAGCAACCTACTTCCCCTCTTGTCCCAAGTTATCACCACAAAATTTCAATTAACAATAACATAAAACATAGCGTTAACTTACTTTCACAAGGAGCTAATACCAAATGCTTTCACAAGGGATCCAATTGAAGATGAGAGGAGTGCCAACAACCCACCAATGACTGAAAAAACTAATTCCAATTCCTATTATCAACCCCAAATGCTAACCCCTAAAATTAACACCAAAATCCAAACCCTAAAATAGGGGACAAAGAAGAGAGAAATGTTGCAGAGAGGAAGAAGACCACGAAGAGGATGACTTTGAAGACCACGAATAGGAGTTCAAGAAGAGGAGTTGAAGAAGATGACTTTGAAGACCACGAAGAAATCAGGTTGAAGTTCAACCAGATGTTGCAGAGAGGAGGAAGACCACGAAGAGGATGACTTTGAAGACCACGAAGAATCAGTTTGAACTTCAGCCAGATGAGCTTAAGAAATGAGCTTAGAGAAGAGACGACGTTGAGGCGCGAGTTTATTATTTCACTTATTGACCTTGGAGGGAGTGAAATATTTGACCTTTCACCTGCTGAAGGTTTCATTTGTTTTTAAAAATGCCCACGTGACTAGCATGTGATCGCTGTACCGGTGTATTTGATGCACCACAGAAGGACTCGCCAGGATATCTTCCCAAACCCAAGCATTGCCTAGCCATTTGCCCCATCCTCAGTCATGGCTCTCAAATCATCCACACCATCTCCAACTCCCATCTCTTCCTCTTCTGTTGTGTGCCAGAGTTCATCACCCTCCCCTACCCCACAATGGTCAACCCCTTTTCATACTACTCCAATCGTTAAAGCCCTTTCCCCTCCCCCTGACTACGCCTCCTTCATTTTTTAAAGTTTTTTTTTCTAATGTTATGTTAGTTTAATTTAAGTTTTAATATATTTTAAAATCAATTCAACTTTTTTTTAATTTAAAAAAGCTTTATAGGTTTTCAAAAAAAGAAAAAGAAAAAAGATTATAATGTTCATATTTAATGACAATTTTAACTGAAATGGACTAAATTGGCTAATGATGTTAAATACAAGGACCAAATTGACCAAATTAAAAACACAGGGATTAAATTGGCCATTTGCTAAAACACATGGACTATTTTGACATTTAAGCCTTTTTTATATTATAATTTTTCCATTTTTAAAAATATATTTGAAAATAAAAAGACTAAAATACCCTTAAAATGGATAGAAAATTAAATGGTATTAAAATCATATGACAAATCATGAATTTTGAAATTAAAGTGCCATTTCTATTAAATTATTTTTTAAAGTGACAAATTAAAAGTGAAGTATAAGTTCACAATTCTACTAAAATACCCTATAATTATATAACATGCGCATATCGCACACCAAGAGCACCACGAGGGAATCAATGTGTATATATTTTTTAAAGATGTTCTGACTTTAATTTAATTAAAAAAAATTATATTATTTAGTTTCCTCCATGTTCATATCTACAATCTGAAGATATTCTTCATGAACAGTTGTACCTTTTGCTCTCCTCAATATTCTCTTCCCGGCCTTGTTCATGAGTCTCTAATTTCTCCTAATGATCCTTTACAATTACTATTTGTTCAAAACATTTCCAGCTTAAACGCAGAGATTAACAACGAAGTTGAAACAAAGTGAGGGAGAAAATGGAGGGTGAGTTTGGAAGCTTCATTAAGGTATGGACTTCAGTATTTGTATGTATATTCTACTGCTATTCAATTGGTAAAATAGTCCCAAAAGGTACAACCAGACTTGTCTGTGCTCTCCCAGTTGTGTGCCTCTTCTTCTACCTTCCTCTCAACTTCTCCTCCATCCATCTTGGAGGCGGCACAGGCTTTTTCATTTCATGGCTTGGAAGCTTCAAGCTTCTACTTTTTGCCTTTGGCAAAGGCCCTTTAGCTTCAGACCCATCAATCTCCATTGGACGTTTCTTGGCCATTGCCTGCCTTCCAATTGAGATCCAGAAAACCCATCTCCTTCAAAATCCCATCTAAATGGCCAAAACCCCAAAAACCCACCTCAAAATCCCCAAATTGAAACCAACCCATCTCCCAAAAACACCATACATTTTGTAATTAAGGGCTTTCTTTTGGCCATTCTAATTGGTGTCCTTAATTACAGTCAGCAAATCCACCCGAAGCTCATCTTAGTCCTTCATTGCTTGTACATATACCTTCTTCTAGAAACCCAACTCATCATTGTAGCAGCCCTCGCTTGGGCCCTTCTGGGTTTAGACCTCAAACCCCATTTCAATGAGCCTTACCTCTCCACCTCTCTGCAAAACTTCTGGGGCAGAAGATGGAACCTCGTGGTCACCAGTATCCTACGCCAGTCCGTATACGAACCCACCCTCAATTTCTCCACGTGCGTCATTGGCCGCAGGTGGGCCTCACTGCCCGCTGTCTTTGCAAGCTTCCTTGTCTCCGGGCTGATGCACGAGCTCATATACTACTACATGGGGCGTTTGAGGCCCACGTGGGAGGTCACGTGGTTCTTCGTTTTGCACGGGTTTTGTTTGATGGTGGAGATCGTTTTGAAGAAGGCGTTGAAGGGCAGGTGTCTGTTACCGAGGCCGATCTCTGTGGTTTTGACCGTTGGATTTGTGGTAGCTACTTGCTTCTGGCTATTTTTTCCCCAGTTTCTTCGATGTAAGGCTGATGTCAGAATGCTTCAAGAGTACCGAGCTTTTGTCGTGTTCTTGAAGAATGTCATCAATTTATTTTCATACAAGTGATTGGAGAAATGAGGGAATCGAACCTAACACCTAAGAAATAATTATCGATTTATTTCGTTTCATTTAATTTCGAATCCCTTTTTCTGTTTTAATATTATATATTATTCCGTTCTATCTTTTTGAACTTTTTGTGTAGTTGGAAAATGTTACTTTTAAAAGAAAGGGATCTTTCACTATGTTAAAAGTCGTTAGTGGTCATGAAGGAGCTCAATCCACTAGGAATGAATGAAAATCGTGATGTTTAGTTGAACATCAAAAGTGCTGACATGAATATTATTATTGCAAGAAATACATTTACTATGGAAAAACTTAAAACATATTTTAATTTATGCTTTTGTTGAAATCAAACATGACAATAATAACGAATATTATTTTCTTATTACAAGAAAATAATTACGATGCGATTTAATTATCAATTCACAAAGGGCCCAGTTGCCAATCAATTTCTAAACGAGTGCAATCCAGCAAACCTTTAACTCTGTTTAGAGCTGCTTGCCTGTGTTTCAGCAATGGAAGTGACAAATCCTTTACTTGCTCCACCTCCTTGTCATTCTTTCTTTTCCTGGGCAAGCTCCTTGATAAACTTTTCCATTTGGATTCAAACTCACAAGCTACAAACAAAACAAAAAAAATGTACAAAAGAAAAATTACTTGGCTGTTAAGAGTTGAAGATGTGGAGCTTAGCTTTCAGCCAGTCAAGTTTCGACCAAAAAAAGTCCATCACAAGCCAATATCTAAGGATAAAAGGAGCAGGAAGCGAATACAATTATTAATCTGACCAGATCAAACTGTGGAGAAGAGAGTTAAAATGTCCGTAACCATTTCCATTGCATACAGTTCAGTAAACCAGAGAATATGATATCTAATTTTCTAATTTAATCTTTTATAACAAATGCGTGGAAAATATATGGCGTCAGTCATCAAAGAGAATCAACAAGAAGATCCTACTAGAATACAGGGGCACACAACGCTCAAGCCACACATCCATATTATCTTTATGAAGACCATTCTTATAATGAATTAAGAGTAAGAAATTTTACTGCACAAATCAAAATAGTCTGAAGAAATTTTCCCGCGAATGGCACTATTCCCAAAACCATCCCTCTAATAAACAAATCAAATTGTAAATTGTCAAACTTCCGTGTGAATGGCCACTTATATGAAATTAGAAACCTTATTGGTTCATAAATCAGACGTGGTTTAATTTCCTTTCCCTAGAAAGAAACTGCCATGAAAACCCTAAACCCATAAAAGAACTTCAGAATAGAGCTTATCCCACCACAAAAAGACCAGGAAACAACAACATCGTTATCCATCTCGCTCTAGTGCTTGGAAGAGAAAAAAATCAAGAAAAGAAGTTCCCAATCCTTTTACCTATCACCTCAAGTTAACAACTAACCAGAACTTCTTTATTCACATCCAAATAAAGAAAATCATTCAACAAAATTGACTGATCACCCTTGTGCTGACCAAATAAAATTATGTATAATTTATATCGACACTTCAAAATATGTGTACCATTGTTTGCAGCAATAAATTTTTTTTTTCCTTCAAAAGGAACTAATTGAAGAGAATAAACAATGTACCAGGAGACAGGTAGCACAGTGCAGAGCAAAAAAGCAAAAGCACGGAGCTGTTTAATACTAGTGTGATTTTTAATCTATGTTTCGTAAACTTGAACATCCCCAACCAGCTACAGCTGGAGTAATGAAGATTGAGCCAATATATTGTTCAAAAGGCCTCAATTCAAGCAAAAAATGACTTTCTTAATTAGTAGCCACACAGGCTTCTAGAAGGGCTGGAATAACTCAGGGCCAGTGCCTGGTTATGACACTACTCACATTAGAATCACAAGCTCTTTTATCAAAATTTCGAACAAAATACCTTCTCTTTGGTCCTTGAAACCATGTATTAGGCATGCACAAATCCATGGTCTTCCAGCACAGGATGCTTTTGCACCCCCTTTTAGTTCACCATTATGTTGTTTCAAACTACAAAAGAATTTAAGAAGAATAATTAGAAAAGAAGCACAATCAACTGGTGCACTATGAATGAATATGTGAAATGACATAATAAAGTTGCTGTTCAACTCCAGCCTAACAAAAAATGCAAGCTACAAACAATAGGCCATACAACAACCTCCATCTCGGCTCCCCAATTCTGAGACGAAAGGCCTAAAAAAAAAAGAAAAAAAAAGAAGGAAAACTGCTTAAGTTTCTAACCCATGTAAACGTCTAATTATCCCATAATCATAAAGACCCAGTTAAGAATAATTCACAAATTTCTCAAAATTCTGGTCGAAGGAAAGGATAAATTTGAAAAGCCCAGATAAAAAATTTGTTCATAAATGTAGGAAATGAATCATGAAAATGAAAATTTGAAACCGAATCAACATACCGGCGAGAGAAATCAGTGGTGACACCAACGTAGGTCTTTGTGGGGGTATTGGTGGAAAGTATGAGATACACAGACCATGACCTTCTTGATTTTGATGGAGAGTTCGATGTTGCTTCTGCTGATTTGATTGGCAGCGATTGTGGCAAAGATGATATTTTTGGGGATTTAGGGTTTGGGTGCTTTACAGAAGGGAATGTCCTTGAGAGTCGTTGCATCATTTCAGGTGAACATCTCAACTCGTTCGAACAAAAATAAAAAAAATAAAAAAAATCCCAACTCCGCCTTATTTTGAACTTTTCTCTTTTTATATATATATATATATATATATATATTATATACGTGTCATGAATACTCAATTCAAATTCGATCGTTTAATAAACGTGTCATGCACAAGTTGACTCATTAATTTTTTGTGTGTGTCTCGAGTCGTGTTAGGGTTTGTGGGTTACATATGTATTTTAACGGGTTGGCCGGATTTCCACCTCATGATCCATTTTGTTAAACGAGTTATATAAGTATTTTAGCGGGTATGTGGGTTGACTAAAAACCCATTTGCTTATTAAACGGGTCATGATGGGTTGACCTGAAAATAACCTGAATTTTAATTATGTGAGTTGACTTGCTAATTTCTTGTGGTTTCAAGTCGTGTAATGAATTGTGGCCGAAATTGCCACCCCAGCAATGATATTGTTTTTTTTTTTTTGCTACAGGTCTTATATGGAGGACCCTTTTTTTCCTTTTCAACTTTTTATTTTATTTTATAAATTTTCAGGATGCCTTGGTCTTTTGGGGGTACATGTGCATATGACCAGTTGCCTCAGTCAGCATATCCTTAGCCTTCATGGCCAGTCAACTCATCCTCCTTAATTTTCAAGCATGCATTGAGTTTTTTTTATGGGTGTTGTTAAACAAACCCTAAAATTAATTGGGTATTCTTTATGATCTAAATACACCATAATATTTAAATCAAAATGTAAAACTAAGTACACCCTATTTAACTACAAAAAATATCCATGATATACTTTATCACACAACACCAAAACTCATTTGAGAGCGAAATAACCTTTGATCTAGTGATAAAATGACAAGTCTTTGAATTTGGGTACAGAATTCCTAAAAATGAATTGCGGCAGATATTTAAATACGAGATGAATCTATACAGCAACTTCATCATCATATTCTACTTCAATTGCCTTAACGATGTTGTGCCTTCCTTAAGAAACCAAACTAAGCAATAAACGATATAACAAAGAACACAAAAGAATTTAAGGGTTTCTCCAGTATCGGAGTACCTCCCTAATCAACAGAAGCTTCTTATTAATCACCAAAGAAATACAAGATAACTCACAAATCCAAGAGCTCTCAAGTGCACAAACAGATGTTTGACCATCTTATCTAAACTACTCCTAAGGTAGTCTGTTTATACTAATAGATGTCATAGGTTACAATTAAATCCTATTATACATAGGAAACCAAATCCTAAACTAAAACTGTATCCTCACCAAACTAGGAAATTAAGCTAATGTTAGCTTGCGTCCAAGCTAACCCAAAAAAAACCCACAGCTTTCCTTTTCCTACGTTAATACCTATTTTAGTTTAGGCACATATTGATTTTATGCCAATTCCAACAAACTCCACCTTGGCATGAAATCCATATTGAGACATTACACATAGTAGCATCTGTTGCTCCACCATATTGCAAGATCAAACTTACTTCACATGCACCAAATCCAAACAATGCTTGAACTTGGATGCATCAACCGCCTTGGTCAACATGTCAGCTGTCTTTAGTAGCAATCTTCCTAAGGCAAATTTCACCTTCAACTACTACCTCTCTTACGAAATGATATCGCACATCTATGTGTTTGGTCCTTGCATGATGTACTTGATATCTTGCCAAATAAATGGCACTCTGGCTGTCACAATACACATCCAACTTATGTTGTTCCATACCTAAATCTACCATCAACCCCAAAATCCAAATTGCTTCTTTGATTGCTTCAGCGATCGCCATGTATTCTGCTTCTGTGATTGATAGTGCAATTGTTGGTTTTAATATTGATATCCAGCATATCTGGAGTGGCCTGCAGAGCAAGATTGATCTTTTGCGGTCTTAGTGGTAGGAGTAATGTTAATTGCAATTGAGACCAGCAGCATTTATAGAATCATCCCGTATTTAAATATCTACCCAAAATCATTTTTAGGAATTATGTACCCAAATTCAAAGACTTACCATTTTACCAAACCCATTGGGGATTTTAATTTTTCAACCTAAACCAAAAAAGAAGAAAAGGTAATACCTTTTTTGATGACTCTCTCGACATGTTTGCATCAATGAATTACTAAATAACGATGAAACAAATTGTTGGTGTTAATACTAAGGTTTTTGGAAGTAAGGTTTTTCTCTTCGTTTGATTATGGTTGCATATGGTGTGTAAGGTGTACTCATTAAAATTACATTTATTTCACAATTCAATATATCTTTTTTGGTCATTATATATCAGGATAAATTAGTAATTCAATAAATAGTTTGGTAATAGGGTGTACTGGATTAATTTTAGGGTTCGTTTAACAACATCCATTTTTTATGTATTCATAAACTTGACCATTATTAAAAAGCGTATTTAAAGAGAAATGGATTTTTTTTAAAAAGGGTTTCCGCAACTTTATTTTCACTCAACTCAGTGAGTTATTTCATGTTTTATTGGCCACTCTTTGGTTTTTTGTTTTCACGGGATAGTAGATCTTGAGGTTGTTCGCACCTCATCGAGGCATTCTGTTCCACTCGCTTCCATACACGTTTTATTTTCGTAGGACTTTTATTTCATATCATGTTATGAACTTCGCCATGAAATTTATAACGAAATAGATTATTACTCTACTAGGTTGTTGGATTATGTCTATGTTGAGGATTTTATACGTTTGTGTTATTCTTACAGGTGGAAATTTGGAAGTGATAATAGCCCAACTCTTCGCTTTAGGTATTATTCATTGAGACAAAGTGACGGCAACCATTGAAGGAACACGTGACAAAATTATATATGTAGAAGATGTCTTATTAACAACAGAATATATGACAGTTAAATATCTACATTATCATTGAAGAAAGGCTTCTTCAGTACATTTTCATTATTTGAGCTCTAATTTCCCAAAGCGAGATCTGATATAAGAACTGATAAAATCCCAAACCGAGAACTTGGATGCGAAGAATCGTACGTTTACTACCTTTTTCGCGCCGTCTCTGGCAAACTCCAAGTCCCTGGCAATGTTGTTCTGCATACCTTCTGGGGCATCCAGCAAAGGCAATGCTACTAAGCCCTGAGTCTCCAGGTTTTTAATCCACCCGCGTAATAAGTAATTCACAACCTGTATGACAATGATTGTTATTCTTCAAATAACAAAGAGCACGCAGGAAATCAGAAACCTAATATAAACTTGCTATATACAACAGGAACCTAAGTACATTCCATTTCTTGTGTGTTCCAGCTTTTCCTAGAACTTCAGAAGGAAAGAACAGACCTTTCTGTCTCACCCAAAAACACAACTGGAATTATTTCTGCACAGCCATTCGTGTTCATATATTTGATTTAAACAGAAAATAAGAACTCAACATTAGGCCGCCCACTCGAGCTATATCATGATTGCAGCTTCTCTTTTCTTCAAAAGTTAGAAGAATAAAATATGTTTACTCTGTGTTCACTACTACAAAATTGTTAAAAGACGAGACTTAATACACAACGGTTCTTATAAAACCGTTGTGATGTTTTCTTCCTCAACGTTGAGTGAAGAAGAGACGACTAAAAAGGAAATTAAATTATCATTCCATTGGTCAACTCAATTTAAATCTTTTTTCCTCTGGAGCATTTGGAACCCTGATATTCATTCACATTGATTTTTCGACAAAACAAACAATGTCAAATGACTGAACTGGAAAAAAGTTGAATGGATGCAACTAACTTCCATCCTTATGAACTAAACAATCAATATCAAATGGCTGAACTGTAGAGCAAAACAAGAAATAAGGTCTAGTTCTTTTATTTCTTTTCGTAAATTTTGAACAGCTATAAATATCCAAATTAGAACACATATAAGAAACTACTAGTTAGGCTAACTATTCTTGCAATACTGACTATTCAACGGGTTCTGTGCTAATTAGTGAAAGGGTGCTTACCTCAGGAACTTCATCATGAGGACAGTGGCCAGCTGGACTGATCTCATAATATGGAGCTTCAGGCACCTGCTGCTTCACCTGAAGGCCCCATAAAGGTTTTACCCAGGGGTCTTCTTTTCCATACATAAGACAAATTGGTACATTGTTCATGTGACATCTACAACAAAAGTTGCACTGGAGCTTCTCAATTAATTTGGACCAGAAAAAGGAAGGCAGATACAAAATAGTCTTCATGAATATAATCCCTTTATATTTCCTACCTGGATAAAGCATCCCTAAATGATAGTTGTCCTTGAGGAGCCAACATAATTGAGGCAAATGATGCAGCAGCAGCTGGATGCTCTGATGTCTCAAGTATACGAGAAAATACTTTGTCGACATTTGTTGAATGATCTGCATAAACTTGTTTAAGTACCTCCGCTATACTCCTAGGATCACTTATTTTCTGCCAACTGAAAGCAATGAAACAAATTCAAACAGTTTTAACTCAATCAACAGTAAATATCGAAAGATTGCAGCAGCCATATCCAAAGCTCCTAACTACATAACTAAATTACAACCCTGAAACGTAAAATATATCCAAGGATAATGCTTACACTATTTCTGTGAGCTTTCTCACAGTGGGAGGTAAAGGAAAGGATCCTGCTGATGGGAATATTTTTGCTAATCCTGGAGATCGTGTGGGATTAGGTAGAAATCCCCAGAAAGGAGTTGCATTTAACAATGTGACACCTTTCACCAAATGAGGGTTACATGCGGCAAAATATAAAGCAACAAATCCTCCTAGTGAGTTCCCTGCAATATAGACAGGTTCACCGATTACCTGCATGGAAAGATGGTTGCATTTATATTGCTCATTAGTCTCAAGGATGTGATGGAGAAAGCTACTCATTATAAAGAAATAAACTAAAATTACATGTTGCTTCCTTGAAAACAATGCCCCTTGATAACAATCTTCATGCAAGAAACAAAATGCAACAACAATAAGCAATGCCTGAGAACAATTCATGTTACACATAATGTAGAAATCGTGTATAAAACTTCAATCTTTCTTGTTAGTGCTGAACAGGATTCCATACATCTTTAATCTTTAAATCCAACTTTAAGTATATCACTAACCAGGTGAATAGACATATACTAATGGGACCTAAGATCACATAGAAAGATGTTCACAAATTACAATAACTATATTATACAGTACCAAACAGATTATTAGCATAGAGGCTTACTTCTGTCTAACACTAGAACTAGCATAAGAATGGACAATAAGACAACTATTGCAACTTGCATCTCATAGCCATGCTCCAACCTCTATCAAAATCACATTTTCTTGCAGAAAAACAAAGTAAAACACTGGTTTAAGTCCCTTCTCAACTTATCCCAATATGCAGACCTGCCATCTAATTACTTGTAGTAACTTCTTCACTTGCAATAAAGCATTGAGTTAAATCCAAAACTCATCATTTCATATGATAAAATCAGAATATATACACTAAGAAAGAATATTATTTATTTCATAAGAGCTTTCACCCAAGAAAGTATATCAGTGCATGAAGCATTTGTCATAATGCTGATTTCTGTGATGCAAAAAGAAGGGAAACGATATAAGGAGTCAAATGGCTGGAGTAAAATGCATGAATGATTTAAATTTCTACCTAAATGCTGATTATCCATGATAATACAAATTGTGGGAAAAGGAGGGTCAGCATGGCTAAAACTATATGAAAGCGTATGACAGTGGAATCTAAGTGCCGTACTTGATAGTTTCTTGCCCAGAGATTCAAGAACATATTAACTTTTAGGAAGAATATTATGATAACACAAGCCATCATAAGAAATTCAACAGGAACTAGAAATCTATAAGATCTGCCATAACTGCAAGGTGTTATTTTGGCAGCATACCACTGGAAAACAAAGTAGAAGTCATAGCGATCTCATACCAAATGAACCATGTATTTTGCTCAAATTAGCACAACAACAATGCAAAGTGAAGAAAGGGAACACATAGATCAAGTCACAGAGGTAGGCAGAGGTAACCCGAGCTAGAATATCAGTATCCACCAAAATGAACATATAAAACATGATTCTCTGTGCTTTCATCAGATAATGGAACAAGGAAAAAAGTTAAGTGCTATAGTGTACCTCTTCTATGAAGTAACGAACTTGATCTTGCCATAAATCAATAGAGTATACGAGCTCGCTTGCCCATGGTTCAGATTTCTCTCCAAAACCCCACAACAAATCTTTCGTGTCCGACACACCTTCCTCATTACGAGGGGCAGGGTCTTCAAATGGCAATGACCTACCCTGCCCGAGGAAATCAATTGCCCATACTCTAAAATCAAGCCCCAAATCCTTCAGTTGCTTCTCATAGTGAAAGGAACCAACCCCAAAACCAGGCAGAAGCAGCACTGGAGGGGAGCCTAAGTTTTCACATCCAGCTTTCTCATAATGCACATTGAATTTGGTCTTCCATTCCCAAAAGCAACTACTTACTGTTGCACCTGATTCGCCTTTGGATTCATCTGGTAGACCAGGAATCAAAACTTTAGTTACTGGTTCCCCTGTTTTTGAAATACTTGCATCCTCTTCCCCTCCAATTACATAGCCATCAGAGCTTCTATTTGATAAAATTGGACCAACATGTTTGAAGTTTTCACTGGTGTTTAATGACCTAAAACCTCCTTGGTGATTTAGTTGCTTCAAGAAAGGTTGATCTAAATTGTAACAGCTCAAGAACTTCCTTCTGACATCAAATTTAGCACCGAAAACTCTGTTTTTTCTAAAACCTGGGAGACTGAATTGATGTGAACTTGTGCTTTTCACAATCAATTTCCACCGTAAATTAACAGCATCACAGCATGGTGCAGAACTGCATGAGAGTACTTCCATACCCACAAACTGAATTCTGCAATGATCAATCAAAACAATGATTCAGCAACAATTTCACTTTACCCCTTATTGCATGAGACGAATTGAGTAAATGAAAAAGAATAATTTTCAAATCACATGTTGTATGTAACTTTCATCTCATGCTTCCAAATCACAACTGATATGAACAGAACTTAATATCAATTACCACTCCTGAACTTCAGTTAACTTGAGAAAAGAGATTAAACAAAATTAGCAACCAGTAGCTTTGCTGTACAACTCTAAAAGAAACACGCAGATTTATGGCAAAAGAAGAACTGATTTCTTTATTGTTTTGGGTTACCTCTAAAGTGAGCAGCGAAGTGTCATTAGAGTTGCGATGCTTTGTGGAATGCTCAGTCCTCTCCAAGTATTTAGGAGATGCTTGCAAAATCTAGAGGGAGAGAGAGAGAGAGTTGGGCAGTTGATTACACGCTTCTTCTTGCTTTAATAACCAAGGAAAAAAACGAACTTTTAAATTTGTGTTTCATATCCTTTCGCTAAATATCAATCAACCGACCAAAAACACGACAAAACATTAGTTGAGGCTTGCACTCTGTCAAGGTCTTGTACCTGCTGATGTAAATGCTTGTACCAAGCGTTTTGCTATTTTTTATGCATGGTGATTTTCCCACTCCTTTTTTTATCCACCTAAATTTTCTTTTGTTTTTTTAATACTTTTTACTATAAGATAAAAGGGAGTGTAAGTGAACAAAATATGTGTGAGAACATACAATTAAAAAAAAAAAAAGTGTAAGTGGATAAAAGGGTAATGGGAAAATCAGTACCTTTTTTTATTTATTTTCCGTTTCTCACCCCATACTGCTTCTCATTTTAGAATGATAATTTCTAGTCCTAGTTATTTGATCTAGTGGCATTCAATCTTTAACTTGCGGTGGCCAACGTGAATTCTCACATGTTGCTATAAGGGAATGTTTGAGAATACTTTTGCAATGGTTAAAAGTGATTTTTAACCACCAAAAACACTTTTGATGAAATTCGATACCAATATTTTAAAATGCCTATCGATAATAAAAGTATTTCCCTAGTAGGTGCTTCTTCAAAAGCATTTACATTTCGGCTTTTGCTAAGAAAAATGCTGATAATAAAAGTGTTTATGAGTGCTTCTTATAAAAAGTAGTCCTAAATAAACCCTTAATAATTTAAAACAAATGTACAAATAAATAGATATTGACTTTAGAAAATATGAATGCCCAAAGAAGGTTGGGAAGAAAAAGCAAAATTTAAAGTTTAAAAAAAAAAATACAAAGGAAGGAAAAGAAAAACATGACAGAGACAAGTGTGTGCGGAAAGACTCCGAGAACTTGTTTGTCCTTTTCCAAGGAGCTGCACTCACCACATGGAAGTGAAGAGCTAACGTCAATGTCATTGGCTCAACTAGATTTTTC
This sequence comes from Prunus fruticosa, assembly GCA_018703695.1. NCBI lineage: Eukaryota > Viridiplantae > Streptophyta > Magnoliopsida > Rosales > Rosaceae > Prunus > Prunus fruticosa. The sequence goes on from CM031918.1 coordinate 7,635,818, forward strand.
CGAGCTATGCTTGTCTGGAACCGAGATTAGATTCTACCTGCTGCACTTGGGCGGCAGCCTCAATCAGTTATGTTTCAGTGGGCCACATTGGAAGGTTATTTCAGAAGATCCAAGGTTTAATTGCTTGTATGATGAATTGGCATGTGGAAATGTAAACACGTGTCCGGGTGTAACGCAGATGGGACCAGTCACTTGCAGTGGCGTGGAAACAGAAATAAGCCACCTCTTTACGGAAATGGGTTGGAGCTATCCTGCGCTGTATTGCTTCACACGTTAATGCTTGAAAATCGCGCGTTCAACGTTGTCTTCATGTTGGACTAAGAAAACGAAACGATTGCAATTATTTTTTGAAATTATTATTTTCGAAAATATGACATATTATATATCAAGCACTATCTCCCCTAAGGAAAATTCATAATAAATTTCTAGCATAAGAATAAAATTGGGTATAATATGCTAATACGAGGTTATCATAGTGGTCGTGGCCCTCCTTCTCCCCTCTTGCTTGGCACTCAGAACCGAAACCCTAAGTTGTCTTTGATCCCATTCCCAAATTGTAATTTTCATTAACTGTATGTCAAAAAAAAAAAAAAAAAAAGGAATTGTGTATAGTATAGGGTTTTCTTGTCACTTGAAATTTCATTCATAGAGAGAAATCGGATAGAAAGCCCAAAAAACAGGAAAGGCACAACAAAGAAGAAAGCCAAAAAATGGCCCACACCAAAACAAAGCCCCAAACCAGCAAACCCTAATAGCAAACAGAAACCACAACCGTCGTCATCAACTCCACATCTGAGCGGATAGGAGAAACAACCAAGAAGACCTGCAGCAAGAGGATGCCAAAGAAACAAACCACCATCACAACACCACAAACAGGAGTCAAATAAACCAAAACAAGAACTTGAATGTCAGGTTAAATAAGAGGATCTCCTAATTAACTGAATGTTGCTCATACTATAATATCGTATTTATGAGTGCTTAATTCGAAAAAAAATACCCCTAAATTAATCAACTTACCAATTTTTAAATGCTACACACTTCGTGAACTTCAGTTTGCAAATGGTGCAATTATTATTATTTATTTATACAATAATCGATATTGGGGAAAGGGGGAGTCAATACCTAGGATAATTCGAAGGGTAAACGCTCTTAACAACTTAGCTACAAGCCTCTTCCGCAAAGGTGCAATTTAATCGAATGATATAATGGATTAATTGAGAAAAGTGCAGATGAGTAAAAATAAATAACAGAAATAAACAAGCCAACAAGGAAACAAAAAATTAACAAATTACTATGCATGAACAGTCAAAGAAATTAAATCAAGAAATGATTTTTTTTCTTCTTAAATATACAATATGTAATTCAATTACGACAACTTTCATCCAACAAGATCTCTTAATTAGAATGATGAACTTTAAAGGAACATCAAGAATATTTCATCCACCAGTAGGCACTTCAAATCGGCAAACAGGACAATAGTGGCTTTGTTTGAGCCATGTCACTATGCACTTTTCATGAAACAAATGTGAGCAAGGCATGCAAGCGATTTCTGATCCTCCACTAAACTCTTCCATGCAAACAGTGCAACTATCACTTTCACTTGCACAAATTTGCCTTCTTTTTCTCTCTCGACGCCCCTCTTCCTCATCATCCTCCTCCTCCTCGTCCCCATCACCCACTCTAACCCTCTTTAAAACCTTCTCAATCGCTGAATCGCTCGCCGGGACCATGCCCTCGTCAATACCATTGCTCATTAATATTCTTTCTATTAGTTGCATACACGGCTCATAACGATGCTTGAGGTGCACTTTTTTCATGTGAACGCACAACCCCAATACCTTACGACCCATGTTGCTAACCCTATTGCCAATTATGAGACCCTGTTCTATAATCTGCTTCACAATATGTCTATTAAACGCATCCCTTCTATTGATTCCAACTACCTCCAGCATGCTACAAAGAATCACGTGCGCCTCGCGGTCATTCTTTAACATGTCCATGTCCAAACGGCGGTTTGCTGCCTTTGTTTTCACAAATTCTATGTCGGTGGTTTCAGAGTTTAAGGAATGATTAACGTATTTGTAATGGGATTGATGCACAAGCTTAACATGAAACTCAACCGACTGTACTGATGAACGGCTCTGACTATGAACATGATTAGGGTTGTCTAATTTTGCGGTAATGTCTTGGATGCGAAAGCCAAAGCGTTGTTGGTCGTGATGGATGGCAGGGAAGTCTTCCATGGAAATTAGTCAAGGCTGGAAACTCAATTTCAGAATTGCTTTGGTTATTCTGAAGAAGTAATATATAGCGTCCAGTCGATATAGTTCTAACAAACACATATATTTATATAGGGATGGTGGGTTTCCATATTGGTTTAGGATTGAGAAACGAATGATCAAGAGAGTTGACTTTCTTGGTTGAAAATTTTACGAAAATGGGTCTTTATATGAAATTGGTAAGCACAGGCCAATTACTTGTTATACTCTTTTTGTTTTCGAGAAAAATTGGTCGTTACTCTTTTTTTGGTTTACATACCTTTTTGGTTATTGAGTTTTACACAAAATTTCAATTTAGTTGTTGAAATTGTTTTTAGCCGAATCAGTCATTGTATTATCTAAGGGGGTGTATTGAATTGAGATTTTAAAAGATTATTTACAATAAAAAAGTCTTGCGAATTTAAGCAGAATATAGTTACTTATAGGATTTTTTTTAATAGATTTCTACAATCAAGATTTTTTACTTATGAATTTTAAAGATTTCAATAACAGAATTTATAAGATTTGAAAGAATCACATAGATTTCTTTGGGGTCGACATAATTTTTTTATAGAAACAATAGACCCTTATTAAAAATGAAACGTTAACATTGTTTCTATCTCTCCCCCACCCTGACACCCACAAAGCGAACCTTTGCTCTCAGCAACCCACCCTCCCGCAGCCACCACATACACACTCTCTCGCTTTTGGTTCTCACCTCTGTCAAAATCATTTATTTGTATCAAAATATATTTTTGGTTGATAAAAGACGAAATTTCATTGAAACTCAAATAGGGGCACAATATTGAAACAAAATATCATGAATCAAAACATCAAGTACAGTTGTTAAACCCCACGACACCACATTTCTCACAGGTGGTTCTACCCATGTGCAATTGTTAACATGTCGCCACACTCTGGCTCCAATTGCACAGGTTCCTATGACGTCCACGATACCACATTTCTCACAGGCATTTCATCAAACGCCCTATAGGCACTCTGTAACTCACTGCATCTACCATAAAACTTACCAAAGATATTCCAATATACACATTGGCAACAAACCCACTTCTTATTTCTGTGCATGACGGAGAATCAACAGAGCTAGAATCAAACATGTCATCGAACAAAGTTGAGATTTTTATTGGTGAATTAGAATCAGAGGAAAAAAAAAACATAAAAAAAACTCTCTATGTGACCCTCCATGTCTTCTATCTCGTCAGCCCACCGCCCCACTGCCCCACCACAGAAAAATAAGAGAACAAAGTTGAGATTTTTATTGGTGAATTGGGGGGTTGAAGGTGATGGAGAATTCACAAGATTTTATTATGCAACAGAGAGGGAGATGGGGACACATTCCTTATTTTAGAAAATCCTTCAAAATTTGCAAATTTTTAAATACCATAAGACTTTTTTTTACTTGTTTAAAATCTTGATTGAATACCACCAGATTTAATAACCCTAAGACTTTTTAGATTATTTAAAGGGAGTTTCACTAAAATACCCAAAATGGGGGCTGAAATTATAAAAATACCCAACACCCAAAACACTTTATAAACATACCCAAAACCCATCATTACACACACTCAATACCCATTTATAAACATACCCAAAAAATATACAATTGTTGATTGTGGGGTTGATTTTGGGTATGTTTCTATGTATAAATAGTGATTGAGTATTTTTATAAATACATGTATAGGATTGAGTATTTTTATAAATATCTATTATTTAAAAATCTGAATTGAATACCCAAGACTTATTTATCCCAAAATAGTCTTTTAAAATCCCAATTGAATACACCCCCCTAAAAGTTTACAATTTATAGACATGTCTTTAGTTTTCCATTAACTAGTTGTCAAAATTTCAATTTGATCACTGCGAAAAGAAGAAGAAGTTTAAAAGCCATGCAAATCATATGGTCTTACACAAGCTAACTGTAACCTAAAAATTTATAGTAGGTGTATCATCAATTAAGACTAAAAATATGCTTTAATTAATTCATGATAACGAGTTTTAACAATCCCCTCAAACAGTCGAAGTATACGACATAAAAACAATAGCAAAGAGATATATTCCAGGTCAAGATAATACAGTTAAAGTATTTAACTTTTTTTTTTAATGGCTTATTATTATTATTTATATATTTGAGAAAGAGAATTCATTCATAGAATCGAAGTACAAAGAACGACATGATATAGTGGCCTCATTAAAACCTTCTTAGGACAACCTCATAGGACAAACCCCAGGGGAGAAAAGAGTACCACACATGTCATGGACTAACAAGAGAGTCCGATTCAAGTCACTTTTTGGACCATTACAATAGAAGAACAAATCAAAAATGAAAACTAACACAAAGACCTCAATGAGAACCGCAACTACATACCAACACAGTAAACCCACACGAGAGGACCGAAGAACATCCCAACTGTCAAAAGAAGCATTCTATGAGCAAAATCATAGTCATTTGATACTCATACAAGCTGCAAGACATACCATAGCAGAAACTAGGAGAGAACACGCAGGAGGAACACATAAACAACAGGTAAAAGGACCCCTGAGAAGGACTCCACTACATGTCTTTTGGTTGAAGCTTGGGGTTTTGTAAATTCGACGACAAAGTATGTAACCCTTCACTTTTTGTTACTATAAATAATACCCAATTTTTATAAGTAAAAACCCATGACTAGGATCCAACTCATCAAGTTACTTTATTAAGCTCAATATTTGATTTATTATAATTTTTTTGATTGCCAAAATACCCCTATTTATATTTCAATGTGTAATGGGGTGGTGTTTTGAATTTTGTAGAGTGATTGGTATATGTATAAGAAATAGAAAATGTAAGGACCTATATTGGACAAGCCCTTAAATGTATGATAAGGAAGGCCCAAATAATCCATTTTATTCAATATAACTAAAGAGCACATATAATAATTAAATGGTATACTAGTGATTTGTCCCTGAACTTGTACCTAATTTTCGATTGACCAATTATCCTTTTGTTTTTATAGAAAATTAAGGATATGAACTTCTTTTTTTTGCCAATTTCCCCTATGCTGTCTAAATCTGCAACATTTCATCCAATCTGCCGTTAAATATGAGGGCAAAATGGTCATTTTGTACATTAAAAAGAAATAAAAAATGAAAAATAAAGTAAAAACCAAAAAATTCAAATAATACTCTCTCTCAAATAAGAGTATGTGTATAACACTCATGAAATGAAGTACAAGGCTCAAAAGCTCACATTATATGGTTATATAAGTCTAATTTATGCTTGATACAATTATTTGGGTCATGTAAATCTTTTAATTGGAAAATTATGAAACAAATGGCAAATGCAAAGAAAGTTTCGAACATATCATGCTAGAACAATGCCAATTTTTATTTATTTATATATTTAAGTTTTTATTTATTTTTATTTTTACAATAAAAAGTTACAAAAAATATAAATAATAAATAAAATTCAATTTTCATTTAAGTCATGCAACATTTATCACAATCTCATCATATGTGTTCGGAAAGTGACTCAAAAATAAAACAAAACAAGACTCAAAATAAAAGAAAAACAAGCAATAACTTTTTTTTTTTTATATATAATTTTTTTTAATTTAAAAAATTTAGGAAAAACCAAATTTATTTGCTAAACTTTAATACCCCCAAACCTAGAAATGAACATTGTCCTCAATGTTTAAAAATTAGGAACAAGCAATGTCATAATAAGAAATGAAAGTATTAAAGCAAATAAAAATAATAAAATACAAAAAGAAAATAGTTACAAATTAAAAATTACAAAACAAACAAACAAATAAAAAGAATTGAAAACACTCAAAATAGTAAGCCCTAAACAGACAGTCTTACGCAAACCCAAACCCAAACGATTGAAAACCCAACCCAAAAGAAAGTTAACCCACTTTGAAACCTAAACAACGGTGAAAACCCGAAGCTCACAATGAAGTCTGAAGCCCACATGTTCAATTGATTTTTATTTATTTATTATTATTTTTTTTTTAAAAAAGAACATGGGTCATGATGTCTCGGTTTAGTGTAAGGGACCAACTGACAGGGCGAGACACGTGTCGACGCGTAGAGGTGCCGCAGACTCCACAAGCGCATGGAAAGGCGCGAGACGACTTTGCTGAACGCGTCCGTTCAGAAAAGACATGTCACGATAAATGAATTGGGTATGGTTGGAAAGCGAGAAGGTTGTGGGACTCAAGGAATGCTGGAGATTCAGAAAATGCTTAGACGCTGCAATGGCTAGGGTTTAGCAAACTAAGTCTATAAGAAGGAAAAAGAAGGGATGCAAAAAAACACAAACTCAGAAACATAAAAGAGAAAAGAAGGAAAGAAGAAAAGCGAGTGAGAAATCAAATGGCCTCTAACTACCCAATTTCGTTGGATCTCAACCTAGCTCCACCGACTCAGACATGGGGCCAAGCAATGGCACCAGGATGGGTGCCATACTTTGCCTCCGCACGGGACCTGTGACAGTCAATGACTCAATACTCCTGGACAACGATGTTGCCATTGGAGTGGGCAGAAATTTAGTGACTCCTAAAGATATACGTGTGTTCGGGACAAGGGATGACAACCGGGTCACGAGTGATGCCCTGGCACTGAGCGTGCAGAGTACAGCATGTGTCGCAATTTGGGACATCGCCTACTTGCGAAGTCCCATGAGGTAGAGGTGCTGAAAGGTCAGTGGCGGCGGAGCGAAGTATGGTTGAAGAGTGTCAGACTGCTATAAAAATCTTGAAAAGGGAGAGGGCGAGGATAGTGGAGGTGAATCGACACCAGCTAGAAGTATTGCGAGACGAGAATAAAAGCCTAACAAAGATGGTAGGGTTGTATTCTTGTGACATGAGAAAGCAGCTGGAGGACCTAGACCGACCGGGTAAATGCAAGCAAACAGATCGCGAGAGTAGTTATGCTCAAGCTAAGATTGCGATCTTTGGGGGCTCAAGTGGTGAGCCCCAAGAGGCTGTACGTGAAGCCCTGGAAGAGGATAGCCAGAGGGCCAAACTCAAAGCTCCAATGGTCGAGACACCAAACACCGAGAAGAAATGACTTCTATTGCATCATTGATGTTTTTATTTTATGTTGTTGTTTTTGTATTTTCGTTATTTTGTTTCGGAAATAAAAGAGGAAGGTTGCAGAAAGAAAAAGAAAAGACAATTCCCAACTAAAATAAATCAAAGACGACAAACGGAAAGAAAACACATTTCCTTAACTAAAATAAGACAAAGGTGATAGCCGAAAGGGAAAGGCAAAAACACAAAGCACTAGAAAATGAAAGTAACGGGCAAAAACATAAAACACCATAAAACACGAAGAAAAAGAAGAGTAAAGTAAAGTGAAAGTTAATGTGCTCCCCCTTGAAGCGATTAGGTTGAGCATGCCCGGGAAATCCGAAATGGTGTTGGCTCTCTCTTATCGAGCATATGCCTATTTAAACCACACCTCTGCAAGCGGATGATACCCAACATTTCTTCCTGCAAACTCAAGAAAAAAACATCAAAAAATTCAGAAGCAAAACAAATGGCATCCTCATGCACTCACCTTGATGATCTCAACCTTGAGCTATCCCTTGCACCACCAAATGCCTAGATAAGGGCTCCTCCAACTCCTGTCTTCCCAAACTCCACATATCATCATGGCACGGCCTCAAACTTTGCCTGAGGCAATACCGAACTTTTCTGAGGTAATGCCGAACAGTACCAGTGCTGCCTGGGCAGCATGATTGGTAGTAAACTCACATCGGCAGATCACCTGCATGTGGCACGTAGGTCTGACAAGATGGCGGTGGATGAGTCCCACGATTTAACCGTGCTCCATGCGGTCTCGGCTACCAATTTGGGCATGCGATTACCTGGCGAGGACACGGGAGTGCACAACGCGAGCGAGGAGGTGGCTGCCTTGAAGGCTATGGTGGCGGACTGCAGAAGCGGCTTTCCCGTGCCAATCAGCATGTGGAAGCACTGAGAGAAAAATGATGATCATGTAGAGTTGCTGCAGATTCTACAAGTGCGAGACAATAAAGGCAAGCTATGATGATGATGATGAAGAAGAAAAAGTTGTTGTTGTTTTTTTTTTAATTTTACTTGATTTTTTTTTTTGTTTTTTTTTTGTTTTTTTTGTTTTTTGTTTGTTTTTCTTTAATGCAAAGTTTGAAGTGAAATAAAAATGTGTTTTAACACTCAGAAATAAACTAACTAACCAAACCACGTAAATAAATACATAAACTAACTTAACAAAACAAAAACAAAAACAAAACAAAAACAAAGACTCAATAGAAAAGAAAACGAAGAAAATAAAAAACAAAGACTCAATAGAAAAGAAAACAAAGAAAACAAAAAAAAAACTTAGTTTAAAAACACACGAATATACAAGCAACTCACGGATGACCAGTTAAGGGCCTCAGAAAAACACAGCAAGGGGATCCGGGAAGGTTGGAGGGGTCACAATGGTCCCGCTTAAAACCCGAACTTCTTAAACACCGAAGGTGTCGCCTAAAGAACTCCTAGACACTGTATTGACGAAGGTGCTCACTGGGGTTACCATAAGTCAGCTCATATGAAAAATCTTTTTTTAATTTTTTTTTTTTTAAGATAAGAAACAAAAACAAATTAAAATAAAATGAAACAACAAACCATAAACGAAAATGAACTAAGTACTCTAAACAAATTCAAACAAACGACATAAATTGTTTTACTAAAAGAAACAAACCAAGAAACCAAAGAAAAACACAAACAACACTTTCTATCACCCCTTTATCACCATTTGGACAGATTCGTTTCTCTGTTTTTCAGCTTCGATCTATGTTCAGTTTTTAGCCTATAACTTTCCAACCGTAAGTCCAAATTTCACGTTCTTTATATGGTTGCATTCAGCATAGAAAAACAAAGAACTCCTCGGGGACCAAAAGGCAAAAACAATTACGAAAATAAACAGAATTTAAAGAAAAGAAAGGATTGAAATGCTCCCCCTTGAAGCGATTAGGTCGAGCATGGATGCACTTGGAGGTCGTGACTTCTCCCACTGCTCCATACTTCCTATTCTTATGATTGAGGTTGTCATCTCTCTCCATTTTTATTAAGCTGTCATAAATTTCTAAAACAAACACACAAACTTGAAATGGAATTAAAAGGATTAGGAATGAAAACTAAAATGAAAAGGAAAAATCAACACACATTCAATTTCATGCTTCAAAGCAACAAACACCAATGGGTTGTGTAAGCTTGAGACTCAAACCCAGTTCTCTTACTTGTTAGACAATTGTCCTTTTCCGTTGGACTACAAGCACAACTTGTCCATTAACGTCATTAACTTTAAAACTTGAAATTGTTCAGTTAAGAAAAAAAATAAAATAAAGTAGGAAAGCCAAATAGAATCAAACAATGTTACCGATCCCCGGCAACGGCGGCAAAAACTTGTTGCGTAGATATCAGCTGCACCAAAATAGATTCAGCTGCATCCTCAACTTGTGATACTCGCAAGTGCACGAGCCGTTTGGTAGTATAGCAAATGTAAGTGCGAGGTCGATCCCACGAGGATTGGTGATTGAATGATCCAATTCATTTTCCCTGCACAAAATAGAAATGAAAAAGAAAGGAAATGAATAAACAAGGAAGAAAGAAATAACTAACTCAAGCAGATAAGTTCCCAAGTTCAATTAGATTAACGGATTGATTCTAGCTAAAGTATGATTAAGCCATGGTGTTTGGTCATAACCTTCTAATTCCCTAATTTGATCATTTGTTGTCTAACCTAAAATTAAGTATTAGGAACCCATTAAGCATAGAAGAACAATTTAAACAACCAAGCATGTATCTAATCCCTGTTGTCGAATGTCCATACATACTCTTCCTATTCATAGTTCAATTCGAATTAAAGCATGGTGTATACTCTTAATTCAAACCAAGATAGCTAACATGCAAACCTAAATGGTGATCAATCATTCAAACTAGCATATTAACTTATAAGCATAATTGTTCGGTTCATTTTTACACATGATTTTTCATGTTATTCACCCATTATTTTGAGTTAGTTCTTGACATTTTATAGCTTTTTACTTCCTTTTTGTGTTTTCATAGGTTTTACCTTAGTTAGATAAGTTGGCTTGGGTGTCACATCCCGGGACCGGCTCTGCGTAGCACGATATTGTCCGCTTTGGGCCCCCCCTCTGGCCCTCACAGTTTTGTTTATGGAAGCTCATGACCAACTTCCCAGTGGGTCACCTATCCTGGGATTGCTCTTGCCCCCAACTTGCTTAACTTCGGAGTTCCTACGACTCCGAAGCCAGTGAGCTCCCAAAAGGCCTCGTGATAGATGGATGCGGGCATGTGCATATAAGGCACATCACCTCCTCTCCGTTGGTCGATGTGGGATCTTACAATCCACCCCCCTTAAGGGCCCGATGTCCTCGTCGGCACACTCGCACCACACGACAGAGTGGCTCTAGATACCAATTGTCACATCCCCGGATTCGGCTCTCCGTAGCACGATATTGTCCACTTGGGCCCCCCCCTCTCTGGCCCTCACGGTTTGTTTCTGGGAGGTTGGTCGTGAGCTCCTAGAAACAAAACCGTGAGGGCCAGAGAGGGGGGGCCCAAAGCAGACAATATCGTGCTACGACGGAGCCGATCCCGGATGTGACATTGGGAGCCTTTGCAGTCGGGACTTCTTCAACTTTTGAGGATGATGCACCACGAGGTGATAGCTTCACTCGAATTACTCTTGAAGGTTCAAGTGCTTCTGCCTTTTGTGATTTTCCTACTTCGGCAGTCGCCATTTTCTCCTTATCAACCTTTGATGGTTGTGTGAATGAGAGACTAGGTGAACCGTAAAACTTTGCATCAGAGTAATTTACCTTTTCGCCTCTGAACAGGTCCATGTCAGCTGAAACGCTCTTGACTTCCCCATCCACCAAGTATTTGAAGCACTGGTGAAGTGTAGAAAGGATTACGCCATATGTATGCATCCACGGGCGTCCTAGAAAGACATTGTATGAAGTGTCAGGCATCGATCACATGGAACAGGGCATCTAAATATAGATCCCCTATTTCCATTTGCAGTGCAACAAAGCCCATGGCTTTTTGCCCCTGTTGGTTGAACCCTTGAATAGTAAGCATAGAGGGAGACAATTGTCGGGCACTCATCCCTATAGCATGAAACGTCTTTAACGGGATAAGATTGACGGCCGAACCACAATCTAACAAGATTCGATTAATGATCGTGCCTCCAACTTCACCAGTGACATAAAGAGGTCGGTTATGGAATTTGGGCCCAAGTAGAAGGTCATCCTCACCAAAAGTAATTGCTGCCAGACATGATGCACAAAACTTCGAGGTTTCAGTTGTGTGGACATCCACTGATTTGAAACATGATTTGTACAAATCCGGGCTCATCAAAGCCATTACAAGTGCTTCCCTAAGCTCTCTCGACATTTGTAAAGCGTCGTAGACGCTTAAAGGAGCAGGGATGCACTTAAGATGAGCCAAAATATCATACTTAAGCGCATGTGATTGTGAAGACTCCTTTGTTTTACCGGTATCGGGCTTAGGATCTTTTGCTTTGGAGGAAGACGACAGAACTTCCCCTGGAAACAGTTTTATTCCGACGAGGAGACCTTAATCTCTTTTGCCTGTGACTTCTTCTCAGCTTTAGAAGAAACAGCTTCCTCATTTTGTTGTGCTTTATCAGCAGATGGGATGCTTCGACCGGAGCGGAGGTTAATCTCATCAACCTCTGTGTCAACCTCATATTCCTCCACAGAAACCATATTGCATTGAATGATTTCTTCTTCAACTTCGGATTCACTCGAGAAGAACTCAACTGGCAAAAACTCGGTGAGTGTGACAGGGACCCTTACGGGTTGCTCATATTCATCCTCTCGAGGGATTTAAACCTTCTTTTGCACCTTCTTCTTCTTCCTCTTATTTTTCAAAGACGGCATGCCTCGAATCTTGGCTCCAGGACGAGTAATAGATTTGTGATTGGGTGGGAAATGTCTGGCCATGTGCTTGGCTCTTTTAACAAATGTCTTCCACCCCTCAGCAGATTCGTCGGCCGAAGAATCTTCCCATATCTCTAGACTGGGTGCAGTCATGAGCTCATGAAGAGAAGGAATTTGAAGATCATTAGACCGTGGTGCCTTTGGACATGCATGTACAATTGCGCCCCCACTGCCAGGAGTGATGCCTGCCAATTTTGCTTCCTCTAGCAATGCAACGGTGGGTGTGAGCTTTTCCTCAATCATCATCGTCAAAAGAATATTTGACTTCTTTACGCTCTTTAAGCGTGAGCCTTTTGGGTGGGTCCTTGCTTTGGCCTTTGTCGTTTTTCTTTTCTGACTTGACAAAAGTGACCAATGACTCTCCCTTCGTAGACTTCTTGTCATTCTTCTTTTTCCCAAATTGAATTTTCTGGGTTGCAGACTTTTGACGAGCAATTTGTCTTTCAACATTGCTCGCCTTTGACACCAAAGCATCAAATGATTGGGGTTCAGCAGTGGCAACAAAAGTTGCAATGTCCGGCATGAGGTTGTTGTAGCACATTTGCACTGCCTGATTGCTAGGTAATTTTCTCCGAGCATTGGAGATTGAGGCTCCTCCATCTTGTTATGAAGTCATTGGCACTTTCCCCTGGCTTTTGGATAGTTTGAGCTAGGTCCATGATCGAGACCTTCTTTTTTGAACTAACAAACTTTGCCAAAAATGCCATTTGCATGTCGTTCCAGGTCAGGATTGAGCCTGGCGGTAGTTGTGTATACCAAGTAAATGCTGATCCTTTTAGGGATTGGAAAAATTGACGTACCAGGAGAGCGTCTGACTGGGATGTCTCACCACATGTTGAATAAAAATGTGCTAGATGTTCATGGGGTGAGCTATTTATGCCATCAAATTTATCGAATATGGGTCGTTGATAACCCTTCGAAAATGGGATAGCGTCATAGTGAGAAGGGAAGGGTTTTCGATACCCTTGAACAAGAGGTGCCATGGACAGTTGGAACTCACGAATCCCCTCAGCAATTAATGCCTTGATGTCGTTTGGGGAAATTACGCTCGTAGAGCCCTCTCCTTTTTCCTCTTTTCTTTGTTGTTCATGGGTCGCAAATTCATTTGCTTTGCCCCTGTCTTGCCCACCTATTACGGCTTTGCCTTTCAACTGAGCCGATAGCAACGCTATTTCCGCGTCTTTTCTCTGCTAACTTCTGCTGCATTTCCCTTCCAGGTCTTGCATCATTTCCTGGACTAAGGGTAACTGGTCCTCAGGATTGGATGTACCAGTCATCATGACTTGCATGCTTTCCACTCCCTCATGAAGTTTGGCCCCTTGGGATGCCATGCGATCCTTCTCTTAAGTTTGAGATACGGGATCATCATAAAGAGGATTCCATAGCATGTAATTGTCCAAGCGGGTTGAGTTTAGAGCGGATAACTCAGGAATAATCATCCCCATCATGTCTCGAGATTTGGAATGGGTCAAAGGACCCATATAAGACCTCGACTGATCTTGTGGGACTGCCCCTTGTGAAGCATCAGTTGTCTTCGCCTTTTGAGCGAGCTTCCTTTGTGGATGAGGTATGTTCACCACCTTCCTTTTCATGATGATGACTTTGCTTTTACCCTTGGCAAAACATGGGTAAACCTCTTGTGATGTGGATTCCACAAAATGGGCTCCAGGGCTTGACGGAGCTTTGGCCTTTTGGACCTCAACACTCTCCACAGAGTTGTCTTTTTGACTTTCCTCACTAGTTTCATTGGTGAAAGTCCTTAGGGCACAATCTGTAGGGTACAAGTTGACCGGGATTGATCCAATCATGATTTGGACCAATCGGGTGGTATTACTCTTCTTGAGAGTCGGCATAGTCAAGGTGCTTAAAGTGTTCTTGCTTTCAGACGCCATTGAGCTTGTCCCAGAGAACTCGGATAAGATTGCCTCAATAGATTGTCTCTTTGCTTCCTTCTTCCTCAAAGCACGTGCAACTCTCTTTCTTGCATTTCGGAGAGCATTCTTGGATGGTGTTTTCTTCAGTTGGGTCTTGACGACCTTAGGAGTAACCTTAGGCCTGGCCCTCTGAATGGGTTTTGGAACAGTGCCCTTGATGAGGCTCTCACTGACAATAAAAGTCTTCGGAAGCCTACTCCTTTGGTGCACGCATTCCGGTAGTTTCGATCTTGTGGAAGAAAATTGTAACTTCTGGTGCCATCGCTTGTCTGGTTTGGTTAACCTGGCAAACACAAATTAATAAAAACATTAGTCACTTTATGATTGGAGATGAAAAGGTAAATGGGTCCCACCGGGCGTGTCAAAAATTATGTTGAAGATAAATGTGAACCTCCCAACATAATTTCACCACCACTAATTAAACAATGGGGTTTTATTATTTTAGGTTCGACCCATTCGAGACGCAAGTCTCTTAATTACAATCCCTTACTTCAAGGGAAAAACCCTTTGATTCCATCATAAAGAAACAGAACGTGTGTGTTTGGTTTTGCAGCTGCCCCTAAGTCAAACCTCAGGGTGCCTATGTATCCCTTGCAAGAATCAAGCCACTCGTAGTTCAAAGATTTGCAATGAATGAATGACTCATTACAAAATGAATTTGGTTGAGAAAATGTTTGAGTGAATTTAGTTGAATAAACAGGGATTCGATTTTGATGTGTGTTTGGGGTGAATTTGGTCAAGAATAACCAGGGTTTCTATTTGAATTTGAGATTTGGGCGGTTCAATAACTTGTGATGTATGGCAAATCAACCAATTAACACAGCTTGTTGCTAGCATAGTTTATTCTTAATCTGTGAAAGAGTTATAAACTACTGATGTATGGCATTCCTATTAATCGGTTGTCCTAATCAACAATACTATAGTTTCTTCGTAATCTGTTTTTTCTAGTCAATCTTAGTATGTACAAACACCGTTCTGCCTCACACAGGAAGCCTTTGTGAGTCTCTAGTGAAACAATAAAACAACCAACATCCAAAGTAGCGTAACTATTCAACCAAAAGAAAAGTTGCGTAACTAATGACCATATAGTTGGTCAAACATTTTCCTCGAATACTCAATTTCACAAATACAGGATATCTCTTACCTTAGAATTCGGAGCTTCCAAATTTGTAGAAATATGACAATGGAGCAGCAACAGAGCTCGACTTCAACCCCAAACATTTCCAGCTTCCTCAAATATGACAATGAAGCAACAACAAAGCTTGTACAAATGTGGATTCCAACTCAAAAATTTTAAAGCCAACAGTATAGAACCAAAGCCAAGTGCTCACTTTGTGGTCTCCAATCGTCAAGTAATGAACTCAAGGCCACTTTGACGAATACTTAGATCAGAATCACCAAACTAGACAAATGAGGGGTAGATGTAATTTGCTTTGTATGGTCTAACTTTGAATGACCAAAACCAGAAAAAAAAAAAAAAAAAAAGGAATTAGAGGGGTAGACAGGAGGGGAGGGAGGGAGGAGAATATCAAACCAGAAAAAAAAAATTGTGTTCTTCAAGAGAGCATTTGTTTTTGGAGGGAGATATTGTGGTCTTCAAGAGCACAGATGGGTCCTCAAGGCTTCACAAGTGCACAGAACAGAATCATCAAACCAAAAAAATGAAAACACAAAAAGAATTACATTGCATGTGCTCATCGGGATAATACATTGCTTTGTATGTTTTGAATCACCAAACCAGAAAACTGAATAGCTCTCTTTTTTGATGAAAAAATGGTGGCAAAGTGTGCAACCACTTCGAGCCGGGAGGGGTTAAGGTTAAAGCTCTCCCCATGAGATTTGAGCAGCTCTCTTTCCTCAAACAGAATAGCAAACCAGAAAAAAGAAGAAAACCATGTTCTTTGACAGATAGATAGACACAGAGAAAAGACAGAGAAACAGAACTTTTTTTGGAGGGAGATATTGTGGTCTTCAAGAGCACAGTGCGTCCGTTTTGGAGGGAGGAAGCCACGTTCCAGTGAAATCGTTTTACACACTTTGAGTTACAATTGCTTCTTATCATCCGTTAGATTTGATCCAACGGTGTTCCCATATAGAGGTTTGCAAAATGATGTTCCCACTAGAAAATAGCCCATTGAAGCAATCTGATAGCCATGAAACTCTTGTAGAGTTTGTTTTCAAATATAACCGGGCTTTGCCACTCCCATATTTATCTGGATTGCCTGAGAGCAGTCCAAATTGAAAGCAAATAGTACACCCAGTCACAATTAGTCCTGAACCCTTGCAAACAAAAGGAGAAGACCAGAAGAAGAAAAAGAAAAACTGCCGCAACGTATCAAGAGGTTTCAGACTTTTTTTTGTCTTTTTCCTCTCTTTTTTCCTCTGCGACACCAAGCTCCTTTTTTTTTTTTTTTATAACTTTTCTTCAAATTTCAATCGCGCCACTTTCTTCCTCTTTTGTTTTGGTTTTGACTTTTCTCCTTTCTTCAACATTTATATGTATTTTTTTATCTGCTCACACACAGCAGCCATGCCTTTGCTTTGTTTGTTTGCAAAACACAATTCTAAAGTTTGTACGCGGCTTTTTTTCCTTTTCTTTTGTTTGTTGCTGTTATATGCGCCAGCACCAAGTCTTCCTCCGAAAAAATAAATGGCTGTTCTTTTCTTCGTTGTTGCTATATGCAACGACACCAAGCTGTCGAAAAGAACCGGGGCTGTCTTCGCCTATTTTTTATTTCGAACTTGTACGCAGACAATTGATTTTTCTTTTCTGCTTGTGTTGTTTCAGAGCAGCCTAGACACAGCGAAGGCATTAGTGTCCCTTTGTTTGTTCGAGAGAGAGAAGGGGAACATTGACCAGATTCACCAAAGGCAGAGGTAAAGCCATTTTTTTTCACTTGCATCGGTGAATCCATTTTCCAGATTTTTATCTGCAGAGGTTCTGGGTTTCTCACCCATATGGATTTTTACATCCAAATATTTTCGAGGTTACTCACCCACATGGATTTTTACATCCAAATGATTTCAGGGTTACTCACCCATGGATTTGCATCCAAATATTTTCGGGGTTACTCACCCATGGATTTGCATCCAAATATTTTCGGGGTTACTCACTCATGGATTTGCATCCATATAATTTTTGGGTTTCTAACCCATGAATTTGTGGCATGCTATGCCCAACATAGAAAGGAAAATCAAAATGACCAACTACCTGTAGAATTTTTTTTCTTATGCTCTGAGTTCTCCTTCCGTCTTTTTTTTATCTGTCGTTTTCTTCTCTCTTTTCTTTTTCTTTTTTCTGTTGTAGCCTTTTTATAGGCCAACTAAATAAGACTCCTTTAAAAATATAACACCTTTTGAATTGCAACTGATCAGCTTTAGCCCTACCCTAGCAGATATCCCCAAAATTTTGGGCACCCATGTTGGTTTGGCTTTATCATCTAATTTTTATTTGAGATAAATGATAATATTTTATTTGCCGATTTTTTTTATTTCAACACAAAGCAATAGCATATAAATAAAGTCAAAGAACATAAAGAAAGAAAAAATGATCCCATGAATCAAATCTCCCATTGTCATATAAAAAGCAAAAACTTAAGAGATTCCCAAGTAGAAAGCAAAGCTTTGCCGTAGTTTGGAGGATTCCCAGTGACTCTGTAGCGTAGAGTCGCCATCAATCCCAACGTCGCTGACAACTCGTAGATATGCCTTAAAAAAAATTTGAAACCCTTAAGTCTTATTGTTGTTTAGGCGTAAAAGAGCTTCTATCTTCTATCTTTTTTTTTTAATGGGAAAAAGAGCTTTACTGAGGTTTATATATTGGAAAGACTAAAATACCATTTAAAATGGATGGAAAATTGGATGACGTTAAAGTTAGGTGACAAATCATGAATTATGAAAACTTTAAGTGATATCTCGTCAAATTTTTTTTTAGGTAACAAATTGAAACTAATGTATAAGTTAAGTTACATTTCTACAAAAATTCATTTTTTTTCAACTTCTATTAGTTGTGGAGGGGTAATTCGGTCAATAAATTATTTAAAAAGTTCATTCATTTTAAAAATAAATATTAATAACAAATAAATATAATAAAATCTTCAAATTGAGAAAATAAAAATAAAAAACAAAACCAGCCAAACCCAATTCCACCCCATTGCACTGCAACCTCCCAACGCACCAAAAATTTAAAACCAAGAAACAAGAACAATAACAAATATATCTTAAAGAATAAATAACAAAAAAAATTGAAAAAAGTAAAAACAAGAACAAGAACAATCAAACCAAACCCAGAAAACGCCACCCCCATCTCGTCCTCCCCAAACCCCCATCCCAACCTCCCCCATACCCACCACCTAGATCCACCACCACCAGTGCAGGACAGTGGGTGGATGTCAGATCCAAACAGAGTACATCAAGGCCAAGTGGTTGTCTCCTCACACGAACTCTGCGGGTGAGACTGAGTTGAATTAGTCGGTATTTGAGCTGTCGGAGATTTCGGGAGAGGAAGAGAAGACGATAGTGGCGAAGGAATGGAAACCGCCGGAGTTGAAGCACAAGAGATCTCAGACTGGGGTTAAGATGGTGACTGGTTTGGCTTCTGTCACGGAAAATGAGCCATAAAAATTTTGATATAATTTTTGAAAATTTTGTGGGATATTTCTCTTCTTTTTTTTTTTTTGTTGGCAGTTTAGATGAACTGAAA
The DNA here is from genome assembly GCA_018703695.1 of Prunus fruticosa. NCBI lineage: Eukaryota > Viridiplantae > Streptophyta > Magnoliopsida > Rosales > Rosaceae > Prunus > Prunus fruticosa. The sequence goes on from CM031918.1 coordinate 7,654,730, forward strand.
GATATTATATATGCCTGTATATGCGTATATGGTAGCAAACCGTTTGATCCCTTCTATGTTTTTTATGTAAGGGTCGGATTTACTGATAGCAATAGAAACTATCAAAGAAAATAGCTTTAAAATAGTTTGTCAATTATCTTGGAAAAGTTGATATTAGTCTCTGTGAAATCAAGGAAAAGCGCAAAAGGTTAAATTTTTGTCTGCTGTTTTATGTTCTTTTTTTAGTCGTTTATGATATTATTTTACACTCTCTGTTGCTCATGTTTAATTGTTTTGTAGTTTACAGGAGGAGGAGAAGAAGATGGGCTACAGAATTCGATGATGAAGACTGAAAAGAACTCAGAACAGACTCGTGCTGTCTGGGGAAAACTCAATTTTTTAAAATGCTAAGATTCTTTCAGCGTCTTGTTTCTGTAATGCCAAAAGAAAAAGGGAAGTGGAATTTTGATTATTCTTTTGGACATGAATTTTCTACACAAACGTTTATTGGTAAAAGAACAGGGCATGGGGGGAGGTTGGGATGGGGGTTGGGGAAGATGAGAAGCTGAATTAAAAGATGGATGGAGTTTGAATTAAGACAAAAAAAAAAAACAAAAAAAAACAAAAAGAACAAAAAAACTGAAAAAATCCTTAGTCTCACCCCATAAAGTAACTGAGAAGAATTACCACCCTCGTGAGCCTTTCCTCTCCCTGGTCAGTGATGGATGAACCACCACTTGTCTTCAACCCAAAATTTTCTGCTGAAATTAGAATTAAATATCTTTCTTTCTGGCAGAGCCTGGTTGATGAAATTGACTGAATCAAAGCTTAAATTAATAGTTAGACTTAGATTAAACAATAGGATATCTAGCTTATTTAAAATAGGACCATGAATTGCATGACAACTTGACCAGCTTGAAAGCTATGCCAACAACCATGATATACATGTTTTAGTCACAAGTCACATATTCTGTCTTTCTATCTTTCATTGAGTACCCTTTTTCTTTTTTCTCTCTCTCATTTCCTCAGAAACCTAAACTGCAGCCATGCCTTTGGGACGAGCATTTGAATCTTCTTCTGTAAGCCTGTTGCTTAACAAGTTGGCTACCCAGGATGTAATAGATTTTTTCCTCAAGTGGGAACCCGATGGTTCCCTATTAGGAAAGCTCAAGATGAACCTACTAATAATTCATGCAGTTCTCAATCATGCTGAGGAGAGGCAAATCAAAGACTTACATGTCAAAGCTTGGATTCAGGAGGTCAGAGTTGCAGCTTATGATGCTGAGGACATTGTGGCTGAGATCGCCAATGATGCTCTTGAATCACAAAACGGCAACAATAAGGTATTGAACTTTGTCTGTGACTCTTTCAATACAAATGAAATAGTCAAGGAAAAGCTGGACTTTAAGATGAAAGACATTGGTAATGCTCTTAATCCCTTTCGGGAACGTGTTGAGCCAAAAATGAAAAAGATAATAGAAAGACTAGATGAAATTGCAAAACAAAAAGATATTCTTCATTTGAGAGAAGATGTTGGTGGGGTATCATTCGGGGTTGATAGATTGCCAACAACTCCAATGGTTAATGAATCTCATGTTTATGGCAGAGAGTTTGACAAGGAGGAGATAATTAAGTTGCTGGATTTGGGCAAGGAAAATGATGATAAGGTTTCCATAATTCCAATTGTCGGCATGGGAGGTATTGGAAAGACAACACTTGCTCAAAATGTGTACAATGATGACACCGTGGCTAGGCATTTTAATTTGAAAGCGTGGACTTGTGTATCTGATGTATTTGAGGTCTTCAGGATAACAAAAACACTTGTTGAGTCTGCCACAAAGAAAACTTTGAGCACGAACAATCGGAATTAATTCAAGAACATCTGAAAAGATTATTGAACAAAAGGAAATTTCTGCTGGTTTTGGATGATGTCTGGAATGAGAAGTATGGAAATTGGAAAGATTTACAAAAACCTTTCACAGTTGGTGCTCCAGGGAGTAGAATTATAATCACAACACGCTCTCAAAAAGTTGCATCACTTGTGGGCACTGTTCTACCTTACCATTTGAAGGCACTGTCGGAAAATGATTGTCTGTCATTATTTGAACAAATTGTGTTTGAAAACAGGAATTTAGATGCCTATCCAAACTTGAAAGTGATTGGCAAGAAAATAGTAGAGAAGTGTAAAGGGTTGCCTTTGGCAGCAGAGGCACTTGGGGGTCTCCTGCGCGCTGAACCTCAACCGGATGAGAGTTTTTGGAATGACATCTTGAATAGCAAAATTTGGGAACTGCCAGACAACAACATTCTCCCAGCTCTAAGGTTAAGCTACTATCACCTCCCTGGGATTTTGAAGCGATGCTTTGCATATTGCTCAATGTTTCCTAAGGACTATGAATATGACATAGAGGTGCTAATCATGTTATGGATGGCAGAGGGTTTTGTGCAGGAGCCCGAGGGAAATAAAAGAATTGAAGATGTAGCTGGAAATTATGTTTCTGAATTATTATCAAGGTCCTTCTTCCAACAATGCATCAATGACAAGTCACGATTTATGATGCACGATCTCATCCATGATCTAGCTCAGTCTGTTTCTGGAAAAACATTTGTCAGGTTGGAGGAAAATGCAGAGAATAATAGCGAGCCCACAAAAACTCGTCACTTATCATACGTTCGTAAACATGAAGATGTTTTTCAGAAATTTGAGCCATTCAGCAAAGTTGAGTGTTTGCGAACCTTTCTACCGTTAGACCCATTGCAAGGGTTCAATCTGAGCAGCTTAACCCCCAAGGTTCCTCGTGATATGATGCCAAAACTTAGATTCTTGCGTGTGCTATCCTTTAGTGGTTATCTCATAGCTAAGTTGCCAGATTCAATTGGCAATTTGAAACATCTTCGGTACCTCAATCTATCTCATTGTGAAATAAAAGAGTTGCCTGAGTCAACAAGCAACCTATACAATCTGCAGACATTGATATTATTTCAATGCGTATCTCTTACCACACTGCCTACAGATATGGGAAACCTAAGGAATTTACGGCATCTCAATATTCTAGGAACTAGGCTGAAGAGTATGCCTTTGAGAATGGGAAGATTGATTAACCTTCAAACACTCTCAGATTTTGTTGTGGGGAAACACATCGGATCAGGGATAGCAGAGTTAAAAGACTTGTCACATCTTCGAGGTTCACTTTCCATTTCTGGTTTGCATGAAGTCAGTGTTGGGGATGCAGTTCGGGCGAAAATGCATCTTAAGCTTCACCTTGATGAACTAATTATGGAATGGAGCAGTGATGATGATTCACGAAATGAACAAATTGAGACAGATGTATTGGATGCATTACAGCCTCATGAAAACCTGAGTAAACTCACCATTAGCTACTATGGTGGTAGAAAATTTCCAAGTTGGATGTCTGATCCTATATTCACTGGCATGGTATACCTGCATCTCAAAGGTTGCGCAAAATGCACATCTTTACCATCCCTTGGCCAACTGCCTTCTCTTAAAGATCTTGTAATTGAAGCAATGGATGGAATAAATCATGTCGGACTTGATTTTTATGAGGATGGTGATGCTTCCACAATTCCTTTTCCGTCTTTGGAAACTTTGAAATTTGAGAACATGAAAGAGTGGGAGGAATGGTCATCTTTAGAAGATGGAAGACTTCAAGGAATTCCTGGCCTTCGCGAGCTTTCCCTATTCAGATGTCCGAAGTTAAGAAAGTTCTCTCATGGATTTGCTTCCCTGAAAAAACTGCGCATTAAGTATTGTGGGGCTTTGACTAGTTTTTCTCATCATCCTGAACTTGGAAACTTAGAACCTGTACAATTCCCTAGCCTTCAACAGCTTGTTCTTGTAGGTTGCAAAGAGCTTGAAGATCTTCCTGTTACCCTGCCTTCATTGGAAGGTCTTGAGATAGATGGTTGCGAAAAATTGGCTGCACTTCCAAGGCTAATGGGACTTTGTACATTGTCTGTGTTAGATTCTAATGCTGAATTACTGGGATGTATGAATGAACTAACCTCACTGACCTCTCTGCACCTGAATCATATTTCACATGTCAAGTCACTGCCTGAGGGCTTTATACGACATTCCACAAAGCTTGAAGAATTGAGTCTTGATAGCTTTTCTGAACTTAATCAGTTGTCAAATGAGCAAGTTGGACTGACAGATCTTGCATCCCTCCAACGCTTGACAATCTCCAATTGTCCTCAATTTGTTGCCTTTTCCAATGAAGCTGATAAGCTGCCTCCTGTGCTTAACTATTTGAGTTTAAAACATTCTGAGAGCCTATTGAAGTTTCCAGATGAGCTACACAAACTTAAGTTTCTTACAGAGTTGAGGATTGAATGGTGTCCAAAGATTGAATCATTTCCAGATACAGGGTTTCCCTCCATGCTTAAGCGTCTTGTAATCGGTGAGTGTGGCGGTCTTAAGAGCCTTCCGAAGGAGGTGTTACACAACAACAATTGTCTTGAGTATTTGGACATACATAAATGTTCCTCTTTGATATCATTTCTTGAGGAAGGAAACTTGCCTACTACTCTCAAACATATGAAAGTCTACTACTGCAAAATTCTGAGATCACTGCCTGGGGGTTTAATGATCAAAGACAACATGACTCTTCAGTTTTTGGAGATAGACAACTGCCCCTCTCTCATGTCCTTCCCAAGTGGTGAATTACCCACAACACTAGAGCGTCTTGAGATTGGTGATTGCTCTAAACTCCAGACCTTACCATTCAACCTTGTCAACCTCGTAAATCTTGAGACCTTGGAAGTAATTAGATGCCCCCTTCTTGAGCATTTTCCAATTGGTGGGTTTCCAACCAACATGAAGTCAGTTAGAATTTCTGAATGTGAGAAGCTCAAGTCCCTACCTGAGTTTATTTACAAACTCAAACGGCTTCAAAAATTGGAGATATCTTTTTGTCCAAGTCTCATATCCTTGCCAAAGTCGGGACTGCCCACCAATTTAAGATTACTGACAGTTACAGATTGTGAAATGCTTAATCCCGTAGATGAGTGGAAACTTCACAAACTCAAATCTCTTCATGATCTCACCATGGGTGGATTTCCCGGCCTCGTGTCGTTCTCAAATGAGTATCTTCTTCCACACACTCTAACCTCTCTTGTTGTCCAAAGACTCCCTGATCTTGAATCCATATCGGAGGCGCTTCAGAATCTCGACTCACTTCAAAAATTGGTTATTAGTGAGTGTGATAAGCTCCAATCTTTGCCAATGAATGGGCTGCCACCTATGCTTGGTAACCTATCCATTCGTTATTGTCAGCTTCTTCAACATCGGTGTGAGCGGGACAAAGGAGAGGATTGGTCCAAGATTGAACACATCCCCTATGTACATTTGAGGTAGTTTTGTGAGTTGTGCTTTCTGATTCCCTGAGAAAGTGGCATTCATATATTTTCGTTCCCTTTACAATGGCATTCATATTTTAGCATAGCTTTACACATCCTGTAAACCCTTTATTCTCCATGCAGTTATGAGTTGTAAGCAACCCATGAGTTTGCTTTTTAAGAAGCTGCTTCTTACTACTCTCTACTTCTTTGCAGCCCTGCATCCATGATTTAAAATTGCATCAAATAAAAGTACCAAACTCAGGGTTGTGCATGGATGTATGTGACTGCCAGAGGATCCGCAGCCTATATTCTCTGCTAGCTGGACAGTTGCAGGCTTGCAGCCAAGAACCCCTGAATATGCTACATGATTACAAAGGCGCACAAGCAATGTATTAAACTGTCAATATTACTCTGCACATTATGTAGCAGATACTTTTTCCGTATAGTGATAATTCAACTGAATTCTTTCTCTTTCCATATTTAGGAGTAAATATTATAAAAATCTTGTGAGTTTGGGATCATAACCCATAATCTGTCCCTTTAATATTTTTCACCAAAATATCTTATAACAATTGTAATTGTAATTGTAAATGTAAAGAAAAGATTTTTACTAAACGTAAAAATGAAGTAATGTATTACAAATTTATTTATAGGTTAAAATTGCGCACATAAATAGTTCAAATGGTATTTGTGGAAATTATCACAAGTGCAGAGGTAGCTACACTTAACCACTTGAGCCACGAACATTTTATCTTTAGATATTCTTTTCTATCCCTTCAATTTTCCATTGCACGCTATAGTTGTTTTTAACATGAATAGACAAAGGTACCACTTGTGCCATGTCAGTGGCGCATCGGGATGTTGGAAGAGACGAGAGGAGGGAGTGACAGATAAGGGTGATAAGCGAGTTGACGGACTCTTGGTGGTTGGGACGGGTTAGGCGTTACGGGGCTGGGGAATGTTGGGGATGACAGAGGAGGATGCCGGAAGAGATGAAGAGAGAGGAAAGGAGCATTTAGTTTAATCTTCTACTTTTTTTAATTCAATTTTAAATTTTTATTAATAATTTATTTCACTTAAGGAAACAATGTAGATCCCATGTGTGCCATATCATGACTGAAACGGATTTTCTAACAATCAATCTAACTGCAAAACTACAATGCAATAATTTTGAAAACACCAAGTATGGTACTTAAATGTTAAAATTGAAAACACGATTCTTCAAATAGCTCAAATATGGAAAGGATGTCGTGTCTATTAGGGGCAAGCACAATCCTGATTGGAATGGTTTTACCTGAAAACATTGGCAAAATTAATTACAATAAAACGGTTTTGGTTTGGTTCAATTTTGATAAAATTAATGAGGAAACCAAACCAAATCAAACCAATTATGAAAGATTATATTTGGTTTGGTTTGGTCCTAAACCAAATCCTTTTTTCTTCTACATTTCTTTAATTTTGTTAGTCCAATTAGAACAACAACCAAAAATCATAACTTGCTACATAGTTTTCATTTTCTAGCATATCAAACTATCCTAAAATTCAACATTAAAGCAAACTTTACATCAATAACTACTTGAGTTACAAATTCAAATATCAATAACTTCAGACTTTAAATTCAACATTTTTATATAGTTATTATCCACGGATAGGATTACACACGTAAAATAAAAATAAATATACAAGTGGACAGTCTCGTTCCGTTTGAGTTGGTTTGTAGAAATCTCAAAATCACAGTCGAGTCGAGCTATTCGGTTTAATTCAGTTTAAACCATTAAATTTTTTTTATTGATCAAAAACCAAACTAAACGGGCAATTATAATTCGAATCGCCTGTTTCATTGGTTCGGCCAAACTAATACCCCTCACCCCTTGTGTCTATTATCTAAAGATAAAACTCTAAAATAAAAAGGCAACGTTTAGTTGACATTTATCCTCGAATGGACTACAGACATGAAAAATACTCTAGAGATGCTTATTTCTTCTTCAATGGAGTAAAGATGGCCGATAGATGAAACCATCATGGTCACGGAATCTTACCCTAGAAATCAGGTAACTACGTCATACTTGCTGCGACAAAGATTTCCAGAATTTTCTGCCTCACAATCTGATAAAAATCATATTCTGCACGAAAGTCTGCTTTTTTTATGTTCTGTTCCATCATATAGCCCCACTTGATGTCTGGATTCTCTTCACTAGTTGTATTGATCGGTACCATAATTTTGTCTCTGGAATTGATCTAATATCTTTTTTGAATTGCTGAAAAACCGTGCTTTCAGTTTAAATTTAAACCCTCAACTTCTGAGTGCATATCGGGGTTGTTTCTGCTTATGGGTTCAAATAAGTCGCTTTTAAGAGAGATTTTGGTTCATTAGAACATATGATGGTGTGGGTAATTCATAGATTTTGTTCCGAGTGCTGTGCTGCTGTGCATCTGTTCTTGAATTATGTTTAATTTGATTGTAGTCAAGCCCTCGTATTTTTTAGTAACAATTGTGTGGTTTAGTTCGATTATGCATGAAGTTCTTACAAATTGCATAAAGTTTGTAGCTTTATAGTTAATTGACCAATAAACAGAAATTTGGTATTTTGCAGCTACGCTCTTTCTTACGTAATTTGGCTCCAAATAGTTCTTATTTTAAGTAATCAAAGAAATCATGGATGATGGGGAGGTAGGGACTTCAGACCAGGCTGTAGATACATTTGTTGATGAATGTCTGAAGAATACCCGGACTTGCACTCACACTCACACTTGCAACCCACCTGGCCCTGATGCTGCACATACACATACTTGCTACCACACCCATACCCAAGTTCTTCCGTCGGAAGATGATGATGGTGCTAAGAATAAAGAGCATTCCGTTCCCAGACCACGAAGAAGAAGGCCTTCCAGAAATAGAGAAGCAGTTCGAAAGTACAGGGAGAAAAAGAAGGCGCATACAGCTTACTTAGAAGAGGAAGTAAAGAAATTGAGGCTGTTGAACCAGCAACTTGTTAGAAAAATACAGGGGCAGGCAATTCTTGAAACAGAGTTTTTAACGCTGAGAAGCGTGTTTCTGGACCTTAGAGGAAAGATTGATCATGAGTTGGGTGCTTTCCCCTTCCAAAATCAGTGTAAGACTTCTTCTGTTCTAACGGAAGGTGATTGTAATCCGCAGTTTACTGTTGGGGCAGTTGGACTTTGTTGTAAAACAGGTTTACCATGCTTCTGTTCACCTGTTGGGTCATCAATGCAGGCTGGTATCGGCACAAGCGAGAAAACAATGATGCCATTAGGAGGAAATTGTCAGCCTGCAGTAATTGATTGCCAAGCAAATACAAATGAGATGGCTAGTGCAGTACAAAACTCTACACATAGTAGAAACCTTGGTATCATTGGCAACAGAAGCTGAGTAAATATAGCATGTAAGTTTCTTCTATACCAGAGCAAATATCTTTATACTACTACCTATTGCTATAACATATTTGAAGAGTAATAGATTAATATAGTATTTAAAATATATGAGTGCCATTGTGAGGTCCATATTTAAGATCCTTTATGGTGATACGAATTTAGGTCAATAAAGTAGCATACTTGTTGATAATGTTTGTCGTTTTGGTTTCTCTGAATAACTTAAATCATATCCATCGTGTATATAAGACTTCCTCTCTTTGTTTCTTGATCCATATTTAAGGAATTTTTGTTGATGAAAGTTCTTTTAGTCAATAACTTTCAGAACATGAAGTGACATGGAACTCAATCACTAATGAGGATAATGTCATCCTAGGATCAACTGCGATGTAGATAGAAAACCATTTGCATCGAAAATGAGTCATGTATCTTTGGCAAACTAAGTTTTCTTTTGAAGTTCTTAATGCATGCAGTGTTCCTACTGAATTAATAAATTGGGACTAGTTGATTGAATGTTACAACAGAGAAAGCTGATGATGGCTACATTAATTTTTTGCAACTTTTCCCCAAGATGGAGATAAAGATGAAGTTACGAGTGAACAAAACTTTTCACCTCTGCATGTTCGTCATTTCAGAATCTCGAGTCAAAATCTTTCTCATTTCAGCATACAAACACCATTTCCTCATCCAAAATGAAAAGATGTCATCAAATTCGTCTGGTGCCCTTTCCATGATCCGTAATTCTCTGAACTCTATAAAATTTGTAACTTGCTTTGAAATCTTAGAAGGTCTCAACAAGGAATGGTATTGCATCAGCTTTGCCATTAGCTTCAATGAAGTTATTGACGAAAGCAGAGCATGCTTGATGAAACTTGCTACCTTGTGAAAGAACAAAAGGAATAACTATGAGTCTGCTCCTGTCTCCCTCTCAAGCTTGTTGCTGGATGATGATCTAGGAAGAGCCCAAAGTTGGGTTGTGCCTTGATAGCTTTGTTTTCTTTTCTGGCTTCGGCCTGCCTTGTAACCCAAAAAAAAAAAAAAAGGAATAATAGAATAAAAGGAAAAGAGAAACTCATGCTTCGAAACTGTAAATTCAATAAGAACTATTTTTAATGTTACCTAAAAAACAATAAAGAACTATTTTTCTTATCAAGGAGCTCAATAAAGAAACTGGGCCAGAAATCCTCTGGTCATGATGGGCCGCTGCTTCTGTTGCAATCATGGCAGCGTGACTCTGTTTTTCCTGGAAGAAAGCTATGCGAAATGACAAAAATAATCCTTGTAATATGGATATTTTTGTAATTTGATAAGTTTCTAATTTTGACACATATGCAAAAGATAATTCATCCGAAACACATATAATGCACACATGTCAAATTGTAATTATCATAACTTTAGTTCTTACCTCCGGATAATTCATTCGAAACACATATTATGCACATATTATGCACACGTGTCAAATTGTAATTCGGGCAACTGATTCCTAGTCCAACATTTCATAAGTGTTACTAAAAATCCTTATTTGCAATTTAATCGTTATAACTAGCTTTAATTGCACTTTCGTCCTCACACTTGTCAATAATTTCACTTTTGTCCTTATACTTTCCTTTATTTTTCACTTTGGCTCCTATACTTTTCCAATACATTTCAGTCTTCAGACTTATCCATAATTTCACTTTGGTCCTTACATTTTCCTTTGTTTGCACTTTGACACTTAATACTTATTTAAATTATCTTTTGGTCCTTACACTTTCAAAAACGGCTTCGGCCAACAACTTAGACACAAATTTCCAGAAATCAAAACATCTTAAAACTTTACCTTAATATTGGTTCGAAATCCTGGGTGAAGCTCCCAAGAGAAATAACCAACTCAAACAACACTTGAAAACTAACAAAAGCTTGTTTCAGGTGTACCACTGCCGAGAAAGCTACACTTGTTGGACTGCCATTGTGTTTGGATATGTTGTAGAGAAAAGAATTCTGAACAACCTTCATGAAGGAAGTATTGTCATCTGAGCAAGGGAAAAGTGACATACAAGAGTGAATCAGGTACTCTACAGTGATAACAGCAGAATCCGAGGAAGTGACGAACATGCTTACCAGAGACATAGCTAGAGTAGTTGGATTGCTCTGATTTTTGGATATGTCATAGTTCTCAAACTGAGGAACAACCTTAGGGAAGGACGTTTTGTCAAACGAGCACTGGAGATTAAAAAAAACTGTTGAAAACCGAGCTGCAGAAAACTCACCAGCCATGGATAAACACAGAAATGTCATAGCCGGTTCGAGGTAGCTAGCCCCGTCTGATGATGCTCATGGTTGGGTATGTTATGGTATTCGAACAGACGAACAACTTTGATGAAGGAAGTTCGCTGATTTGAGCTTTCAAAATCGGACTTCTAGAGTGATGAATAGTACCCACGAGTTTGGGTTTTCTGAAGAAGAAGAAGAAGAAGAAGAAGAAGAAGATGAACGTTGGTGGTGATCGGAAAATGAAAGAGGAGAGGAGCAGAAGAAGAATAAAAAAGAAAAAAAGTGTGGGCAGCCCACGTGTGAAAAGTACCCACTAGTTGATTTATGGTTGCAACAGAGAAAGCTGATGGAGATAAAGATGAAGTTATGAGTGAACAAAACTTTTCACCTCTGCATTTTCGTCATTTCAGAATCTCCAGTCCAAATCTTTCAGTCTGTTTCAATGGAACTGTTTCTCATTTCAGCACACAAACACTATTTCATCATCCAAAATGAAAAGATGTCATCAAACTCGTCTGGTGCCCTTTCCATGATGTTGCTAGTTTCCGTAATTCTCCAAGCTCTAAAATTTGTAACTTGAAATCTTACAAGGGCTCAACAAGGAACTGTATTGCATCAGCTTCAAAGAAGTTATTTTTAAATTCAATAAGAATTATTTTTAATGTTACCAAAAAACAATAAAGAACTTTTTCTTTTCAAGAAGTATCATTTTAAATAAAGTATTCTTACTTTTACCGTTTTAAAAACACATTTTTACTTTTATAGGTTTAAAACCATTGGTAAAAATGCACTATCATTTGAAAGAAAAGAAACTCCTAATACGAGGCTTATGCTGCATTACCAAGTCAGGACTCCCTGGCCCCCCATAGGTCACGGTTTTTTTTTTTTTTTTTTGCTATTCACATTTCTTCATTTTCTGGGCCCTGCTGTCTCCCCTGCTGGACTATCGTCCTTTTGAAGTTATTGTGCTTGTCTTGTTTTTTTTTTTTTTGATGAGAAAAGGGGGTTAAAGAACCCAAAGGAAAAAACACACAAATTACACAATATTTATCAAACGGGTCTTAGCAACCCCCAGCGAATCATCGGTCAACAGGTTGCCAATCCAAACAGGACTATCATTAAGGTACCAATATCCCGTGTCAAGGTTGTGACTCCAAGTAGCTAGACCATCTGCAACAGAATTCCTCTCTCTATAAATGTGTTGAATGCCAACCCTTATAAACTGGCTCATGATTCTCTTGCAATTATTAACCAGGCCAGCAGTATGATGAAAATTATCCACCTCATCATTCTGTATGAGCTTCACAAGCAATAGCTGAGTCCATTTCAATAACAACATCATCAACATGTTTTTCCATAGCAAGCTTTAGACCAAAAAACAAGCCCCATAACTTAGCTTCAAGAATTTTTCCTTTCCCCAAATTGACAGCAAACCCACCAAGCCATTGTCCTAGGTGGTCTCTGAGAACTCCTCCAGCACCAATAGCTCCAGTACTTTCTTTGCGGGATCCGTCCACATTTAGTTTAACCACCCCCAACTCAGGGGGAATCCAAGCCAGCATGACATGCATCCTATCAATATTATTCTGGGTGGCAGCAGTAGCTTTAATCCATTCCATAGCATCAGACAAATTATTTCTTGAATATTATAAGGTAGCGGTGCTTCATTTTTAAAGATAAACTCATTCCTCCACTTCCATATGTGCCAGCAGATGAACACAAATAAAATTTTCCAAGGGATCTGAGAGGACCTTACCTTAGAGCACAGGTTGTTTAAAAGCCAAGGGTGTAGCTCAGCTTGGTAGAAGGAGGAGTCATGAATATTATCAATAAATAAATTCCACACTCTTCTTGCTCTAGGACAGTCCCACAGGATATGCATGGTGGATTCAATAGGCCACTCACAGATGGTACATTCCGGATTTGCAATTAAATGCCTCGAGTACGCTGATCATTCGACAAGATTTTTTCCTGAAAAACCAACCAGAAGAAGATTTGAATCTTGGGAGGAATTCTGAGTTTCCATAGCACTTTCCACCAAGGATGTAACCACTCTGTCCCCTTGAAAAGAAGGTTGTACGTCGACTGACAGAGAACAACCCATTAGAAGTAGGTTTCCAGATTTGACAGTCCTTTAACCGCCCCCCAAAGTCAGCAGGACAATTTATAATTTTCTGGACCCAATCCTCAGGTAGCACACTTTGAAGTTTTTCTACATCCCACCAGCCATTAGTAAAGAAATCTGAGACAACAACATTCAAATCTCTATCAGGAGTAGCATCCACATGGTAGATAAGAGCTTCATCGCATAACCATTTGTCTTTCCAAAAGTTGACATGATCTCCTTTTCCAAGCCTCCAGGCCAATCCTTTATCAAGAATTTGAGCACCAAATAAAATCCCCTTCCACGTGGGAGAGCAGTTTTCGTAGGAGTCAAATGAGGTTCACAAAAGGAATGACCCTTTAAGTATTTTTTTCTCAAAAATCTGAGCCCACAAGCCCTCCTCCTTCTTCAATAATCTCCAGGCACTTTTACCTAGAAGGGCTTGGTTCATATGATGAGTTTTCTTGAAGCCAAGACCACCATGGCTCTTAGGTTTACTCGCAATATCCCACTGACATAGATGAATTTTCTGTTTCTTGTCACTGCCTCCCAGAAAACATTCCGATTTAATCTATCAAGGTCCCCACAAATGCTCATAGGCAATTTGACAGTTTGCATAGCATAAATAGGTATAGCAGAGGTGACAGCTTGGATTAGAGTTGCTCTACCTGCAATAGAAAGAACTTTACTTTTCCAGGATGCAAGTTTAGCGTGCATTTTCTCCACAAGCTTGCAGTAGGTGGCCTTATTCACCCTAGTGTGCAACAGAGGCATCCCCAAGTACTTGCCTAAGTTATTTGTGAGAGGTGAACCAGAAATAAAACTGATTTCAGCCGCTAACTCCTTATTAGTATTCGGGGAACAGTAGATAGCTGATTTCTCAAAATTGACAATTTGGCCCGAGGCTTTACATAAAATCTCAAGGCATTGTTTCATGACTCTAGCCTGCTGCGTGCTCGCTTCAGCAAAAAGAATCAAGTCGTTGGCGAAAAACAAATGGGAAACTGCAGGCCCAGTTTAGAGCAGATTTCACTGGTTTCCATGTACGCTTCTCGCAGCATCTACAATGAGATGTGAGAGTTTTTCAATACAGAGGACAAAGAGATAAGGTGAGAGGGGGTCACCTTGTCGAATACCATTTTTAGGAGTGAAGGTCTCAGTGAGTTCCCCATTGACACACACTTGATAAGTGACAGAAGAGACACACTGAAGGATCAAAAGAATCAGATTAGTTGGAAGCCCAATTTCAGGAAGAACCATTTCGATGAAACTCCAACTAAGTGATCGGTGCATATTTACATATCATTTTGTACCCTTCTAACTTATGATTTGGTTATGTTTTTGAGTTAAACTTGTGCTTTTAATAAGTTTTGTGTTTGTTTCAGTGTTATAAGCTTGAGACTCACTAATTGCATTTTGGAGACAAGTTAGCTCAAAACGGTGTCTGCAGATCAGTCAACTTCACGGATTGTACTGCACTTGCTCAAGAAGAACCAGATAATGAGTCATACATCATTGGAAATATACGGAAGTGTAGTTTCTGTAGAATTTTACGGTTCATGATTCCGAGTCTTCTAGAGAAAGTTATACATGTTTTGGCAACTTAAGGTCAAATTCGGCAGCATCTGCGTTCCTGGGCCAAAAATCACATTTGAAGGCCTTCCCGATTTTTCCTTGAGTTGGGCTGCATATGCTTGGAAAGATAATTCAAATAGCTTCAAGATCCATATTTGTCCAGATTTTTCAGATTGAAGCCACAAGCCCAAAACGAGCCCACAAGCTGGCTGCAATACATTGTCATGCATGACATATGCATGATGAAGTGTTGTTGATTGTGGGAAAGTTTGGTGAAGCATATTCAATACCTATTTTTGAGTGGAATTTTGCAGTAGCCAAATGAATTAATTGAAGTTGAGGTGGATGATGCAACACTAAGCTTAATGACAAGAAGAATTGTTTTCAAATGCAATAGTGTGTTAGGTGAGTTAAGTGTTGTAAGTTGGTGAAGTGAGTGTGGTTAGTGAATTCTATTGTATAATTCAGATTTTCACTTCCCCTAGGCCTATAAATAGGGAAGTTCTCTAAGCTTGTAATCACACCCCCAAGGGGGGGAGCTCTCAAACACTTCTCTAGAGCTCCCTTCCCTTCTCTCCCTCAAATTCTCTTAGTTTCCCTTTGTAGTTCTCAATTGTTGTAATAAGATCATTTACTAAATTTTCTTTCTTCTAAATTCTCCAAACACTTCTCTATTCTATTTCAAATTCTCTAAAGCTCTCAAAACACCTTTCTCTTCTCCAAGTTCTCAAATACTTTCTTCTCCCTCCTCAAAGTTCTCAAACACTTCCTTTCTTCCTCAAAGTTCTCTTAGTTTCCTTAATGTTTTCTTAGTTGTAATTTATTTGTCTTGTAATGTACATTCTTTATTCTTATTTTGTTTCTTTTGTTTTCATTTTTGTTTTGTGTAGGAAAATTGAATTAGATCATTCAATCACCAATCTCTGTGGAATCGACCTCGCACTTACATATGCTATACTCCTGAACAGCTCGTGCACTTGCGAGTATCATAAGTTGAGGATGCAGTTGAACCCATTTTGGTGCAGTTGAATCTACGCAACAAGTTTTTGGCGCCGTTGCCGGGAATTGGTAACATTGTTTGATTCTATTTGGTTTTCCTACTTTTTATTATTTTTATTTTTTGTATATAACTAGACAGTTTCATGTTTTAAAGTTAATGACGTTAATTGATAAGTTGTGTTTGTAGTCCAACTGACAAGGACAATTGCCTGACAAGCAAGAGAACTGGGTTTGAGTCCCGGCTTACACAACACAAAAAAAGGTTCAAGTAGCATGTCGATTATTTCTTGTTTATGGTTTCATTCACTTGTTCTTAATTAAATATCTTGTCCAAGTTTACATAAACACCATATGACTCTTGAACTGATTAGTGAATGAATGGGTAGATATTGAAGACAAACACCATGTTTAAATTCTACTTGGTTCTTTATTGTTCTTCTTGTTCTTAATGGGTTTGGAATTTGTGTTTAGACTAAACACCATAGCTAAATGCTTTTTCTGAATACTTGATTAAAACCACACACCATATGGATAATCATATTTGAGAAAGAACGAACTCCATAAGCTAGTTTGATTTACTTTGTTGCTTGTTACTTTGAAACATGGAAGTGTTGATTTTTCCTTTTCGTTTTTTAGTTCTTTTATTTATTTATTTCCTAATCCTTTTAATTCTGTTTCAAGTTTTTGTGTGTTTGTTTTAACAATTTATGACAGCTTAATAAAAATGGAGAGAGATGGCAACCTCAATAATAAGAATGGGAAGTGTGGAGCAGTGGGAGAAGTCGCGACCTCCAAGTGCATCCATGCTCGACCTAATCGCTTCAAGGGGGAGCATTTCAATCCTTTCTCTTTACTTGTTATTATTTTAAATTTCTATTTCTTTTTTATAAAAAAATTTAAAAAAAATTTAAAAGAAAAAAAATTTAAAAAAGATTTTTTTATATGAGCTGACTCGTGGTAACTCCAGCTGAGCGTCTCCGTCAATACAGTGTCTAGGAGTTCTTTAGGCGACACCTTCGGTGTCTAAGAAGTTTGGGTTTTAAGCGGGACTATTGTGACCCCTCCAACTTTCCCGGATCCCCTGGCTGTGTTTTTCTGAGGCCCTTAACTGGTCATCCTTGAGTTACTTGTATATTTGTGTGTTTTAAGAAATTTTTTAAAAAATATATTCATTTTGCAACTTGGAACTGCTTTGTTTTCTTTTATGTTAAGTTAGTTTTTTTTCTATTTTTTGTTTGTTTTGTAATTTTTATTTTGTAATTATTTTATTTTATTTTATTTTTGTATTTTGTTATTTTTATTTGCTTTAATACCTTCATTTGTTATTATGACATTGCTTGTGGCTAATTTTTAAACATTGAGGACAATGTTCATTTCTAAGTTTAGGGGTATTGGAGTTTAGCAAGTAAATTTGGTTTGTCTTTAAAAAAAAAAATTAAAAAAATTAAAAAAAAAAAAAAATTTTATTTGCTTGTTTTTCTTTTACTTTGAGTCTTGTTTTGTTTTGTTTTATTTTCGAGTCACTTTCCGAACACATATGATGAGATTGTGATAAATGTTGCATGACTTAAATGAAAATTGGATTTCATTTTATTTTATTTATAAAAAAATTTATAATAAAAAAAAGTAAAAATCTAAATTAAAATAAATTAATTAATTTGGCATTGCTCTAGCATGATATGTTTGAAACCTTCTTTACACTTGCCATTTGTTTCATAATTTTCCAATTAAAGGATTTGCATGATCAAAAAAATTCTATGAAGCATAAATTAAACTTATATAACCAATCATATAAAGTGAGCTTTTGAGCCTTGTACTTCATTTCTTGAGTGTTATACACATACTCTTAATTTCTTGTCATCTAAATTGTTGTTTGATCTCATTATTCATTGATTTGGTTGAACACTTAAAAGTCATTCATTCTTATGCAATTTGACTTCATGACATTTAAAGAAATGATATTAAGGCCCTCTTTGGATCGTTTGTGCCTTTCAAGCTAACCTTATGCATGCTTAAGCATGATTTTCCATTGTTAACCATTTTGAGCCTACATATAAACCTTTTCTTTCATTTAACCAATTTTATTTCCTCGCCTTAGCCTGAAAAACAAATATTTACCTTTCTAAGGAACTCATGAGCTTTAATTGGGATGTGTTTTTCATACTAGGTTTGGGAAGAGGTGTTACATTTCAAAAAATATATATATTCACACAATTGGTGAAAGAAAAGAGTAAAGTTGTGATTAAGTGGTGGTTTATTGAAAATTCATTTTTGGGCCTTCAAAATAAATTAGTGATTGTTCAATAAAGGAGTGTGAATCATTGTAATGAAGGTATAAGGAGTTTTGATTATGTAAAAATAAATTCTCATTGTGATGATTCGAAGTCTTGTAATATTTTGAGTTCCTTGGACTTTGTTTTATCCATACCCTTCATTTCTTACTCACCTTACACCCTTGGCCCCATTACAACCTATGTTAAAGACCTAAATTGATCTTAAATGTCATGTGGTTGAATTGCATACATTTTTCTACTTTTAAGTGTTCGGCATCCTTCTTGAGATCATATTAATGCAAGTTCTTCATCTTTCTATTTCGAGTTAAGTCTTTATGGTTTAACTCTAATCTCATGTTTATAATTGAGTGTTGCATTATAACCCTCTTCCGAGTGATTCATTTGTGAGAGGACAACTTTGGTGAGATTTGAAGTTGAACTTGTGCTTTGTATTATTTTTGAAATTGTGTGAAAACTAAGATTGGGGAATTTGTTGCATTTGGCAATCACACTACTACACTTTGAGCATATTATGTTTTGAACTTTGCCACCTTGTGAATAATGTCTAAATTGAGCTTTTATTGTTAAAACTTTTGAGTCATGTGCATGAGTCATTTCTCTTCAGAAAATGTTCGGGAAGATTGTTTTGAGTTTTATTTTTGTTTTTATTTTTATTTTTGTTTTGTTTTTATGCTTAAAGGACTAACAAATTCTAATAGGTTTTCTAACTACTTTGTTTTGTAGAAGTTAGAAAAACGTTTGTGAGTATCGTATTTGTTAAACCCTCAGGAGACACAACTCCTCCTACTAGGGATGCCTAGAGGTTTAAAGGCTTGTTGCATATGCTAAATGCAATCGAGTTACCTACGAAAGTGGTCTAGTTAACTTCTTATTTGTTTTTATCTTTGTTTTCCTCTTGTTTTGCTCGAGGACTAGCACTAAGTCTGTCATAGGCTTTAAAGGTCGATCTTCCACGCTACTAAGCCTTTTTTTGCCTTTGGTGTGCTTGAATTTATGCATAAGTTCTTGAGCAATCAAAATGTTATCAGTAATATGCCTTCCAGGAACAAAACTAACTTGATGAGGGCTTATGAGCTTTGGCAGAATAGGCCTCAATCTAGCAACAATCACTTTAGAAATTACCTTATAAAGAGTGCAGCAAAGACTAATGGGTCTAAAATGCATCATACGCACAGGATTTTCAAGTTTAGGAATAAGGGTTATCAAGGTAGCATTCAAACCTGTGGGGATTTTGCAGTCACTAAAGGCTTGGGCGACCATCTTATAGATATCCTCACCACACAACTTCCACTGATTTTGATAGAAGCAAGCAGGGAACCCATCTACACCCGGGGTTTTCAGGCCACCAATGTTGAAAAGGCTATCCTTGACGTCGCTCAATATCAATATTAGCCCCCAAAGAAGCTAGATCATTCTCCATAATTCTGGGGAATAACTTAGGCATAGTGGGTAAGTTGTAATCTCGATGGTTCTAGAGAAAAAGGTCAAGGAAATAGTTCACAGCAAGGTCTTTTAGACAATTAGCATCCTCCACCCAAATACCATTATCCATCTTTAATTTTTCAAATCTGTTTTTTCTTCTTCTAATGATGGTAGTTAAGTGGAAAAACTTGGTGTTTTAGTCCCCTTCTTGCAACCAATTCACTCTTGATTTTTGCTGCCAGAATAATGCCTCTTGTTCCAAGACGGCATTATAGTCCCCAATTAAAGAAATTTCCAAAAGACTGAGGGAAGGATTAGGCCCGTGACACAAAGCTTTTTGGATACCATCGAGTCTAGCAAGGAGCGCAGCTTTCCTTTGCTTCAAATGGCCAAACACAGTATGGTTCCAAAGTTTGAGGGGCCCCACCAGGACTACAAGATTTCTCCAAGGCAGAACCAGCATTTTCTTTCCACAGTCGAGAAATAAAATCACGAAAATGATCATGCTTTAGCCACATAGCTTCAAATCTGAAAGGCCTAGAGCTTGGGGCAGGACGCAATTCGCGATTTGAGGCAGATTTTAATAGGACAGTGGTCAGACTTGGTCTTCGGGAGGTGTTGCACAAAAGCTTCAGCAAAATACCGCCTCCATTGAATGTTGCAAATACCTCTATCAATTCTTTCAAAGACCCTTTTGTTGCTCCAAGTAAATTTGGGCCCAGAATAACCTAAGTCGATCATATCATTTTCATCAAACCACTTTCTAAAACCCTTGAGTCTGCATAAAGGAGTTCCCCCCGCTTTATCATCTAGGTGAAGCATATCATTGAAATCACCAGCAACAAGCCAAGGCATTTGGTGGCAGCTGGAGTAAAATTGAGGTAATCCCACAATTTATCCCTTTTGGTAATGCAAGGGCTAGCATAAATAGCAGTGAAGAGCCAAGTATGCTGGCCCGGCCAAGACACAGGAGCAGTAATAGACCTGGTTGGACGTGCCAAGAATCTCAACTTTCACGTTGTTTTTGTTCCACAATAGCCAGAGACCACTAGAGAAACCCACGGGGTCTACCACCTCATAATCAGGTAAAACCCAAGGAGTGAATCACTTTGAGAGCCTTGTTTCCACCAATCCTTGGTTTGCAGACAAAAAGAATATCAATATGGTGCAACTTAATTAGTTCCAAGCATAGTAATTCTAAATTTGGTGCATGCTGCACCTCTGACATTCCAGCATAATATATTCATTAAAATGAGAGAAGACAAGCAAAGGCACCTAGGGCGTTAACCCAGAATTAGAGGTTTGACGTCTTACCTCCAGCCAAAATGGAGGTAATAACTGTCCTCGCCGCATCAAATGAGTGATCTTGGCCTTCAGAAAGGTCCATACCTTCCACTTGATAGAAATCATTAAGATCAGAGGATGTCAAGGAAGCTTCATTGTCAATATTAGGCTTGATTGCCCATGCCAGTGCATCATCCTAAAGGTTAATATTTGGCGGTTGGTGTCCAAAAATAAATCCATCATTTTCCTGGGGAACATTCTGGTCACTCCCACATATGGTCACCGGATCACTAGCTGGTCTCAAATTGGACAAACTTTTACCACTTGACACATTCATCCCTTTATTCAAAACTCCAACCTGTGTAACATCCATAACACTTACGTTTTGTTGATTGAAGTGTGCCCCTTTGGAGCTAGAAGCCATGTGATTATTTGAGATTTCTTTCAAGGCCGTTCTTGCACCAGCTTTAGGCTTCTTAGATTTAGTCCATACCTTCTCTTTGTATTCAAAAACAGACCGTGCAGCATCATGCGTTCTCGTAATAGGCCCATCATCCTTTGCAGTATCAGTCCCAGAATTTTCGCCCATATTTCCCAGCACATCAAAGCGGGATCCTTGATTCTTAGAGGCGATTTTTTGCCCATCCGAGTTCTTCAGTCCATTCTTAGGTTTCCTTCGAGGTGGAACATTCATCCACGGGCCTCTCAAATTCTCCACATCTTTCTAGAATGTTCCGCCCCCATAGCAATATCTAAATTTGTTGTCCCTTGTCTAGAGCCATGTTCTCCAGTCATATCTCCAGTTGGCTTCTCCTTAAGCCTACAATTTTCATGCTTGTGCCCATAGTGCCCACATAGATAACATATATCTGGTAGGCCTTCATATTCAATATTATACCAAGTTTGGTTTATTTGGGTAAAAGCGTCCAAAGGTTTGGATAAATCAAGTTCAACAGAGAGTCGAGCAAATTTACCTCTGTTCTGGCTAGTAGTGAGAGCATCGATCTTTAGAAGCTTACCTAGGGTGGAGCCAATTCTCTTTAGTGCCCAGACGTTAAAACATTCCAAGTTGGATAGCAGAGACTCTAATCCATGCCGCCATTCGTGTTATATGTGCTGTTGCAGGGCAGAAACCTTGTTTCCATTTTTGAAGCGTTAAATACTGCCCAACGATAATCCAAGGCCCCTCAGGAAGTACATAGTTCAGGTCCTCTTCTAGATCAAAATCTGACAACATAAAAGTCATTCACAAGGTCGACCAATTTCCAGTTACCCTTGAGACTCCATTTCTGTTGCAATCGGTCGTGGATATAGTTGTAGGTGTGAGAGCGGCCTAATAATTTGATGATTAACGAATTCTTCCACGGTTGACAAAGCCTGTTCATCGCCCGATCTGAGAATTGAATGCTTGGTCCTCTATCACCCCGTGAGACCACCACATCCTCATCATCATTGAGATCTTCATAATCCAATATTAGGGATTCCCAGCAATACCCTGCGTTTTTAACCATCTTCACTTGATTCATAAGCTTATCACGGAAGCTTCCAGATTGCAGATTCGGCGATGTATTCAAACCCGCTTCACCCCCAAGCACCAGTGCCGACAACGGGTCCGGTTCAGCAGCATTCTCTACGTTAGATCTTCAGAAGGGCGAGATCGCTTGGTAAATCGAAAATTTTCCATCGGGAAGCCAGGAGAGCCTTCAGCCATGGTCCGGTTCTCTAAATACCTTATGGGATAAGAAAGAAAGGTGCAGCTTGGCTGAGGAACCACCGAGAACGGCAGCTCTCAGCCAAGAGAGTTCACGAAAAGAGGACTTCTGAAAAACTTTTTCAGCATGCGCGTGAGGCGCGTTCTCACAAAAGTTTGCAACTTTTTATAAAGGCTTCATATGCGAAAAAGATTTTGACTGCTTGTCTTGTTTTTAGTTGCTTTGTTTCCCTGTGGTGCTCTGGTGGATGACACATCCCAGCTGTATGTGGTTCTGGCCCTCTCCAGAGTTGTTATTGAAAGTTCCATCTTGACCAAAAAAAAAATAAAAATAAAGTCAAGAGTAGCCTGAGTCTTTTTCTTGTCAAGGAGCTCAAGAAAGAAACTGGGCCAGAAATCCTCTGGTCAGGATGGACCATTGCTTCTGTTGCAATTATGGCACCGGTGACTCCTGATTTCCTGGAAGAAAGCTACGCGAAATTACGAAAATAATTCTTGTAATTTGATATGTTTCCAATTTTAACACATATACAAAAATAAGAGTGCTGCTGTTATTTTCACCTCTTTTACCCTTTAACAAAAAGAAAATAAAAAGCCTTTTGAGATGGGGGAAAGATAGCCATCGTCGTCAGCTATGAAAATAGACAACCCCAAGTCAAAACAGTGCCAAACCAGATTGCCCCTAAATTCTCCATTAACAGTTTGCACTCTGATCCGTTTGTTTTTCAAATCACTACATCTTCATCGTCTTCTTTTTTTAACTTGATTTTTACAGTGTTGCATCTCTTGATCTACTCAGATGCAACACGGTTTGCCCCACGACGATTACACTCGCTATCAGTATATTCATCAACATTTAGTTTAATTTCTGTTTTATTGTTTGGGAAATAGCTTAAAATGCCACCTATTTCATAATTTTAACTAAAAATACCACCCCTTCCCAATTTTTTTACAACTATCACCTATAAATATAAAATTATTGTCCACTTATTGCTGATTTTTCACAAGTTCAGAAATTTTGTTCTCTCTTAGCTCACTCAGCTCTCTCTCTCTCTTGGCTCTCTCTCTCTCTCTCAGCGCAACTCTCTATCTCTCTCTTTGCTCTCTTTCTCATAGCGCAGCTCTTTCTCTCTCTAGCTTCGTTATGCCTCTTTCTCCCCCTATTCGGTCTCTTGCGCTCTGTTTGGAATTCCGAACCCCTCCCTTTAGGTATGTCTTCTGAATAGCTGCTTGCAATCTTGAAGCCCTAGTGGATTGCCGACCCCAGAAAAGGTAGTGTTGATGGTTATTTTCTTAATATAAGTGGGATTATGTGAAATGGGTTATATTTTGATTGTTTGGGTTTGTGTTAAATTCATTTTGGCTTTAATTGCTTTGGGTTAGGTTTTGCTGAATATTCATGCTCATTCATCTGGGTTTGTACTAATTGCACTTAGATTGGTCTAGATATGTGAATCTTGGGATTTTCCATTTGATGTAGTAGATCCGTATAGTGTGATTCTGATGTGTTACTGGTGTACTGCTGTTGTGTTCCTCTTATTTTACTGTCGTATTGCTGTTATATTGCTGTTATATTGCCATTATATTGCTGTTATATTGCCATTGTATTGTATGGTTATTGTGGTTATATTGTGTTAATGAAATGTTGTTTTGTTATGGTCAGAAATGGAGACAATTGTTATTCTCGTGTGCTACAATGGAAAATGGGTCACCCTGAAGAAGATGTGCAAATATGAAGGGGGTGACTCAAAAGGCTTAATAGTTCCACGGACCATCAAATTTGCTGAACTGTTGGACCGTGTGCATTAGATTGGTAATACAAACAGCAGGGAAGACAAGGTTTGCTTAAAATTCTCAGTTTTGGCGGCCTGGAATGAGTGGAAGCACATAAAGATTGAGGACGATGATGATGTCAATTTTTTTATGAAGTACAATTCTGAGGTAACACCTTCAAAACTAGCTCCCTTACTCGTGAGTATAGAAGATAAAGGACTGACAAATGATGTAGTCGGATGGGTCGTTCTTCAGTTGCCATTGTTGAAAGCAATGAAGTAACTTGGAATAATACAAATGGCATTGATGTGGGAGGTGAAGTAGGGACGGATTTTATGGATATGATTGATTTTCCTGAAGATATTGGAAGTTCGAGTTGTGCTGCCTCTCATGGAAAGGGTCATGCCAGGCAGACGAAAGAAGATAAGAATTCCCTCGCAAGGAGAGGGCACTATTAGAAGAAAGTGCTCAAGGTGTGGTTCCACAAGCCACAATAAAAGCACCTATAAAAACAATATTCCATTGCGCAATGTATCTTAGACAATATGATTTGTGTTGCTTTGGTAGGTCATGTAAACTTTACTTTTATTTGTGGTGGGTTTCGTGTTATGTTGAATGGGAATTCTTTTAAATTTGCATAATTTGGGTTGCATTGCTACAGCATGCTGTATTGCTTCCAGAATTGCTATTATACTTACTTTTATTGTACTGGTATTGCTTCCAAATTGCTATTATAATTTGAGTGCGAAATTAAAGGGCCTGGAATGTAATTCCAAATGGATCCAAAACATTAAAGTTCTTAGAATTCCTTTATTACACAGTTACCATGATATTCCGACTATACCTTCTTTTTTGATTACAAATTCGGCCGATGCATAGGCCAGATGTGGGGCAAATACAAGGTGAAATGTCCTAGAGTCCTTGAAGTTGAAATTGGAAGAGAGAAAGAAATATGCCGTCGAAAAATTAACAAAATCTGAAGAATATAATCATGAAATGGTTGAATGTTTGAACAACGGCTTCGAAATGTTCCGAGATTATGCTTCGGTCATCTCACCAGGACTACAATTGGAGTCAAATTGATGTAGCTGGTGTCTGGGAGGTGCTGAATATGGGTGTTGAGGGAATGGCTCATCATAGCCTCGTGCATGCAGCGAGGAGAAAGGACAAAGACATGGATCCTTTGATGGACCTGTAGTAAGGGTGAGTGCTGCTTCAGTTCATCTCACCCGAGTACATGGATCTTTTGTTGCCTTCGTTTTCCCTTCGCGGGATAGTATTGTTAAGGTTCAGTGGCGATTTGTTTTGCATGTGTAAAATGTAGTCTGTAATGGATGTGTGTGTATTGTATGTAGATTCACTTAATATTGCTGTTATATTGTATGTATATTGCTTAATATTGCCTTTGTATTGCATAGATAGTGTATGCATATTGCCACCCTATTGGATGTATATTGTAATACTATTGCTATTGTATTATCCTTATATTGCTCTAATATTGCCTCTCTAGTGCAAGTATATTGGCCTAATATTGCTATTATATCGTATGTCAATGGCATTTGGTCTAATAACAGTCTTCACTTCGTTCAAAGTAATCCTGAATTCAAATATCACGAACACGAAAATTGTTATCCATCCTTATATTACCATGAATTGATGTTGAGCTTTCAAATGATAGTTGGAGTTGCACATCGATTCATATTCAAAAGGAAAGTAATTCTCTCCCTCAATGAATTGTTGTTCAAAAGAAGGCAGCTATCAAATATTGGGTACAAAAATGCAATATCCACGGTAAATTAATTGGGCACAAACCACATATTACAAAACCAGGATGATTTTTGGCATGCTTGAAAAGAGAAGGGCCAAATACAACAGAAAAGAAAATCCATTCAAGCTTGTGCAATGGAACGCACAATAACCCTTTTACATGTCCTTCCAACACCAGTGTTTTGCCTGGTTTAGAGTAGCAGGAGGAGACCATATTGCCATTGTGCAATTCGAGGGGGCAGTCAATTTGGAATGGTGCCATAAACATGTTTTCTTCCCCTCACTTTAACTAAATTAACTTTAGTTTAATTACTTGTAAGCTCCAGCTAGGTCCTTCTGTTTTCTCTTCTTCTTCTTCTTCTCATGACTCTTAAGAGGCAGTTTGATGTAAATAAATCCTAAGATTTCCATGTGATGCACAGGGAATTGGAATAAATAAAAAATAAAAAATAAAGGGATCAGTTCATTAGTGGTTACATTTAATCTTATGTATGACAAATGTAAGACCAGCCAGTTGGGTTGGGGTAAAGACCTATGTTATGAATGGCAGTTTCAGAATTAAGACCTATGTTAATTTGTAACTGCCACCAGAGTCAGTTCATAGTGCCGAATGCAGCTATCTGGCACACAGATATGACAAGCCAAAAGAAAAAAAGCAAAGTAGAAAAGAAAAAAGAGGCATGACATAAATGGGAACCTCAGCAGAAAGCATAGAATATGCATACAAGCAAATTGGCTCCATTACAATGTTCAAGAATGATGTAAATACTAGATAAAAGAGTTCTTATTCAAACCTCGCAGGTTTCTCGGTTTCATTCCTGGACCTTCAATATCGTCTTGCACAATAGCATCAGTTCACTTCATCAAAGTTCCAGACAAAGACTCCGCAATTTCTTTTAGACCCTGCAAGAAAGTGGCATGACTTAAATTTATTTTTTGGATACACGCGAGAGTCTAAACTACTCTAAATTTATCCAATCTATAGGTTATTTTCTTTCTTTGTTGTGAAAAACAATGGGCACAGATGCTTTACATGAGTCCATAATAATTAATAAATGCGAAGACCTCTGTTCAATATTTTCAACCAGGATAAAGTCAGCAACCAGAAGAAAAAAGATTCTTAGAAACAAACCATTAGACTTTAAGTTTCTGAATGTGTCACTAAACGACCACGTGGATTCCCAGGTAAGTTTAAGTTTCGTCTGCAAGTAGAAAAATTAATTAGAGCAGTGATCATATATACCAAAAAACACTACATAAGAGACTATACTGAGGGCCTCAAGGAAAAGGTAAAGAACAGAGTGAGATTAAATGATGGAGGGGCTTATCTTTCACTACGACATGATCTTATTACTTACAGGTAACTTTGATACGATGAACATAACCTTTTCATTTTTCACAATATAAAAATATTATGAAAGTTGAAGAGTCAATAACACATTTAAATCCATACACTGCAGGTACAAACCTGCTGAGGCATTTCAACTTGTTTTCCCTCAACAAAGTTGACGAGGTAGAAAAGACCAAGATTTGAAACATCCTGACGAGGCATTTCCATCAGTACAACCTTAAAGATAAATAAAGTGATGTGTGTATCGAAATAAATGCAACAGCCATTGCAAGTACTCCAAAGCAAAGACATATCTTACTTACAAAAGTGTTACAGACTATGAAAGAACAGAGTTATATGTAAGGCTCGTCAATGGGCCGGGCCTGGCTAGCCCGGTCCAAATTTAATGGGTTTGGGCCGGGCCGGGCCGGGTTTTAAAGAGGAGAGAGAGAATATCGGGACGAGCTGGGCCGGGCTTTTTTAGAAAATTCAAAGCCTAAGCCCATCTCATGAGCCGGGCTTGAAAAAGCCCATCGGGCCGGGCTTGAAAAAGCCCATCGGGCCGGGCCGGGCTAAGCCCAACGGGCCGGGCCAAAATGGGCCTAAAAAATAATAAGTGTAATTTTTTTTTTTATAAGGATGGTATGAATAAATATGCAAATATTTGGTGATGTGTTAAAGAAAAGTATGATTATATTTGGTGGTATGATTATGTTTGATGATATGATATATTGTTTGTCTTATTATATATATATAATTGTTGTATTAATAAATAACACAAATTAATGTGCTAATCATCCAATTATAAACTAGGAATGAGTAGAATTCAATGGAAACAAACACAATTTTTATAACAAGTAACACACACACACAAATTAAAGAGGGGGATTTGTCATTCAAGTAATGTAATCATAATCCTAAATCCTTATTTATATATAATTATATATGTATGCGGGCCTAACGGGTCGGGCTTCTGTGGGCGGGCCGGGCCGGGCTTTCATGGGCTTAATCGGGCCGGGCCGGGCTTCAAACACCTAAGCCTAAGCCCGGCCCAAGCCCAAGAGGGCCGGGCCCTCTCAAAGCCCATAACGGGCCGGGTCGGGCTTTTTTTCAATGGGCCGGGTGGGCCCCCGTAGGCCCATGAGCCCGCGGGCCAAATGATGAGGCCTAGTTATATGCACATTAATTATGGCTTCTAATAAATACTACACTTTCTCATCAATTAATTATGGCTTTTCTATTCGAACAAAAATAAAGTTGTTTTACCTGCTTTTCTGAAATGGAACCTAGCTTGTAATCCTGCAAATGGGAAAAGTAAGATAAGTTGCTACAAATTCAAAGAAAAATTTATCTTAGAGAGAGTGATGTAAAGGAAAATTAGTACATAAGGGGAAAGTAAAAAACTGAGAGAGCGCATGTAATGTAAAACTCTAGGAATTCCCAAAAATACCAAATTTGGCCTACACCAATACATGTTCAAGCAGAACTCACCAAACCAGGTATAGATAGTTGGGACTTACCCAGACAAAGCTAAACGAAGCCCAAACGTTCTGTGACAAAATGAAGAGTTTGATTTCTGTGAAAAGTGCCTGCGAGCGAGTGAGAGTGGGTGTGAGTTATTACCCAGTTCATAGAAACCCATAAACCCAAACCCAATTTCTGAGTAACCCCTAAACACTAAAACCCTAAACCAATTTCTTACAAATCCATACACCATAAACCAAATTCACAAAAACCCCAAATTTCAAAGAAAAGGTATATGAACAGGTACCTCGTGGATGTCAACGGTGGAGAGGATGAACAGCCACTGCTGAGGGAGAAAGACAATTGCGTCGGGAGAGAGAGAGGTACACGAGGGAGAGACGGCCGAAGAGATAGAGCCAAGAGAGTTGAGAGAGAAGCCCATTTCTGAAAAACTGATATGTGTACAATCAGTCCACAATAAAGATGTATTTATATGTGGTAGTTGTAAAAAAATTGGGAAGGGGTGGTATTTTTAGTTAAAATTATGAAAAGGGTGGCATTTTAAGCTATTTCCCCTTTTTTCCATTGTTTTTCATGTGTGATTTATATATATATATATATTTTTTGCGATGTATAAGCCCAACTCCTTATAAGCTCTTGCTAGGTTTCTCAACTTTCCAATGTGGGACTTTTTACCTTCACATTCTCACACGCCCCCGCACATGTGGCGAATTTTCAAGCCTAGCACGTGGACAACACATTTTGGGTGACGTGGAGCACGTGTGTCCGTTGGGCTTTTACACGTGGGCAACCTGCTTTGATACCATGAAGGAAGTTGAGGTTACACCCCAAAACCAATTGGCAATGAGAGGAGTAGCCCAACTCCTTATAAACTCTTGCTAGATTTCTCAACTTTCCAATGTGGGACTTTTTACCTTCACATTCTCACAGTATAATAAGTCGTTGAAATTCACTTATGGCCGTGGGAACTACAACTCCTGTGTTCAAGTGAGGTGGGTCCCTTTTCTTTTGTCATGCCTTTTGTTTGTAGGACTTAATTACATGTGTTCAAACAATTGCATTCTCAATTGGTATATGTTGGTTTTCTAGTTCTATCGCTTAATTAGCATGAATGCCTGAAGTTTGAAGTATGGAGGAATGATAGTTTCATGCTTGACAGTTTCAATTTTTTGGCTTTGTGATAGGGTTCTTCATGCTGTTGTTTATATGGCAGAGAGAGCTTGGAGTCATGCCATGGAAAAAAGACAGGTTTTGGATGGTTTGTCAAACACAACTTAAAAGGAGAATTTGCTTGAAGGGTAGTTTAGGAATAATGGTGGGGGAAAGATAGGATTGTGTATTTTTTTTTTCAAATTTACATGGTGGGTGAAGAAATATGCTAGAGGAGTGGAAATAGCAGTAATAAAAAATAATTGATGAAAACACAAACAATGCACACATGTCAAATTGTATATGCAGGAATATACGAGTTCTTATTACCTCTAGAGAGAATTATGAGGCAAATATTTTCCTTTTAGCTTTGTTGTTTGTTTGTCTAAAGATTGCAATACAAGGATATGACCTCAATTATCTTAATCAAATTGATGAAAAGAAACGTATTGTTGTACAAATTATGTAATTTTTTTTATTTATTTATGAAAAGCAATTTCATTCAATAACCAGATAGCATAATACATTGAGAAGAAAACAGAAAGATGTGCAAGTTTGGGCCTCTGAAAAAACCTTTAGCATAAAAAAACCCCCAATAAAAAGGAGGAAAATCCGCCAAAGGAAAAGAGCACCTCCCACTTGCCATCAAACATAAAGATCAACCATTAGCTTCTAGATCTCAAAAAGAAAAGGAGTTAGCCATAATGGCTCCTCCTCAATCCATGTGAAAAAACCAGCGTTCCTAGTGCCATATTGAGCTAGCTCATGGGCAACCTTGTTACCTTCTTGTCGTTGCTAATTACAGGAGAAAGATCTAAACCACCCATGCATCTCCTTGATATCTTCCACTAGATTCCCTTCAGCTTCAAAACACTCTTCATTAGAGTTGATTCTATCTACTGCCCCTTGCGCATCCATTTCTAGCACTATATCATGAAAGCCAAGATCATATGCGAACTGAAGACCTTCCTTTGCAGCAATTAGTTCCATAGCTTGTGCACTAAAATGTCCTACCACTTGTCGAGAGCAAGTAGCCATAAACTCCTTATTTCCATTGCGAATCATTGCTCCAACTCCCCGCACTAACCCAGCAAGTTTGGCTGCCCCATCAACATTAATTTTGTACTGACCATCCGATGGGGCATGCCAATTAACAGAACTCTGACTAGGCCCTTGCCTACTATAGGAGCATATAAGGGCAAGATTTACAGAGTAAAACTCTGTTTGATAAGCCAAAGCTTTGTTAAACACTGATACACTCTCAAGACTTCGTCCTTGAAACAACAGATTGTTTCCTGTCATTCCAAATATCCCAGCATAGAAAAGTGAAAAGATCCACCTCCTTTTTACTTGAGACCGCATTCACAGCTTGCCAAAGTTCCTTGAAAGATGTAATTCTCCACTCATGTCGATTTGCACACCAGGGTGATAAAGACCATATTGCTTTCACATCATTACAAAGCCCATATTGCATGAATAACTGACTCCACTTTCTTCCCACAACGTGGACATATTTGAGAATTCAAGATCTTCCTATGGTAAAGATTTTGTCTGCTAGGCAAAAACCCCCATATACATCTCCATAGAAAGAATATGATTTTATTAGGCACCTGCATACTCCACAGTTTTTTCCATAACAATGTACCATCTTGTGTCGAGGACCCTTCCATGCCATTTTCCCTTTGCTTCTTCATGCATGCAACCATATAACCACTTCTGACTGAGTATTTTCCGCTTCGATCATAGTGCCAAATTAATTTATCCTCTCTATGAGTTGAAGCCAATGGAATTTGGAGAATAGCCTTGACTTCCTGTTCCCAAAAATTAGCTTTTAGTAGCTCTTCATCCCATTGTTCGGCTGCATTAAACAACTCACATACTTTTATAGAAACATCAAATTGTGGCGTTGAGATAATCTTGAAATTCATTGGTAAAGGCACCCACCGATCCTGATAAACATGTAAAGGAACCCTAAATCAACGAACTCCAAATAAGTGAGGGTCGATACCCCAATCTAGCTTCTAGAAAATTACAATGCGGAAAATATCGGGCCTTGAAAATTCTCGCTGCCAAGGAATTACAATTAAAAAAATAATCTCCAACTTTGTTTTGCCAGGAGCGCTTGATTAAAAGCCTCAAGGTCTCTAAATCCCAATCCTCCAATCTGCTTGCTCACACATAATGTTTCCCATTTAGTCCAATGCATACCCCGCATATTCTTACTTTTAGACCACCAGAATTTAGCCATCAAGCCATGAAGTTCCTTACACATCCCCTTACGCATCCGAAAGTAGCTCATCGAGTAGGTGGGGATAGCCTGTAACACAGCTTTAATCAGGACCTCTTTACCAGCTCTAGATAGGAGCTTTTCCTTCCACCCACTAATTCGTTTTCCGATTCGATCTTTGACAATCCCGAAAATCTACTTTCTTCCCCTACCTGTCACCATAGGCAAACCTAAATATTTTTCATGGCAAGACACCAACGGAATTTCCAGTAAATCCAAAACTATTTGTGTTTCAACGGCAGTCGCATTTGGGCTCAAGCTTAAAGCCGACTTTGTGAAATTGATCTTTTGCCCAAAAGTCTCCTCATACACTTGAAATATATTCTTCACTGCTTCACATGACTCTTTAGTTGCATCAAGAAAGAGAATACTTTCGTGAGCAAAGAATAAATGATTGACTGATGGAGCTCCATGAGCAATTCGAATCCCATGCAAACTCCCCATCCTTTCAGCATTCTGTAACAGCCCTAAGAAGCCTTCAGCACACATTAAAAATAAGTATGGTGAAAGGGGACACCCTTGTCTTAACCCTCTATGAGGAACAACATGCCCGAATGGATTACCTTTCCAAAGCACCGAAAAAGTAACTATAGTTAAGCAGTCCATTATCCGTTTTACCAACTCTGAAGCAAATCCCAATCTCAACATTATTGCTTGCAAAAAGGACCACTCTACTCGATCATAGGCCTTAGCCATGTCAAGTTTAATGGCCATCTTCGTTTGTTGCCCCTTCTTCAAACCTTTCATAAAATGCATTGTCTCAAAGGCTGCCATCACATTATCAAGAATTAGACGTTGTGGTACAAAAGCACTTTGCGACTCAGAGATAATGGAAGGTAATAAGCACTTGAGTCTATTGGTAATAAGTGTTGTGTAGATTTAGCTGCACCAAAATGGATTCAGCTGCATCCTCAACTTGTGATACTCGCAAGTGCACGAGCCATTCGGTAGTATAGCATATGTAAGTGCGAGGTCGATTCCACAGGGATTGGTGATTGAATGATCCAATTCAATTTTCCTACACAAAACAGAAATGAAAACAAAAGAAGCAAAAAGGTTTTGTACACATTTGAGAACTTGAGAATTTGGAAGAGAAGGTGTTTGGGAAGCTTTGAGGATGTTTGAAAGAGAAGAGAGATGTGTTTGAGAACTTGGAGGATGTTGAGAACTTGGAGAATGTTAAAGAGAATGGAGAAGTGTTTGAGAACATTGGGAAGTTGATGAAGGAAGGGAGAGAAAGTGTTTGTGAAGTGTTTTGAGAGCATGGGAAATTTGGAAGAGAAAGGGAGGTAAGTGTTTGAGAGCTTTAGAGAGGGGAGAAGTGTTTGAGAGATTTGGAGAATTTTGGAAGAGTAAGGAAAGTGGTGTTTGGAGAATTTAGAAGAAGAGAAAAGAAAAATGCTTGAGATTTATAGTACTAAGATCTTGTTACAACAATTGAGAACTACAAAAGAGAAACTAAGAGAATTTGAGGGAGAGAAGGGAAGGGAGCTCTAGAGAAGTGTTTGAGAGCTCCCCCCCCTTGGGGTGTGTTTACAAGCTTAGGAAACCTCACTATTTATAGGCCTAAGGTGGTTGAAAATCTGAATTATACAATTGAATTATGTAAACACACTAACTTCACCTAACACACTACACTTAATTCACCAACTTAACCTAACACACAATTGCATTTGAAAACAATTCCTCTTGTCTTTAGGCTTAGTGTTGCATCATCCACTTCAACATCTTTCAATTCATTTGGTTGCTGCAAAATTCCACTCAATTATAGGAATTGAATATGCTTCACCTAACTTCCCCACAATCAATAACACCTCATGCATATGTCATGCATGACAATGCATTGCAGTCTTCTTTTGGGCTCGTTTTGGGCTTGTTTCTCCATCCATAAAATTCTGGAAAAATATGGATCTTGAAGCTCTTTGTCTTATCTTTCCAAGCATATGCAGCCCAACTCAAGGAAAAATCCGGAAGGCCTTCAAATGTGATTTTTGGCCCAGTAACGCAGATGCTGCCAAATTTGCCCTTAAGTTGCCAAAACATGTATAACTTTCTCTAGAAGCCTCGGAATCATGAACCGTAAAATTCTACAGAAAATAGACTTCCGTAGCTTTCCAATGATGTATTGATCATTATCTGGTTCTTCTTGAGCAAGTACAGTCCAATCCGTGAAGTTGGTTGATCTGCAGACACCATTTTGAGCTAACTTGTCTCCAAAATGCAATTAGTGAGTCTCAAGCTTATTACACTGAAACAAACACAAAACTTATTAAAAGCACAAGTTTAACTCAAAAACATAACCAAATCATAAGTTAGAAGGGTACAAAATGATATGTAAATATGCACCGATCAAATACCCCCAAACCTAGATTTTGCTAGTCCTCGAGCAAAACAAAAGGAAAACAAAGATAAAAACAAACAAGAAGTTAACTAGACCACTTTCGTAGGTAACTCGATTGCATTTAGCGTATGCAACAAGCCTTTAAACCTCTAGGCATCCCTAGTAGGAGGAGTTGTGTCTCCTGAGGGTTTAACAGATACAATACCCACAAACGTTTTCCTGACTCTACAAAACAAAGAGGTTAGAAAACTTAATAGAATTTGTTAGTCCTTTAAGCAAAATAACAAAAACAAACATAAAAGCAAAAACAAAAATAAAAATAAAAACAAAACAAAAAGAAGACTCAAAACAATCTTCCCGAACATTTTGAAGAGAAATGACTCATGCACATGACTCAAAAGTTTTAACAACAAAAGCTCAATTTAAACATTATTCACAAGGTGGCAAAGTTCAAAACATAATATGCTCGAAGTGTAGTAGTGTGATTGCCAAATGCAACAAATTCCCCAATCTAAGTTTTCACACAATTTCAAAAATCATACAAAGCACAAGTTTAACTTCAAATCTCACCAAAGTTGTCCTCTCACAAATGAATCACTTAGAAGAGGGTTATAATGCAACACACAGTTATAAACATGAGATTAGAGTTAAACCATACAGACTTAACTCGAAATGGAAAGATAAAGAACTTGCATTAATATGATCTCAAGAAGGATGTCAAACACTTAAAAGTAGAAAAATGAATGCAATTCAACCACATGACATTTAAGATCAATTTAGGTCTTTAACATAGGTTGTAATGGGGCCAAAGGTGTAAGGTGAGTAAGAAATGAAGGGTATGGATAAAACAAAGTCCAAGGAACTCCAAATATAAGAGCATAAAACAATTGTGTACAAGACTTCGAATCATCACAATGAGAATTTATTTTTACATGATCAAAACTCCTTATACCTTCATTTACAATGATTCATACTCCTTTATTGAACAATCACCAATTTATTTTGAAGGCCCAAAAATGAAATTTCAATCAACCATCACTTAATCACAACTTTTCTCTTTTCTTTCATCAATTGTGTGAATATATATTTTTGTGAAATGTAACACCTCTTCCCAAACCTAGTATGAAAAATACATCCCAATTAAAGCTCATGAGTTCCTTAGAAAGGTAAATATTTGTTTTTCTGGCTAAGGCGAGGAAATATAATTGGTAAATGAAAGAAAAGGTTTACATGTAGGCTCAAAATGGTTAACAATGGAAAATCATGCTTAAGCATGCATAAGGTTAGCTTGAAAGGCACAAACGATCCAAAGAGGGCCTTAATATCATTTCTTAAATGTCATGAAATCAAATTGCATAAGAATGAATGACTTTTAAGTGTTCAACCAAATCAATGAATAATGAGATCAATCAACAACTTAGATGACAAGAAATTAAGAGTATGTGTATAACACTCATGAAATGAAGTACAAGGCTCAAAAGCTCACTTTATATGGTTGGTTATATAAGTCTAATTTATGCTTCATACAATTCTTTAGATCATGCAAATCCTTTAATTGGAAAATTATGAAACAAATGACAAGTGCAAAGAAGGTTTCAAACATATCATGTTAGAACAATGCCAATTTTATTTATTTATTTAAATTTTTACTCTTTTTTTTAAAATAAAATGAAATCCAATTTTCATTTAAGTCATGCAACATTTATCACAATCTCATCATATGTGTTCGGAAAGTGACTCAAAAACAAAACAAAACAAAACAGGACTCAAAATTAAAAAAAACAAAAGCAAATTTTTATTTATTTATTTATTTATTTTTTAAAGACAAACCAAATTTACTTGCTAAACTCCAATACCCCCAAACCTAGAAATGAACATTGTCCTCAATGTTTAAAAATTATGAACAAGCAATGTCATAACAAGAAATGAAAGGTACTAAAGTAAATATAAATCACAAAACACACAAGAATTAAAATACACAAATAAAATAATTACAAAAATAAAAATTACAAAACAAACGAACGAACAAAAAAAAATGAAACAGTAAACCCTAATCACACAATTTTGAAACCCAAAAAAAATTTGAAGCCCAAAGCCCACAATTAAATTAACCCATCTTGAAACCCAAATAACAGTGAAAACCCGAAGCCCACAATGAAGTCCGAAGCCCACATGTTCAATTGATTTTTATTTTTATTATTATTTTTATTATTATTTTAAAAGAACATGGGTCATGATGTCTCGGTTTAGTGTAAGGGACCAACTGAGCAGGGCGAGACACGTGTGGACGCATAGAGGCGCCGCAGACTCCACAAGCACAAATTACGGGCTCATGGAAAGGCGCAAAGACTTTCCTGAACGCGTCCGTTTAAGAAAGACACGTCGTGATAAATGAGTTGGGTAAGGTTGGAAAGTGAGAAGGTTGTGGGACTCAAGGACTGCTGGAGATTCAAGAAAATGCTTAGGACGCTGCAATGACTAGGGTTTGTCAAAGACTATGTCTATAAGAAGGAAAAAGAAGGGAAAACACACAAACTCAAAAACACAAAAGAGAAAAGAAGCAAGAAAAAGAAAAAAGTGAGAAATCAAATGGCCTCTTCCTACCCATTTTCGTTGGATCTCAACCTAGCTCCACCGACTCAGACATGGGGCCAAGCAGCGGCACCCAGTATGGGTACCCTACTTTGCCTCCGCAAGGGGGCCTGTGACTGTCAATGACTCAATACTCCTGGACAACGATGTTGCCATTGGAGTTGGCAGAAATTTAGTAACTCCTAAAGATATACGTGTGTTCGGGACAAGGGATGACAACCGGGTCACGAGTGATGCCCTGGCACTGAGCGTGAGAGTCCAGCATGTGTTGCAAGTTTGGGTCATCGCCTACTGCGAAGTCCCATGAAGTAGAGATTTTGAAAGGTCAGTTGGCGGCGGAGCGAAGTATGGTTGAAGAGTGTCAGACTGCTATAAAAAGCTTGAAAAGGGAGAGGGCAAGGATAGTGAAGGTGAATCGACACCAGCTAGAAGTATTGCGGGACGAGAATAAAAGCCTATCAAAGATGGTAGAGTTGTATTCTCGCGACATGCGAAAGCAGCTGGAGGACCTAGACCGACCGGGTAAACGCAAGCAAGCAGATCGCGAGAGTAGTTACGCTCAAGCTAAGATTGCGATCTTTGGGAGCTCAAGTGGTGAGCCCCAAGAGGCTGTGCATGAAGCCCCGGAAGAGGATAGCCAGAAGGCCAAACTCAAAACTCCTATGGTCGAGACACCTAGCGCTGGGAAGAAATGATTTCTACTGTTTTTATTTTTTTGGTTGTTTTTGTTTTTGTTATTTTGGTTTCAGAAATAAAAGAGTAAAGTTGCAGAAGGAAAAAGAAAGAGACAAAGAAAACACACTTCCCACTTAAATCTAACAAAAACGACAAATGGAAAAGAAAGCACACTTCCCAAACTTAAATAAAACAAAAATAATAAACGGAAAAGAAAGCACAGTTCCCTAACTAAAATAAAACAAAGATGATAGCCGAAAGGGAAAGGCAAAAACACAAAGCTCTAGAAAATGAAAGTAACGGACAAAAACATAAAACACCAGAAAACACGGAAGTAAAAAGAAAAGTAAAGTGAAAGTAAAGGTGCTCCCCCTTGAAGCGATTAGGTCGAGCATGCCCGGGAAATCCGTAATGGTGTTGGCTCTCTCTCATCAGCATATTTCTATTTAAACCACATCTCTCCAAGCGGATGATACCCAGCATTTCTTCCTGCAAACTCAAGGAAAAACATCAAAAAATTCAGAAGCAAAACAAATGGCATCCTCATGTACTCACCTTGATGATCTCAACCTTGAGCTCTCACTTGCACCACCGAATGCCCAGATAAGGGCTCCTCCAACCTCTGTCTTCCCAAACTCCACATATCATCATGGTACGGCCTCAAACTTTGCTGAGGTAATACCGAAATTTTCTGAGGCGTGTCGAACAGAGCAGTGCTCCTGGGCAGCATGATTGGCAGTAAACTCACATCGGCAGATCACCTGCATGTGGCACAGAGGTCCGACAAGGCTGCAATGGAGGAGTCTCACAATTTAACGGTGCTCCATGCGGTCTCGGCTACCAATTTAGGCATGCGATTGTTGGCGAGAACACGGGAGTGTGCCGTGCTGAGCGAGGAAGTAGTTTCCTTGAAGGCTATGGTGGCGGACTCCAGAAGCGCCTCTCCTGTGCCAATCAGCATGTGGAAGCACTGGAGAGAAAAAATAAGGACCATGTGGAGCTGCTGCAAATTCTGCAAGTGCGAGACAATAGAGGCAAACCATGATGATGATGAAGATGAAGAAGATGAAGAAGAAGAAGAAGAAGAAGAAGTTTGTTTGTTATTGTTTTTTTTTTGTTTTTTTTTTGTTTTTTATGTTTTTGTTTTTGTTTTTTTGTTTTTTGTTTTTATTTTTGTTTTTGTTTGTAATGCAGAGTTTGAAGTGAAATAAAAATGTGTTTTAACACTTAGAAACTAACTAACCATACCACGTAAATAAAAACAAAACAAAAAAAACAACGACTAAACAAAATAAATACAAAAACTAACTTAACAAAACAAAAACAAAAACAAAACAAAAACAAAACAAAGACTAAACAAAAAGAAAACAAAAATAAAAAAAAAACTTAATTTAAAAACACATGAATATACAAGCAACTCACGGATGACCAGTTAAGGGCCTAAGAAAACACAGCCAGGGGATCTGGGAAGGTTGGAGGGGTCACAATGGTCCCGCTTAAAACCCAAACTTCTTAGACACCGAAGGTGTCGCCTGAAAGAACTCCTAGACACTGTATTGACGGAAGTGCTTACTAGAGTTACCATAAGTCAGCTCATATGAAAAATCTTTTTGACTTTTTGAATTTTGAATTTTTAGTTTTTAAGATAAGAAAAAAAAATTAAGATAAAATGAGACAACAAACCATAAATGAAAATGAACTAAGTACTCTAAACAAACTCAAACAAATGACATAAATTGTTGTACTAAAAGAAACAAACTAAGAAATAAACAGAATTTTAAAGAAGAGAAAGGATTGAAATGCTCCCCCTTGAAGCGATTAGGTCGAGTATGGATGCATTTGGAGGTCGCGACTTCTCCCATTGCTCCACACTTCCCATTCTTATGATTGAGGTTGCCATCTCTCTCCATTTTTACTAAGCTGTCATAAATTGCTAAAACAAACACACAAACTTGAAATGGAATTAAAAGGGTTAGGAAATAAAAGGAAAATCAACACACATCCAATTTCATGCTTCAAAGCAACAAGCAACAAAGTAAATTAAACTAGTTTATGAAGTTCGTTCTTTCTCAAATATGATTATCCATATGGTGTGTGGTTTTAATCAAGTATTCAGAAAAAGCATTTAGCTATGGTGTTTAGTCTAAACACAAATTCCGAACCCATTAAGAACAAGAAGAACAATAGAGAACTAAGTAGAATTTAAACATG
The DNA here is from genome assembly GCA_018703695.1 of Prunus fruticosa. Taxonomy (NCBI): domain Eukaryota; kingdom Viridiplantae; phylum Streptophyta; class Magnoliopsida; order Rosales; family Rosaceae; genus Prunus; species Prunus fruticosa. Next base: position 7,694,709 of record CM031918.1, read on the forward strand.
GTGTTTGTCTTCAATATCTACCAATTCATTCATTAATCAGTCCAAGAGTCATATGGTGTTTATGTAAACTTGAACAAGATATTTAATTAAGAGCAAGTGAATGAAACCATAAACTAGAAATAATCGACATGCTACTTGAACCTTTTCTTTGGTGTTGTGTAAGCTGGGACTCAAACCCAGTTCTCTTGCTTGTCAGGCAATTGTCCTTGTCCGTTGGACTACAAACACAACTTGTCAATTAACCTCATTAACTTTAAAACATGAAACTGTCTAGTTATATACAAAAAAATAAAAATAATAAAAAGTAGGAAAACCAAATAGAATCAAACAATGTTACCGATCCCGGCAACGGCGCCAAAACTTGTTGTGTAGATTTAGCTGCACCAAAATGGATTCAGCTGCATCCTCAACTTGTGATACTCACAAGTGCACGAGCCGTTCGGTAGTATAGCATATGTAAGTGCGAGGTCGATTCCACAGGGATTGGTGATTGAATGATCCAATTCAATTTTCCTACACAAAACAGAAATGAAAACAAAAGAAGCAAAAAGGTTTTGTACACATTTGAGAACTTGAGAATTTGGAAGAGAAGGTGTTTGGGAAGCTTTGAGGATGTTTGAAAGAGAAGAGAGATGTGTTTGAGAACTTGGAGGATGTTGAGAACTTGGAGAATGTTAAAGAGAATGGAGAAGTGTTTGAGAACATTGGGAAGTTGATGAAGGAAGGGAGAGAAAGTGTTTGTGAAGTGTTTTGAGAGCATGGGAAATTTGGAAGAGAAAGGGAGGTAAGTGTTTGAGAGCTTTAGAGAGGGGAGAAGTGTTTGAGAGATTTGGAGAATTTTGGAAGAGTAAGGAAAGTGGTTGTTGAGCCTATTCTTAACAACTAAAATGAGTTATTAAAAACAGCAACTTTAATTCTCGCAAGTGCACGAACCGTTTATAGTATAGCTTATGCAAATACGAGGTTGATCCCACGGAGAATGGTAACGTGGTTGCAAGTTAAACTACTTAGAATGCTGGGAAAACAGAAAACAAAGAAACACACTAACTAACAATGGCAAGGTCTAGGACAGAATCCTAGCACCACACACGCACTCGAAATGGGGGGGTTTTGTTGTTGAAGTGAAAACAAGAGAATGAAATGGAATTGCTGGAAAGTAAACAATAGTAGCAATCAATAAGTTGTGAAACAATGATTGAGAAGTGTTAGAGCCTTGGAATCCACCACTAGTTTTCCTATCCAAGTTATGAATGCATAGAAAGTGACTCAAGCTTCATCAACAATAGATTATCGCATACAAGCCTATGGTATCTAGGTGCAGGATGCATGATTCTCCTAAGGCATGTAATTGTGCATGGTATCTACACAACACGTGATCTCTAATATGCAACCTAAGCATGGTATCTACTTAGAATAAAGCATACAAGAGTCATTAAGTTCCCTGAGAATATGATAATCACACAAGTCCTAGAACATGGTATCTGTCCTAGTCAACCTATGGTCATTAACCCCTTGAATGATTCTTAGGCCATTCATGTGTTGCTTGTGAAAGGAGAGTAGAATTGGTGAATCTAAACCCCTTCCCAACCTGTGCTAGATGCATAAAATCCTAGTTAGCTACTCCAAGAAAACATACATCAAGCACATAATAAACTGGAGATTAACAACTTGACAATGAAAGCAAAGAAATCAATTAACTATGAAATCATCCATAACATTGAATATTCATGACTAGGGCTTCATCCTAAGCCCTAACTAAATGGATTAGTTAAACATAACTATGAATACAGAAAATAAGAAATACATAAATAGAATAAAGAGAATAGAAGAACTAGTTGGTGGGAGGCAACTCCCAGGACAGCTCCAAGCTCTCCCTCCTTTGCAGCTAGCTCTCTTCTCTCTTTGTGGTGAATCTGAATGTGTGTATGAGAGTAATGGATGGAGTGAATGTGTGTGTCTATCTCCTTATGAATGAGCTGAAACTCTCTATTTATAGACTTCAAATTCGTCCTCCTGGTGGCTGGTGTGGACAGTCCACCATAAATCCTGGAACCTCCCTGATTTGTGCAAACATGTTTTCCCATAATTAAGCATGCCATGTTTTGCTCCTTGGGACTTCCAATGCTTAAATGCCTCCCTAATTTGCTCAACATGTTAGGTCTAAAGTCAGAGGGAGTGTGGAACACAAGGCACAATAGCTGGCAGCTGCATATTAAAATCCTCATGAGTATGCTTCAGTGTTTGATGGGCTAAGGACTCCAGTTATGTTCAATTGGGCTGAATTTTGGATATGATATACTACAGACCAATCTGAACAACTTCTGTGAAGGACCCGTCCTCATCCAAGTTGTGTAGAGTGCTGAAATGAGGCCTGCAAGATGACCCACGAAATTGGACTGACAAGGACTGTGACCCAAATTGGGTTTGTCTTTAAGCTTATATTCCTCTTGTGCCAATAAGCCCTTAACATGCATGGATTGTATCAAATGTGATCTCTTGCAGCCTTAACCTACAAAACACACTAATATAGGTAAGTGACTCGAAATAAAGAGAAACTAAACAAAATCACCAAGTAAAGAAGGCATGCAAATGTGTGAAATTATGAACTTATCAAATACCCCCAAACTTAGATTTTGCTAGTCCTCGAGCAAAAAAAAATAAAACTACAACTTAGGAAACAGAAAATAAGCAGCTAGCCTTCCAAACAATATCCTCAAAGAATCACCAAAGTATATAGTTCCAAAGAAACACAACAATCACAATCTAAGTTCCACACATGATTCAAGAGTAAGCAAAGCTCACAATGACATCCTTAAGTGTAGTGTGTGAATGCCAAATCAGAACAACACCTGCAACTCAAATAAGTACATGCGCACACACTTAGAGCACAATCAAGAATTTCGAAACCCATAAGCTCGTTATCAAATCAGCTCTCCACAGAATACCATACAATACCAAGGATCAAAAGGACTTTACAAGGGTTGTAATGAGGCTTAGGGTAGTGGTTGAATGAATGAGAGGATATGGAAAACAACATTTTGAACACAACTAAAGCATAGGTAAAAGCATGAGAGATTATTGAACTTTGTAATAAGCAAGGAACACATACATGAGCAGATTTTCAACATAATTTCAGCACCTTCAAATGTGTTTATTTGGCCTAATTTTGTGGCTCTTTACCCTAGATCACCATGATCTTCTCCTTATAACACCCTAGGGCCGTGACTACATTGGTCACACTTCATTACCTCTTTTGATTTGTTACCAATACCCCCAAACTTATTTCTTTTCAACACTTGGGTTACAGCACTAATGATTCACTTTTGCTCTAAAAACCTTGCATTCTTTATGACTCTCTTTTGAAGATAGCTTTAATTGCTCATAGAATAGGTAAGGATAAGAAACAGAGATTTCTTGTGGTAGGAATGGTTTACACAAAGAAAGGCTTAACGTCGGCTCAAATGGGTTGACTAGGGATGAATACATGTAGAGGGATGGTTAGAAAGGCTCAAACGATTTAAACATGGCCTAAATCACTTCCTAAGCATTGTATGGCAACAGAATGTCTCAAGAGATATTCAAATAAGTTCTAGAGTACAAAACCAAGATCATGAGATAAGTAGAATTGCATAACGTCTCCAAGTAGCAAGAAATTGGACTAACTTGGCAAAGTGCTCAATAAGTGCAAGGATGGCATGCAAGACAACGTTAACTCGAAACCACACAAAGACCTTAAACAATGACTATCAATTTCTGCAAAACCATATTAGAATTAAATCCAAGTCTTATCATAGGGGTTTGGAAGGATAATGACACAACACACAAAATCCTGCGTTTTTGGACACTAGACACACTTAAAAATTTTAAAATTTGACAATTTGAAACAACATAACTAAATCCTTCCCCCCAAACTTAAATGAAACATTGTCCTCAATGGTTGAGTGTAAGAACAAGCAATGCCTCATAAATGAAGGAAAGAAGATAAGGAAAAGACATAACCAAATGGTAGAGTTTAGAAAACAACTCCCCTTTGAAGCGATTAAGACGCAAGCAAGCTCCTTGCATGTTCTATCTTCTCCTCACCACCTTGGGTTGCCTCCCAAGAAGCGCTAAGTTTCATGTCTTCAGCCGGACATCCAAACTTGCTATAGTGAATGGGGGGGTTTGGGCTGAATCGACACCTCATGCACTGCAAGATTGGTCACCAAGCTTGCTTTCTTTTTCCATCGCTTCCTTGCTGCTTTCCTTTTCCTTTTATGATTATGCACAGAATGGCAATGAACTGGAGGAGTGATTGGAGGATCTCCAAATTTATGTGTAGGAATTGTAGCATTGAACATGTTGGCAGCCCCCTGCTCCTCCTTCTCTACTCCTTGCAGCAAGCATGCTTCTAGTGAATGGGAAAGACCATCAAATCTCTCTTTCCCTGGATTCTCCAATACTTCAATTTGAAAACAATCTTGAACCTCATTTGGCAGATTCGTGGCATCAAAAACTTTGAAAGCAACAGTTTCTCCATTAAAGGTCATGGTGAGAGTGCCTTGCGCTACATCGATCGTGGTCTTAGCAGTAGCCATGAAGGGTCGACCAAAGATGAGGGGCAATTCATTGTCAGGAATTGGTGCTTCTTCCATCTCCAAGACTAAGAAATCAGCAGGCAAGATTAAGCCTTCTACTCTCACCAAAACATCTTCTAGAATGCCCTTGGGGTACCTAATAGTTCTATCTGCCAATTGAATGCTCACAGATGTGGCTTGCAACTCACCAAGGTTAAGTTTCTCATAAACATGATATGGCATAAGGTTAATGGATGCACCGAGATCAAGCAAAGCTTTTGGAATCTTGAAATCACCAACTGGTACAAGGTATAGAAAACGAACCTGGATCCTTTAGCTTTGGAGGTAGCTTTCTTTGTAACACTGCACTTACCTCTTCATTCAATGCAACCTATTCATGCTCTTTGAATCTCCTCTTGTTAGTGCAAAGATTCTTCAAAAAATTTGCATATTTTGGAATCTGAGCAATGGCACTGAGCAGTGGGATGTTGATTTGCACCTTCTTGAATATTTCCATTATCTCATCCAAGCCTTGATCTTTCTTTGACTTTGATAACCTGCTGGGAAAGGGTGCAATAGGCCTAAAAGCATTAGTTGAAATTGGAACCTGATTAGCATTAGTTGAAATTGGAACCTGATTAGCATTAGATGATACCTTAGGGCCTGTGCTCTTTCCAGGAGCATTGAGGGGCTGTTTGGTGGAACTTGTGGGCTGTCCTTGTGGTGGCTGAATGATCTCCACGTTTTCTCCATCTTCTTGCTCTTCATTGGCATCTCCAACCTTATTATCCACTTGTTTACCACTTCTCAAGATGTGCACTGCTTTAACTTGCTCATGATGCCTTGGATTCACCTCCGTTTGGCTTGGAAAAGTTCCGGATGCTCTATTGCTCAAGGAGGATGCAATCTGCCCAACTTGCACTTCTAGTTTGTTCACTGCATTGTGAAGATTCTGGTTGGTTTGCATTTGTTGCCCCATGAACTTCTTGAACATGTCTTGCAATTCCCCCATTTGATCACCCTTTTGCTCTTGCACTTGTTGGGGAGCTTGCTGGAATTGCCTTTGTTGTATTTGGAATCCTGGGGGAGGTCCTTGAGATTGTTGCACATTTGAATTATTGCTCCACCTGAAATTAGAATGATTTCTCCACCCCGGATTGTACGTGTTTGAGTATGGATCATTCTGAGAATTCCTTCCTTGAAGGGCATTTGCTTGTTCTAGCATGTGGTCCACAAAAGATTGGTTTTGAACTTCCACTTTGTTTTCTAGAGGGCCAGTCACTGCCTGTTGAAGCAAAGAACACATAACATCAAGTTTTGCAGCAATATCATTATTAGTACTTACCTCAGAGACCACAGCTTTCAGTGGAGCTCCTCTTCCTTTATTGTAGCTCCATTGTTGAGAGTTAGCACTCAAAGATTCAAAGAGAGTAAAAGCCTCATCTGCTGTTTTGTTCATCAATCCTTCTCCACTTGTTGCATCTACCATCATCCTTTCAGAATCAAGCAAACCTTCATAGAAAGATTGCATTTGCATCCAACTCTCTATATTGTGGTGTGGGCAAGAACTCATCATCTCCTTGTATCTCTCCAGCATTCATGAAAAGCTTCTCCTTTTCTTTGTGTGAAACCAAGAATTTCCTTTCTAATCTTGTTAGTCTTTTGAGCTGGAAAGAATTTCTGCAAAAACTTATTAGAAAGCTCTTCCCAAGTACGAATTGAAGCATTAGGCAAAGAGTATAACCAAGACTTAGCCTTATCTTTTAAACTGAATGGGAATAGCCTCATCTTATTCTGCTCATCATCAAGTCCTTGAATTTTGATTGTAGCACATATTTCAAAGAATTGCTTAACATGCATGTAAGGATCCTCAGTGGTATTACCACAATAAGTTGGAATAGACAATGCACGAAGGTTGATCGGTGACTTTGGGAATGGAAAATTCACGCAGGGGTTTCCGAGGTTGGACAACAAGCGCACCACCTCCTTCATTATTATTGTTGTTGTTTGGAATCTCTGCCATCTTGCTTGAACCTTCAGATTCGTAGCTCTTAGATTCAGCACTTGAAGAACTATAACTCCTCCTCAAACCAGCACGTACAGGAGCTGCTCTTGGTGATAGTGGCTCAGTTTCAGATTCTGACATACATGCACACACAAGAACCAAATTAGTGCCTTCAAATGGAGATAACAACTAAAAAGAAAAACTGAATACATAAAGGGAAACCAACGAAAATAACAAATAAAACTAACAAAAACAAAAACACTCAAAGCAATCTAACTATAGCACCATCGTTACCGGTTCCCGGCAACGGCGCCAAAAACTTGTTGAGCCTATTCTTAACAACTAAAATGAGTTATTAAAAACAGCAACTTTAATTCTCGCAAGTGCACGAACCGTTTATAGTATAGCTTATGTAAATACGAGGTCGATCCCACGGAGAATGGTAACGTGGTTGCAAGTTAAACTACTTAGAATGCTGGGAAAACAGAAAACAAAGAAACACACTAACTAACAATGGCAAGGTCTAGGACAGAATCCTAGCACCACACACGCACTCGAAATGGGGGGGGGTTTTGTTGTTGAAGTGAAAACAAGAGAATGAAATGGAATTGCTGGAAAGTAAACAATAGTAGCAATCAATAAGTTGTGAAACAATGATTGAGAAGTGTTAGAGCCTTGGAATCCACCACTAGTTTTCCTATCCAAGTTATGAATGCATAGAAAGTGACTCAAGCTTCATCAACAATAGATTATCGCATACAAGCCTATGGTATCTAGGTGCAGGATGCATGATTCTCCTAAGGCATGTAATTGTGCATGGTATCTACACAACACGTGATCTCTAATATGCAACCTAAGCATGGTATCTACTTAGAATAAAGCATACAAGAGTCATTAAGTTCCCTGAGAATATGATAATCACACAAGTCCTAGAACATGGTATCTGTCCTAGTCAACCTATGGTCATTAACCCCTTGAATGATTCTTAGGCCATTCATGTGTTGCTTGTGAAAGGAGAGTAGAATTGGTGAATCTAAACCCCTTCCCAACCTGTGCTAGATGCATAAAATCCTAGTTAGCTACTCCAAGAAAACATACATCAAGCACATAATAAACTGGAGATTAACAACTTGACAATGAAAGCAAAGAAATCAATTAACTATGAAATCATCCATAACATTGAATATTCATGACTAGGGCTTCATCCTAAGCCCTAACTAAATGGATTAGTTAAACATAACTATGAATACAGAAAATAAGAAATACATAAATAGAATAAAGAGAATAGAAGAACTAGTTGGTGGAGGCAACTCCCAGGACAGCTCCAAGCTCTCCCTCCTTTGCAGCTAGCTCTCTTCTCTCTTTGTGGTGAATCTGAATGTGTGTATGAGAGTAATGGATGGAGTGAATGTGTGTGTCTATCTCCTTATGAATGAGCTGAAACTCTCTATTTATAGACTTCAAATTCGTCCTCCTGGTGGCTGGTGTGGACAGTCCACCATAAATCCTGGAAACTGCTCCCTGATTTGTGCAAACATGTTTTCCCATAATTAAGCATGCCATGTTTTGCTCCTTGGGACTTCCAATGCTTAAATGCCTCCCTAATTTGCTCAACATGTTAGGTCTAAAGTCAGAGGGAGTGTGGAACACAAGGCACAATAGCTGGCAGCTGCATATTAAAATCCTCATGAGTATGCTTCAGTGTTTGATGGGCTAAGGACTCCAGTTATGTTCAATTGGGCTGCATTTTGGATATGATATACTACAGACCAATCTGAACAACTTCTGTGAAGGACCCGTCCTCATCCAAGTTGTGTAGAGTGCTGAAATGAGGCCTGCAAGATGACCCACGAAATTGGACTGACAAGGACTGTGACCCAAATTGGGTTTGTCTTTAAGCTTATATTCCTCTTGTGCCAATAAGCCCTTAACATGCATGGATTGTATCAAATGTGATCTCTTGCAGCCTTAACCTACAAAACACACAAATATAGGTAAGTGACTCGAAATAAAGAGAAACTAAACAAAATCACCAAGTAAAGAAGGCATGCAAATGTGTGAAATTATGAACTTATCAGTGGTGTTTGGAGAATTTAGAAGAAGAGAAAAGAAAAATGCTTGAGATTTATAGTACTAGGATCTTGTTACAACAATTGAGAACTACAAAAGAGAAACTAAGAGAATTTGAGGGAGAGAAGGGAAGGGAGCTCTAGAGAAGTGTTTGAGAGCTCCCCCCCTTGGGGTGTGTTTACAAGCTTAGGAAACCTCACTATTTATAGGCCTAAGGAGGTTGAAAATCTGAATTATACAATTGAATTATGTAAACACACTAACTTCACCTAACACACTACACTTAATTCACCAACTTAACCTAACACACAATTGCATTTGAAAACAATTCCTCTTGTCTTTAGGCTTAGTGTTGCATCATCCACTTCAACATCTTTCAATTCATTTGGTTGCTGCAAAATTCCACTCAATTATAGGAATTGAATATGCTTCACCTAACTTCCCCACAATCAATAACACCTCATGCATATGTCATGCATGACAATGCATTGCAGTCTTCTTTTGGGCTCGTTTTGGGCTTGTTTCTCCATCCATAAAATTCTGGAAAAATATGGATCTCGAAGCTCTTTGTCTTATCTTTCCAAGCATATGCAGCCCAACTCAAGGAAAAATCCGGAAGGCCTTCAAATGTGATTTTTGGCCCAGTAACGCAGATGCTGCCGAATTTGACCTTAAGTTGCCAAAACATGTATAACTTTCTCTAGAAGACTCGGAATCATGAACCGTAAAATTCTACAGAAAATAGACTTCCGTAGATTTCCAATGATGTATGGCTCATTATCTGGTTCTTCTTGAGCAAGTACAGTCCAATCCGTGAAGTTGGTTGATCTGCAGACACCATTTTGAGCTAACTTGTCTCCAAAATGCAATTAGTGAGTCTCAAGCTTATTACACTGAAACAAACACAAAACTTATTAAAAGCACAAGTTTAACTCAAAAACATAACCAAATCATAAGTTAGAAGGGTACAAAATGATATGTAAATATGCACCGATCAATAAGCACTTGAGTCTATTTGCAAAAGCCTTTGCAATAATTTTGTAAATCACTGTACACAGACTTATTGGTTGAAATTCAGTCACTCTGGAAGGTGTCTGCCTTAGGAATTAAGGAGATTAGAGTATGATTAAAATCTTGGACATTGCTTTCTCCATTCAATATATGCAAGCACTTGTGCAATACCTCGTCCCCTACAATGTGCCAGGAGCGTTGATAGAAAAGAGCCGGCATTCCATCATGCCCCGGTGCCTTCGTAGGATACATGTGAAACAAAGCAGTCTCCACATATGCTCTAGTAAAAGGTTGGAGTAATTGGTAATTCATCTGATATGTCACCTTTGGCTCAATCACCTTTAAGGCTCTCTCCATATCCCTGCCACCTAAAGTAGAAAATAATGATTGAAAAAATTACAGAACATCGAACCAATAACTTGCTTATCTGTTTGCCAAAAATGATCGTCGTTGTACAACCCTTTTATTGTATTTTTCCGTTCCCTTGTGTTGCCTCTTTCGTGAAAAAACCTGGTGTTTTTGTCCCCTTCCTTTAACCAAGCAACCCTGGAATGCTGCCTCCACATTACCTCCTCTTTCTCGAGTAAGACAACAATGGTCCTTTCTACTTTTTTCTTTAGTAACACTTGATCTTGTCCCATTCGCCCCTGTAAACCCTCCAGTTCCATATGGGCAGCAGCAAGCTGCTTTTGCACATGCCCAAAGGTTAATTTATTCCATTTTGCCAATTTCCTTGCACAATTCTTAATTCCCTCCCTCACGCCTCCCATAACATCAGTTGAAACCCAAGCCTCACGAATAATATCTTCACAACCTTTCTGAAGTGTCCACATTTGTTCCAAATTAAGTCTTCTTTTTTCTTTGCCTCCACGGTGGGGGTTTCAGTCAATAATTCGCCAAGTATCGGATAGTGATATGACCCTGATGCTACTAAATGATATGTCAGAACTTGACCATAATCCGCACTAATTCTCCCATTAACCACACACCTGTCCAACCTTTCCTCCACCATATCCCCACCCCGGGAATGTTCGAGCCCAAGTGAAAGGATATCCTTGGTATGGAACACTACACAAATCGCAATCCACCAAGGCTTGGCGAAAAGAGTTCATTTGATAGTAGGGCGATCTTGCAAACCTTTTTTCTCTGAAGCCATCAAGATTTCATTAAAATCTCCGATGTCTCCGATGACTAGCCAAGGTCCAAACATCGACTGTGAGAGACGTCGAAGTAATTCCCAAGGAAATCTTTGATTTTGGGTTTCTGGATTCCCATAAAAACCCGTCAAACATAAACAATCTGAGGTTTTAACTGATACATGTATATGACCTATCGTGTATGATAACAAATTCACCTCTCAACCAGTTGTCCACATCAACAATAAACCTCCCCCTAACCACACTCTTCCCACAGAAATTCCCCCTGTCATACCACATTGAAATCTTCTTTTCTCCATTTGAGCTTTCATCATCCGTGTTTCCATAAGAAACACCAGCTCGGGTTTTTTCTCCCTCAACATATGCTTGAGAGAATGGAACGTCCCAGGGTCCCGAAACCTTGGACGTTCCAACTTAAAATTCTCATTGTTCGTGGTGGGCCAGTCCCGCTGGTCCCACCGCATGTTCTATCTCAACAATTTTAACCTCTTCCTCTATCTTCACTTTTTTGGTTACAAAAGTATCTGTAACAGTCTCTTCCTCACATTTTCTTTTCCCCCCTCCTTTCCCACATTGTTATCCAGCCCACTACCTATATTTTCTCCAATTGATTTCACCAGTCGTGCCTTGCGCTTCCATCTCCCTCCACTTGCTTTGACCAATTCCTCTCCCCTTGGTTTAGAACTACTGACATTGTCAATTTGCATAAGTGCAGAGTGTTCCTCTTTATTTGCTAGATCTGCTGATTCCACTTTCTCAGGTTCACTTTTCAATTCTCTCTCCGCATCAGCTTGTGCTCCTCCTTTTACAATAGTGTCCTCTCTTCCTCCTGCTTCTTTGGATTGATAGTTTGCCCCCTCCCCACCTCAAACTTCGAATGTAACCAAGAACCATAAGGCTTTTCTTTTGCTTCCTTCTCTATGGCACTCACAAATTTTCACTCCTTGACTACATGGCCAATCCTCCCACAAGCATAACAAAAATCAAGTAGTCGTTCATATTTGAACTCAATCACTGCCTCTAAAGAGTGGTCAAATTGCAGCTTCATCACTCTGCGAAGAGGTTTGGTCACATCCAACCGAACCCTAATACGCAAATACCTACCCAAACATTCACCGTCCGCTCCTTTCATCACATCAATGCATTGACCCAACCTATTTCCAATCTGGCGCCCTGTCGTAACAGTCATTCTATTTAACGGGAGATTATGCGCTTGAACCCAAAAATCAGCATTCTAATGAACCATTCTATTTGGTGCTCTATTACCATCTAGTGTTTCTAGTAAGACCAAATTTTTATCAAAATTCCAAGGTCCCCCTCGTATCACCATCTCCTTATCACGCATAGTTGTGAACATGAATAAGAAAAGATTATCTCGCAGGTCCTTCACACCACATTTATTTCTTCTTCTTCTTCTTCACTCCCACCTCAAAAATGGTAAGTGTTAATTAGGTCTTAACCCCCCTACCCTTTTCTTTCTTGTATACTTTGTTTCTCCCTTCAGAGTTCACATGGTTATTACAAATGGATTTTGCTTTTGCAGGCCAAGAAACCTGTGAAAACCACAATAGACATATAATATATATATATATCTCTCTCTCTCTCTACATACAGAATATATATCACCCTATCTCTATCTCTTTGTACTATATTGTTACCAGCACTCAGATCTTCTGTGTTTGTTTTACATGCATACAGATTGGGAGATGCTGGCATGGCATGCAAGTGCAAATTCAATTGATGTATGATTTGGCTTTATCTTCTCTTTCGGTGGAGACATAAGGGCGGCCATGAATTTCGACGTCATTCCAGGCTAACTCTGCAGAACATGTGATTTCAGGCTAACTCTGTGGGAAGCCAACAGGAAGGGGAACTAATTAACGTTATCATCCAAAAGCACAGGTTGGCTCCTTTGACCCTTGGCCCTTGTAATGTATACCATCTTGTGTATGAGGTTTTTATATACGAGTCTCAAGCATGAGGTCAAATCCATCCAAAAAGAAACGAACATCAAAACAGGAAGGATTCAAAAATCAACAAAGGCAATAAGGCCAAGACAAATACTTTATTCAAACTATAGCTGGGCATATGGGACCGAAAACCGGCCAAACCGGCCGAACCAAACCATGGTATTTTTCTTTTTTGTTTGGCCAACGGTGCATGAACCGGACCGAACCGGCCTTCACGGTTCAGCGTTCGGTTCCCAATTTCAGAAATCGTAAGTAAACCGAACCGAACCGGTATGTTAAATTATATGTAATTAAATAATTATAATACAACCTTATTTCCATTTTCAACATTTAAGTAAGTACCCCCCATTTGGATTCAAATAAAAATACTAGAAAATCAAATTCCAACCAAACCAAACCGAGCTAATCGGTTAACCAAGATGATCGGTTAACCGGTTCATTGGTTCGGAGCACGGTTTGAATTTTCTCCACACCGGAGTTCATGGTTCGGCGCACGATTTGGCCTCAAAACCGAACCAAACCAAACCAAACCGAGCCCACCCCTTCAAACCATCTAACGGTGCAAATGCCAGTTTTGAATAACAAAATACCAGATTTAAGTTTCATTGGCGAAGGCTATCCTATCAGGTAACAGGTTAGAAGAACAAAGAAAGAGTTAGTATGGTATAGCTAGAAGACAAATGGAAGTGGGGCAGAGTTCAAACTCTGTACCATCAGCCAAATGCAAAGAGGTTGTTGTTTCCTATGAAAAGGAAAAGGGGCATGAAAGCACTGCTCAAAACGGCCAAGACAGGAAACAAAGTGAAGATCAAGGAAGCAGCAACCATCAAGAGCCCGTTATGGAAAATTATAGGTATTGGTTTGTACCAGCCCATTGGCATGGGGTGTAAACCTTCCAGCTCATCTGGTCATTATCAAGGCAAGGCAAAATTTGTGCGGTATCTTTTTCATTTCGTTTCTAGCCCTTTCCTCTTTCGTTACAACTCGGAATTGAGCGTGCCACGCATCTACGAACTTGGTTTGACGAAACTGATGCAATGGTACTACTCAAATCTCCAAATTCTTTCCCGAACCAAAGTTAACTTTTAAACCTATTAAAATATTCCCATAGTAAAATTGTTTTTTACTTGAATATTTTATTAATTAAATATTAATTTAGGATCGGGTTGTTACAGATATCACTTAATTACATATATCAAATTAAAGAAGTATGCCAAAAACAAAAGTAAAGAAACTAATTAAATGTTTTTAAAAATGTTTGTTAAAATGAGTATAGCCGAGCGGCTATACTATTTATATATTAAAAAAAAGGACGCTCCAGCGCATAAGTGCCACGTGTCAAAAAAGGTTATTTTATAAAGTAAAACGTATACTCGGTCGGCTATACTATTTCGTTTAAAAATTCGAAAAGAATCTAGTATATATGCACCAGCGCCAATGCACCATGTGTCAAACAAGTACAGCCGATCGGCTAGACTATTTTTGTTTTAAAATTTTTTAAAATGGAGTATAGCCGGGCGGCTATACTAACAATTAGGGAAAACTGGGTATAGCCGTGCGGATGTACCATATTTTTTAAAAAGATATATACGTATATACATATATATATATTAATTTGATTCAATAGCATGTGAGAATTATGTGCATAATACGTGAATTTTGTGTGTCTTATTGGAACTTTTGTAGAGAATAGGTGTATTTAACATGAGAAATACATGCGTACGTGTATAATACATTATTAAACATGAAGGTGCTAGAATCTTTATACGGGTAATAACTTTGGAAAAGTAGAAAATGAAAAGGGGACAATAGATACTCGAGTAATGGCTGAATAGTAATGGATAGGGCTCTTGGGCTATGGAGAAGTTTAATTAGGACACCCAAACGATTTCACAAAAGACTTAGGAAATAGAAATCAATTCTTTTGTGGAATTTTTCTATAATTTTTTATATATTAGATAATAATTAAACTATAAATACTATTTAATGTGATTCAAAAAGGCTAAGATATCACTTAATTGCATATATTAAATTAAAGAAGTAGGCCAAAAAACAAAAGTAAAGAAACTAATTAAATGTTTTTTAAAATGTTTGTTAAAAAGAGTATAGCCGGGCGGCTATATTATTTATATATTAAAAAAAGGACGCTCCAGCCCATAGGTGCCACGTGTCAAAAAAGGTTTTTTTTTTATATAAGTAAAACGAGGATAGCCAGGCGGCAATACTATTTCGTTTAAAAATGGGAAATAGCCTTCAATGCCACCGGTTTTTTAGTTTTAAGTGGAAATATCAGCCCTCCCCTAAATTTTTCTAAATACCACCTATAAATATATATTTAGTGTCCAGTTATTGCCCACATAACACTTTATATGAAATTTAGTTATCTTTAAGCTCTCTATTCGTTCTCTCTCTCTCTCTCTCTCTCTCTCTCTCTCTCTCCCAGCTCTCCTTCTCTTTTTCGTGCAGAAGTATCCCTCTCACGCAGCTTTGTCTCGCTAGCATCTGGAAACCCCTCATCGACCCCATCTTCTAGGTATGTCTTCTAAATAAAGTAAGGTCGCAGCTGCTTGCAACCTTGAAGCTCTACTCCATTGCTGACCTCCAATAGGAGTTCTTGATTGTCATTTTCTTAATATATGTGGGATTCTATTGAATAGATTTTATTTTGATTGCTTGGGCTGCTGTGAAATTGGTTTTATTTTAATTGCTTTGGGTAATGTTTTGGAATCTTGATGCTCATCCGTCTGGGTTTTTACCAAATGCATTTAGATTGCTCATGATATGTGAATCTTGAAACTTGGGATTTTCCATTTGATGTATTAGATTTGTATAGTCTAATTGTTGTGTTATTTGTGTTTTATTGCTGTTGTGTTGTTTTTATATTGCTTGTGTATTGCTAATATATTGTTGTTATATTGTTGTTGTATTGCTATTGTCTTGCCTGGTTATTGTGGTTGTATTGCAAGTGATTTGGTCGTGGCTTCAAATCTGTTAATGAAATGTTGTTTTGTCATGGTCAGAAATGGAGACAATTGTTATTTTGGTTTGCTACAATGGAAAATGGGTAACCTCAAAGAAGATGTGCAAATACGAAGGGGGTGACTCAAAAGGCTTAATAGTACCACGGACCATCACATTTGCTGAACTGTTTGATCGTGTGCATCAGATTGGTAATAGAAACATGGAAGACAAGGTTTACTTAAAGTTCTCAGTTTTGATGGCCTCAAATGAGTGGAAGCACATAAAGATTGAGGACGATGATGATGTGAAATTTTTTATGAAGTACAATTGTGAGGTAACACCTTCAAAACTAGCCCCCTCACTCGTGAGTATAGAAGATAAAGGACTGCCAAATGATGTAGTTGATAGTATGCATATGACGACAAATAGTAGTCGGATGGGTCAGTCTTCAGTTGCCATTGTTGAAAGCAATGAAGTAATTTGGAATAATACAAATGTCGCTGATGTGGGAGGTGATGTTGGGACAGATTTGATGGACATGATTGATTTTAGCGAGGTGGAGGAGATGCATGGTTGTGATAATGGTACTCAAACAAATGAAGTGTCAGTGTACTCTGCCCCTCCTATTTTGGGCCGCTTGGACACATCAGCCCTGTTGCCAATTATGCGTTTAGGAGGAGAATCCGAACCCACTCGTGAACATCATTTGAGTGAAATGAGTGAACAGAACCAGTACAATGTGGCTGGTGTAAATGATGGAGAAGCATATTTGGACACAGAGTATTTGCGAAGTGATTGGAATCGGAAAATTAAAGTTGGGCAAATTTTCTCTAGTAAGGGAGCCTTGTTGACCAACTTACGGTTGAGGGGCATTGAGAGGCCACTTTCAATTTAAGGTGCAATTCTCTTGCACAAAGAGGTTGCTTGTGGTTTGTTGTCAACGTCCATGCCCATGGCGGGTCCGAGCATCGAGAATTGGAGAATACAACTTCATGATTGTGAGGTGTACAACTGTCCATGAATGTGATTTGAGGTTCATAAATGACAACTATCGTCAAGCAACCGCATCACTTGTAGCCACTTCATTGAAAAGGAAGTTGATGGATTGTTGGACAATATACAGACCAAGTGACACAATCAAAGATGTGAAACACAACTTTGGTTTGACCATTCATTAGTCGAAAGCTTGGAAAGCGAGGGAATTAGCTCTAATGTCCATTAGAGGATCAGCCGAGCAGGCATATTATATCCTTCCAGCCTATTGCTATGAATTGGAGCGTATGAATCCTGGCACAAAGACACACATCCATACTGATGAGAACAATCACTTTGTGTATTTTTTTTATGGCAATTGGCGAATGTATTAGAGGGTTTCGTTCTTCCATGCGCCCAGTGATAGCCGTAGATGCCACTCATTTAAAATCCAAGTACAAGGGTGTTATGTTTGTAGCAAATGCATTCGATGGTAATCAAAATATGTATCCTCTTGCTTTTGGGATTGGGGATTTGGAGACGGATGCATCATGACATTGGTTTTTCACTAAACTTCATGAAGCCATTGGTGAGTGTCCCAATCTTGTTATCATTTCTGATTGCAATGTTAGCATAGAGAATGTCTAGAACAAAGTTTTTCCAACAGCGCAACATGGCATATGCTTTTATCATATGAAGGGGAACATGAAACGCACTTGCAAGTTGAAAAAGCGAGATGAAATACTCGATGAACTTTGAGCAGCCTGCGAAATCTTATTCGATTGCTGAATTTGATTGTCATTTTCGCAAGATCAAGAGGAAGGAACACGTTGCTCAATATCTTCAACAGGCAGGGTTACATAAGTGGTCTAGAGCTCGCATGGATGGACGCCACTACAATGTAATAACGACAAATATTACGGAGTCAATAAACTCAATCCTTAGGTTTGCAAGGATGCTGCTAGTAGTTCATTTGATAGGGGAAATTATTAATCTTCTTGTGAAATGGTTCACCGAACGGCGTGAGTTGGATTTGAAATGCACAACAACATTGTGCCCCAATTTTGGCGAGAAGAAGTTGAGGAATAGGTTGGATGATGCTTCAAGGATGAATGTGGTTAAACTAAATAACGTAGGTATAATGTTGTGGATGGTGATATGGACAGCCTGGTACATATGACGAACAACAGTTGTAATTGTAGGAAGTTTCAGCTTGAGCAACTACCTTGCAAGCATGTAGTTGCAGTTTGCTGCTTCTTGAACCAAAATGTATACTCCAAGGCTTCTTGATATTACACTCGAAATACTTGGTTGAATGCTTATTCGGATAGCATCTACCCGGTACAGCCTCAGGGAATGTGGATTATTCCTAAAGATGTCCGAAGTCGAGTTGTGCTACCTCCCATGGCGAAGATCATGCCAGGCAAAACGGAAGAAGCTGAGAATTCCCTCACAAGGAGAGGGCAGCCGTACAAGAAAGTGCTCAAGGTGCGGTTCCACGGGCCACAATAAAAGCACCTGTGAAAACAATATTCCACTGCGTAATGTATCTTAGACAATATGATTTGTGTTGTTTTTTAGGTACTGTCAATTTCAATTTTATGTAAGGTAGATTTGGTGTTATGTGGAATGTTAAATCTGTTAAAAATGCATAATTCGGGTTGCATTGTTATAGAGCGTGGTGTGTTCCCTATTTATATTGACAGTATATCTATCGTATTGTACCCTTATTGCTTTCAGATTGCTATTATATTGTACTTATATTGTACATATATTGATCTTATATTGTACTGGTATTGCTATTGCAATGTAAACTGTGTAAGTACGAAATAAAATGGCCTGAAATGTAACTTCATCGGAAGGCACAATATTAAAGTCCTTACAATGCAATTATTACGCAATTACAGTGATACTCCTACTACACCTTCTTTTGTGATTACAAATTCAGACGATGAATGGGGCAAATGTGGGGCAAATACAAGGTGAAATGTCCTATGTGTTTGACTGGATATAGTTGGTGAAGAAGCATTATGACTGTTAACCCCAACAGATTCCTCATGTCTTGCCAAGAACACCCTTGAATTGATGCAATGTGCCCAAGCCAATCCCAAAGCTGGACTCACTCGTCCGCCCTGATGTATGCATCCACTCCAAGTTTCCCAACCTCACCCCATTGATTCCATGATGTGGCCCGATAAAATCCATCACTTGGTTGGTGACAACCACCACCACCCCAAACTTATTTGCTAAAGCCTTCAATGTCCCTGATATCTTGAAAAACATTTCAGGCCGCCATTTCAAATCTGCCGGTCTTACCTCATATTGTGATCGGAACAATGCAGCAATGGAATCAATAACAATGAGCTTGATAGGTAACCGGGTGTGAGCAATGGCAATAAATGCTTGAATGCCTTCAAGGGCATGGATGAGTTGTTCAGCATCATGAAATTCAAAAAGAGGCTTCATATTTCCATCGCATCCAAGTCCAAAACATACATATTACAACAAAAGGCCACCTCATAGTCACATAATACAAAAAAAGGGCACCTCATAGTTCCATTCTACAGGTTGTTTCCACAACATTTTACAGTGTCCAAAGTCATATTAAAGTACCAAAAGTTTCCTGCTGTTCACACCTTCGGAGTTGTATCCTCTTCAATTGCGGCGACCGCCACCCATGAAATTCATGACCCCGCCCACAGTGATGTTCTCCAGTTTCGTTCTGGATCCACTATTTTTGCAAACTTGTGAAATAGTTTGAATCCGGTTTCCACTTGTTTTTGCTTCAACTGGGCCATTTCGTTACATTCCTTGAATAACATATCTGGAGTGGAGGGGCAATTTCAATTTTTCCTTTCATACCCTTTTTATGTAGGAGATGCATACATGCATGATAACGAGACCGAATTGTGCTCTTTTTGATGACACCCCACCTAGCTTGGCCGTCCACAATTTTTGAAACTATGTCTGCATGGAGATTTTTCCAAAATATGGTGTTGCCTCGACATTGTTGCAGACCATGGACCAAGTCTCCAGTAAGTGAATTTGCTGACTTGGTTGGTGTTTCAGTCTCCCTTCCTTCAGTAATTGAAAGCATTGAGTTTGGTGTGAGGTTAGGGTCCATGGTTTTGGATATTTATTGTGGGGTGGTGGATGACTTAATTGGACAAAACTGGAACTTAATGCGATGTGAGTGAAATGAGTGGGGAAGGTAATGGCTGTAATGGCTGCAAGGAGGAGTTAATGTGATTGAAGTTTTTTGTTGATGGAGCTGGGTAGAAGTTTTACATAGGGAGGTATTAATGAGGTGGAGTAAATGATTCAGAAATTGGCGGGAGATTGGAGGGAGTAATTCGCGGGATTCTCTGCGGGAGTTATTACCTATATACCTGTTTCAATATTTTCCTATATTTGTATTTTGGAATTTCTGAAATTGGTAATTTTCCCATTTTATAATTTAAAGAATTTGCATAATTTGCCTAATTTGCCTAATTTATCGACAAATTAAAATTGTCCATATGGTAATTTTCCTATTTCCCATTTCTGCCATTTCAATTCGTTTCCAAATTTCCACATTTCCAAATTTCCAAAATTTAAATTTTAAATATTTTTCCAATTTTCTAAGTTTCTAATTTTTCAATTTTAAATATTTTTCCAATTTTCTAAGTTTCTAATTTTCCAATTTTTCAAATTTAAATATTTTTCCAATTTTCTAAGTTTATAATTTTCCAATTTTTCAAATTTTCAAATTTAAATATTTTTCCAATTTTCTAAGTTTCTAATTTTCCAATTTTCCAATTTTCTAATTTTCCTATATCGTATTTGCCAAATTTCCTTTTTCCTATGTTCCTATTTCTTTGTGGCAATTTTCGTATTTGACCACATTTTGATATTTTCCTATATTTGTAAGTTCTAATTTCCCAATCTTTGTTTCCAAATTTCCAAATTTCCTATTTCGTAATTGTCTAATATTCTTGTTCCTGTGTTCCAGTTTCCTATGTGGCAATTTTCGAATTTTCCCAAATGTTAACATTTTCCTATATTTGTAATTTGGAATTTCCCAGTAAGGTATTTTTCCATTTTCCGATTTTCCAATTTGGTTTTTTTTATTTTCAAAATTCCTTTGATTGCTTAGTTATGTAGTCCATGTATTGCCTGAAATGCACAGCCAATGAATCAATGGTGCATAGTGCACTCCCATCAAATTAATGGACCAACTACATACCCAATTTTGTCATATATACAGATGTCACTAACTCCTTATTCAATACAATATAAAATAGACAAGTTCCTATATATAACAGAAGCATTGGCTCAATATCTTCACGTCTAGTAAATATAGAAAGGTTATTATTCTCAACTTACTACAGACTTACAATATCGCTGTTTTCAAGTTTTCAGATGTAAAAAGTAGACACTGAATGTACTTTGGAATATTTGTTTTTTTGCAGAATGCAGCTGTAAATTGTCCCACCGATACTTCATCATGTTGGACGTATGCCCTCCAAACGACCATGTGTGTTACCCGGGAGACCAGCCATGGCATGTGCCGTTCCCATCTCCACCTCTGACTCCAAATCACGATCCCACTTCATCCGGAAGTGAGGCTGAGAGCAATGATCCACTTGACCAAATCACTGCAGTGAAACACGAGCTCCAATATTTTTGTAAGGCAACAGATTGGTGGGAGACCAAATGTGATATTGATGGCCAAGTGATGGGAAACTTGGCCAACAAGTTGAACAAAGCATATGCTGGAGAAGTGAAGCAAACTCTAAAAGCAAGAAGTCGGAGCAAAGAGTTAGAGTCCCTGAAGTTAAAATTGGAAGAGACAAAGAAAAATATTGTCCAACAATTCAGAAAATTTGAAGAATATAACCATGAAATGGTTGAATGTTTCAACAACGGGTTCGAGATCTTCCGAGATTATGCTTCGGTCGTCTCACCATACTACAATTGGAGCGAAATTGATGTAGCTAGGATTCTGGGAATAATTACCAGCTAATGAAGGTTGTGAAGCAGGTATATGTTGCTGTCGATTCGAGGACTACATCTAGTGAGCAGAAAGGATTTATAACAGGAGATGAATCATACAAATTCTTCCATATTGAGAGTTGCAATGTTTTTGCAACTAGGGCGGAAGATGTCCAGGTATTCTAGCAAAATGTTAACGCATGTGGAGAAATACTTTCGCAATCGTGAGGAAATAGTTAATGGCATCCATGATGTAGCAAAAGAAGCCAAGGAGTATATTAAACGTTGGGAAAGAGAATGTACATGGGAAATATTTAAAGCGTCTTCTATTTTGGCTGGATGGGGTGCGGATAACGCTCCTTATGTATATCAAGTTAACCGTTACGGAGACGAGGCAAAATCCAAATCCATATCCGAGCTTAGCGATGGATTTGTGAGTGGAAGCGGTGGTTCACTCGGTTGGGAATACTTGAACCGTTGCAATATGAAAGTCCAGTGTTCTAATGAATTGTTACAAAATGTGACAAGGGCTTTATTATATGCGACCCTTTTTGATGAATGTAGGGGTGGATATGTGCGCGTGTTTGATGTACAAAAAACAGACGTTGAAAAGGTATATGACCGACCGGTTCTGAGAGCGCTTGTTGATCATTACGATTACTTAGCTAGTGATCTTTCCAAGTCATTGTTCTTTATCTTTGACAATCGTCATTACAAGTATACACATGACATTAATGTGAAAGTGAAGAAAACATTCAGAAGACAGTATAAAGGCGAGAAATATATAGGAGATGTTGTCGTACATAAAGGAACAAGATTCGTTGTACGACTCGTACATTTTGAGAACCCAATTGATGAACTATATAAGAAGCTAAGAAGAAAAGATAGTCAACTGAAGAGAAAATATAGTCAACATATTGTGCCTCGTGAAGTTGAAGATCTACCCTCAATTCAAGTTAAAATTAAAACGCTTGGTCGGATTCCTATTTTTTGGTCGCCTGAACAGTGATCAAGCCACCCCACGCGCTGCCGGCGCGTGGGGCGGCGCGTGGGCTAAGGGGTGGAGTCACATTTTATCCATAAATGATCCTTGAGTTGTCCTGAGCGCGTAGGAGTTTACGGATTTCAATTTGGATATCGTTTGGGCCTCAAACGAAGTTCACATATTGTGTGATTTTCGGGTTTGATGTGTTTGGACCGTTGGATCAAACCGAAATTCACGTAAGTTGTTCCTTGTATTCCTAGGATCATATAAGAATTCGTGGATCGTGAATCGGAGCCCCGGATGTTCCGATTCATCAACTTAAAGTTTGACCGCCCGATTGACCTAGCGTCTTCTGAGGCTATCCGATCGTTCCATGTGGGTACTAGAAACCCGGGAAATTAGGATTTTAATTTAAAGTCCTCGTTTGAGAGTTCTTGTGAGTGGACTTTGTTTTCAATAAATAGCATGATTTTTATGATGAAATTTCTATGCATATGGATTTAAAGGTTTATGAAATTTACCTTATGACAGGACCCGCCCAGAATTCCTCGGGACCCTAGACGAATCTTGTGGAAAATTCCGACATCATATTGTTGCGTAGATTCAGCTGCACCAAAATGGATTCAGCTGCATCCTCAACTTGTGATACTCGCAAGTGCACGAGCCGTTGGTAGTTTAGCATATGTAAGTGCGAGGTCGATTCCACAGGGATTGGTGATTGAATGATCCAATTCAATTTCCCTACACAAAACAAAAATGAAAACAAAAGAAACAAAACAAGAAGAAAGAATGTACATTACTTGAGAACATGGAGAGTTTTTGGAGAGAACGAGAGAATGTGTTTGAGAAACTTAAGGATTTGGAAGAGAATGTGTTTGAG
Source organism: Prunus fruticosa (assembly GCA_018703695.1). Taxonomy (NCBI): domain Eukaryota; kingdom Viridiplantae; phylum Streptophyta; class Magnoliopsida; order Rosales; family Rosaceae; genus Prunus; species Prunus fruticosa. The sequence goes on from CM031918.1 coordinate 7,718,250, forward strand.
AACATGGGGAATTTGGAAGGGAAGAGAAAGGTGTTTGAGAACTTGGAGAATGTTTGTGAACTTGGAGAATTTGAGAACTTAGGGAAGGAAGAGAAATGTGTTTGTGAAGTGTTTGAGACATGGAGACTTTTGGAAGAGAGGAGAGATGTGTTTGGGAAATTTGGAGAAGGGAGAAGAAAGTGTTTGGAAAGTGTTTGGAGAAGAGAAGGGTGTTTGTGAACTTGGAGAATTGAGAACTTAGGGAAGGGAGATAAAGGTGTTTGTGAAGTGTTTGAGACATGGAGACTTTGATGAAGGAATGGAGAAGTGTTTGAAGAAATTTAGAAGAAGAGAGGGGGGAGAAGTAAGTGTTTGAGAATTAGTAAAAGGAAAATGAAAAGTGTTTGAGATTTAGTACAAGGATCTTGTTACAACAATTGAGAACTACAAATGGAAACTAAGAGAATTTGAGGGAGAGAAGGGAAGGGAGCTCTAGAGAAGTGTTTGAGAGCTCCCCCCCTTGGGGTGTGTTTACAAGCTTAGAGAACTTCCCTATTTATAGGCCTAGGGGAAGTGAAAATCTGAATTATACAATAGGTTTACCTACCACACTCACTTCACCAACTTACAACACTTAATTCACCTAACACACTATTGCATTTGAAAACAATTCCTCTTGTCTTTAGGCTTAGTGTTGCAACTCCCACTTCATCATCTTTTGGCTCATTTGGCTGCTGCAAAATTCCACTCAAATATAGGTATTGAAAATGCTTCACCAAACTTTCCCACAATCAACAACACTTCATCATGCATATGTCATGCATGGCAATGCATTGCAGCCAGCTTGTGGACTTGTTTTGGGCTTGGGGCTTCAATCTGAAAAATCTGAAAAAATATGGATCTTGAAGCTCTTTGTCTTATATTTCCAAGCATATGCAGCCCAACTCAAGGAAAAATCGGAAAGGCCTTCAAATGTGATTTTTGGCCCAGTAACGCAGATGCTGCCAAATTTGACCTTAAGTTGCCAAAACATGTATAACTTTCTCTAGAAGACTCGGAATCATGAACCGTAAAATTATACAGAAAATAGACTTCCGTATCTTTCCAATGATGTATGGCTCATTATCTGGTTCTTCTTGAGTAAGTACAGTCCAATCCGTGAAGTTGATTGATCTGCAGACACCGTTTTGAGCTAATTTGTCTCCAAAATGCAATTAGTGAGTCTCAAGCTTATTACACTGAAACAAACACAAAACTTATTAAAAGCACAAGTTTAACTCAAAAGCATAACCAAATCATAAGTTAGAAGGGTACAAAATGATATGTAATTATGCACTATTCGAATACCCCCAAACCTAGATTTTGCTAGTCCTCGAGCAAAATAAAAGAAAAACAAAGATAAAAAACAAATAAGAAGTTAACTAGACCACTTTCGTAGGTAACTCCGATTGCATTTAACGTATGCAACAAGCCTTTAAACCTCTAGGCATCCCTAGTAGGAGGAATTGTGTCTCCTGAGGGTTTAACAGAATACGATACCCACAAACGTTTTACTGACTCTGTAAAACAAAGTAATTAGAAAACTTAAAAGATTGTTAGTCCTTAAGCAAAACCAAAAACAAAAACAAACATAAATACATTACTTAACAAAAACAAAAACAAAAACAAAAACGATTACAAAAATAAAAAGAACTCAAAACAATCTTTCCGAACATTTTCTGAAGAGTAATGACTCATGCACATGACTCAAAAGTTTTAACAATAAAAGCTCAATTTAGACATTATTTACAAGGCGGCAAAGTTCAAAACATAATATGCTCAAAGTGTAGTAGTGTGATTGCCAAATGCAACAAATTCCCCAATCTTAGTTTTCACACAATTTCAAAAATCATACAAAGCACAAGTTCAACTTCAAATCTCACCAAAGTTGTCCTCTCACAAATGAATCACTCGGAAGAGGGTTACAATGCAACACTCAGTTATAAACATGGGATTAGAGTTAAACCATAAAGACTTAACTCGAAATAGAAAGATGAAGAACTTGCATTAATATGATCTCAAGAAGGATGCCAAACACTTAAAAGTAGAAAAATGTATGCAATTCAACCACATGACATTTAAGATCAATTTAGGTCTTTAACATAGGTTGTAATGGGGCCAAGGGTGTAAGGTGAGTAAGAAATGAAGGGTATGGATAAAACAAAGTCCAAGGAACTCAAAATATAAGAGCATGAAACAATTGTTTACAAGACTTCGAATCATCACAATGAGAATTTATTTTTACATGATCAAAACTTCTTATACCTTCATTTACAATGATTCACTCCTTTATTGAACAACCACCAATTTATTTTGAAGGCCCAAAAATGAATTTTCAATCCACTACCACTTTTCTCTTTTCTTTCACCAATTGTGTGAATTTTTTTTTTGCCTTTTGTTTTTTCGAAATGTAACAACTCTTCCCAAACTTAGCATGAAAAACACATCCCAATTAAAGCTCATGAGTTCCTTAGAAAGGTAAATATTGTTTTTCGGGCTAAGGTGAGGAAATAAAATTGGTAAATGAAAGAAAATGTTTACATGTAGACTCAAAATGGTTAACAATGGAAAATCATGCATAAGCATGCATAAGGTTAGCTTGAAAGGCACAAACGATCCAAAGAGGGCCTTAAAATCATTTCTTAAATGTCATGGAATCAAATTGCATAAGAATGAATGACTTTTAAGTGTTCAACCAAATCAATGAATAATGAGATCAAACAACAACTTAGATGACAAGAAATTAAGAGTATGTGTATAACACTCATGAAATGAAGTACAAGGCTCAAAAGCTCACTTTATATGGTTGGTTATATAAGTCTAATTTATGCTTCATACAATTCTTTAGATCATGCAAATCCTTTAATTGGAAAATTATGAAACAAATGGCAAGTGTAAAGAATGTTTCAAACATATCATGCTAGAACAATGCCAAATTTATTTATTTAATTATTTTAATTTTAATTTTTGAGTTTTTTTTTTAACAATAAAAAGTTACAAAAAAAATAAATAAATAAATAATTCAATTTTCATTTAAGTCATGCAACATTTATCACAATCTCATCATATGCGTTCGGAAAGTGACTCAAAAACAAAACAAAACAAAACAAGACTCAAAATAAAAGAAAAACAAGCAATATTTTTTTTTTTTAAGACAAACCAAATTTACTTGCTAAACTCTAATACCCCCAAACCTAGAAATGAACATTGTCCTCAATGTTTAAAAATTGGCCACAAGCAATGTCATAATAACAAATGAAGGTATTAAAGCAAATATAAAATAACAAAATAAAATAAAAGAAAATAATTACAAAAATAAAAATTACAAAACAAACAATCAAATAATTAAATAAATAATTAAATAAAACGAAACAGTAAAACACTCAAAACAGTAAGCCCTAAACAAACCGTCTTACGCAAAGTAAAACCCAATTTTATTTTTTTTTTTGAAAGCCCAAAGCCCACAATGAAATTAACCCACCTTGAAACCCAAACAAGGTGAAAAACCGACCCAAAATGAAATCCGAAGCCCACACGTTTCAATTTATTGTTTTAATTTAATTTAATTTTTATTTTTAAGATGAAACGTGAATTGGAAGGGCAAAGGGTGGGATTTCTGAAAAGAAGGCACGTGGTCCCTAATGTCGTCTCATGGTTAGTCATGGGCAGAAGCAGAAGCCACGTGTCGCAGATAGAAGCGCCGTAGATTTCACAAGCGGAAATTACGGGCTAATGGAAAGGCGCGAAGACTTTCCTGAACGCGTCCGTTTAAGAAAGGTCACGTCGTGATAAATGAGTTGGGTGTGGTTGGAAAGAGAGAAGGTGGTGGGACTGGAGGAATGCTGGAGATTTAGAAATTGCTACGACGCTGCAATGGCTAGGGTTTGTTAAAGACTATGTCTATAAGAAGGAAAAAGAAGGGAAAACACACAAACTCAAAAACACAAAAGAGAAAAGAAGCAAGAAAAAGAAAAAAGTGAGAAATCAAATGGCCTCTTCCTACCCATTTTCGTTGGATCTCAACCTATCTCCACCGACTAGACATGGGGCCAAGCGGCGGCACCAGGATGGGTACCCTACTTTGCCTCCGCAAGGGGGCCTGTGCCTGTGAATGACTCAATACTCCTGGACAACGATGTTGCCATTGGAGTTGGCAGAAATTTAGTAACTCCTAAAGATATACGTGTGTTCGGGACAAGGGATGACAACCGGGTTCAGGTGATGCCCTGACACTAAGTGTGCAGAGTACAGCATGTGTTGCAAGTTTGGGTCATCGCCTACTGCGAAGTCCCATGAGGTAGAGATTCTGAAAGGTCAGTTAGCGGCGGAGCGAAGTATGGTTGAAGAGTGTCAGACTGCTATAAAAAGCTTGAAAAGGGAGAGGGCAAGGATAGTGGAGGTGAATCGACACCAGCTAGAAGTATTACGAGACGAGAATAAAAACCTAACAAAGATGGTAGAGTTGTATTCTCGCGACATGCGAAAGCAGCTGGAGGACCTAGACCGACCGGGTAAACGCAAGCAAGCAGATCGCGAGAGTAGTTATGCTCAAGCTAAGATTGCGATCTTTGGGAGCTCAAGTGGTGAGCCCCAAGAGGCTGTGCGTGAAGCCCCGGAAGAGGACAGCCAGAGGGCCAAACTCAAAGCTCCTATGGTCGAGACACCTAGCGCTATGAAGAAATGATTTCTACTGTTTTTATTTTTTTGGTTGTTTTTGTTTTTGTTATTTTTGTTTCAAAAATAAAAGAGTAAAATTGCAGAAGGAAAAAGAAAGAGACAAAGAAAACACACTTCCCAAACTTAAATCAAACAAAAACGACGAATGGAAAAGAAAGCACACTTCTCAAACTAAAATAAGACAAAGGTGATAGCCGAAAGGGAAAAACACAAAACACTAGAAAATGAAAGTAAGGGGCAAAAACATAAAACACCCGAAAACACGGAAAAAAAAAGAGTAAAGTAAAGTGAAAGTTAATGTGCTCCCCCTTGAAGCGATTAGGTTGAGCATGCCCGGGAAATCCGAAATGGTGTTGGCGCAGCCTCATCAGCATATGTCTATTTAAAGCACGCCTCTACAAGCGGATGATACCCTACATTTCTTCCTGCAAACTCAAGGAAAAACATCAAAAAATTCAGAAGCAAAACAAATGGCATCCTCATGCACTCACCTTGATGATCTCAACCTTGAGCTCTCACTTGCACCACCGAATGCCCAGATAAGGGCTCGTCAAAACCCTGTCTTCCCAAACTCCACATATCATCACGGTACGGCCTCAAACTTTGCTGAGGTAATACCGAACTTTTCTGAGGCGGTGCCGAACAGAGCAGTGCTGCTGGGCAGCATGATTGGCAGTAAACTCACATCGGCAGATCACCTGCATGTGGCACAGAGGTCCGATAAGGCTGCAGTGGAGGAGTCCCACAATTTAACGGTGCTCCATGCGGTCTCGGCTACCAATTTGGGCATGAGATTGTTGGCGAGAACACGGGAGTGTGCCGCGCTGAGCGAGGAAGTAGCTTCCTTGAAGGCTATGGTGGCGGACCTCCAGAAGCGGCTCTCCTTGCCAATCAGCATGTGGAAGCATTGCAGAAAAAGAATGAGGACCATGTAGAGCTGCTGAGATCCTGCAAGTGCGAGACAATAGAGGTAAGCCATGATGATGATGAAGATGAAGAAAATGAAGAAGAAGAAGAAGAAGAAGAAGAAGAAGTTTGTTTTTTTTTGTTTTTTTAATTTACTTGAATGTTTTTTTTTAATGCAATGTTTGAAATAAAAATGTGTTTCTAACACTCAGAAATAAACTAACTAATCATACCATAAAAACAAAAACAAAATAAAAATAACGACTAAATAAAATAAATACAAAAACTAACTTAACAAAACAAAAACAAAAACAAAACAAAAACAAAGACTAAACAGAAAAGAAAACAAAGGAATTAAAAAAAAAACTTAATTTAAAAACACATGAATATACAAGCAACTCACGGATGACCAGTTAAGGGCCTCAGAAAACACAGCCAGGGGATCCGGGAAGGTTGGAGGGGTCACAATGGTCCCGCTTAAAACCCAAACTTCTTAGACACCGAATGTGTCGCCTAAAGAACTCCTAGACACTGTATTGACGGAAGTGCTTACTGGAGTTACCATAAGTCAGCTCATATGAAAAATCTTTTTGAATTTTTGAATTTTGAATTTTTAGTTTTTAAGATAAGAAAAAAAAATTAAGATAAAATGAGACAACAAACCATAAATGAAAATGAACTAAGTACTCTAAACAAACTCAAACAAATGACATAAATTGTTGTACTAAAAGAAACAAACCAAGAAATAAACAGAATTTAAAGAAGAGAAAGGATTGAAATGCTCCCCCTTGAAGCGATTAGGTCGAGCATGGATGCACTTGGAGGTCGCGACTTCTCCCACTGCTCCACACTTCCCATTCTTATGATTGAGGTTGCCATCTCTCTCCATTTTTATTGAGCTATTTAAATTGCTAGAACAAACACACAAACTTGAAATGGAATTAAAAGGGTTAGGAAATAAAAGGAAAATCAACACACATCCAATTTCATGCTTCAAAGCAACAAGCAACAAAGTAAATTAAACTAGTTTATGAAGTTCGTTCTTTCTCAAATATGATTATCCATATGGTGTGTGGTTTTAATCAAGTATTCAGAAAAAGCATTTAGCTATGGTGTTTAGTCTAAACACAAATTCTGAACCCATTAAGAACAAGAAGAACAATAAAGAACCAAGTAGAATTTAAACATGGTGTTTGTCTTCAATATCTACCCATTCATTCACTAATCAGTCCAAGAGTCATATGGTGTTTATGTAAACTTGAACAAGATATTTAATTAAGAGCAAGTGAATGAAACCATAAACTAGAAATAATCGACATGCTACCTGAACCTTTTTCTTTTTGTGTTGTGTAAGCTGGGACTCAAACCCAGTTCTCTTGCTTGTCAGGCAATTATCCTTGTCCGTTGAACTACAAACACAACTTGTCAATTAACCTCATTAACTTTAAAACATGAAACTGTCTAGTTATATACAAAGAATAAAAATAATAAAAAGTAGGAAAACCAAATAGAATCAAACAATGTTACCGATCCCGGCAACGGCGCCAAAACTTGTTGCGTAGATTCAGCTGCACCAAAATGGATTCAGCTGCATCCTCAACTTGTGATACTCGCAAGTGCACGAGCCGTTGGTAGTTTAGCATATGTAAGTGCGAGGTCGATTCCACAGGGATTGGTGATTGAATGATCCAATTCAATTTTCCTACACAAAACAAAAATGAAAACAAAAGAAACAAAACAAGAAGAAAGAATGTACATTACTTGAGAACATGGAGAGTTTTTGGAGAGAACGAGAGAATGTGTTTGAGAAACTTAAGGATTTGGAAGAGAATGTGTTTGAGAACATGGGGAATTTGGAAGGGAAGAGAAAGGTGTTTGAGAACTTGGAGAATGTTTGTGAACTTGGAGAATTTGAGAACTTAGGGAAGGAAGAGAAATGTGTTTGTGAAGTGTTTGAGACATGGAGACTTTTGGAAGAGAGGAGAGATGTGTTTGGGAAATTTGGAGAAGGGAGAAGAAAGTGTTTGGAAAGTGTTTGGAGAAGAGAAGGGTTTTTGTGAACTTGGAGAATTGAGAACTTAGGGAAGGGAGATAAAGGTGTTTGTGAAGTGTTTGAGACATGGAGACTTTGATGAAGGAATGGAGAAGTGTTTGAAGAAATTTAGAAGAAGAGAGGGGGGAGAAGTAAGTGTTTGAGAATTAGTAAAAGGAAAATGAAAAGTGTTTGAGATTTAGTACAAGGATCTTGTTACAACAATTGAGAACTACAAATGGAAACTAAGAGAATTTGAGGGAGAGAAGGGAAGGGAGCTCTAGAGAAGTGTTTGAGAGCTCCCCCCTTGGGGTGTGTTTACAAGCTTAGAGAACTTCCCTATTTATAGGCCTAGGGGAAGTGAAAATCTGAATTATACAATAGGTTTACCTACCACACTCACTTCACCAACTTACAACACTTAATTCACCTAACACACTATTGCATTTGAAAACAATTCCTCTTGTCTTTAGGCTTAGTGTTGCAACTCCCACTTCATCATCTTTTGGCTCATTTGGCTGCTGCAAAATTCCACTCAAATATAGGTATTGAAAATGCTTCACCAAACTTTCCCACAATCAACAACACTTCATCATGCATATGTCATGCATGGCAATGCATTGCAGCCAGCTTGTGGACTTGTTTTGGGCTTGGGGCTTCAATCTTAAAAATCTGAAAAAATATGGATCTTGAAGCTCTTTGTCTTATCTTTCCAAGAATATGCAGCCCAACTCAAGGAAAAATCGGAAAGGCCTTCAAATGTGATTTTTGGCCCAGTAACGCAGATGCTGCCAAATTTGACCTTAAGTTGCCAAAACATGTATAACTTTCTCTAGAAGACTCGGAATCATGAACCGTAAAATTATACAGAAAATAGACTTCCATATCTTTCCAATGATGTATGGCTCATTATCTGGTTCTTCTTGAGTAAGTACAGTCCAATCCGTGAAGTTGATTGATCTGCAGACACCGTTTTGAGCTAATTTGTCTCCAAAATGCAATTAGTGAGTCTCAAGCTTATTACACTGAAACAAACACAAAACTTATTAAAAGCACAAGTTTAACTCAAAAGCATAACCAAATCATAAGTTAGAAGGGTACAAAATGATATGTAATTATGCACTGATCACATACCGATGCCGGGCCCACTTACTAAAAATCAAGACTTTCTGCAGAAATTTCGGCAGAGTCTCCCTTGTAAATTTGACTTTTCCCAAATTTCAACTTGCACAAAATTCACATTTTAATATCCCAACAGGCAGCACGGACAATATAATCTCATGCAATTCATATAATCGGCCTCCGGCCTTCAAATAACTCGAAACAGAACCAACAATGTTCTCAAGTCAATTTATACATAAACCATGTAATTAATGACTTCAAACAACTTTACAAATACCACAGAAAACATTAAACCGGATTCAAATCCAACAATCACATACACGGAATCGATCGAACCTTTTAAACACAATAATATTTCGCGGCTGCACCTAGTGAGACCCCAGGCTGCCTACGTACCCTTGGGCAATGGATCAAGCCACACGTAGTTCTCATCTCAACGGTCACAACTCCGATAATAGACAATTATTTACAACCGAAACACTATACATTTAAGATCATCACAATTCCAAATTCGATAAAAACACATCGAAACATTATCACTTCCTTCCCAAGGCATCATATTAAGAAGACATCCGAAGGGCCTGGACAAACTCCGACGGGCTTGGGCAAAACAAATCTCAAAAGGGCCTGGGCAAACTCCGACGGGCCTGGGCAAAATAAATCTCCGAAAGGCCTGGGCAAACTCCGGACGGGCCTGGGCAAACTCCGATAGGCCTGGGAAAAATAAATAAATCTCCGAAGGGCCTGGGCAAACTCCAACGGGCTTGGGCCAAATAAATCTCTGAAGGGCCTAGACAAACTCCGAAGGGCCTGGGCAAAATAAATCTCCGAAGGGCCTAGACAAACTCCGACGGGCCTGGGCAAAATAGATGCAAAATAAACATCTGAAAGGCTTGGACAAACTCCGACGGGCCTGGGCAAACTCCGATTGGCCTTGGCAAAATAAATTCTCAAACATAAAATCCATAGCCGCGGAGGTACCTAAGGTAGTTCTAATAACACTCAAATTTAACATTCTAACTGCCCCACACATAATCAACAAAGATAATACTTTCTCAAATATTAAATATATGACTCAAGATACTCGAAGATGTCAAACCCACTTTTATCACAAATACTTTACAAAAATGAAGAATTCAACTACTAAATATAAACGGAATTTAAATAAACCATTAAATTCAAAAGTATAAGAATTCCATCACAAAACCATAAAAATAAACTCAGACCCACATAAACAAATGACGGTCAAGACTCGTCCAAAAAGGGTCGTTCTAGTACTCTTCGAAGAGTAAACTACCTCGGAAGACTTACGGTCAACCGAGGGTCAAACCTTCCAATTTGGTCAACCTGGCCCGCCGGCCCCACAACCTCCGTTTCACGATCCGAACGTCCCTAAAGATTCTAAAAGTTCTAGGATACACATCTTGCAAGTTTAGTTCAGATCGGACAGCCGGTTCGCTCGCGAACGCACGATCGGACGGTTATCGTAAAACACAAACTTGATCTTATTAAATCGGAACATCCGGGGCTCCGATTCCCGATCCGCGAATTCCTACAGGATCCTAGAAATACAAGGAACAATATATAAGAACTTGGAAGCAATCCACCGGTTCTAACATATTGAACCCGGATAACACACGATATGTAAAATCCGTTTGGGGTTCAAACGTTATCTGAATTGAGATCCGTAAAATCCTACGCGCTCGTGACAACCAGAGGACCGTATTTGGACAAAATGCCCCTCTGCTATAGTGCCCACACGCCGGCACACGCGCTGGTAGCGCATGGGTGTCCAAAGCGATATCGCATCGCCGGAAAATCTTAGAATCTCGGGCCAAGACTCCTACCCTAGGTAATATCCTTAATTTGGAGTCACTTTTGTTCTTGGACCTTCCCCAAAAAGTCGATGGAAGTGGCTGAAAACTGAGGTCGAAACTAGCAGATTTTTCAATCGCTTAATTAACTACCATAATGCAGAAATTTCTCAATTCCTATCCAACCAGCAGCTAGATCATGAAAAGTAGTCGAAATTCCATACCACATTCGTCCGATTTTGTGGAGAATTGAGGGAGAACAAGTTATGGGAAAATCTTCAAAACCAGCCGCGATTTTCTGCATTTTCCGGTGGCTTCTAGTGGTGGTGGCGGTTGGGCTTGGCTGGGATTGGAAGAGGAAGACCAGCCGGTCAGTTTGGGACCGGTCTCAGCTCGGTGGTGGACCGTGGCTGCGATGGCGGCTCAAAGAAGCCGTCGGTGAATAGTAACAGCGAAAAGGGGGGGCGGGGTTTTTTGCTGCGCGCGGGAGAGAGAGAGAGAGAGAAATGAGGGATTTTCTGATTTTTATTAAAATTAAACTTCGCAAATATTACGATTGTGCTACTGGAGGTATTTACCTTGTATCTCTTTCGTTAAAAGTCCAATTCAAACCCACCGCATGTCTACGGACACGTCTAAGTACGACCTTCCTAAAAATACCACTTGTCATCCCAAAAATTTCTCGGATAAAAATAACCATTTTGCCCCTACCCGAGGGCAAAATTAGAAATTCACATTTAATTAAATTAAATTCATTAACGGAAGGTTATATTTTGGGTCGGGATGTTACACCTTATACTTAAAGTTGAAACCATTATTTTTGGTAAAGTATTTGGGATATATTTGGGTTTTGGATATATTCAAGTATCTTGAATTTTATGTGTATGCTATTTTGGGAAAGTATTATATTTGTTGAGTATTTGTGGGGGTACTTGAGATATGGTTATGAGCCATGGAAAGATGCGAGAGTAAAAAGTCAGTTTGGAGTGCTATATGCACTACCCTGTGTATCTCCCCTGGATTTGGAATGTGATTATGGAAATATGAGATACTTGGAAATGTCAGGAGCCGGGGCATCCTTGGCGGGATGTTGCCGTAGACCCTTTGTTGGGTAGTCTGCACGCGTAGGACGGTTCTAGGCGTACGAGTCTTGATTCTTCATCCGTACGTGCTAGGTTAGAGTGGCAGTCCCCTAGTTGGACGGCTCACCCCTAGCCACATGGGCATTTGAGGCCGGATTCTTGTGAGCTAGTCAACAATCCCCGTTGGATTGTTTCCCCGGTACAATTAGGTGTGTCATATATATATATGTATATATAACTATGCCTTTGTTCTTGTTTTTTAGTGAGGATACTTCCCCGCTCGACGCGCCGATAGGCACGTGTTTCGAGAGTTTGATTTGAGATTTTTAAGGAAAGATTTGGATGGGTGGTTTTATGAGAGTAGCTCTGGTTGTTGAGCAAACTTATTATATATTTATGACTAAGATGGTTTTAAAGTGCATTGGTTTTTCTGCATCGTTTTCTAAAACGGTGGGGTTATATTACTTTGGTTTAATCGAATTAAATTTTGTTTTGTCCACTCACAATTTTCTGTTTTGCGCCCCACATCCTGGAGTTGACTTGGAACGAGCAGGAGAGCTGTGTCGTGTGCTCCCGAACCGCGAGCTTCTCTACTCAGAGCCTCCTTGAGCTTCTGGACTGTGTAAATTCGTAGAACTTCCTTTTCTACTTGTATTTTGAATTCTGTTAGAGATGCTCTGTTATTGCCCTGTTAGGATGTGATATTTTGAGGCCGGAGGCCATGGTTTGTAACACTTTGCTATCTGTGTTGCATGCTGGCTGTTGGGTTGTAAATTATCTGTGTTTTGACAGGTTGATATTTTGGGGTATGATCAGTTTACAGGGGAGACTTTGCCAAAATTTTGGTAGAAAATCTTGGTTTTTAGTAATGGGCCCGGCATCTTGCAGGATGCCGGTTACTCAAACGGGATCCGTCCCGGGTTCGGAAGGAAATCCGAGGAGGTCCTCTGCGAGAGATCAACAGATACATCTCAAGTTTCCTAGTTCTATAAAGGAGCAGCTATACCTCTCCAAGCTATCTTCTTCTTCTCAGCAACGTTCCTTGCAGCAAGTCTATCACGACAATGGCAACTTCATCCTTCAGCTCAATCATCTCATGGCACCAGCAGCACAGCACTACTCAACCAAATGCAGTGATGAAATATAGATTTAAGAAAGGATCAATTTTCTAAAGAAATCATTCTCGAAGAAAATCAATCTCAAGATCTGTACTCTAGATCTAGAAAATGATTTAGTACATCTAGATGCAGATTCATAAATGCAACCTCACCGCCCTCACAAAGAAAATGATTGTGCCTTCAAACATTCCAAAACTGCAAGTTGTATTTTCTAAGCAGGTGACGGCTCCTTAAAACTATTGCCTCCTTATAGCAAGGGGAATTAAAGGCTGCCCTAGGATAAAAGCAACATATGTCAACAGTGTATTGGCTATCAAACAAGCAGAGAATTTTATGGACAGAGAAGCAAAGGCTGGCATAAACAGGTAAAATTGTACCATTGGGATGACAGATCGTTCGAGGTGGACCATTAGCACGGAATGAAATGCAATGCATGATTTTACCTTTATTGAGTAACGCCAAAGCCGCTTTGTTGGGGATTAGCCAATCAAGACAGTCTTTCTATGCGGACCACAATAAGCCAACAACCTAAAACTGATCTAAACTTTTTGAGCAAGCTTATTACAAAAAGTTAAACATATGTCAAGGAAAGCTAAAAACTAATTAATTAAAACTTTACACTCTGGAGTATCAGTTTTTAAAAAAGGTTTAATATCACAAAACGTCCCTAAAGTTTACGAAACTATCAAATGACATTCTTAATGTTTTTTTTTTGATGTCATTCGTGGTCCTCAAGGTTAGTATGTGTGATCACAAATGGTCCCTGCCGTTAGGTTCCGTCAAAAACTCCTGTTCATTTGCTGACGTGGCATATATATATATATCACAAAACATCCCTAAGGTTCACGCACCTATCAGAAAGTATTTGTTCTCCAATATTTCAACCCCTTCAGGATCCTGGTCGTGTTCTGTTGTTACATCTTCCAACCATGTACATCTGCGCTACTTGATACCGCAGTTCAAACATGTGGTTCAACAACTACTCCATAGTTCTTTTAGAAGTGAACAGTAATATTGTAACAAATAATGGCTAAGCATTTTATTAGAATACAAAATTATGAACTTGTTAACTGCATTACCTCTTCCAACGACATGGACATCACAATCCGACTCCACACAAGTCCCCAATTGAAAGCTCAAGAGTTCAAGAAACCACAAAACCATAAATTAAGTTCAGATGGCATTATCATTTTGGTCCTCATAGTTTTAATTATAATTTTTAAATTTTTTAGTTTTATCCTTGTAGTAGTCAATTCGAAATATTTCAAGAACACGTTTCAATTTATGTCAAAATTTCTCCCAATTCCATTAAGTTTTGACAAGGTTCCCTTCATATGGAGGGGTATTTTGGTCCACTCGAGCTAAATTCCTCCCAATACACCAAAATTTTAACCCAACGATGCAAATGTTTTCGAAATTGCTCCTAAAGTGAATGGCAAGAGCTTCAGCTTGTGTTTTACTATTAGATGGCTTGAGTGAACTGAAATAACCTTCCAAGTGATGGGCACGTGGTCAAAACTCCACAGGAATTGGGGGAATCGACATGAATTGAAACATGTCCTTCAATTGCTCCGAATTGAAACTACAATGATAAAATTGAAATTACGGAAACCAAAGTGCCAGAAAAATGAAGGCTTCTATTTGTGTTCCTATTTGAGCTTACTCATTGACCATTAACAAAACAAAATTTAAAACTCACTCACTTAGCCCAAAACAAAAATAGACCATTTACCATATTAAAGTCTTTTTTATAAATAATTATTATCACTATATACTAATTTTTCTTAAATTAAAATTGGGCATGAGTACGCAATTTGTGCATGTGACAATCTCTTTAATTCTCAATCCCAAAAATTTGTAAGCGTCATAGAGTCAAGCCCACTGTTTCTTCGAGCCCTAAGCCCAATTGACGCAACTATCATGCCCAAATGACGAAATTTCATACCTCATTCGTCTGATTTGGTGGAGAATTGAGGGAGAACGAGCGATGGGAAAATCTGTCAAAATCAGCCGCGATTTTCTGCATTTTCCGACGACTGGAGCTGCTGGCGACGGCAGAGAAGGGCTGGGGTTCGACGGCGAGGATGTGCCGGTCGTTTTGGGTCCAATCCGACCGGAGTGGAGGCCGGTGGTGGAAGTGGCGACCGTGGAACCGTCGCTACTGTAATAAGGGGGGGGGGGGGTCGCACCGGAGGGAGAGAGAGAGAGAGAGAAATTCTGAGTTTTTATTAAAATTGAACTTTGAATTAATTACGGTTATGCCATTGAGGGTTTTTAGATCGTAACTTCTTCGTTACAACTCCGAATCGAGCCCACTCCGTGTCTACGAACTCATCTCGACGTGCTCTACGCAACTTAAAATTCGAGCCCACTCGGAAGTCCCAAATTCATTTCCCGAACTTAAAATGACCTTTTTGACCCTTTTATATTAAATAATAATTTAAATTTTCAAAAAACCTTAATTAATTCAAATCATTTTATTTTATTGTTTACTCCAATTTATTTCCTCTTAATTTAATTATTTTACTTCTTTTTAGGACCGGGATGTTACACAATTTGTGCATGTGAGAATCTCTTTAATTCTCAATCCCAAAAATTTGTAAATGTCATAGAGTCAGGCCCACTGTTTCTTCGAGCCCTAAGCCCAATTGACTCAACTATCATGCCCAAATGACTAAAATACCCATATGCCCAACTTTAATTCACAAATCAATATTCACTAGCCAGCCACAAACAGACCCACGATAGAGGAATTAATCGGAGAAAGAAATCAACGGTGAGAGCGCACTTCATTTACGCTCGCCAATTTACCCTTTTTCTAATTTGATATGTAAAGTCTTTTGTAGAAGGAATATATTTTTGAAATATAAAAATAAGAAGTAATGGAAGTTTTATAATAAAAATACCCACATGTTACTTTTATTCTTTTATTTCATATTACTTAAGTCATCTTGTTTTAGAAGTCTAATTAATAAAGGAAATTTCTTAGTATTTTATTTTGAAAGTTTCCCTAAATTCTTTGGAAAACAAAAGGTTTCCTAAATTTAAGAACGGGACTGATGTATTAAGGGATTTTTCTTTGGCTTAAAAAAAAATTCATAAAATCAGTATTTAGTAACCCTAAGAGCAGCGTTCTGTTTAGGGAAAGCTTCAAAATAAGCATCCCTACAATACATGCCTATATAATCACCTGTACTTTTAATCTCACTACTTACAATCTCATCCCTAGCCAAGCCCTTCACCCTAAAATCCTCCCAGTCTTTTTCCCACCCCTCGACCGTGATACGTCACTTTTGAAGCCAATCGGTATATGTATGTTTTTCCTTTTTTGTTTAAATTAAGGGTTTGTAGTACGCGATGCTTCTCAACAAAATTTGTGTGTTGTACTTCATTTATCTTTTATAAATTTCTACTCTCTTTTTTTGGAGCTTTTCGTATTAGCGTACAACTCTTGTTCTTTTATCATACAATGTTGCATATATGTTATATTTGTTAAAAATTTATAAGCATCATAGATTCAGGCCCACTGTTGTTCGAGCCCCTGATCCCATATGCCCGACTTTCAATTGACACACAAATAAAAATTTGTCAAATTTACTAAAAAATGAAATACCAGCAACTCAAATAAAAATTTAAAAAGTTTTAAAGTTTCAATATATATATATATATAAACTGTCAAATATATATGAACTATATGCAATCAATGGCGGACCCAGGAATTTTTATAGGGGTAGGCTAAATAATTTTTTTTTAGAGGGGATATATTATAAGCCTTTTTTCTCTTGAAACAAAAATGTAAATAAAATTTTATAAATCAAACAAAGTCACATTACAAGCAAATATAACACAAAAAGTACAAAATATAAATAAATATCAAATCAAACATATTGTCCAACTTCAAAAAAATATGTTCGATTGCAAAAAAATTTAAAGAGCTTACCTAGTGAAGTGGAACCCTTCTCTCTTTGAGTGTATCAAAATCTTTGATTATTGAATCTGAATCAATATCCACAGAGAGCTCTTTCTCAATGTAGACAAAATCTTTGATTATTGAATCTGAATCAATATCCAAAAAAATTCACCCAAACCGTAAATCATAAAAAAGTTAACAACAATTAAAATTGGAAATTGAATATATATATATAAAAGAGAAAAACTTACCGAGATTGAAGAACCCACTGAAGATAGTTTGGTACAATTTTATAGAGGAGAGCTATTTCCTCTAGGCTCTTAAGGTTCAAATATGGCGTTTTGGGTGGCTAGAAGAATTTTTTTTTTATGTTTGCTCTCTGTGGATGTAGCCCAATATCAATACGATTAGAATAGGTCAAGTTGGTAGAGCCTTAGCGTGAGTTCTACTTCTAATCAAATTTATATAGGTTTGGATTGATGTTTATTATTTCCTATATGCTTTAGGAGTTGGCTTATTTTAAATAAAGCTATTATTTACTTTACTTAAATTGGGCTATTATTAGTTTATTATATTTATATAGTGTATATTGGAGTAGGAATAAACTTAACTATATTTAATATTTAAAAAATTTCCCCTAGGCTGGAGCCCACTCCAGCCCAACCATACATCCGCCCTTGCACACAACTATCAGCCCCAAAAAACTAAAATATTTAGGTGGATGACCAGCCATGCCAATTGTTCGAGCCCTAATCCCATATGCCCGACTTTAATTTCATAAATCAATATTCACTAGCCACAGCAGACTTCGTTATTTTACCTTTTAATATTAAAAAAGGTATGTATGTTTTTCCTTTTTCCTTTAAATTAAGGGTTTGTAGTACGCGATACGTCACTTTTAGTTCATATAGTAGAATTTCATTTTGTAAAATATCCTAGTTCTATTTGATTTGAAATTATGTTTGAGTTCGTTGCTCGATTTGGTTAATTGGGTGTATTTCTCAACAAAATTTGTGTGTTGTTCTTCATTTATCTTTTATAAATTTCTACTCTTTATTTTGAGAGCTTTAGTTTTAAACCATAATATAGTTTACTAATTTAGTAGAAAGAAATACAATTTAGTATAATTAGCAAAAGGCCAAAAACCAAAATGTAACAAATATACCATTACAAAATATGAAAATTACACACAATGCCACTCCTTCTAAGGCAAGCATACTATGCCACATGTCTATATCTAGCCAACCACCACTGTCGGAATCTCGTCGCCGGCCACCACCGCCGGAATCTCGCAGCCGACCGCCACGCCGGAATCCTGCCGCGGCGGCGGCGAGATGCCGCCCTCCGGAAACTCACCGCCGGCGGAATCTAGCCTCCAGCGACCACCGTCGGACTCCCTTCGTCGGCCACCTGCCACTACCACCATTGGCCGCCACCGCCCGTCGCGGCCTGCCACCGTCTGAAGGGGATCAACTCCGTTGCCATTTATTCACCTTTAAAAAAAAAGATTTTGTGTTATTGAATGGACTCGAACCTTGACCCTCAAAGGAGGAAGGCTCACTCACAAACCACTACACCAAACTTGATTTTGTAATATATATTTAGTTATACAATATTTATATAAACAATCAACGATTTTAAAAAATTTTAAAAAAATCATTTCAACACTTATTCACACAAAAACTGCAAATAAAAACAGAAATTGTAACAAAAATACAATGTAGATATCAATTATGTTAAAGAAACAAAAACGAAAACGAAAACAACAACAAAAACTATTGTAATTAAATGAAAACTGCAATGTAGTTTCCAGTTTCCAAAAGTCCAATTTTGAGTTCCGCTTCTCTTGGGTAGTTCTACTCTTCTCTTGCCCACCCAATTCCTCATTTGGGTAGCCTCTACTCTTCAAATTGGTGAGGTTGAAGGCCAATGAAATAACAAAAATCAAATTGTAATTAAATGAAACTGCAATGCAGTTTCCAGTTTCCAAAAGTCCAATTTTGAGTTCCCTTGCTCTTGGGTAGTTCTACTCTTCTCTTGCCCACCCAATTCCTCATCTGAGTAGCCTCTACTCTTCAAATCGGTGAGGTTGAAGGCCAAGGAAAGAGCAAAAATCAAATTGTAATTAAATGAAACTGCAATGCAGTTTCCTAAAGTCCAATTTTGAGTTCCCTTGCTCTTGGGTAGTTCTACTCTTCTCTTGCCCACCCTATTCCTCATCTGGGCAGCCTCTACTCTTCAAATTGGTGAGGTTGAAGGCCAAGGAAGGAGCTAAAATCCAATTGTAATTAAATGAAAACTACAATGCAGTTTCCCAAAGTCCAATTTTGAGTTCTGTTGCTCTTGGGTAGTTCTACTCTTCTCTTGCCCACCCAATTCCTCATCTAGGTAGCCTCTACTCTTTGAATTGATGAGGTTGAAGGCCAAGGAAAGAGCAAAAATCCAATTGTAATTACCAAAACTGCAATGCAGTTTCCGAACTGAAATGTAGTTTGTGCAAAACTACAATGCAGAACCTGTGTAAAATTTCACTGAACTAAAGCTTAAATGGTATTGCAAAATATCATATGACAGTAATGGCATCAACCATTTCCAAATCAAGACAAATGCATAGTAAGTGAGCTTTATACCATGGAAGAGTTGTTTATTTCATATAGAATAGACCCAACAAGCTCTCAGTAGACAAAAAGAGGAAATAAAAATGAAGCAATTCAAATTACCTTCATGCACCATCTAGCCTACATATCACCATATCTTCCAATTGGCTCACCAATACCCATGAGTCCACACATAGGAAATAGAGTTCCCCCAGGTATGGTCAGAACTACATCAACAAACCTGAAAAAATTCAAGAAGAAATGAACAGGCAATTATGTAAAAACTAGCTTTTTAGTAGTAATTAGTCTAGTTTAAAAGGAAAAGAAAAGGGAAATACAATCAGTAATTTGTGTCCAAAATATCATCAGTCAGGGATGTTGAGTCACAGGGCCAAGAGAAACAGATATAGGTACACCCCCACAAAAACAGCTATAGGTACACCCCAGGAGAAACAGTTATATATTAAATGTAGCGACATCAGGGCAAATCTTATTAGCAAGCATTTCTTTGAAAAAAGACCATCCTGACGCAGCTTTCTGGTCCTTTGCCAACCAAGCTAAGATCATATTACAAGTACAAGTGGATGACCTAAATCCCCGGAAACCCATTAAATAAGAAGTCTCTACAGCATAATCAACCATTCCTTCCCTTAAATAAACTCTAATTAGAAGGTCAAAGACTGAAGGGTTTGAATTGCAAAGAGAGTAAGTATCCATTAGAGAACCAAAAACAGGTTTTGGGGCAATACCCATTTGCAACAAATGCCCCAAAATTGATTTGGCAGAGTCATACATTCTAGCCCGAACAAGTATAAGGGTTGTAACGGAAAGTATGTGAGTAAGGTGGTTGAGTTCCAAACCAGGTTGTTTAATGACCCAATTGAATTTCAAAGCCAGCCTTCCATGTCCTGGTCTAAGAGAAGCCAACCTATAATCCATGTAGTTCAGAGACTCCCAACGGTCTATGGTGAGAATTGCATATATGCTCTTCTCCATTTCTGTGCCTGTAGTTCCCAAATGTTAACAGTTTAGCCTAAAAGAAAAGCACGTTGTGCCCAAAATATCAAAACTTTAATCTCAAAACAAACACTCAACAAGAAGCGTAGAGAAAGTGACATACCATAGGTTTGTGTGCTTTTTTTGCGAGCTATGTTTTTGGCATCATCATCTCCAAGATTTGTTTTGATGTCTTGGAAGAAAGCATGAAAAGCTCTGAACTTTGAAATTCGGTGGGAAATTAGAGAGAATTGTTTAGCTCTAGTCGTTAAGGAGGACAACATTAAATTTGAGTGCTATGCTTCTTTCTCATGACCGCCTTCTTTGTCACACTAGAGGAAACAATAAAGAGCGCGTATCTTTGAGCGCCAGTGAACACGACTAACACACAAATGAAAGTTCAACAATACACACTGAGGGTTCACCCAACATTACAATTGCAGAAAAGCAATATCATCTTTAAAACACTACAATCGTGACCAAGAAGCAAATCGTTATTAGAGTTCAGATAGGGTTTTGACGTACCAGAATGAGATCAAATAGGGTTGAGCGCGCGGCCACCTGCCACCACCACCGTTTGCCGCCACCGCCCATCCCCGGCCTGCCACCGTCTCACAGGGGATCAACTCCGTTGCCATTTATTCACCTTTAAAAAAAAGATTTTGTGTCATCACTACGAACCCGATCGCTGTATGGAGCGCGACCTTTGTGAACTCTACACCACAATTGATCATCAAATCCATCAATTACATATAACAAAATCGAAAACCGTAATTTCCATTAAACTCGATCTGGAAATATATAGATCTGAATATTTATACGTATAAAGTCACCTTTGCGATCAGGCTTGTGGCACCGCTGGACGAGCCTAATGTTGTCCTTGGAGAACTCTCTGAACGAATCCACTCCTGAATCTATGGCGTCCATTTCCTCTGAGCAAATTGGGTGAGAGAAAGAGAGAGAGAGAGAGAGATATGTAGGAAACGGAGACGTAGTCGAAGACAAAGTTAAGACTCGTTTAGGACGGTAGTAAAAAATGGAGGATTTTTATTTGAGGCAGTCGTTGTGCCGTGTCTCAAGAGAGAGAAAGAAAGGGTGAGATCTGATTTTGGAAGGCTTTTAAATAAAAAGGGTAAAATTGTATTTTACCTTTATTATTTAGACAGGCCCAACGAATTTGGGCCTCCTCTTTGGCCTAATCGAAAATAACAATAATTTTCTAGGTATTAAAACTCAAACCAAAATATCCAATATCTCAAATACTAATTATTAAAGTTAATTATATCTAATACCTAATTTTCCTTTATTTTTTTGTTTGAGCTTTTTGTATTACCGTACAACGAGTGTTCTTTTATCATACAATGTGGTAAACCTGGCAAACGGGTTGTATTAACGTTTTCGGGTCGTGTTCGTGTAACCCGTTAAGTTAACGAGTTAACATGACCCGTTACGTTAACGGGTGACAAATACTAGACCCAAACATGACCCGTTACAATTCGCGAATATCTGACACACCCGTTAACCCGTTAAGAATAAACCAAAAAAAAAAAAAAAAAACTATCACAGCTTCTCTACCCAGCCAGCCAAACACTTTCTTTGTCTTTTTTCCCCCAAACCCCAACCCTAACTCTTTAAGTAAAATATTGTCAAAGCCAAGACCCTACCAGGCAACGATCCAATGGCAGAAGTGCCAAAACCTCATAATATGCTAGGATGCCATCACTCTTTAATATATGTATAAATACTGATATTCCACCCATGTAAGAGAATCCAGAACTAGCTACTTGCATTCTAGTCTTTACAACTGATGTTGGATGTTGTAAGGTTGACTGCACTATGAAGAGAATAGCCCCAATAATATGAAAGTATGAGAGAAGAAGAGAAGAAGAGCAGAAGAAAAAAGAAGAGAAGAACGAGAGGAAGAAGAAAAGGAAAAGGGTAAAGAAGAAAAGGACAAAAAAGGAAAGAAGAAAAGTAAAAAAAGGAAAGAAGAAAAAGACACGGAGAAGAAGAAAGAAAAGGGGAAGAAGAAAAGAAAAAAATATATTTTGCAAAAGTACAAATTTAACCTCCTTAACGGGTGGCTAATGGGTTAACCCATTTTCGACCCAACACGATCCGTTAACTTAACAGGTAGCTAACAGGTTCACTCGTTTTCAACCCGACCCAATAAGCTCAACCCAAATACTGATAATTTCGTGCGAATTCGTGTCGTGTTAACGGGTCGTGTGCAATATTGCCGGTCTACAATGTGGCATGTTATATTTGTTAAATTATGAGACCACACATAAAGATACAAATGAATGCACCTAATGATCACAATGTCTACTTATTCTTACCTCTCTCTAATAAAGGTCAGACTATAATGAGTGGAAAGTTATAAGTGGTAAGTTATAAGGGGTTCACTTTATAGCCATCAGATCAATCCAAAGGCTAGGGAGAATTGAGATAAAGTTTTGCAATCGGGTAGGTGAGGAACCCAAACCCGAATTTAATATCCAGCATTGAAGTTGGTCCCAAAAAAAAAAAAGAGGCAAGTTCGAAGTTTGAACAGAAAAAATCAGTTCGAAGTTTGAATAGAAAAAACCCATCACTCTAAAACCCATAGCTCTGAGAAACTGCTAAGGTGTGAGAAAAGGTTGAAGGCAACGATTAACGACGGTTGAAGGCAACGGTTGAACGCAACGCAACGCAACGCAACTCCATTCTCTAAACCCTGAAAAAGTATTTATTTTGAGTGGAAGGGACAAAGGCGTGGATTCCGAAACAGTGAAGTGGCGAAGCAGTGGAAGGGGAAGGAGAGAAGCCGTATTTGTTGGAAGTGAAAGGTTCCATTTGTGGAGCAAAGCTGCACAAAGACCCCGCACAGACACCTTGCGATTGTTCAATAACCAGCATTTGGTGAGTAATTTATGGAATTTGAGTTTAGGGTTAGAGTAAAGGTTTTCCCCAATTTGTACCATCAATGTTGTTGGATTTGGCATCTCTTCCTTGTGCTTCACTTGCATGTTAATTTTTGCTTGTGTATATGTTAAAAAATGAATGAAAATCAAGTCAATAACATGTTAGTAGCATGTCAATAACATATCAATAATGATATGAATAAGATAATGGTGTTGAATTGGAGGAGACCCTCAAGTCAATAACATCTCAATAACATATCTCTGGCGCTAGAATATATATATTTTTTGAAATAAATATTATTTCCCTTGTTGCTAAATTTGCCTGTGAAAAATGAGAAGATATAATAATAAAGTCATGAATAAAAGTGCAAAGCATTTGAAATGAAGGTTGATCCATGATCATAGTCGTTAACTGAAGAAAAAGCTAGAAAGAAAGAAGGATGTGGCAATGGCTTAGCAAGCAGATAGCAGAGCAGATGCTTTGCTTTGCTTCCTTCCACTATCTTTCTTATTTATTTATTTATTTTGTGTTGTGTATGAGATGACAATAATTGTCATGTGTGTGAAGTGCAGCACTTGCCTAGATTGCACTCACACTCACTCATGCATCAACCATTGATTGGAGTTTGTATCCAAAAATAAAACACATGCTATTGGTTGTAATTCACAGAATGATTGCATTAACAGGTATTTGCACAAAATTTGTCATATTGCTTTGATGATGTTAAAGGCTGTGATCAGTAATCCCTATGCGCATGTACTTCATAAAATTTGTAATGTGCCTGGTTGACTAGTTATGTAAATACTAAATACCAATATGATTGTGCAAATGCGTGGTGGTAGTATATGTGTTAACGTTATTTCATCTTGTATTTTAGGAAATGGGATCCAACGTGCAGCTGGTATGGCCAGAAGTCAGACGCATATGCGTCACGGGTGAACAACTGCTCACATGCAAATTCAACCCCAGCTGCAATTCGAGCGAAGTTGAGTGCGGAACAATTAGAACAATTCAAGACACCATGCTTTGGCCATCTTCTGAATATAGACAAGATTCAGTTCAGCGGGCAGATTGTGCATGGAGTCCTGTTGCGTCAAGTCGCGGGGCAGGGTGTGAAAGACTTGGATGGACTGAGTTTCTTAATAGGGTGTGACGTTGCTCAGTTTACTCCTCAGGATTTCTGTTTGATCTCGGGGCTTCATTTTGGGGAAGTGCCTGAAGTTTCCAGTGGAGAAAGTGCTGAAATTAGACTTCAGAAAAGATATTTTATACACGAAGGAATTACATGTAGTGCTTTAGAAGAAGTATTCCTGAGGTGCAAAGAGAAAGATGACGTCTACAAGCTAGCTCTTGTTTACTTTGCTGAGTTAGTGGTTTTGGGAAGGGACAAGCATTTGAACATCAATGTAAATTACCTGACCCTTGTAGAGGACTTGGATGCGTTCAACAGGTATCCGTGGGGTTCGGTGTCGTTCGACAAAACCCAAGACAGTCTATTTTCTGTACCAACAAAGTATACGAAAAGCTTTGAAAATGAAGAGGGAAGAGAGAAGGGGAAAAGTGAGGTAACGGAAACAAGCCGGAAAAATGAGAAGGGCAAGAAGCATAAGCATGGTGAAGTGCAAAGGGGTGGGTGGAGTTTTAAAGGTTTCACGTATGCTTTCCAGGTACATGGTAATAATGTTCATCTCAGTTATGCTTTGTGAATTTTAAAACTTAAATAATGACTTTTGTCCTGTGAATTGTGTAGATTTGGGTATATGAATTAATTCCTAGAATGTTGGACCTGAATTACTGCAAGGTTGTTGATCCAACAGCTGTCCGGGTATTTTGCGATGGAGAACGACTACGTCTATGCCCGAGATGAGGAAGTTGAACAATTATTTTTTCCAGAGCAAAGAGGTTTGGTTTGCAACCCTTGAAACTGTTTATAAGATTCAATGAAATTATTAAGTAGAATGATTAAATATGAATATTGTCTGAAAAAGTTCAGTTCAGTTGCGGGCGCTACGTCCGAGTGAAGAGGAAATGAGACAATCATATTGGAGTTGGCCCAGGGATCGCCCCGCTGTCTCTCGGCAGAGTCAATTCCTTCTTCATGTGTTGATCTTGATGAGTTGAACAAGCTGGTAAGCGTGTTGAGGTCCGAGTTGTTTCAAGTAAAGCGGGAAAATGACGTCATTGAGTTAAAGGTCATACGGATGGAAAAACTTTTGGACCATTGTTTAGGTCCTCAGTTCAGCAGGAAGTAAGGAGGGACCTAGCTTTCCTGAAAGAGAGGACGAATCGTTGTGCCATCTCACATCTATTTAAGGGATCTAACGAAATGGATGACCGTGAATGGGATGAAGGGCCAAGTAACGGGATATGAGGGAGAGGAAAAGGACCAGGAGGGGATTGAAGGGGGTGAAGTGCAAAGAAAACCAAGTGAGGTAGAGGAAGCGCAAAGGAAAAGAAGAGAGGAAAGAAAGAGCAGTGAGGGAAAGGAAGTGAAAAGAAAAAGCAATGAGGGAGAGGAACTGCAAAGAAAGAGCAGTGAGGGAGAGGAAGTGAAAAGAAAAAACAGTGAGGGAGAGGAACTGCAAAGAAAAAGCAGTGACGGAGGGGAACTGCAAAGAAAAAGCAGTGATGGAGAGGATCCACAAAGAAAAAGAAGGGAGGGCAAGGAAGTGAAAAGAAAAAAAGTGAGGAAAAGGAAGTGCAAATAAAGGAACTTGAGGAAGCGGATGATGAAGTTGTTTTGCTTTGTGATGACATTGGCGAGAGCACGGCGGGGACAACTGTTGAGTTTACTCTCGGGGATATTGATTTGGATCAACCTACAGCTGTGCTATCTGAGTTGAACGTTTGGTTGAATGATAAAGGTAAAGCTGTGGAACAAGGGGTCCAATTACGAAAGAGAAAGAGGATTATTCCTATGTGGAAGATCATTGAAGCTAGTGAATTGGTGAAAAAAACTGTGCCAAAGACAACCCGACTTTAGATGTTAGACCCAATGAAGGCGATTCCGCATGATGATATGGTGAAATTGACAGGACCGGCCCGGAATTCCTCGGAACCCGAGACGAATCCTGTGGAACTTTTCGACATCACACCGATGTCGGGCCCACTTACAAAAATCGAGCCTCTTTACCAAAAGGAAAAGGTCACGAGACTTTCTGCCAAAATTTCGGCAGAGTCTCCCCTGTAAATTGGACATTTCCCAAATATTTCAACCTGTTAAAAAACACAACTGGCAGCACACACAATGCAATACACACAGTCTTCAACATGCGATTGTATAATAGGTCTCCGGCCTTCAATTAATTCGAAACAGAACCAGCAATGTTCTTAAGTCGAACAATACATAAACCAAACAATTAATGGTATCAAACAACTTTACAAATACCACTGAAATCATTAAACCGGATTCAAATCCAACAATCACATCGAAAACCACATCCGAAATGCAATCACATACACAGAATCAATTAGACCTTTTAAACAAAATAATATTTAGTGGCTGCACCTGATGAGACCCTAGGCTGCCTACGTACCCTTGGACAAGGGATCAAGCCACACGTAGTTCTCATCATCAACGATCACAACTCCGGTAATAAACCAATATTTACAACAGAACCAACTATACATTTCAGATCTATCACAATTCCAAATCCGACAAAAACACATTGAAACATTATCAAATTTCTTCCCAAGGCATCGTATTAAAAAGACATCTGAAGGGCCTGAACAAACTCCGACGGGCCTGGGCAAAAAAAATCTCGAAGGGCCTGGACAAACTCCGACGGGCCTGGGAAAAATAAATCTCCGAAGGGCCTGGGCAAAATAAATCTCCAAAGCCTGGACAAACTCCGACGGGCCTGGGCAAAATAAATCTCCAAAATAAATCTCCGAAGGGCTTGGACAAACTCGACGGGCCTGGGCAAAATAAATCTCCCAAGGGCCTGGGCAAACTCCGACGGGCCTGGGCAAAATAAATTCCGAAACATAAAACCCATAACCGGGGAGGTACCTAAGGTAGTGCTAATAACACTCAAATTAACATTCTAAGTACCCCACACAAAATCAACAAACATAACACTTTCTCAATTATTATAGATAAACTCAAGACACTCGTATATGTCAAACCCACATGTATCACAATTACTTTACAAAAATAAGGAATTCAACTATTAAATATATAAAGCATTTAAATAAACCATTAAATTCAAAAACATAAGATTTCCATCACAAAATCATAAAAATAAACTCATAGCCCCGCATAATCAACATAAATCAAAAGACGGTCAAGACTCGTCCAAAAGGGTCGTTCTAGTACTCATCGAAGAGTGAAACTACCTCGGAAGACTCACGGTCAACCGAGGGTCAAACCTTCCAAATTTGGTCAACCAGCCTGCAGGACCCACGACCTCTGTTTTACGATTCGAAAGTTCCTAAGTGTTCCACACGGCCTAGGATACACATCCTTCAAGTCCGGTCCGAAACGGATGGTCGGATCGCTCACGATCGCACAATCGGACAGTTATAAAAAAAAAATCCAAACTTTAAGTTATTGAATCGGAACATCCGGGGCTCCGATTCACGATCCGTGAAATCCTACACGATTTTAGGAATACCTAGATCAACATAATTTAAAATCACAGCGATCCAACGGTTCTAACATATCGAACCCGGAAATTACACAATATGTAAAATCCGTTCGGGGTTCAAATGTTATCCGAATGAGTTCCGTAAATTTCTACGCGCTCGTGACAACCAGGGATCGCATTGGGACACAATGCCCCTCTGCTACAGTGCTCACACGTCGCCACACACGCTGGCAGCGCGTGTGTGCCCAAAGCGATAACACTTCGCCGAAAAAATCTTAGAATCTTGGCTCCAAACTCCTACTCTAGGTAATACCCCTAATT
This sequence comes from Prunus fruticosa, assembly GCA_018703695.1. Taxonomy (NCBI): domain Eukaryota; kingdom Viridiplantae; phylum Streptophyta; class Magnoliopsida; order Rosales; family Rosaceae; genus Prunus; species Prunus fruticosa. The sequence continues at coordinate 7,746,336 of CM031918.1, forward strand.
TGGAGTCACTTTTGTTCTTGGGCATACCCCAAATTCTCGACAGAAGTGGCCGAAAATGGAGGTCGAAACCGGCAGATATTTGAACTCGAAAATCGACTTGCCTACGCTAAATATTGAAGCAATCCTACCCAACCATCAGCTAGAGCATGAAAAATAGTCGAAATTTCATACCTCATTCGTCTGATTTGGTGGAGAATTGAGGGAGAACGAGCAATGGGAAAATCTGTCAATATCAGCCGCGATTTTCTGCATTTTCCGACGACTGGAGCTGCTGGCGACGGCGGAGCAGGGCTGGGGTTCGACGGCGGGGATGTGCCGGTCATTTTGGGTCCGATCCCGGTCGGAGTGGAGGCCGGTGGTGGCGGTGGCGACGGTGGAACCGTCGCTGCCTAGCAGGGGGGGGGGTCGCACGAGAGGGAGAGAGAGAGAGAGAAATTGCTTCGTTACAACTCCGAATCGAGCCCACTCGTGTCTACGGACTCATCTCGACGTGCTCTACGCAATGGTATAACCGGAAGTCCCAAATTCCTTCCCGAACTTAAAATGTCCTTTTTGACCCTTTTTATATTAAATAATATTTAAATTTTCAAAAAAAATTAATTAATTCAAATCATTTTATTTTATTGTTTACTCCAATTTATTTCCTCTTAATTTAATTATTTTACTTCTTTTTTTGGGACCGGGATGTTACAGAAATTGCTTAAACTTTGTTGGGAATTGCGCCATAACCCAAAGTAAGTCCCTTATTTTTTGAGATAGAAGGCATTAGTGTATATATTTTTAAATTTTTGTGATCTAAAACTTTGTTATATTTACAGTTTAGTGATGCAATTTGGCCACGTGGAAGCTGAGATTGAATTCTTCGCTTCCCTCGTAAAAGCTGCAGTTTGGCCGACAGGAGATGTAAGTTTAATTGATTATGCATTTGTTTTAATGTACATAGATTATGAGATTGACCAGAAAAACATGTGCAGCACATTGATTTGGGGTTGTATCTCATCCGGAAGCGACAACAAGATTTGGAGGTTGTAGAAATATATCAAACTGGACAACAACCGATGTATTTTTCATGGTATGTCATAGGCCTTGACCAAGGGCAGTTAATAATTACAAATTATCCATACTTGCTTTGTGGAGGTGTTTAACCATTGATTGTTTTCTATTTCACAGAATCACATCCATACTTGCTTTGCGGATAATAAAAGAAAAAAAGAGCAGGTTGGGTGGAAAATTAGAAAGAGTTTAGTGAACGTTGTAAATGGCAAGGTTCTGGCGTGTGGGCTGGATTGGCAGAACACGTATGCCCCTTGTATGTTGACGAAGTATAAACATTGGGTGGCTCTAATGATTGATCTGGTTAAGTGTGAAAACAAAGTGTACGATTCAATGGTTTCACTTATTCCAGATGAGATGTTAAAAGAAGAACTCGCCCCGCTTTCAATTACGATTCCAAATCTTCTCAACTCCATCGACTTTTATGAAGAAGGTGTTTATGCAAACAACTGCAGAGAGATTGGTGGTGTCCATGGCCAATAGAACGTGTGGATGTTCCACAACAATCTAATCAGTGAGCACAACTTTTTCTTTAATTTTATTACTTGAAATTGTCAATTACGTTACAATGTCATTACTTGAATTGATCGAGTTCTTGATTTGCTTCAGAGGCGATTGTGGCATGTTCGTGTTGAAGTACATTGAGCTTTTGAGCGCTGAGATTCCGTTAGCTACTTGCACCTCGCAGAACATGCCCTTTTTCCGGTTGAAGTTGGCTGCAGAGATATTACGGGGAGATGCTTACATGCCATGATAGTGGTTGAAATGGGTTCAGGTACGGGATGATTAAATTGGTTTTGGAAATCTCCAATTTGAAAGTCATGTAAATACACAATACAGATCCACGGCTCCTTTTCGAATTCTACCTCTGCTCCTCAATTCTTCTTCGTCTTTCTCAATCTTAGTGTATTTTTATACATAATTTTAAGTTTAAGTTATTGGACAACAATTATAACCAAAATATTATTATAGCGGATGCATGCTTTCATTTTGATTAGTGTGATACTACGCTACGTTTATTCTCATATTAGGCTAAATGTATATAGTAGCTGGATGCAGAGCATAGACAGAAAAATGAAGAATCTGAAATGGAGATGCAGAGGCTTAGTGAGGAGAAAAGTAAATGGATCTGTAAATCTAGTGCACGTGGGCAAATGTAAATGGATAGGCATATGCGTTTTTGAAGTTAGGCACATGCCACTCCCATACATAGAATGTGCATCTGGAGTGTAAAGTTTTTTTGGATTTAATGAAACAAACATCTCTGTAATATTGCCCTAACTCCTTCACGACATTTACATAACCTTAACCAAACTGCATTGAATTGGGATTGGAAGACTGCATATGTGAACAATGACTGATGGCTTTTTAAAGTGTATTACATTATTGCAAAGTAATATGTCATGATTTATCCAAGCCACCATTCCAAATATCAGATCCCAATCTTTAAGCCGTTCACCATGCCTTAACTTAATCGCAATGGGTTGCCTGTGTATTGATTGTAATTCTGTAAGGGAAATAGGCGGCTATTCCCTTACCTCCAATGTTTTATTCAACCATGCCCTCTTTATAGAAACACATGCGATATACATGCAGTAAACCTTCAGTAAACATTCAGTAAACCGTCAATAAACCTCAATAAAACTTCAATAAACATTTCCCATCTGCAATGCTATAAAAACTTCCTATTGGTTCCGTACCGCCCATCGGGTTTGAATCCCTCTTTCCTTTATAATCGGTTAATAAATTCGTTGATTTTCTTTATTTTATTGGTCTTGGGCAGCTCAGTAGCATAAAAGTAATGTATATTGGTGCATCTATATTGCTTGTCTATTGCGTCTATATTGCTTGTCTATTGCGTGCATAGCGTACAATTATTGCGTGTGTATTGATTGTTTATTGCTTACGAAGGAAATAAACAACAATACACAGGCAACAGACAAGCAATATACAAGCAATACACATGCAATCTATACTCAATAAACATGCAATATACATCAGTCCCTAATTTCACCATCCATAAGGGAGTCGTATCGATTAGGAAATTCTACTTAATAGTTGTTCTTCCTACTAATAAACAATCAATAAACCTTCAATAAACATTCAATATCGGACAATAACATGCGAAATACATGCAGTACACAATCAATAAACCTTCAATAAACATCCAATATCCGATAAATAACATGCGATACACATGCAGTAAACAATCAATAAACCTTCAATAAACATCCAATATCCGATAAATAACATGCGATACACATGCAGTACACAATCAATAAACCTTCAATAAACATCCAATATCCGATAAATAACATGCGATACACATTCAGTAAACAATCAATAAACCTTCAATATACATCCAATATCCGAGCAATAACATGCGATATACATACAGTAAACAATCAATAAACCTTCAATAAACATCCAATATCCGCGCTATAACATGCGATATACATGCATTAAACAATCAATAAACCTTTAGTATACGCCAATAAACAATCTACCTATTTCAAGAACAATAATTTAAACTCAATGCCAATCCACCTATTTCAAGAACAAATATTACAAAATGGGTTTGAAAACTCATTGGTGGTGCGTGCAACATGTCTTTTTGGGGAGAACTTTTACAATCCTTGACACTGTGCACTTAATTGGTCATTAAAAGAACAAATAATATTAAAATCGATAAAAGTAATAAAACTAATACCAAGTCCTTAATGGACTTCAGCATATTCAACACCGTAGCATCATACGTGTCATCTGGCTGTTCTGCTTCAGCGGAAGTTACATCAACCCATTCAAATCCATTGCAACTTGTGGCTCCCTAATTGCAGGCATCATATATGCAAAATAATTGTGTCAGAGTTAGACCAAAGTTTTTTTCACCCACATACATATTCTGGAAATGAAAACTTACATAGGAGGTTAGGCACTTCCAAAATGGCTTCCCTCGATTTTTCTCTGATTTTGAAACCCGAAGCACCATTGCAGCTCCACAGGACGGACACCTCTTTGTTTGAGCGGGAGATGAAGACGAAGACATGTTGAATCTTCTCACTTGTACCTTTTCTCACTCAGATCTTCTCACTGAAACCTCTTCGGACTCATACCTTCTCACTCAGATCTTCTCACTCAAACCTCTTCGGACTCAAGAGCTCTCTCATCTCTACCCAAATGCGATTATATCCTCTTTTCTGCCTGTGGGTGGGTTGGGCATGCTTTCGACACATGTACCGTCAGATATGGGCATCGTTTACCCCATAAACGAATATAATATTTAACTACCAAAACCCAATATGAAAATTGAGGGAAAACTGCCCTAAACCCTATATTATTTTCATTATATTTCATTAAACCAACTAGTTGGATAAACATCCATCACATTTTAATAACATTACTACTATATTTCGGTGTGGGAAAATGAAAAGTTATGTGATGGGACCTTCTGTGACTAGTCAGTAATCCGTCACATTTGTTTCATTGACATAAAAAGGGCGGGAAAATCCTAAAAATGGTTATGCATATAGGTTCTTAATTTACTTTTTGACTGTCCTGACTTTGCATTTCGATGACATTTTCCTTATCTTCTGTTTTTCTCTAGTTTTAGGGTGTTGGTTCAGTTTCTTTAAAAATGGTCAAGTGAGAAAAACCTCAAGTGAAAACACATTTTCCAAACGGTACAACAAACACACCCTATAACAGAACCAAAACCCCATCTATTCTCATTTCTCCCCTCTTCCACTCCTCAAATCGTTCCATTCCAAAAATATAGAAACACATGAATTCCAAATATTTCACTACAGTCGGAGGAAAGAGAAGGAAGCATATCCATTTGGAGATGCCCCAAGCCTTCATCCCGGAGTTGGCTTGGTTTAAAGTGATGTTATACGTGGCAACCCAATCTTCGGAAGATCTCTTCCGTATGGCATCTGTGTGCCCATTATTCCGGACGTTGGCAAACACTCCACAAGTGTGGAACACCATTTCAATGGCTAAGTACCCAGACCATCCTAGCTGGTACCATGCTAATCCTGCGGTCCAGCTTTTCTTGCAACAATGCAGAGCTTGCGAGAACCCTGAGTCGATATTTAGAGAGGCTTTCGAAGTGTTTTTCATGCAGGGTAACGTGGAAACGTTGTATGGGATGCGCATCGCAGCCACGGTAGGCCATATGGAAGTGGCATATATAGTTGGACTTCTTGGCATGTCTGGAATTGGTCAGTCAAAAGAGGATGCATTAGAATTTTTGTGTTCTTTGAATCAACGTAACAACATTGATATGAAAGGAACCAGGGATGCTTTGAGACGAAGATTAAGCCGAGTTTGGAATGTTGCAAGACATATCTTAGATATGTTTTACTATGGGAAGATTAAGTTCAATCATTGCAGCGCTTGTAACAACAACGAATGGTGTTTTGTTATTGAAGGCTAGCCTACTGAAGCAAAGATAAATCCTTCGTTCTGGACTTGTTGCAATCGATGCAAATGGCACCGTGAGAGTGTTTTTTGGTTCAAGGTAATGCGTGTGTATGTTGTGCCAGGGAATCCATACCCTTATAATTAGTTGTAGTATGTTTTTAACGTTTTTATGCTTTCTGGACTTGCTTCTCTTCAGTTCTACGTTGGCTGGCTACGTTGGCCAAATGTTGGGTTTTAATGTATTTTGTTGGTGTTTGTGCAGTCATAAACCGTTTTATATATAAATCTACCTATATATATTTGTATACTTGAATGCTTACTGACATTAGAGATGGGTAATATGACATTTTACTGACATAGATATTTTGGCCAACTACAATCTTAATATTTGGTAAACGAAAAGGCGTGCATGGAGTGAGCTGTCTTTCACCAGTGCTTGGAAAAGACATTTTCCCACTTATCATATCATAAACTAATTTTTTTCTGATGCCATACAATGGTTGACATGTATTTTTTTCATTTACTTTTTCAAAACATCCCTTAACCCTAATAAAAATTAGAAGTTAAGAAATTGAAGAAGAGAGAAACTAATTGGCACCTGAAATGGTCTTTTCGCATAACAAAATTACAAAAAAAAAAAATTTAGGGTCAATAAAATTAATAAATATAAAAGGTAAAAAGTCATATAATAATAATTTAGGGTAAAGAACAATATCATAATAATTTAGCATCACCACGAAACGGGGAATTCAGTAAGAAAGATGAAGCCTCAATGAATTCGTAGCAATTTTCGGAAGTTTTTTTTTATCATTTTTGTGTTTTTAGTTATCAATTTTGTAAGGCAAAACAATAAAAAAACAATTTAGGGTAAAAAGCAAGAATGTTTGGTTGCAACTGACGTACACTTGTGCAAGTGGTGAAAGGTATGCACTGAGATCGCGCCATGTGTCAACTTGTGATTATTTGGGGTTTTTTAGTGCAAACAACAACTTGAACAAATTGTAATAAATAGTCGGAAAATCGTAAAAATGCCCCGAAAATTACTCCGGCCTCCTTGTGACGTTATAAAACTAGAGGAACCTATAAAGCATCCATTTCGCAATGAAAAAATCCAAATTGTTTTAGAGAACTGACTTTCCTCTTAACCCTAAGTATATATGTTTGTTCACTTTAACAAGTATATTTCCTTAATATTCGTTATATAATTTGTAATAAGACAAGAAATAGTTTCCATTCAAATATAAGGATGTAACATAATCTGTTTTTGTTTTGTTATAATAATGTACATATATAATAATTGCACACTGCTTTGAAGCCATCATTGCAACTGTGCCTAGAGCTTTGAACACGTCAGAGGTATTCAATAAGTCGTCCATATGCAACTGCGTCTAGAGTTATGAATCGTCACAGGTATTCAATAAGTAGTCCATCGGGAATCAGTACAAAATATCCATCATGTCCAATCACATAAAATAATGCCATACTTTTTTGAAAAACCTCACACCACTCAAGCAATTTTAAAATATTAGTGAATATTTGTCCTAGTCTATATAAGTGATTATATATTTACTCTGCATTTTTTTCACAGTATATGTTAACTTTGAGGGATTCCACAAACATATAATATAAAAGAAGAAAACAATAGTAGGAGATGAACCAGTACAAAAAAACAATAACATAACTTTGTCACAAACGCACTCACAAATGCTTTTCCATAAACCTTGCCCTAACATATAATAAATAAAGGCAACATTGCATATGATGCAACCATGTCCAAATCTGATACGTGATCACACAAAAATGGACATGGCAGCAACATATGACTGAAGTAGATGGCCACGTTGCATCACGTGTTCTCATCATTAAAGACATCAAAATATGAAGGTTGAAATCTTCCATAATAGTAAGCATCAAAATAGGTTTGAAGCAGAGTTGAACGAAAATTCCAATTCCACTAATTTGCCTCTGCTCAAACACGATAACCAAAATGGTTACTTCCCTTGGTGAGTATATTTGTTAACGTCGGAAAAGGTAATAGATGACCAATCAAACCCGGGTACGACGAGTTTTGCATAGGACCGGAAGTAGTCGAATCCAGCTTGCATCACACGGTTCTTTGACTCCACTGCATTAGATGAGTTCTTGTATTTTTGAACAGCTACACTCCGAAGTCGTTTGTGTCTACGCTTCATGCGCTGCAACTTCGCCCTATCCAAATTGGCCTGCCTTTTGTCATCTTCAATTTGGCCTTCAACAAATTCCAAACGTGCCTTTGCCCTTTGGATTTCATCACCAAGTTGAAGATGCCTCTCCTTCCAGAATCCAAGAACCCTTTCAGACGCAAAACTTCCAACAAAATGGTCATTCTGTCTAGGAATGTGACACTGCTTGTCTGGTGACTCACTTGCGTGTCGAAGGCGGTCTTTCTTTGGAGGGGTGTTTATTATGCTGACATCAAACTTGGTTAGTAAATCCATTCTATGGAGGGAGAGAGTTTCTGTGGAGGAGAGAGTTTCAGTCGATGGAGAGAGATTCGGTGGAGGAGTCAGTTTTTCGTGGAGGGAGAGTTTCTATGAAGGATGTCATAGTAATACCAATAAAAAGGTTCCCGCCAAAAAATATTTGGTTGACAATGTATAAATTAATTTTTTGTCTGATACAATCTAAGTTTAATCCTAACCACTGTGGTTGGGTTCACTAACTAGATGTCACTTCCATTGAGTTTCTTTCAGCCACTGACAGTGGTGTAATGAGGTTGACATGCTTGAAAAGCAAAACCTGACACCTCTTTTTAAAAATTGAAATAAAGTACATATGTTGACTACACGAAAGCTTTGGTATGTTGGTCTATAAAGCTATGTCCCCTTCCTCAAACGAAATTGCATATGCAATCCTCATCCTCTAAAAACAAATAGGATTATTCAAGCATGTCATCCTCTTCAGGCGCCAACACCACAGTCGAATATGAAAAATTGGAGTTGCATGCTCCATTTCCACGTCGTACTCGCCGACCCCTTCCATTTTCAACATCATTTGGGAGTGAGGGGGACTCCGATGATCCATTAGAGACAATACATGCAGTCAGTAGCAAACTAGATTATAATTCCCGACTAATCAATTCGTGGCACGAGAAATGTGTTGAAGACGAGGCCATTCTGGCTGATCTTAACATTAGAGTTAACAAAGCGTTCTCCCAAAAGAACAAGTACTTGAAGTTGAGTCATACAAGGAAGTTGAAAGCAGAGGAGTTGGATACAGTAATGAATGATGAAATTAAAGGTTGTTTGATGAACCATATGCGATGCGAAGAGCACCATAGTGAACTGGAGATGGCATTTAACGAAGGATTCGAAAATTTCCGAGCATTTGCGGCAACTACTCATAGAAGTTATAATTGGGACTATGTATCCCCTGATGTTGTGAGAGAGATACTAGACGATGGTGGTGACATGAGTGAGCATAAGCACGTCAAACCTGCTCGGAAGAAGCCGACCAATACGACTGACTAATTGCGGCTACGGCTGTTCAGTTGATTAGGGTGATCGTGGTATTGCTAACAGGGACCAAATAATGCGCTTTGCAATGTAAAACTATCTTATGGGACCATTATGTCAGTCGTCAGTAATTCGTCAATTTTGTATGAATGAATGAAATGTTTGGATGCAGTAAATTAAGCTATACAAATAACGGGTTATTCATGGACTTTTTTTTGATGTTATACAATACTTGGAATGTAATTTGTTCTTTTTATTTTTCAAAACATCCCTTCACCCTAATAAAGGAAAAAAAATATTAACAAATTGAAGAAGAGAGAAACTGATTAACACCAGATATGGTCTATTCTCACTCAAAATAACAATAAAAATAATAATTTCGAGTAAATATAATTAACAAATGTAGAGGCTAAAAAGTAATATAATAATAATGTAGGGTAAATAATAATAAAATACTAATATAGCGTAACCATGAAACAGGGAATTCAGTAAGGAAGATGAAGTGTCAATGAGTTCGTATCAATTTTGGAACATTTTTATCATTTTTGTGTATTTAGTTATGAATTTCATAAGAAAAAACAATAAAATAAGAATTTAGGGTAAAAACCAAGGATGTGGCCAGGTGTATTGACGTACACTTGTGCAAGTGGTGAAAGGTGATGCGCTCAGATCGCGCCAGGTGTCATCTTGCGATTATTTTGGCTTTTTTTAGTGCAAAAATCTTGAAAAAAGTTAAATAAATAGTAGAAAAATTGGAAAAATGCCCCGAAAATTACTCCGGCCTCCTTGTGATGTTATACAACTGGGGGAAGCTAGAAATCATCAATTTCATAAAGAAAAAATTTGAATGCCTTTAGATAACTCACTTTCCTCTTAACCCTAGCTATATATGTTGCTAACTTTAACCTAGATAACCTACATCAACAAGCATCTCCCGTGAATGCTCGAAATTGTCTTTTAAAATGAATAACCATGAAACGGGGAATTCAGTAAGGAAGATGAAGTGTCAATGAGTTCGTATCAATTTTCGGAACATTTTTATCATTTTTGTGTATTTAGTTATGAATTTCATAAGAAAAAAATAATAAAATAAGAATTTAGGGTAAAAACCAAGGATGTGGCCATGTGTATTGACGTACACTTGTGCAAGTGGTGAAAGGTGATGCGCTCAGATCGCGCCAGGTGTCATCTTGCGATTATTTTGGCTTTTTTAGTTGCAAAAATCTCGAAAAAAAGTTAAATAAATAGTAGGAAAATTGGAAAAATGCCCCGAAAATTACTCCGGCCTCCTTGTGATGTTATACAACTGGGGGAAATCATCAATTTGATAAAGAAAAAATTTGAATGCCTTTAGATAACTCAGTTTCCTCTTAACCCTAGCTATATATTTTGCAACAACCAACATCACAAGTATATTTCCCTAATATTAATTATCTAGGTTTTAATAATACAATAATTAGTTTCCTTTCATATAAAAGGCTGTAAACGTATCTGTTTTGTTATAATAATCCACATATATAATAATTGGACAATGCTCTGAAGCCATCATGAGTGCGTGCATCTAGATCTTTGAACACGTCAACGCTATTCAATAAGTTGTCAATATGGCTCCGTCTTGGGTTCGTAGTAAATATCTCTATCATGTCAAATCACATCGTTCGATGGCCTGACACCAGTCAAGCAATTTTGAAATAGTACTGAATATTTGTCCTAGTCTATATGAGTGATTAGAACTTCACACAATATTTTATTTTTCACAGTATATGTTGCTTTGAGGGATTCCCTAAACATATAATATAAAGAAAGATAGAAAAAGTGTGACATGAAACAGTACAAACAACAACATATAACTGGGACAAATTAGAAGTATATTTCCTTAATGTTCATTATCTAATTTATACTAACACAAGTATTACTTTCATTTGCTTCATATATAATTATTGGGACTATGTATTGCAATTCCTTGTGTCTAACATTGTATTTTGCAAAAACTGAAATATTATTCAATAAGTTGTCAATATCACCACGCGTTGGGAATTAGTAAAGTCGCATTATCATGTCCCTTCACATTAAACATATGGTGTACGTTTTCTCAAAAAATTGACACGTCAGTCATAAGTAACACTCTCCTTATTCACTTTACATGCCAATGTGCTATACATTCTTTGGTGAATGATTTATGGGTTATTTATATAAAAAAATATTACAAATATTGCTGAAAATTTATTTCGTCTATATGAGTGGGGACACGAGTGACCATAAGCACGTGCAAGCTGCTCGGAAAAAGCTAACCCATACGACCGAGTGAATATGGCTACCATTGTTCAGTTGGTTGGGGTGATCGTGATATTGCTAAGAGGGAGCACATAAAATGCTTTGCAATGTAATTTTCTTGTGTGTGCGAAATTATGAGTAGTTGAAATGTTGGTGTACACTTTAATATTCTCCAAGCATTCGAAATGTGATTAGCTGAAATGTTGGTGTACACTTTATCCATTCCTCCGGATTGCACCTCGAAAATACTTACCTTCTGATGAATGGGGATATTAACCGAACCCAACTGTTTTGTAAGTACTTTTGTAGAATCCGAAATACGACGGTGTAATCTCAATAAATGCACTCTTTCTGAGGCTGTCATCTTATGATTATGTCCCTCTGCAAAAAGAGAGATGGCATACTTCTTGCTCCCATTTGTCTTCACAACCACAATCTTAGCTTTGCAATTGCATTTACTTATTCCCTGCTGTCTTTTTCTCTCCCGAGTTTCATCTTTCCTGTATGCACCTTGTTTGCAACAAACAAATTCTTTCCTCAGAATCTCTTTCTTATTTGTCCCCGAAAGCTGGAATGAAGTCGAATACCAAAGCCAGCCAAGAATGCATATCTGTTATAGAAATTATAAGCGAGGTCAAGCGAGTCGAACTTCATCCCAACCGCTGGTGTTTCCTCATTTCTTACTTCAGGAATGTAAACCATCCCATTAGCTGTTACACAGTCATCACTCTCTAGCCCCAGACATTTTACCCACATATATTTTTGAACTACTTCTATATCACTGCATAGCAAATATGAATTCATTAATCAATCATTACTGCATTACAACATATCAATGCATTCCACTTACACAAAACATTGCCCAAATTGACACAAAAAAGACGCATAGCCTAGCTTGTTTGTAAGAGCCATTATTACACAAAATTTAATAATAGTTACGTCATCTCTTGTGCAATAATCTGGAAAAAATAACATTAGAACCAACATGTTCAACTAAGAACACAAATGTAATTCAAACCAGCAATTACAGAACTTCTCCCAATATCCTCTCCAAATGCTTACTCCTAATGCCATTAAGCCTAAGTTTAGGATCTTTTACCTACATTTTATAATTTCCCACCCCCACCAAAAACAATCAACTAAATATATTGAATATTCATAAGGAAATGACGCATTATTGACAGCAAACTGAAGCATTATTGACCGCAGAAATGACGCATTATTGATGCCACAAATGACGAATTTCTCATCCTCACAAAAAACAAACCAAACCCAATAAAATCAATCCAGCAACAGTAAACTTACCTCTCAAACTCAAGCGGGGAGCTCCGAAGTCAATCAGCTTAAGAGAATGTGGTGGACATTAGAGAAGACTCTTTGGTAGTGGAGACTCCATCCCTACCACAATTGAGGAACAAATGCTGCTGCGGCGTCTAGCAGATATGCTACTTTGCTTTCATTTGGAATCTCGTGTGTTGAACGAAAAAGAGAAGGGGTTTTCACTTCAGCCATAGAATCAAAACAGGGCAATAGCTAGATAAGAGCCATTAATCGTCATACCGAGGATGCCATAGATCGCAGGCCTCCCAAGGAGTTGATGACAATGGAGCGACTATAGGGTTTGGGAGCTTTGGATCTTTCTAATTCTGGGTTTGCGTTACATTCAAAAACAGAGGACTGTGTTCTTGAATTTTTCAGAGGGAAATATCTTCAACTGAAGTTGGGTTTCCAATGGGTCAGATTTCAACCCGGTTCTACATGCACCCTCTTTTAAAAACTCACCGTTGGATGAAATCCAACGGCTCTAACATACCCCTCAAATAAACCCCTTTAACTTTCCCCTCACTATAGAAGCTCCTCTCTAATAATCCCAAAAATTTATAAGCATAACAGAGTCAGGCCCACTGTTGTTCGAGCCCTAATCCCTATTGACACACAACTATCAGCCCCAAAAAACTAAAATATTTAGGAGGATGACCAGCCATGCCAATTGTTCGAGCCCTAATCCCATATGCCCGACTTTAATTTCATAAATCAATATTCACTAGCCACAGACAGACTTCGTTATTTTACCTTTTTTTAATATTAAAACTTTACTTTTATTATTTTATTTCATATTAATTAAGTTATCTTGTTTTAGAAGTCTAATTAATAAAGGATATTTCTTAGTATATATTTTGAAAGTTTCCCTAAATTCTTTAGGAAAAAAGAAGTGTTCCCTAAATTATGCCTCTGTCTTTAATTATATATAATAGTCTGTCTTTTCGTTTTTTGTGGTCTCCATCTCTCTCTTTGTTTTTGATTTTTTGTGCGTTTAGGGTTCATAATTTGGAAGACTCTGTCATCGATGGGTGAATCAGTGAAGGATGTGCAATTCAAGGAGCTTGATAGCGTGGTCTGGCCCTCGGGGTGTGAGGCTTCGAAGCACATGGACGAGGTTACTTTTCATCTCTAACTGGGTTTTTTCTGTTGTTTGTGTGTGGTGGTGTTTTGTTTTTAATCACTAATTGCTGATAAATATTGTAGGTTAAAGTTGCTAGGGTTGATGGGTTAGTTAAGGCCGGAGAAGCCGTTCCTGCTCCTACCAGTCTTGAGACAGTCCAAGAGTTAGCAAAAGAAACTGGATATTCCGATGAGCAAATTCCAGCCCAAAATGGGCTTGATGATGCCTTGAAAAGGCGGCTGCAGAAGCTTATTGACGATAATCTAGTCATGCTTTTCATGAAAGGAACCCCTGAGGAGCCCAAATGTGAATTTAGCAGAATGGCTGTTAATTTTTTGAATGATTATGAGGTCGAATTTGGAAGTTTTGATCTTCTTACAGACAATGAAGTCATGGAGGGGATACAGAAGTATTCCAACCGGCTGCAATTACCATATATCTATTTCGACGGGAGAGCTTGTGATTTACATCAGTTAAGGACTTTTCATTAGATTACACAATAGAAAAATTGCGCAAGAGAAAGCACTGAACTTTTGCCAAATGTGATTTTGATTTGGATAGAAGAAAAGATACTGAAGCATTTGCAATGTAATGTTTTGATTCTTAAGTGTGTTTATTCGCGTGGCTAATTTCTGTTTCTTTTATGGTTTACTTTCTTTTTTGACAGTACACTCGGTTGGTGTGAGATATTAACCAATTGATCAATGGATGATGGATTTGTTTCAATAATATGATATTCCATTAAGAATTTTTAATGGGGTTACTTTCTGGACGTGAAATGAATATATAATCTACACACACTTTCCTCTCCGAATTCGTGTGTTTTGAATTCTATGGTGCCTTAACTGTTACTAGAAACATAATCTGATTTTTAATGATGTTGAAACCAATGTTTTCAAAGGCAAGGCGTATAGGCGAGGCGTTTTTAGTAGTGCTACGCGAGGCGTAAGCCTTGAAGCATTGTGGCGTAAGCCTTTTGAACATTAATTTATTTTAGTAAGAAAAATTTATGAATAATACAATACAATTAAATTGTACAACTAATTCTTATTGAACCATAACAATCTTTTAAATATAATTAAATATAAGATAGAAGTATGATGCATATACGTCAAATTTCTACTATATCATATAAACGAATAAGATAACTAATATATTTTTTAAAAATTGAAAAAAAAAATAATACGGAACTTCAAATTATAGTTGCAAGGAATTAGAGAGAAAAAAATAAATGACTTACTTGCAGCCGAAAAACGAAGAGAATTCTTGAAATTGATGGAAATTATCTAGTAAGGGTAGAAATTAGGGTTGTACTATATATATATATATATGTGTGTGTGTGTGTTAATATATTAATTTAGGAAAAAAAAAAAAAAAGAGGTAAGTAGAAAAGCTACAGTCGGCTGGAGATAGAAAAGGCAAGAAGATATTAATTTTCTTGCTTTAAGTTTATTACAAATTAAGGGAAGTAAAAACAAAAACAAAAACTTGCATGTTTTCTTTTTTTCAAAACACTCCAAGTGAAACGACGTCGTTTCACTTTAAGGTTTTTTTTTTAACACTTCAATTGGAAACGACGTCGTTTCATTACAATTAACCTTAAAAAAAAAACCATGCGAGTCGTCTTCCTCGCAGAGCCGCAGCCAATTTGTAGACTCCCAAAATTTCTTCCAGTTCTGAGTGTCCAGATTTGCTGCCGCCTTGCTCCGCCTCGTTGCTCCTTGCTCTGCCTCGCTGCGCCTTGAAACGCCTCATCACGCCTTCCCAGCGCTAACGTGCAACTCGCGAAACAAACGACGCCTTGAGGCGATTTGCTGCCGCCTCGCTCCGACGCGCGCGAAGGCATGCCTTTGAAAACATTGGTTGAAACCAAACAAAAAAATTCCAATTTGCATGAACATATTTCTGCGTATACACCAATGAATTTTGTATATGCATGAGCATATTTCTATCTAGATTATGGTGAAGAACCCATTAAGAAAGAAGTTGTAGGTTTGCTGCTTTGTTCATGAATTCTACTGAGTATTTCACTTCCTCTGTTTGGTTATGCATTGCAATTTGGGTGTCATAATGTTTCAAAAATGAGTGTAATGTTGGAAATCGAAAACTCTAATTCCTAAATTCATAAATGTCACACAAAATTAATTAGTCATATTTAAATTTCAATTCAAATCTATATGTACTAAATGACTTACTTCATTATCATGTTGATTGGTTATATGATGACGAGCATTGCATACAAGGGCGGATGTATGGTTGGGCTGGAGTGGGCTCCAGCCTAGGGGAAATTTTTTAAATATTAAATATAGTTAAGTTTATTCCTACTCCAATATACACTATATAAATATAATAAACTAATAATAGCCCAATTTAAGTAAAGTAAATAATAGCTTTATTTAAAATAAGCCAACTCCTAAAACATATAGGAAATAATAAACATCAATCCAAACCTATATAAATTTGATTAGAAGTAGAACTCACGCTAAGGCTCTACCAACTTGACCTATTCTAATCGTATTGATATTGGGCTACATCCACAGAGAGCAAACATAAAAAAAATTCTTCTAGCCACCCAAAACGCCATATTTGAACCTTAAGAGCCTAGAGGAAATAGTTCTCCTCTATAAAATTGTACCAAACTAGCTTCAGTGGGTTCTTCAATCTCGGTAAGTTTTTCTCTTTTATATATATATATATATATATATTCAATTTCCAATTTTAATTGTTGTTGTTAAATTTTTTATGATTTATGGTTTGGGTGAAATTTTTTGGATATTGATTCAGATTCAATAATCAAAGATTTTGTCTACATTGAGAAAGAGCTCTATGTGGATATTGATTCAGATTCAATAATCAAAGATTTTGATACACTCAAAGAGAGAAGGGTTCCACTTCACTAGGTAAGCTCTTTAAATTTTTTTGCAATCGAACATATTTTTTTGAAGTTGGACAATGTGTTTGATTTGATATTTATTTATATTTTGTACTTTTTGTGTTATATTTGCTTGTAATGTGACTTTGTTTGATTTATAAAATTTTATTTACATTTTTGTTTCAAGAGAAAAAAGGCTTATAATATATCCCCCTCTAAAAAAAATTATTTAGCCTACCCCTATAAAAATTCCTGGGTCCGCCATTGATTGCATATAGTTCATATATATTTGACAGTTTATATATATATATTGAAACTTTAAAACTTTTTAAATTTTTATTTGAGTTGCTGGTATTTCATTTTTTAGTAAATTTGACTCTTCCCCTTCAAATTAATATTTTCTTACCTACAACCCATCATTTTATTTTTCTATAAATAAAACCCGATTTTTATAAGGAAACATCGATGACTAGGATCCAACTCGTCAAGTTTCCTAATCAACCTTAATGTGTTAAATGTTATATTTTTTAAATTCCTATAATAACCTTGATTACATTTTTAACGTGATTTGATTAAGAAATTAGCTGCAATTCAATGCCGATTAATTGTATTTCAATTTTGCATAGATTCCAAGGATTTAATGGGTCAATTTTTTCCTTACTTTAAAAAAATGTAATTACTGCCGTATGGTTTGAATATACTCGTTGTTCCTATAACAAAAACAAGAATATATTCGTTTTTTTTTCAAATTTGACTACTTGATCATTTCATATTTTAATTTTCAAATTGATAGCTTATTTAATAGTTGTAATAGAAGATATATATATGTCATATGTTGTTTTAGATGTGTTGAGAAACCTGAAAGGCTATGCTTTACTCTTTGGTCTACGTGGGTTTATGTTCTGCGATCTAGTTAACGCTGGGTCTTGTTTTCTTATGCTTCTATAAGTTTTGGATAGATAAGTCCAGATTAATAGATTGATGAAGGTTTCAAGGCTTAAAAAAAGTCATATCTTGATGAAGGCATTTATGTGTCAATGACTTTTCTCTTGACATATGGAGATTGAAATTGGCACCAGTTGATTCATGCAGAGGTCTGCGGATCAAAATCTATACTATTGTCTTGTTTCCATCCTTTTCTTTTTGGTTTCCCTGTTCTTATTTTGGTGCATTGCATTTGTAGGACTGTAATGATTTTTGGTAACTCTGTACAGCTACATTGAAATAGTTTATTCTTTTTGGTCAGTAAATTGCAATGTGACTGAGGTGAGTTTTTAATTCACAAAGACCCAATTGCTTATAAATCGAGCAAGGCAACAAATTAACACTAGCACCCAAATCCAATAAAGCTTGCTCAATGCTAAAATTCCAAATAATACATGAAATTGTGGGACAACCTAGATCTTTAGGCTTGAGTGGAGTATTAGTTTGAAGAATTGCACTTACATTTTCAGTTAAAAATGCGGTCTTATCAACATTGTGCTTTCTTTTGATTAGGGGTGGGCATTCAAACCGCGAACCGGAAATCCGAACCAAACTGCTCATGTCACGACCCGACTCCCCTAGCACGATATTGTCCGCTTTGGGCCCCCCTCTCTGCCCTCACGGTTTTGTTTTTGGGAGCTCACGAGCAACTTCCCAGTGGGTCACCCATCCTGAGATTGCTCTGGCCCCCAACTCGCTTAACTTCGGAGTTCCTATGACTCCGAAGCCAGTGAGCTCCCAAAAGGCCTCGTGCTAGGAAGAGAAGTGCCCACACATTTAAAGCACTTCACCTTTCCCTCCCCGAGCGATGTGGGATTGCTCACCGTTCTTGTTTTCCCAAGACACGGGTCTTACATTCTCAAAATGTACGAGTCGTACAACGAATCTTGTTCCCTTATGTACGACAACATCTCCTATATATTTCTCTCCTTTATACTGTCTTCCGAATGTTTTCTTCACTTTCACATTAATGTCATGTGTATACTTGTAATGACGATTGTCAAAGATAAAGAACAATGACTTGGAAAGATCACTAGCTAAGTAATCGTAATGATCAACAAGCGCTCTCAGAACCGGTTGGTCATATACCTTTTCAACGTCTGTTTTTTGTACATCAAACACGCGCACATATCCACCGCTACATTCATCAAACAGGGTCGCATATAATAAAGCCCTTGTCACATTTTGTAACAATTCATTAGAACACTGGACTTTCATATTGCAACGGTTCAAGTATTCCCAAACGAGTGAACCACCGCTTCCACTCACAAATCCATCGCTAAGCTCGGATATGGATTTGGATTCTGCCTCGTCTCCGTAACGGTTAACTTGATATACATAAGGAGCGTAATCCGCACCCCATCCAGCCAAAATAGAAGACGCTTTAAATATTTCCCGTGTACATTCTCTTTCCCAACGTTTAATATACTCCTTGGCTTCTTTTGCTGCATCATGGATGCCATTAACTATTTCCTCACGATTGCGAAAGTATTTCTCCACATGCGTTAACATTTTGCTAGAATACTGGACATCTCCCGCCCTAGTTGCAAAAACATTGCAACTCTCAATATGTAAGAATTTGTATGATTCATCTCTTGTTATAAATCCTTTCTGCTCACTAGATGTAGTCCTCGAATCAACAGCAACATATACTGCTTGACAAACTTCATTAGCGATAAAACCAATGTTTGTTGTGCCCCATCCCTCTTCCTGGTAAAATTTTGAAATGTATTGGGTAAAAAAAGATAAGAAAGCAGATACAACAATTAGAACAACAACCAAAGGAGAGTACAGATGAAGAAACAGAAACATATAAAAAAACAAATTAATAAACTGATAGGATCGAAGAAACATAAAACAGATGAATAAACCAAAGGAAAGTACAAATTTGGTGTTTTGGTGTTCAAAAGATTTATCTGCTAAATTTAGATTGAATTCTCCTGCTATTGATTACGATAAATTTGGATTCAGAACTTATTCTATTGAGGAATCTTATTTAAAATTATTTTTTTTTTTTAAAAAAAACTCACTAATAAGAGACCACAAACTCGAACAAGACATGGTTCAATGTTTAACCCCAATAGGTCCAAGTTTTGAAAGAAAAATTCAGCTTCAATGGATATACAGACAAAATTCGATTGATGAGGAGGTCCAAGATTTGCTCGACGACTAAATTGATGGGCTGGGAAAGCGATAGGAAATAATATACTTTATTAATTTTCTTATCTGAGTTAACAGAGTTATTAGTTGGTTAACTAGATGGATAGATGACAAAAGTATAGGTAGGGGACAAGGAGGGCTTATAGAATTTGGGTTCAAGAGATACGGATGCGTAAGTAAGTACGTATGATTAATTTCACTATAAAAAAAATACGTAAGATAGAAAAAGAAAAAAAAATAGTGGTAAAGTCACAAACCTTGAACTCTTCGTTGGTTTTCTCCAAGCATGCCTCAACCATGGTTTTCTCCAGGCATGCCTCAGCCATAATGCAAAACAAAAGTTCAACTCGGCTGCAATCACCAATTTGTTATTGAAAAATAAAGATGAGTTTGAAAAAGTTCAAACATTTAAGAGGGGCATCCATTCTTTTATAGAGGAGAGATATTCTTTTAGGAAGTAAACGAATCTTACTCTCTGAACTAAAACTTTCCATGCTTGAACCTGAAGAAATCAATAGAATCTTACCTATTTGTTAGTAAAAACAACAAAAGATTACTGAAAAGCTACGTACTTTGGAGGATCTAGTTGACAAAACTAAAAAACGAAATCAAAAAATCAAAACTAGAAATTAATGCCCTGCTTATTAAAGACGTCACCGATACCTGCATTAGGGTCTATTAGTTTTTAATGATAATTTATTATTCAATCAGGAAAAAAATCTCTTGCAATATCTAATATGTGGCCCTAGATGGACTGAATACAAGAAAGAAAGAAAAAAGAGTCACAAATTTCGGAAGTGGGGCTCAAACTCAATGAAGTATTAGCGCAAACTAAAGAAAGGGAAAAGGAAACGTAAAACAAAGGAAAAACTACATTAATTAACTTCCTTTATTTGGGACTCAAAATCACCAAACAATATTCCTACTCTAGCTGAGAAAACGAAAATCCCCTAAACCAAATCGGAAAATCAAAACTAGAAATTAATGCCATGCTTATTAAAGATCCGTGCATTCGGGTTCATTAGTTTTTAATGATAATTTATTATTCAAAACTTATATGGTCGGTTCAACCCACGCCTATACAAGAAATAAGTAAGAATCGCCTTCTTTCATTCTCCCACAATTCACCCTAAAGCCAAGCTCTTTGTTTTTTCTCTAACAACCCTAAACCCAAACCCCAAGCTCTACACAACACAACCATGGACAACGTCTCATGTATGGAGGCCCTGAAACTGGATTCCCAGTCGGAGGTGATCGACAAGGACGGCGGCGGAAAGGACCTTTTCTCGCCAGCTATGATCCCCCTCAATACGCCAACAATCGGTATGTATGCTTTTCCTTTTTCTTTTACTTGGGTTCTAAATTTTATGCCACAACTTTTGTGTATGAAAAATTAGCAGGGGCAGAACCCTTGCCTCCACTCAGTCATGTTGTTCTATTTGATTTGGGAATACTTTTGGAGTAAAATTATTTATGAGTTCCTTGCTCCATTTGGTTAATCGAGTGTATTTCTCAACAAACAAACAAAATTGTGTTATGCGTTTCTCTTTTATTTTATGGGAGGTAATTGAAGTTGTTGGCATGTTGTTTTTATTTTATTTTTGTTGGTGAAATTCGAGGATGTTCTCTTTTTTTGCTTTTGTATTTAACAATGTATAATTGCATGGGAACAGGGAGCAAGCCTGAAAAATCACAGCCTGAAGAATCAGAGGATGATGAAGAATCAGAATCAGAATCAGAGGATGATGAAGATTCAGAGGATGAAGAAATTGGTATGCTTTTGGAATTTTTTATATTTATAAATAGAAGCGATAGTCTAACTATATTATTGGTAAGCGATAGCCTCCCCCCTCCTCCCTCATAATCTTATTGATAAGCTTTTGACTTTAGGGACAAAAAAGATGCGGCTGCAGCTTCTCTATTTTAAATTTACATTTTATTTTTCATTTTTTTCTCCCTTATGACATAATTTATACGTATTTGTCGTTATTCTATGCATTGTGCCTCCTAGTACTGATTTTTAGGTTTTATCATCTTCATTCATTCATTGTCTTAAAAAAAATGATTATTTCTATTCAATGTATTTAATAATGGATCTACAAATTGCACACAGGTGAGTGTAAGTATTGTTTAAAGGTGGGTGACCACTATACGCAACTATGCTCTTACATGTATGAAGTCCCAGAGAACGCAATTGTTGGCGAGAGTTGTGTGGTTACATGTCTCGTATGTGGCTGCCTCTTTAGAGACTCACGTTGTGCTAATTGTGGCATAAGCCTAGGACGTGCACGTATCAAGTATTGTTCAATCTGTGAGAAGCGAGGTGAACACTTGCCTTTTGAGTGCCCAAAACGCGATAGGAATTCTGGTTTTACTTACAACCCTTATAATGGTTCTTTTTCTGTCAAGATTCACCCTTTGCAACCAGTAGAGAAGGCATAGTTAATTGTACTCTAGAGTTAAAGCAAAAGAGAAAGGAGTGCTCTTTTATGTCGTTTGCCATAAACATCATGTATCCTATCGTTTTGATGTCTACATCGTGTATTGTTTTTATCACAAATGATTGCAATTTGCAGTACATGGTCTATTATATTCTTATGCTGAAATGGTTTTTATCCCAAGATTTTGTTTTCCTCTTATGGGGTTAGTATGCTTTATTTTCATTTAAAGACTTGCTAAACAACAAGGCATGAATGACCAAGGTTTGAATTGAATGACGACTTGGTAGAATAACAAAGGTAAAATGGAAAAGTTTAGTAATATATATGACAATAATGAGTTAAATGTCGTGGCGAAGAATAAGGATCGAGTAGAAATACATTCGAAGATATTAATAGTTGTAATAGAAGATATATATGTCATATGTTGTTTTAGATGTGTTGAGTAAGGAGAAACCTGAAAATACTCGTTGTTCCTATTAAAAAAAACAAGAATATATTCGTTTTTTTTTTCAAATTTGACTACTTGATCATTTCATATTTTAATTTTCAAATTGATAGCTTATTTATTTCCTTTTATTTATACCAATTTCCAAATTCAATAATTGTTATGGTTTTTAAAATTAATTTGTTCAAAGGGAAATAACATGTTATTCTCTATTCGACCCCTATGGTCATGTTTGGTACACCTCACTGGATTGGACTGGGTTAATAGCACTCGAAACCCTTGTTTGGTAAGAGACGAGACTAACTTAAATGAGACTGTATAGTCCAATAGTGAAAAAAACGCCTCACTTGCTCGTCTAATACAGTGAGCTTGAAAAGTGGTTTGCTAAATAGCACGCTTGCTAAATAGAACGCGTGAGTCCGACGCCTCTCTTTAAAAAATATCAGAATTTTTTTTGTTTTCTTTTAATTATTGTTTTAGATCTTTGAATGGTTTTTTTTTTTTTTGCAGCATTTATTTTTTTTAGATAAAAATCATTAAAATATTACAATAATTTTTTTGATATTGCATTTGGAAAATCAAACTATAGTAATTTACAAATGTTTGATTTTTTTTTTAATATTGAAACAAGTTTAATAATTCATGATGTGATGCTTTCTTTATCGCAAGCAATTTTTACCTTGTCAAATTATATTTTTCAATTTGAAATCAAAAGTCAAATATACACAAATTATATATATATATATTGCCAGATATTGTTATAAATCTTTGAATTGGGTTTCTTTGTAGCATTTATTTATCTTTTAGGTCAAAAAACCTAATTAAATTTAAATATTATAAGAATTATTTTTTAGTTCGACAAATCACCAAACATAGGTCTTCACTATTTTTACAATCTGCAGCACAAAATGTAAGTCAGGTACTTAATCTAGCTTAGGCCAATTCAAGACAGTCCCAGAATTAAGTCCAGTCCGTACAGTCCGTCGTGCCAAACGACCCCTATGTGTTTAGGTACATGAATTTACCTACATTTTTTCTTAGCAACCTATGCCTCTGGGTAGGTAAATTAATATACAACCAACTAAGGTGCTACTTTTTTTTTAGCTACCTATGCCTCTAGGTAGGTAAATTAATATACAACAAAGTAAGGTAAATCCTTAGGGAAAAAAAACTATGGGTAAATAATGTACCTATATTTTCTATAAATTATTGTGTACCTATTTTTAATTTGTGAAAAATGTACGGAAATTTCAATTACAAAGTAACTGACCTAGTTTTTAATTTTTTTTGTGGTAAATAATATACCTATATTTTTATACGTATATATTTATATTTTTCATAGTTACATTATTGGATATGTAATTTACATTATTATTATTTTTTTTTTTTGCAATTTTAAGGGGCGAAATGTTAGAGGGAATGGCAACCAAAAGAAATGGGGTGATGGATATGCTATTAATAGGGAGTATTAATTACAATTATAGCAGTTATTGAAATGCTTGAAATAAATTATAAATAAAATATGAAGTTTGGTGGCAACGTTGTAAAACATAGGAATACTATGACCTCTTATATCCTACTGGTCATTTAAGTTTGCAATTGGGTTTTACACATAGATTTATAGAGTGATAGGTATATGTCTAGGAAATAGAAAATGTAGGGACCCATATTGGACAAGCCCTAAATTTTTTCATATTAAATTTTATAAATTTTATTTATGATTTGCATGCTAATTGATAATAATTTTGTATTTTTTAAAAAAATTGTTGAATGGCATTAAGTAATGGTGTAAGTTTGTATTAGATTATGTGAGAGTTCTAGTTTAAATTTAGCATAGGGCCTTCAAAATCTGAAGAGCGGCCCTACATCCATTCCAGATGAGAATATATATATATATATATATATATATATAGTATAGCCGGTCGGCTATACATTTTCAATATAATATATTTAAAGCGTATAGCCTCGCGGGTATACTATATGTTGTGTTTTAATTTTTTTCTATACTTGGAAAAAAAATACCACTTTTGGAGGTTTTTAAAACAAATGAAAATCAATATACCACTTTTGGATGCTATAAAACAAATTCCGTCATATTAAATTTGTTTTAAAGGATTATGCACTGTGAAAAGTAGGGGTGGGCATGGTTCGGTTTGGACTGGTTTTTGCCTCAAATTAGAACCGATTTGTACTATTCATTCGATTTGGTTCGGTTCGGTTTTAATAAAAAAATTCAAACATTGTTTTGGTTTGGTTTCGATTTCGGTTCAGTTTTGAACCGGTTTATAAAAAAAAAAATTTAAATACAATTTTCAATTGAGCGATGAATTGTGTTTGGTCGCGCAAGTTTTTTTTTTTACTAGTGTAGCCTCGCGGGTATACTATGTTGTGTTTTAATTTTTTTTTTTAAATTAATTGTATAGCTCCGCGGCTATACTAGAAAAAAAATGCCACTTTTGGAGGTTTTTAAAACAAATGAAAATCAATATACTACTTTTGGATGCTATAAAACAAATTCCGTCACATTAAATTTTTTTAAAAGGATTAATGCACTGTCGAAAGTAGGGGTGGGCATGGTTCGGTTGGACTGATTTTTGCCTCAAATTAGAACCGATTTGTACTATTCATTCAGTTTGGTTCGGTTCAACTTTAATAAAAAAATTTCAAAAATTGTTTTGGTTTGGTTTTGAACCGGTTTATAAAAATTATTTTTTAATACAATTTTCAACTGAAATTTTATTTTTTTACTTGAAAATTAACAAATTATTCAATTTCATATAAAAATAAATATTAGAGCTAGAAAAGAGAGATATTTTGAAATTGAACTTGGATAAATACTAGTTATGAGATTATAAATATAGTATTAAATATAAATAAATATTGAAATTATATATTTTTTAATTTGACCGGTTTGAAGGGACAGAACCGGAACCAAAATCGGTCCAAACCGGCCCGGTTCGGTTTTTGATCAGTTGATGACTTTTTGGTCAACTCGGTTTTTTTTCAGTTTGGTTCGTAGCTAAGACCCATGTCTTGGGAAAACAAGAACGGTGAGCAATCCCACATCGCTCGGGGAGGGAAAGGTGAAGTGCTTTAAATGTGTGGGCACTTCTCTTCCTAGCACGAGGCCTTTTGGGAGCTCACTGACTTCGGAGTCATAGGAACTCCGAAGTTAAGCGAGTTGGGGGCCAGAGCAATCCCAAGATGGGTGACCCAGCTGGGAAGTTGGTAGTGAGCTCCAGAAAACAAAACCGTGAGGGCCAGAGAGGGGGGGGCCTAAAGCGGACAATATCGTGCTACGGCGGAGCCGGTCCAGGAATGTGACAGAGAACCCAATTGATGAACTACATAAGAAGCTGAGAAGAAAAGATAGTCAACATATTGTGCTTCGTGAAGTTGAAGATCTACCCTCAATTCAAGTTAAAATTAAAACGCTTGGTCGGTTTCCTATTTTGTGTTGTGAGGCAACACAGGAGGTGGTGGGACATCTTGAACGTGCACTCCCATAAATAACTTCAAAAATGTTAATATTTTATTTAGACCAGTCATTGAGAATTCTTTAGCTTTTCTTAAGTCTTTCTAGTAGTGTGTTCATGTAACATCATACTCATTTGGAATTAAGTTTATGCATTTATTGTTCTTAAGGAACAAAAGCTTATTTTAAGTTTTCTTTTGAACCAAGCAGAATCTGCCGGTTTAGGATAAAAAAGGTCTCTCTGCTACAGTGCCCATGCGCCGCCACACGCGCCGACGGCTCGTGGGTGTCCAAAGCGATATCGCATCGCCGAAAAATCTCAGAATCGCGGGTCCAAACTCCTACCTTAGGCAATACACCTAATTTGGAGTCACTTTTGTTCTTGGACATACCCCAAAAAGTCGACGAAAGTGGCTGAAAACGGAGGTCAAAACCGGCAGATTTTTCAACTCGAAAATCGACTTGCCTACGCTCAAAATTGAAGCAATCCTACCCAATGATCAGCTAAAGCATGAAAAATAGTCGAAATTTCATACCTCATCCGTCTGATTTGGTGGAGAATTGAGGGAGAACGAGCGATGGGAAAATCTGTCAAAATCAGCCGCGATTTTCTCATTTTCCGACGACGTGGAGCTGCTGGCGACGGAGAAGGGCTGGGGTTCGACGGCGAGGATGTGCCGGTCGTTTGGGTCCGATCCCGGCCGGAGTGGAGGCCGGTGGTGGCGGTGGCGACGGTGGAACCGTCGCTACTGGAACAGGGAAGGGGGTGGCACCAGGAGGGAGAGAGAGAGAGAGAAATTCTGAGTTTTTATTAAAATTGAACTTCGAATTAATTACGGTTATGCCATTGAGGGTTTTTAGATCATAACTTCTTCGTTACAACTCCGAATCGAGCCTACTCCGTGTCTACGGACTCATCTCGACGTGCTCTACGCAACGGTATAACCGGAAGTCCCAAATTCATTCCCGAACTTAAAATGACCTTTTTGACCCTTTTATATTAAATAATATTTTAAATTTTAAAAAAACCTTAATTAATTCAAATCATTTTATTTTATTGTTTACTCCAATTTATTTCCTCTTAATTTAATTATTTTACTTCTTTTTTAGGACCGGGATGTTACACAATTTGTGCATGTGAGAATCTATTTAATTCTCAATCCCAAAAATTTGTAAACGTCATAGAGTCAGGCCCACTGTTTCTTCGAGCCCTAAGCCCAATTGACGCAACTATCATGCCCAAATGACTAAAATACCCATATGCCCAACTTTAATTCACAAATCAATATTCACTAGCCAGCCACAAACAGACCCACGATAGAGGAATTAATCGGAGAAAGAAATCAATGGTGAAAGCGCACTTCATTTACGCTCGCCAATTTACCCTTTTTCTAATTTGATATGTAAAGTCTTTTGTAGAAGGAATATATTTTTGAAATATAAAAATAAGAAGTAATGGAAGTTTTATAATAAAAATACCCACACGTTACTTTTATTCTTTTATTTCATATTACTTAAGTCATCTTGTTTTAGAAGTCTAATTAATAAAGGAAATTTCTTAGTATTTTATTTTGAAAGTTTCCCTAAATTCTTTGGAAAACAAAAGGTTTCCTAAATTTAAGAACGGGACTGATGTATTATGGGATTTTTCTTTGGCTTAAAAAAAAAAATCATAAAATCAGTATTTAATAACCCTAAGAGCAGCGTTCTGTTTAGGGAAAGCTTCAAAATAAGCATCCCTACAATACATGCCTATATAATCACCTGTATTTTTAATCTCACTACTTACAATCTCATTCCCTAGCCAAGCCCTTCACCCTAAAATCCTCCCAGTCTTTTTCCCACCCCTCGACCGTGATACGTCACTTTTGAAGCCAATCGGTATATGTATGTTTTTCCTTTTTTGTTTAAATTAAGGGCTTGTAGTATGCGATGCTTCTCAACAAAATTTGTGTGTTGTACTTCATTTATCTTTTATAAATTTCTACTCTTTTTTTTTTTTTTTGAGCTTTTCGTATTAGCGTACAACTCTTGTTCTTTTATCATACAATGTTGCATATATGTTATATTTGTTAAAAATTTATAAGCATCATAGATTCAGGCCCACTGTTGTTCGAGCCCTAATCCCATATGCCCGACTTTCAATTGACATACAACTATCAGCCCCAAAAAACTATAATATTTAGGTGGATGACCAGCCATGCCAATTGTTCGAGCCGTAATCCCATATGCCCGACTTTAATTTCATAAATCAATATTCACTAGCCACAGACAGACTTCGTTATTTTACCTTTTTTTAATATTAAAACTTTACTTTTATTATTTTATTTCATATTAATTAAGTTATCTTGTTTTAGAAGTCTAATTAATAAAGGATATTTCTTAGAATATATTTTGAAAGTTTCCCTAAATTCTTTAGTAAAAAAGAAGGGTTCCCTAAATTATGCCTCTGTCTTTAATTATATATAATAGTCTGTCTTTTCGTTTTTTTTGGTCTCCATCTCTCTCTTTGTTTTTGATTTTTTGTGCGTTTAGGGTTCATAATTTGGAAGACTCTGTCATCGATGGGTGAATCAGTGAAGGATGTGCAATTCAAGGAGCTTGATAGCGTGGTCTGGCCCTCGGGGTGTGAGGCTTCGAAGCACATGGACGAGGTTACTTTTCATCTCTAACTGGGTTTTTTCTGTTGTTTGTGTGTGGTGGTGTTTTGTTTTTAATCTCTAATTGCTGATAAATATTGTAGGTTAAAGTTGCTAGGGTTGATGGGTTAGTTAAGGGCGGAGAACCTGCTCCTGCTCCTACCAGTCTTGAGACAGTCCAAGAGTTAGCAAAAGAAACTGGATCTTCCGATGAGAAAATTCCAGCCCAAAATGGGCTTGATGATGCCTTGAAAAGGCGGCTGCAGAAGCTTATTGACGATAATCTAGTCATGCTTTTCATGAAAGGAACCCCTGAGGAGCCCAAATGTGAATTTAGCAGAATGGCTGTTAATTTTTTGAATGATTATGAGGTCGAATTTGGAAGTTTTGATCTTCTTACAGACAATGAAGTCATGGAGGGGATACAGAAGTATTCCAACCGGCCGCAATTACCATATATCTATTTCGACGGGAGAGCTTGTGATTTACATCAGTTAAGGACTTTTCATTAGATTACACAATAGAAAAATTGCGCAAGAGAAAGCACTGAACTTTTGCCAAATGTGATTTTGATTTGGATAGAAGAAAAGATACTGAAGCATTTGCAATGTAATGTTTTGATTCTTAAGTGTGTTTATTCGCGTGGCTAATTTCTGTTTCTTTTATGGTTTACTTTCTTTTTTGATACAGTACACTCGTTTGGTGTGAGATATTAACCAATTGATCAATGGATGATGGATTTGTTTCAATAATATGATATTCCATTAAGAATTTTTAATGGGGTTACTTTCTGGATGTGAAATGAATATATAATCTACACACACTTTCCTCTCCAAATTCGTGTGTTTTGAATTCTATGGTGCCTTAACTGTTACTAGAAACATAATCTGATTTTTAATGATGTTGAAACCAAACAAAAAAATTCCAATTTGCATGAACATATTTCTGCGTATACACCAATGAATTTTGTATATGCATGAGCATATTTCTGTCTAGATTATGGTGAAGAACCCATTAAGAAAGAAGTTGTAGGTTTGCTGCTTTGTTCATGAATTCTACTGAGTATTTCACTTCCTCTGTTTGGTTCTGCATTGCAATTTGGGTGTCATAATGTTTCAGAAATGAGTGTAATGTTGGAAATCGAAAACTCTAATTCCTAAATTCATAAATGTCACACAAAATTAATTAGTCAGATTTAAATTTCAATTCAAATCTATATGTACTAAATGACTTACTTCATTATCATGTTGATTGGTTGTATGATAACGAGCATTGCATATAGTTCATATATATTTGACAGTTTATATATAAATATTGAAACTTAAAAACTTTTTAAATTTTTATTTGAGTTGCTGGTATTTCATTTTTTAGTAAATTTGACTCTTCCCCTTCAAATTAATATTTTCTTACCTACAACCCATCGTTTTATTTTTCTATAAATAAAACCCGATTTTTATAAGGAAAACTCGATGGCTAGGATCCAACTCATCAAGTTTCCTAAATAACCTTGATTACATTTTTAACGTGATTTGTTTAAGAAATTAGCTGCAATTCAATGCCGATTAATTGTATTTCAATTTTGCATAGATTCCAAGGATTTAATGGGTCAATTTTTTCCTTATTTTAAAAAAATGTAATTACTGCCGTATGGTTTGAATATACTCGTTGTTCCTATAAAAAAAACAAGAATATATTCGTTTTTTTTCAAATTTGACTACTTGATCATTGTTAAGGCCCAAAAAATCATAGGAAAGGCCCATGCATATTTTAAAGCCCAATGCACTATCATGCTATAAATAATAGCCTAGCCGATGCATACATCCTGTGCCAAGCAAGGCTACAATTTGACACGTGGGGATGGTGGTACGAGTTTACCATTTTCACATGCAAACTTGTAAGAATTACAAGGTTTCACAAGCCCAAGCTTATCTAGCCCGTTGCATTGTCAAGCATTATCTAACACAAAGCCCAAGCCCACTTAGCCCACTGCACTGTCAAGCATTATCTAACACAAAGCCCAAGCCACTGCAATACAACATAGCCCAAGCACAAACATGCGATGCCAAGCAACTCCCTATTGTGTCAAATCTCGCAACAAGCTTAAGTGGGCCCAAGCCACTTAATTACATGCATGGGACTTGCTGATTGGTTTGTGGTGTGGATGGTTACAAGTTACACAAGGCCCATTGGTGGCTCGAAAATGGAGGCTTTGGGCTGGGCACCAAAGCCAAGCCCATTTTCTTGAGTCATTAAATGGGTGAGCAGAGAGAAAGCACAAGGGCCAGCGGCAAAACACAAGGCCAGCGTCAAAAGCACAAGGGCCAGCGGCAAAACACAATGCCAGCGGCAAAAACACAAGGGCCAGCGGCAAAACACAAGGGCCAACGGCAAAAGCACAAGGGCCAGCGGCAAAACACAAGGCTAGCAGCAAAAACACAAGGGCCAGCGGCAAAACACAAGGCTAGCGGCAAAAACACAAGGGCCAGCGGCAAAACACAAGGGCCAGCGGCAAAAGCACAAGGGCCAGCGACAAAACACAAGGGCCAGCGGCAAAACAAAGCATACGGTAGCAAAACCAACTACCCAGCACACCTAGAATAACTCATGTCATCTCAGCTGGGAGGCAAAACGACCAAAAGGAAACGACCGCCTCGAAGCCGGAGAGCAGGGTCGGACCACCTCGAAACCGGAGAGCAGGCCGGACCACCTTGATGCCGGAGTGCACGCGTATGGGGAAGTAAACTCACAAGGTGTATAAAAAAAACAAGAGAAACAACCGCAGACACCAGGAGGAACACGACGGAAGACACCCAGAAACCCAGAAATCTATACCAAACTTAACCTTCTCCTGTGATCATACCCTTCAAAGCCTCAGACATCACCCCATCACTCATATTCTCCAGCAAGATCTTTGATACCGACCCAAGCAGCAACTTGTCAATCTCTCTCTCTCTCTGCTAAACTCGTGGAAACTTAGCTCCCACATCACAAGCCTTTCAAGCCAAGCATAACTTTCTAATTCTTTTATCACAGTCATCACCCTCTTGGTGGGAAGAAATAGAGCATTCCCTGAAAATCCACATTTTCTGGGCCTCGTTTCGAACTCAAGCAAATGAGCATCACAATTATCTCCTCATGGCAGCCCAAGTACGCATTGAGCTGCCGTAACCAAGCGAGCTATCATGCCAAACCTATCTCTACAACGCTAACGCATCATCCTCAACTCTTTCAGAGAAGCCGTACACCATCCGCGAGGAGCATACACCATCTAAAGCGTCGTCCATCTGTTCCATGTATTAGTACCTGAAGCCAGTCCAAAATATGGAGCTGCAGGAAGAATAACAGAGTACCCCCTAGGGCTTGCTTTCCCTTCGGGATGCTTTGGGCCTAGTTCTCGCTAACTCAAGAAACGGGGACTTGAAGGCTTCACTCAAGACTAGCAAACATCCGGCCCAGCTAAGCCTTCCGGAGAAAAAGACCCCCACAATCATTTCATATTTTAATTTTCAAATTGATAGCTTATTTATTTCCTTTTATTTATACCAATTTCCAAATTCAATAATTGTTATGGTTTTTGAAATTAATTTGTTCAAAGGGAAATAACATGTTATTCTCTATTTGACCCCTATGGTCATGTTTGGTACGCCTCGCTAGGACCGGACTGGGTTAAATAGCACTCGAAACCCTTGTTTGGTAAGAGAAACAAACTTAAATGAGACTGTATAGTCGAATAGTGAAAAAAACGCCTCACTTGCTCGTCTAATACAGTGAGCTTGAAAAGTGGTTCGCCAAATAGCATGCTTGCTAAATAGAACGCGTGAGTCCGACGCCTCTCTTTAGAAAATATCAGAATTGTATTCGTTTTCTTTTAATTATTGTATTAGATCTTTGAATGGTTTTTTTTTTTTTGCAGCATTTTTTTATAGATAAAAATCATTAAAATATTACAATAATTTTTTTGATATTGCATTTGGAAACTCAAACTATCGTAATTTACAAATGTTTGATTTTTTTTTAACATTGAAAAGAGTTTAATAATTCATGATGTGATGCTTTCTTTATCGCAAGCAATTTTTACCTTGTCAAATTATATTTTTCAGTTTGAAATCAAAAGTCAAATATACACAAATTATATATATATATATATATTTTGCCAGATATTGTTATAAATCTTTGAATTGGGTTTCTTTGTAGCATTTATTTATCTTTTAGGTCAAAAAACCTAATTAAATTTAAATATTATAAGAATTATTTTTTAGTTCGACACATCACCAAACATAGGTCTTCACTATTTTTACAATCTGCAGCACCAAATGTAAGTCAGTACTTAATCTAGCTTAGGCCAATCCAAGACAGTCCTAGAATTAAGTCCAGTCCGTGAAAGTCCGTCGTGCCAAACGACCCCTATGTGTTTAGGTACATAAATTTACCTACATTTTTTCTTAGCAACCTATGCCTCTAGGTAGGTAAATTAATATACAACCAACTAAGGTGCTACTTTTTTTTTTAGCTACCTATGCCTCTAGGTAGGTAAATTAATATACAACAAAGTAAGGTAAATCCTTAGGGAAAAAAAAAAACTATGGGTAAATAATTTACCTATACGCATTTATAGGTATTTTTACCTATGGGTAAATAATGTACCTATATTTTCTATAAATTATTGTGTACCTATTTTTTAATTTGTGAAAAATGTACGGAAATTTCAATTACAAAGTAACTGACCTAGTTTTTAATTTTTTTTGTGGTAAATAATATACCTTTATACGTATATATTTATATTTATATTTTTCATAGTTACATTATTGGATATGTAATTTATATAATTTTTTTTTTTTGCAATTTTAACTGAAAATGTAAGTGCAATCACTACTACATTTTTTAGTTTGCGCGGCAACATTTTGCTCGACGCATACATATTCGTCGCAAAAAGATGTTTCGTGCGACGAAAACAGGTATGCGTCGCACAAAGTTCGAAGGATAAGAATTTTATATTTTGTAAAGATCGCGACAAAATTGTTTGTCGCGCTAGTACACTTTGCGCGACAAATAATCACAGCGTCGCGCAAATAAAGGAAAAAAACCCGGGAAAGTCGAATTTGTAGGCAAAACTGCGCGACACTTATATTCGTCGCGCAAATATATGTAGCGCGACGCACAACGTACCTGTCGCGCTAAAAACCGCGGGAAAACAAACACTTGTCAGGCTGCTTCGCGCCAATTTGATTACGCGACGAAAGGGCTTAGTCGTCGCGTAAGGTGGATGTCGGCGCTGCATGCGTGTCAAAGAAGGGATTTGCGCGACGACAAAGTGCATTTGCTCGACGCAACTTTGCTGTACGAATATATGATATTCGTCGCGCAAAGATGTGATGTCGACACGACTTTGTGCGTCGGTAAATTGGACGGATTAGGTCTTTTGCTCGACTAATGCATTTTGCGGTACGGATATAATCTATTCGTCCTGTAAAAACGTGATGTTGGCACGTCTTTGCGCGGCATGAAATTGGATTTTTGCGCGACGGAATATGTCTTTGCCCGACTAAGTTACTTTGCGCGACGAAATGAAGGATTCGTCGCGCAAAAGGCGTCGTCTTTACTAGATTCAGTTTCAACCATTGCAAAGGCAAATTGAAAAAACAGTTTTGCCTCAGCTGCTGCCCCTCTCTCTCTCCGTCTTCTCAGCCTGCAAATTTGAACCAAAGAGATTGGATTTCATTTGCTGCCCCTACTACGTGCGTTGGGTAAGTTTTTTTGGTCGTTAGTGTAAAAGTATTATTGTAAATTTGTATTAATATCGTTAATATCGTTGTGTACAGGATATTATATGTGAATAACGCTTGGAACTGGACATATTGAAGAAGGTATTTTTTTTTTCAATTATTTAAAATATATATTTAATTTCTTTATATATTGTTTTTGTGCCATTATATTTTTATTATGTTGTTAAATTATGCACGTTGATGTACGAAGTTAATTGAAATTAACTTCGTACATATTTTTTTTTGTAAAGCTTAGTTCCCGTTTGAGGTTAGTTGGATGTCGCGCATGGATGCGTAAAGCATGACTGCGGTCCAATTAATTCTTGAATTGTCCCATATTTTGGACAGTTTGGAAATGCATAGTCGTGTCACGTAGTTTACAGCTCCAGGATTAGGTTTCAATTGTGGAGATTTCGGTGTCCTCTCGGGACGTTCTTCGGGTGGTACGTAGGTATTTTATATCTACGGTACACCTCAAGAACTGTACCGAGATGGTGCCGAAATTCATCCACGTCAAAATCTAATCTCATGTAGCTGTAAATTACTTGACATGACTATGCATTTCCGAATGAGATAGGGCCCTTACCGGAGGCATAAGGGAAGATTTTGTACGAATACAACATGATTGTTCTATTGTGATTGTGGTTCCAGGAATGATGAGCAGGAGGTGGATACAAAACCCGAATAGGTGCGAGACGAATACTTGGATGGAATCGAGGATTTTATTGACTTCGCACGGACACACAACCTGGGTGGAACTAGAATCCGGTGTCCTTGCAGGAGGTGTAACAACGTGTTGTGGGATACAATTGAACATGTCCGATTTCATTTAGTAAGGAATGGAATGATTGAGACATACAACACTTGGAACCATCATGGGGAACAATTAAACATTGCTTCGTCTTCAAGGGCCACAAGAGTGGACAATATTGAACCTATTGTGGATCCTAATGAACAAGTCAAGGATATTATAAATGATGCTTTTCCATTTGCATCGACCAGCAACAATCAGGAAGGGGAAGATGATGTGCCTACACCAATGGATAGTGCAGAGTTCGAACAGGTATGAAGAACTGTTAAGAAATGCCAGCCAAGATTTATATCCGGGTGCGAGAGCTTTTCCGTTCTGACGGCGATTGTGGAGCTAATGCAAGGAAAAATAAAGTACCGTATGTCGAACCTCTGTTTTGATTACTTTTTGGGGATTTTCAAGAAAATGCTTCCAACAGACAATTGTTTGCCGAAAGACCACGGGCAGGGCACAGAAGATGTTGAGTGGTCTTGGATTGGGTTATGAAAAAATCCACGCTTGCAAAAACAATTGCATGTTATTCTACAAGGAGTATGAAACATTGGATACATGCCCTATATGCAATGAGTCGAGGTTCAAACAGACGTCTCAGAATAGAATGACTAAGGTACCACAAAAAGTCATGCGTTATCTGCCCTTGAAACCAAGATTGCAGCGATTGTATATGTCAACGCATACTGCCACATACATGAGATGGCATAAGGAAAAACGGGTAGACGACGATGTGATGCGGTATCCTGCAGATGGGGAGGCATGGAAAGAGTTCGATCGAACGTTCCCCGTGTTTGCTGCTGATCCTCGAAATGTTAGGTTGGGACTTGCCACTGACGGATTCAATCCATACGGGGTTCTAAACCAACACCACAGCACTTGACCGATTTTCATATTCCCATATAATTTGCCTCATTGGAAATGCATGAAAAAAGAGTACATGATGATGATTGTTTTGATAACTGAGGATCCTGGTAGGTCAATCGATGTGTACTTAAGGCCGTTGGTTGATGAGCTCAATGATTTATGGACAAACGGTGTGCGCACGTATGATAAATCCACTGTGAAGATGTTCACTTTGCGGGCAGCAGTTATGTGGACTGGGAATGATTTTCCCGCATATGCAATGGTGTCGGGGGTGGAGCACAAAGGGTTATAAGGCATGCTCTGTATGCAAGGAAGATGTAACTTCTGGTTGACACGCTAGAAAAGTGTGTTACCATGGGCATCGAAGATGGTTGCCATGGGACCACGAGTGGCGGGAAAAGGATAAAGAGTTCGAAGGGAACAAAGAGCGTCACGCAAGACCTAGAGAATGATCCGGTGATCAGATCTTGGAACAACTTAACCGTTTGGATTTTGCTCCGTTCAGGAAAACGGTTAGTTGGACTAGACCTGCTACACATATGAACTGGACGCACAAGTCTATGTTTCTTGAGCTCCCATATTGGTCGAAACTAAATTGAGGCACAATCTCGACGTTATGCATGTTGAGAAAAATACGTTTGACACATTGATGGGAACGATTCTAGATATCAAGGACAAGACAAAGGACACGATAAAAGCTCGTCTTGATTTGGAAAGAATGGGCATACGAAAGGATTTATGGCTGAAAAGGGGCAGTGATAAAGCTATAAGGGATCTTGCATTCTTTTCCATGAAACCGAATGACAAAAAAAAGTTTCTAAAGTTTGTATCGTCTGTAAAGTTTCTTGACGGGTATGCTTCTAATATCGCACGTTGCGTGAATGTTGACGGGGGTAAATTTACTGGATTCAAGAGCCATGACTGCCATGTGTTTATGCAACGCCTACTTCCCTGAGGGATTTGACACCTATTGCCGGAAGATGTAGTCAAGCCAATCATATTGTTGTCCAGATTTTTTTCCCAGACTGATGGCGAAGACGTTGCGAAAGACAGACATTCATCAGTTGCGCGATGACATTGTCCAAGTCTTATGCAAGTTTGAGATGATATTCCCTCAAGCTTTCTTTACAAGTATGATTCACGTGATGGTCCACTTGCCAGAAGAGGCATTGCTTGCTGGTCCAGTCAACTATCGCTGGATATATCCAATAGAAAGGTATATAATCATAATCATTTGTGTATGCATCATTATCCCATGCTTGCTGCTTGCTACTTGCTAATTTGCATCTTTTCGTTTTATTTTGGCAGGCAAGAGAGCAAAGCCCAAAGGATCAATTGTAGAGGCTTGGGTTCAATATGAGGCGCTTACTTTCTGTGGAATGTATTTAAAGGATGTGGACACGTCTTTCAATCGACCTCAGCGCAATAATGATGGAGGTGTGAGAAATGAGCAACTTTCTGTTTTTGCCCAAAGCGCACGACCCTTTGGAGATCCTGGACGAGGAGAGTCGTTCTCCATAAATGACATAGAGGTAGCTCATTGGTTCGTATTGAACAATTGTGATGAGATATTGGCATACTTAGATGAGCATGAAGAGATGATGAAGCGGGAACATCCATCACATTTGTATTCGAAGAAACACCGTGAATTGTTTCCACAATGGTTTTTGGAATATATAAGTTATAAGTGTTTTGTAATTGACATATATATGGCGTAAATTCAAATTATTAAAAAAGTACAAATGAATCTCATGAATTTTAGAAATATAGTAAAATAAAAATATATATAACAAGAAAAAGAATAAACATTTTCAAATAATAGAAAAAAATAAATAAATAACGCGACGAGACTATTTCGTGGCACATAGACTGTTTGCGGACGATTTTTCGTCGCACATATATATTTGCGTCTCCAATAACAAAAAAAAAAGGTTGAAATAATAGAAAATTACCTTTGCGCGACGAAAAATGTTATGGCGTCGCACAAGGGAAATTTGCGGGACGGATACCTTCGTCGCGTAGGGTAACAAAAATGACAAAAATCTTGAAGTAATAGAAGTAACCCTTGCGATGAATAAACTTATTTGTCGCGTATATTTTGCGCGATGACAAAATTCGTCGCGCAAAGTGCGAAATTTTCACATTATAATTTCCATTTATTCCTATGCCTTAATTTGAATTTTGCAATGTAAATCATAAGCTTTACAATGATTTTAGTTAAGCTCATCATTCATACCTTTTTTAATTATGGGAGTAGTAGAGGAGAATCTTTTTCTAGGGTTATCAATGTCCCTACGAAGACAAGTCATGGTTGAAGACTCGAATATCAAAAGCGTTGTGATGTGTTACAAAGTTGAGGGAAATCTGCAGTTTACTTCATTTGCAACTTTAAAACACAACTTAAACCTGTGAAAGACATCACGTCGCTTCCATTATTTGAAAATGCAGTTTGTTACAATTATTTCCATTATTTTACAACATTTGGAGATTATGTGGGAAAATGTACACATTGCGCGACGAATAGTGTAACATCGTCGCGCAAAGTCGTTTAAACATTATAAACCATTTTATTGCGAAATAATATAAATCATCTTTGCGCGACAAAGTGACATAGTGTCGTCGCATATTTTTTTTCCTAAAAAAATTGCATTTATTTCGAAATAATATAAATCATCTTTGCGCGACGAAGTAATGTGTTGTCGCGCAAATACTGTTTGCGCGACGAATAAAATGTGGTGTTGTCGCACAAAGTCATTAAAAAATTAAATATTATAAATAATTTATTATTTTATGTTTGACTTTGCGCGACGCAGTCATATAACTATTTGACATGGTTGGTCGCCCAAAATCTTCACGAAATAAATTTAATAAATTAAACGGGGGTATCCATTACTGTAAATATTTGAAAATGAACATCAAATTCGGTCATTGTATTCATATGGGGTCAATGTGTGTAGACGTAAAAAATCATCAAATTTGGAGTTGAATTAACCGTTAAATTATGATTTTTTGTTTATAACCGTCGAAAATTTTAGTCCCGTAACATCATCTATGAATGTATATTTTTTCCAATTTTTGGCGTGTACGATCTCTAAGTATAAACAAACAAGTCTACCGGTTGGATCGTTGAAACTACTTTCATAGAATGCGTGTGTCATCAAAACAATATATTCAAAAAAATGAAGATTTTTTGTATAAGTTTGTTAAATATAACATATGATTCTGTGGTATCCACTAGTGTAAATATTTTTAACTGACGATCAAATCTCGTCATTGTATTCATATACAGTAAAGGAGTGCACCCGTACAAAATCATCAAAATCGGAGTTAAAAAAACCGTTAAATCGTGATTTTTAGTTTATAACCGTCGAAAATTTTGGTCCCGTAACATCATCTATGAATGTATATTTTTTTCGATATTTGGCGTGTACGATCTCTAAGTATAAACAAACAAGATTGACGGTTGGATCGGTGAAACTAGTATCTGATAGAATGCGTGGCCCCATTAAAACAATATAGTCACTAACATTTCCATGCTTTTATATTGTTAACTTTTTGTGACTTTAACCACGACTTGCGCGACGAATATATCAGCATTCCGTCGCGCAATAAACCTTAGCGCGATGCAACCAAATACTTCGTCGCTCAATGTAATTAATTCTCCAG
The DNA here is from genome assembly GCA_018703695.1 of Prunus fruticosa. Taxonomy (NCBI): domain Eukaryota; kingdom Viridiplantae; phylum Streptophyta; class Magnoliopsida; order Rosales; family Rosaceae; genus Prunus; species Prunus fruticosa. The sequence goes on from CM031918.1 coordinate 7,786,135, forward strand.
GTCGTTAGGGTTTAGGTTTTAGGGTTTAGGGTTTAGGGTTTGGAGGTGGGGCGACAATTAAAGTTTTTTCGTCGCGCAAGTCCTCAAATTTTTGGCGTTTCGTATCCCGCCTACGAAAACCCCTTTGCGTGACTCCGTTTAATTTATCCGTTCCGCAAAGTGCGATATTTTAACTTTGCGCGACTATTTTGTGTTCGTCGCGCAAGTCCGCAAACATTTTGTGAAGAAAACGAGCAGTTTTGTTTCGTCTTCAACCTCTCTCATTCTCAAACCTTAAATCTCTCAGCCCATCTTTCTCTCTCTCGGATCAGACCTTCGAACCCTAACTCGCACCCGCTATCTCTCCTTCATCCCCACTCATCCCTCTTTGTCCCTCTCTCCTCCGTCCCCACTCATCCCTCTCAGTCCCTCACGCCTCCGTGCCGCTTTCTCTCCTTCATCCCCTCTCATCCCCCTCTCTGTCCTTCTCTCCTCCGTCCCCACTCATCCCTCTCTCCTCCGTCCTCTCTCATCTCTCTCAGTCCCTCGCTCCTCCGTCCCCTCTCATCCCTCTGAGTCACGCGTTCCTCCGGCTCCGCTCATCCTTGTCAGACGACGGCCCCCCTCTCTCCCTCTATCGTTCGCCACCGCCGGACTTGCGTGCTCTCCGGTCTCCCTCGAAACCCACTCGGTAAAACTCACCCGATTACTAATTTCAATTCTGAATTGTTTTTCTGAAATTTGTGGCTGCTGTTTGGATTTTGTAAGTGTAATATTGATTGGATTTTATTGCTGAAATTTGTGGATGCCGTTTGGATTTTATTTCTGAAATTTGTGGATGCCATTTTTGCCTTTTCAATTTCCAGATTGTCTATTTTGTACGTGTTTAAATTGCTTAGTCTGATGGTTGGTTAGGAAGCCTATGTTTCAACTATTTTGTACCCGGTAAATCAGATAATATATTGTGTGTGTATATATATATGTAAAAACTATATTAGTTTGTGATTCTGTTTTCCCAAAGGAAAAAAAAACAAATCAATATTAGGAATGAATTAGCCTTTTCCGATGATCTTGTTAATTGTTTTTGTTAATTAAATATATTCTAAAGGAAGGTCCTCGTGTTTCCTTAAGGACATTCTAATGATTTGGAGCTATATATAAGTTTACACACATATATATTTTAAATAAACGGTAGTCTAAATTATAAGAGAATTTTTTTATTTTTATATGAGAGTTTAGGTTCCAATGTGAAGAAGATTGCATTTTAGAATCTAATAAAAAAAAAAGACTGTTACATAACCTTTCATTATATGCTAACTTAACTTTTGTATTTTATAAATATTGAATTTGTTGTTGAATAGGTTTTGAGGTTTAAAATATATATATATATATATATATTTAGGCAAGGATGTTTTAATTTTAAGACCTTATCAGTTGTGTAGATGTTCAGAGCTTATTAGAAGTCGTAAGACGTGACAACTCCACATAGTTCAGCTCCCCGAGTACGACCTCAACTGCCATTGCTCCACCACAGGTCGATGCCATGCAGGTTTGTCCTGGGGTCTCCCATGCGCAGGTGTCATAAGAGTCATCAGTGGCGCAACCTGTTCAGTGCCAGGCGGCGTCACCGACCCCCAGGACGACCGACACCACTTCGACATCTCTGCCGCGGTGCGTCTGGGGTCACAACCAGGTAAAGATTTCCTTCAACTCCAGTTGTTTTGGACCAAGAATTTGAGTAGGATTTTTTATTTAACGTGAATTTTATATTTCTTTGCAGGCAAGAAGAACACGCGAGGACCTTGTCGCCAGTTGAGGACGGCGAAAGTCACTCGGGTGACCAACAGTCGTATCAACATTGTATAGGACGAGCTGCATCGGGCTGCACCAACGACGGACCAGCATAGCTCCTTGCCCCACGACATTGGATCCATCGTTCGGACTTATTGCCCGATGAAATGGAAGTCTTGGAAGGTCATGTCTGACGAGGTGCGGATGGAGGTGTTCGGACAGCTGTCGATATGTATTCTATACCTTTTAATTGTTTTCCCTTCAAATTTTATTTTTAATACTTAATGTATGTAATGAATTTATTGTAGACAAACTACAATTTAGAGAACGTCGACGACGAGTTGTTGGCGTATGTCAACAGACTCTTTGTTGATAGGTACAAGCAGTGGAACCTGCACCACCATTTTCAGGCATATGATGATCCGCAGGTCGCTCTTCAAGAGGGTTGCCGGAAGGAGCTTGAGGGCCGGGAGGATAGTTGGCAGTGGTTCTGCGGTCATTTTCAAGAGGCCGATTATGTGGTATTTTTTTTTATATTAAGTTCAAACTTATTACACGTTTCTTACTAATGTGTATTTAATTTTTTTTATTTAATTTGACTTTCAACTAATACGTTTTATTTTTTGTATAACAGAAGAAGGCCAAAGCAAATAAGGGCAATAGGCAGAGGAAGGCTCTTCTCCACCATTCAGGTTCCAGGCCCTTCTCCTATAGGATGGAGGCGCGCGGGTAATAATAAAGTCGTTTTTATTTATTTTTTAATATGTCATTAATATTAATTTGTTTTTTTTGTACTAATATTTTTCTTCTCTTTTTCAATTTAAGGGGGGGTCCAAATTCCCAGAGATTGACGTCTTTGGCGACGTTTATGTTCGACCTGGAAGGGAGTTGGCGGAGTCCCTTCATGTAAGTAGCCTTTAATTTTAAGTATTATCTTATGCGTTCAACTTTCATGGTTATTATATGAATGTTTTAATTAATATTTTATGTTATGTTCAACAGACGACGATGATTCAGAAGAGCCAATTGGTTCTTTAGGAGTCCGCCTCCAGCTTCCTCCTGATACGCCGCTCGAGTCTGTGGCTCCTCCACAGGATGCAGGGTTTCAAATCATGACTGAAACCTTGGATCAGACTCTCGGGAGGCGCCCAGGGACATATTGTCGAGGGATGGGGAATGCCAGGCGGAGGCCACCTCAGCCCCGTGAATCATCGCAGTTGATGAGCACAAAATAAATACAAGTTTTATCCTTAAATTTATATTTGTTAGTATTTTCTTTTGTATTATGTAAATTTATTAGAGTATTTGTATTGGCTATTTTCAATCTTTGTTTTTGTATTTAATGAGTGATTGTATGTAGATATTAAGTGTCTTCCACCAATGGCATGAGGAGGAGGAGGAATAAGCAATGTGTTGCAAAAAGAGAGGAAGAACTCAATTTGGATTTGATGACTTTGCCTTTTACAGCTCATGCCTCCAGTCCATTGCAGACCTGAAAAACGAATTTTCCCATACTCAAATGAATAAATATCCTTCATGACACTTGTTCAATAAGATTTCGTGTAACACCCCGACCCAAAATAAGTTCATAAATTAATTGATTTAATTTAAATTAATTTAATTTCTATTTTTTTCACTCGAGTAAGGGAAAAAGGGTCAATTTTTATCCGAAGAGAGTTTGGAGCAACGAGTGGTGTTTTTAGGAAGCTCGTCCTGAGCCGAGTCCGTAGACACGTAGTGGACTGAATTCGGACTTGTAACGAAAAAGTTACGAGGTAAAAACCCGTAGTGGCAAAACTGTAAATAAGTAAAACTTGAATTTTAATAAAAACCAGATTTTCCCTCATTCTCTCTCTCTCTCTCTCTCTCTCTCTCTCTCTCTCTCTCTCTCTCTCTCTCTCGCTGACCTTCCCCCTCCGCTTCATTTTCTTCTTCTTCAGCCGCAGCCACCAACTACCATAGGCACCACCTCCGACCACCAAAAGCTCCGGCACCGGTACCAAACTGACGAGCTCGACCTCGCCTTCGAACCCCAGCCCATCTCCAGCCGGAAGCCGCCGTCAAGACCGCGGAAAACGCAGCAAACTTGCTGTAAATTTTCAGAAAATTTTAGAAACTTCAACACCTCCGTTCTCCTTCGTTTCTCAACCGAATTGGACGAGTGAGGTATGAAAATTCATCTATTTTTCGTGCTCTAGCTGCCTGTTGGTTGGGTTTCCTGAAATTTTGAGAATTTACATGTGAAATTTCAAACTTTAGCTTCAGCCGATTTTCAGTTGGCATTTCGTGCCACTTCCGGCCATTTTTTGGCCTTCACCGAAGAAGAAAAGTGGTTCCAAATTAGGTGTATTACCTAGGTTAGGAGTTTGGAGCCAAAATACTAAGTTTTTCCGGCCGCCGGAATTTTGATCAAGCCACCCACGCGCGGCGGCGCGTGGGGCGGCGCGTAGGCGGTCCGGCAGAGGCCACATTGTATCCTAGAATGATCCTTATGTTGTCACGAGCGCGTAGGAGTTTACGGATCTCAATTTGGATATCGTTTGGGCCTCGAACGAATTTTACATAATCCGTGATTTTCGGGTTTGATGTGTTTGGACCGTTAGATCAAACCCAAATTCACGTGTGTTGTTCCTGGTATTTCTAGGATCGCATAGGAATTCGCGGATAGTGAATCGGAGCCCCGGATGTTCCGATTCAATTATTTAAAGTTTATGTTTTACGTTAACCGTTCGATCGTGAGTTTTGACCGTCCGGAATTGACCGAGTGTCTTCCAAGACTTTTCCAGCGTTTGAAACTCTTAGGTGGACCCTAGGAGTGTCTCATTCCTCGTGCGTACTAGAAACCTGGGAAAAATTAGGATTTTATTTTTGAAAGTCTTATTTTGAAGAGTTGGATTTTAATATCGTATTCCTATTTTGAAATAGGTAATCCGACTCCGCCTTCAAGAGGCAGGACCCTCTCGGGGTCACGCAGCTTGGGACTACTTGTGAGTGGACTTTGTTTTCAAATAATAGCATGGTTTTATAATGAAATTTATATGCATGGAGATTTAAATGATTTTATGCCAAACCATCCTTTCGTATCAAATTATTCATGTTGAATATGTTGTGTTATAAAGTTAACTGCAATTTATATGGGTTTTGACACATAAGTATCTTGAGGTATATAATTATATTTTGGGAAAGTGTTGGCTTGTTGAGATTGTATGAGGTACTTTGGGGTGTTGTGAGATGAAGAAAAGTATGAGTTTAGAATGTCAGGTATGGAGTGCTATAAGCACTACCCTGTGTACCTCCCCTGAAATTGGATTGTGATTATGGAAATTGGGATACTTGGAAATGTCGGAACCCGGGGCATACCTTAACGGGGTGTCGCTGAGACCCTTAATTGGGTAGTCTGCGCGCGTAGGACTGTTTACAGGCGTACGGGTCTTGATTCTTCGTCCGTACGTGCTGGCTGAGAGCTAGTCCCCCAGTTGGACGGCTTGTCCCTAGCCACATAGTCCGTTTGAGGGCTGATAATTGTGAGCTAGTCAACAATCCCCTGTTGGATTGTTTCCCGGTACAATTAGGTGTGTCATATATATATATATAATATCTCTTATATTATATAGTTATTCCCTTGTTCTTGTTTTTGAGTGAGGATACTTCCCCGCTCGTCGTGCCAATGGGCACGGGTTTTGAGAGTTTGATTTGAGATTTATAATGGAAGGGATGGATGGGTTGATTTGCAAGTTTCACTGAATTTCGGATTTTGCTTGGGTTTGAGCAAACTGTATATGTATGTATATGATGGTTTTTAATGTATTGATTTCATGCATGGTTTTCTAACGGTGGGGTTATATTACTTTGGTTTAAATTGAACTAACTTTGTTTTGTCCACTCACAATTTTCTGTTTTGCGCCCCACGCCAGGAGTTGACTGGAACGAGCAGGAGGTCCGTGTTTTGTGCTCCTGTTTTCACGAGCTTCAGCACTTGAGCCTTCTCAGGGCCTCTGTGCTATGTAAAATCGTTAAACTTCCTTCCCACTTGTATTTTCTTTGAATTCTGTTAGATGCTCTGTTATTGCCCAGTTAGAAATTGGTATTTTGAGGCCGGAGGCCATGGTTTGTAAACACTTTACTTTGTGTGATGCATGCTGGCTGTTGGGATGTAAAATAACTGTGTTTTAACAGGTTAAAATTTTTGGGATATGTCCTGTTTCCAGGGGAGACTCTGCCAAAATTTTGGTAGAAAGTCTCGGTTATTAGTAAGTGGGCCCGGCATCTGTGGATGCCGGATATTCAGACTGGATCCGTCCCGGTTTCCGAAGAGATTCGGGGCGGGTCCTGCGAGCTGGTATCGAGAGCATTAGGTTTCTTTCTTGTGACTTTCATGCTTCCTTTGCGTGTTGGTACTAATGATTTTGTGGGTTCTTTGGTTAGAATCATGCCTCCCCGTGGTGCCAGGAAGTCAGAGGTCGTGGTCGTGTACCGAGATACGGACCGAATCCTCCACCTCCATCTCCATCTCCGCCACCCTCTCCACCACCTTCACCTTCTCCTCCACCACCTGTTGGAGAGCAAGCTGGAGAAAATATGTTGGACTTGCAACAAGTTATAAATCAGTTCATGAATCAGTTCACCACACAGCTCGCCCAAACTATGGCTACTGCCATGCAAGGGAGAGGAGCACAGGAAGGTTCAGATATAAAGAGAGTCAAAGAAATGGGAGCTAAGGAGTTCTTTGGTAGCTCTGATCCTACGGAAGCCGAGGCTTGGCTCACGGATGTGGAAAGAGTTTTTGAGGTTCTACAGTGTCCGGATGGGGATAAAGTGAGATTGGCGTCCTTTTTCCTGAAAGGGAATGCGTATCATTGGTGGAAAACGGTCAGGAGAGCTGATATGACTTGGGAGGATTTCCAGCGCGTCTTCTTTGTGCAGTTCTACCCGCATTCTTGGGTATGTATGTTTTTCCTTTTTCCTTTAAATTAAGGGTTTGTAGTACGCGATACGTCACTTTTAGTTCATATAGTAGAATTTCATTTTGTAAAATATCCTAGTTCTATTTGATTTGAAATTATGTTTGAGTTCGTTGCTCCATTTGGTTAATTGGGTGTATTTCTCAACAAAATTTGTGTGTTGTACTTCATTTATCTTTTATAAATTTCTACTTCTTCTTTTTTGTTTGAGCTTTTCGTATTACCGTACAACGAGTGTTCTTTTATCATACAATGTGGCATGTTATATTTGTTAAATTATGAGACCACACATAAAGATACAAATGAATGCACCTAATGATCACAATGTCTACTTATTCTTACCTCTCTCTAATAATCCCAAAAATTTATAAGCATCACAGAGTCAGGCCCACTGTTGTTCGAGCCCTAATCCCTATTGACACACAACTATCAGCCCCAAAAAACTAAAATATTTAGGAGGATGACCAGCCATGCCAATTGTTCGACGGGAGAGCTTGTGATTTACATCAGTTAAGGACTTTTCATTAGATTACACAATAGAAAAATTGCGCAAGAGAAAGCACTGAACTTTTGCCAAATGTGATTTTGATTTCGATAGAAGAAAAGATACTGAAGCATTTGCAATGTAATGTTTTGATTCTTAAGTGTGTTTATTCGCGTGGCTAATTTCTGTTTCTTTTATGGTTTACTTTCTTTTTTGACAGTACACTGGGTTGGTGTGAGATATTAACCAATTGATCAATGGATGATGGATTTGTTTCAATAATATGATATTCCCTTAAGAATTTTTAATGGGGTTACTTTCTGGACGTGAAATGAATATATAATCTACACACACTTTCCTCTCCGAATTCGTGTGTTTTGAATTCTATGGTGCCTTAACTGTTACTAGAAACATAATCTGATTTTTAATGATGTTGAAACCAAACAAAAAAATTTCAATTTGCATGAACATATTTCTGCGTATACACCAATGAATTTTGTATATGCATGAGCATATTTCTGTCTAGATTATGGTGAAGAACCCATTAAGAAAGAAGTTGTAGGTTTGCTGCTTTGTTCATGAATTCTACTGAGTATTTCACTTCCTCTGTTTGGTTCTGCATTGCAATTTGGGTGTCATAATGTTTCAGAAATGAGTGTAATGTTGGAAATCGAAAACTCTAATTCCTAAATTCATAAATGTCACACAAAATTAATTAGTCAGATTTAAATTTCAATTCAAATCTATATGTACTAAATGACTTACTCATTATCATGTTGATTGGTTATATGATGACGAGCATTGCATATAGTTCATATATATTTGACAGTTTATATATAAATATTGAAACTTAAAAACTTTTTAAATTTTTAAGTTTCAATATTTTCTTACCTACAACCCATCGTTTTATTTTTCTATAAATAAAACCCGATTTTTATAAGGAAAAATCGATGACTAGGATCCAACTCATCAAGTTTCCTAATCAACCTTAATGTGTTAAATGTTATATTTTTTAAATTCCTATAATAACCTTGATTACATTTTTAACGTGATTTGTTTAAGAAATTAGCTGCAATTCAATGCCGATTAATTGTATTTCAATTTTGCATATATTCCAAGGATTTAATGGTTCAATTTTTTCCTTATTTTAAAAAAATGTAATTACTGCCGTATGGTTTGAATATACTCGTTGTTCCTATAAAACAATACAAGAATATATTCGTTTTTTTTTTCAAATTTGACTACTTGATCATTTCATATTTTAATTTTCAAATTGATAGGTTATTTATTTCCTTTTATTTATACCAATTTCCAAATTCAATAATTGTTATGGTTTTTGAAATTAATTTGTTCAAAGGGAAATAACATGTTATTCTCTATTTGACCCTTAGTGTCATGTTTGGTACGCCTCAGTTTGAAATCAAAAGTCAAATATACACAAATTATATATATATATATTTTGCCAGATATTGTTATAAATCTTTGAATTGGGTTTCTTTGTAGCATTGATTTATCTTTTAGGTCAAAAAACCTAATTAAATTTAAATATTATAAGAATTATTTTTTTGTTCGACACATCACCAAACATAGGTCTTCACTATTTTTACAATCTGTAACACCAAATGTAAGTCAGTACTTAATCTAACTTAGGCCAATCCAAGACAGTCCCAAAATTAAGTCCAGTCTGTGACAGTCCGTCGTGCCAAACGACCCCTATGTGTTTAGGTAGATGAATTTACCTACATTTTTTCTTAGCAACCTATGCCTCTAGGTAGGTAAATTAATATACAACCAACTAAGGTGCTACTTTTTTTTTAGCTACCTATGCCTCTAGGTAGGTAAATTAATATACAACAAAGTAAGGTAAATCCTTAGGGAAAAAAAACTATGGGTAAATAATTTACCTATACGCATTTATAGGTATTTTTACCTATGGGTAAATAATGTACCTATATTTTCTATAAATTATTGTGTACCTATTTTTTAATTTGTGAAAAATGTACGGAAATTTCAATTACAAAGTAACTGACCTAGTTTTTAATTTTTTTTGTGGTAAATAATATACCTATATTTTTATACGTATATATTTATATTTATATTTTTCATAGTTACATTATTGGATATGTAATTTACATAAATTTTTTTTTTTTGCAATTTTAAGGGGCGAAATGTTAGAGGGAATGGCAACCAAAAGAAATGGGGCGATTGATATGCTATTAATAGGGAGTATTAATTACAATTATAGCAGTTATTTAAATGCTTGAAATAAATTATCAATAAAATATGAAGTTTGGTGGCAACGATGTAAAACATAGGAATACTATGACCTCCTATATCATACTGGTCATTTAAGTTTGCAATTGGGTTTTACACATAGATTTATAGAGTGATAGGTATATGTCTAGGAAATAGAAAATGTAGGGACCCATATTGGACAAGCCCTAAATTTTTTCATATTAAATTTTATAAATTTTATTTATGATTTGCATGCTAATTGATAATAATTTGTATTTTTTTTTAAATTATGTTACTGCACACATTATTTGTTGTAGAGAATTGCATGCTGAGTTGGAGTGTTCTTGGTAATTATTGCTTCACATTTCAAACAATACTTTACATGAAGAATACCACCTCGCTTATATCTTATGAGCCTCCATTTATTTTCAATAATTTGCATTTTCAACTTAATTCAATTCAGCCATTTCATAGTTTTCTATTTATACAACTTTTAAATTTATGATCAATCTTTTAGTTTCAATTTACATTTATTCGTTGATTTATTTTATTCATTATTTTTCTATTTTTTATTATTTAGTTGCACAAGTTATTTTTCGGGGTCAACTATCTAGTTATTCTTTCTATCCTTTTCCCTCAGTCCAGACAGTAATCTCAATTCTTTATAATTCGCAGTTAACTAGTTAAAAATCCTTTTTAATCTAGTTCTTCTAGGTTATAGGTCCTGGTCCCCATTTGTGTGTGTATATATATATATATTTTGGTTTTTGGAAAAGATGCTTTTAATAGAACACCATAAGAGTATTCAGCGGAATGGATGAAAACATCCGAAACCAAACGTGAAAACTAGGAACAAGAGCGTGATCTTAAAAAGAATCGCAGCCTGAAACAATCACAAAGAAACAAAAAAAGAAAAAAGAAGATTACTGCCTAAAACAATGCATCAGTGGAATCCAGTGATGGAGCAACAGTGGCCTCGTTAAAACCTTGCCTTTAAAAATCCCCAAATGGTGGAAAATCTAATCAAGGAAAAATAGTACCACTGTAAAGCTTGCTCATCAAACAATAACCAAACAAGCAAAACTTTTGGGCCAGTGGAAAAAACAAAAATAAATGCTACAAAAATCGACCCAACAAAGCCCCATCCATGAATGAGTTGCAAGACCAACTACATCGATTTAGAACATCCGAAACCAAACATGAAAACTAGGAACAAGAGCGTGAAACAATCACAAAGACACAAAAAAAGAAAAAAGAAGATTACTGCCTAAAACAATGCATCAGTGGAATCCAGTGATGGAGCAACAGTGGCCTCGTTAAAACCTTGCCTTTAAAAACCCCCAAATGGAGGAAAATCTAATGAAGGAAAAATAGTACCACTGTAAAGCTTGCTCATCAAACAATAACCAAACAAGCAAAAATTTTGGGCCAGTGGACAAAACAAAAATAAATGCTACGAAAATCAACCCAACAAAGCCCAATCCATGAATGAGTTGCAAGACCAACTACATCAATTTAGAACACCAACTACAACGATGCAACCAACCGGAATTGCTTCACAACAAAAATATCTTGTAACTGCTAAAGTGGCCACAATTGACGGCACCTAATCCCAACGGATCAAAACTCAAGCAACTTCGAAAGCGTGCGATGACCCGAACACGACTTCTGAAATGGCAACATGCCCTCTAAGGATTAACCGTGCTAAGATGGTGCATATCAGGCCAACACTGACTTTCACTCTGTGTCGCTATGTCTAGAACTAACATAAAAGCCTTTCATCTAGTTCTCGTGGAAATATGAAGCGCAATTCGATTTCTCTTGGAGGAATAATGAACTTGGTGAATGTCCACTAGAGAGAGAGAGAGAGAGAGAGAGAGAGAGAGAGAGAGAGAGAGAGCGGCTTGGCTGTGGTGGTGGCGGGGGAGGAGCGGTTGTTGTAGTTTACACGGCTATACACTATGGTGTTTATTTTTATTTTATTTTTAAAATTAATAGTATAGTGGAGCAGCTATAGTCGTAAAATGAGTTTTTTTTAATAAATAGTCTAGCCGCACGGCTATACTTGCAAATATAATATATTTAAAGAGTATAGCGGCGCAGCTATACTGGCTTCCCTTTTTTCATAAAGTTTTTTTAATAAATAGTATTGTCGCAGGACTATACTCTTTAAATGTATACGGGGACCCTTTTTGTTTTAATATTTTTCCCCCAATTTTTATCAATAAGAGTAGTTTAGAGCATTATCCATTAATATTAGGTCATTACCCGAGTCTCTATTTAGGTACAATTAAAAAAAAAGGATGGTAATTAGATGATAAATAAATAATTTGTGTAAGGCACATAGGAATATTTGTGTGTGCATTACTTACCCAAAAAATATATATTTTTGTTGTAGAGAATTGCATGCTGAATTGGAGTGTTCTTGGTAATTATTGCTTCACATTTCAAACAATACTTTAAATGAAGAATACCACCTCACTTACTACTATGCGCATACATCTTTGTTTGAAATTGTTGTTCTGTTTGGCAAAGAGTTTGCAAAATCACCATCTTGCATTTTTGTTACAACAAGTAAGAAATAATCTTAGCCTCTCACATTCTTTCAGTTAGTAAAATACGGAAAGGGAAAATATGAATAAAATACATCGTGTTTTATTCGGCAATATTTTGGCAAATTACAACTAATAAGTTCGGCCACTATATAATATTTTAATATGATTTATTTAATTTTTTAATATATATTATTTTTATTCAATAATATGCTAAAATTATGTGTATAATACCTGAATTTTGTGTGTACAATGGAAAATTTTGTATAAAAAAAGTGTATTGAACATAAAAAAATACATACATACATGTACAATACGAGTATTAAACGTGAATGTGCTAAATTCTTTGTACGAGTAATAGATTTGGAAAAGTAAAAACTCAAAGGGGGACAATGGAGACTCGAATTAATGGCCTAATAGTATAATAAAAAAGGCTCTAAACTACCCTTATCAATAAACAAAAATCGTGGAAAAAACAATTTTTTTTTAAAAAAGAGATCAAAGTGTCTTATGTAAAGAGTATAGTCGCTCGGCTACACTCTTTTAAAAAAATATCCCGAGTATGGCCGACTGGCTATACTAGGGTCGTATCACCACACAATACTTTTTAAATATAATATATTTAAGGAGTATAACCTCTCGGCTATTTATTTTTAATATAATATATTTAAAGCATATCGCCGCGAGGCTATACTATGCTGCCTAGCCGCTAGGCGGGTCCTTTTTATGTTTTTTATATATAATAAATAATATTTCCGAGTGGCTATACTTTGTAAATATAATATATTTAAAGACTAGTCGAGTGGCTATATTGGTTGCCCTTTTTTTAAAATCATTTTAAAATAAATAATATAGCCGTAGGGCTATACTCTTTAAATATATATACCAGGAACCCTTCTTTTTAAATATTTTTTTTTCCTGATTTTCGTTTATCAATAAGAGTAGTTTAGAGTATTATCCATCACTATTAGGCCATTACTAGAGTCTCTAGCATCCCCCTTTGATTTTTTACTTTTCCAGAGTTATTACCCATATAAAGAATTTAACATTTTCCGTTTAATACTTGTCTTATACACATAAGCACGTATCTTTAAAAAAATTATATATAAAAAAAGGGGAAGTTAGTATAGCCGTGTGGCTATATATATATTTTTTGGTTTTTGGAAAAGATGCCTTTATTAGAACACCATAAGAGTATTCAGCGGAGAGGATGAACACATCCGAAACCAAACATGAAATCTAGGAACAAGAGCGTGATCTTAAAAAGAATCGTGGCCTGAAACAATCACAAAGAAACAAAAAAAGAAAAAAGAAGATTACTGCCTAAAACAATGCATCAGTGGAATCCAGTGATAGAGCAACAGTGGCCTCGTTAAAACCTTGCCTTTAAAAACCCCCAAATGGAGGAAAATCTAATGAAGGAAAAATAGTACCACTGTAAAGCTTGCTCATCAAACAATAACCAAACAAGCAAAACATTTGGGCAAATGGACAAAACAAAAATAAATGCTACAAAAATCGACCCAACAAAGCCCAATCCATGAATGAGTTGCAAGACCAACTACATCGATTTAGAACACCAACTACAACGATGCAACCAACCGGAATTGCTTCACAACAAAAATATCTTGTAACTGCTAAAGTGGCCACAATTGACGGCACCTAATCCCAACGGATCAAAACTCAAGCAACTTCGAAAGCGTGCGATGACCCGAATATCGACTTCTGAAAATGGCAACAGGCCCTCTAAAGATTAACTGCGCTAAGATGGTGCATATGAGGCCAACATGACTTTCACTCTGTGTCGCTATGTCTAGAACTAGCATAAAAGCCTTTCATCTAGTTCTCGTGGAAATATGAAGCGCAATTCGATTTCTCTTGGATGAATAATGAACTTGGCGAATGTCCACTAAGAGAGAGAGAGAGAGAGAGAGAGAGAGAGAGAGCGGCTTGGCGGTGGTGGTGGCGGGGGAGGAGCGGTTGTTGCAGTTTACGCGGCTATACACTATGGTGTTTATTTTTATTTTATTTTTAAAATTAATAGTATAGTGGAGCAGCTATAGTCGTAAAATGTGTTTTTTTTAATAAATAGTCTAGCCGCACGGCTATACTTGCAAATATAATATATTTAAAGAATATAGCGGCGCGACTATACTGGCTTCCCTTTTTTCATAAAGTTTTTTTAATAAATAGTATTGCCGCACGACTATACTCTTTAAATGTATACGGGGACCCTTTTTGTTTTAATATTTTTCCACCGATTTTTATCAATAAGAGTAGTTTAGAGCATTATCCATTAATATTAGGTCATTACCCGAGTCTCTATTTAGGTACAATTAAAAAAAAAGGATGGTAATTAGATGATAAATAAATAATTTATGTAAGGCACATAGGAATATTTGTGTGTGCATTACTTACCCAAAAAATATATATTTTTGTGTGCATTAATCTATAGACACTAACATTTATATATATATATTTGTGTGTGCATTGATATATTGTATGTGCCAAATATTTTGAAATTTAAAATAATTAATGTGTCAGTAGTCAAATTTGCAATAAATTCCAAATTTAGGAGGAAAGAAATCAACACAAAAAATTGAGGAAACCAACATTTAAATCATTAAGCTCTTAAGTTTTATTTTTGTGTAAAAAGACAAAAAAGGTCATCCAACTTAATACTTAACCCTAGTACATCTATACACATTCATATTAAGTTTTAGAAAAACACAAACTCCTCAACACCCTATTTTTCTCATTATTAAGAACTGACTTTGCATGCATTTAAATTAAAAGATTAGATATTAAGCAATTCCATTTTCTGGAAAACCAATGCAAATGACAATCTTGAAATTTTGGAGGTTTTTAAACAAATGAAAATCAATATACCCCTTTTGGATGTTATAAAACAAATTCCGTCATATTCAAAAAATTTAAAGGATTAATGCACTATCAAAAGAAAGCACAATGTTGATAAGACCGCATTTTTAACTGAAAATGTAAGTGCAATTCTTCAAACTAATACTCCACTCAAGCCTAAAGATCTAGGTTGTCCCACAATTTCATGTATTATTGGGAATTTTAGCATTGAGCAAGCTTTATTGGATTTGGGTGCTAGTGTTAATTTGTTGCCTTACTCAGTTTATAAGCAATTGGGTCTTTGTGAATTAAAACCCACCTCAGTCACATTGCAATTTACTGACCCAAAAGAATAAACTATTTCAATGTAGATGTACAGAGTTACCAAAAATCATTACAGTCCTGCAAATGCAATGCACCAAAATAAGAACAGGGAAACCAAAAAGAAAAGGATGGAAACAAGACAATAGTATAGATTTTGATCCGCAGACCTCTGCGTGAATCAACTGGTGCCAATTTCAATCTCTATATGTCAAGAGAAAAGTAATTGACACATAAATGCCTTCATCAAGATATGACTTTTTTTAAGCCTTGAAACCTTCATCAATCTATTAATCTGGACTTATCTATCCAAAACTTATAGAAGCATAAGAAAACAAGACCCAGCGTTAACTAGATCGCAGAACATAAACCCACGCAGACCAAAAGTCTCTAGGTGATTATGGTTACTCTGCAATTAACTAAAGAGTAAAGCACAGCCTTTCAGGTTTCTCCTTACTCAACACATCTAAAACAACATATGACATATATATCTTCTATTACAACCATTAATATCTTCGAATGTATTTCTACTCGATCCTTATTCTTCGCCACGACATTTACTCATTATTGTCATATATATTACTAAACTTTTCCATTTTACCTTTGTTATTCTACCAAGTCGTCATTCAATTCAAACCTTGGTCATTCATGCCTAGTTGTTTAGCAAGTCTTTAAATGAAAATAAAGTATACTAACCCCATAAGAGGAAAACAAAATCTTGGGATAAAAACCATTTCAAGCATAAGAATATAATAGACCATGTACTGCAAATTGCAATCATTTGTGATAAAAACAATACATGATGTAGACATCAAAACGATAGGATACATGATGTTTATGGCAAGCGACATAAAAGAGCACTCCTTTCTCTTTTGCTTTAACTCTAGAGTACAATTAACTATGCCTTCTCTACTGGTTTCAAAGGGTGAATCTTGACAGAAAAAGAACCATTATAAGGGTTGTAAGTAAAACCAGAATTCCTATCGCATTTCGGGCACTCAAAAGGCAAGTGTTCACCTCGCTTCTCACAGATTGAACAATACTTGATACGTGCATGTCCTAGGCTTATGCCAAAATTAGCACAATGTGAGTCTCTAAAGAGGCAGCCACATACGAGACATGTAACCACACAACTCTCGCCAACAATTGCGTTCTCTGGGACTTCATACATGTAAGAGCATAGTTGTGTATAGTGGTCACCCACCTTTAAACAATACTTACATTCATCTGTGTGCAATTTGTAGATCCATTGTTAAATACATTGAAAGCAATAGAAATAATCATTTTTTTAAGACAATGAATGAATGAAGATGATAAAACCTAAAAATCAGTACTAGGAGGCACAGTGCATAGAATAACGACAAATACGTATAAATTATGTCATAAGGGAGAAAAAAATGAAAAAAAAAATGTAAATTTAAAATAGAGAAGCTGCAGTCGCATCTTTTTTGTCCCTAAAGTCAAAAGCTTATCAATAAGATTATGAGGGAGGAGGGGGGAGGCTATCGCTTACCAATAATATAGTTAGACTATCGCTTCTATTTATAAATAAAAAAAATTCCAAAAGCATACCAATTTCTTCATCCTCTGAATCTTCATCATCCTCTGATTCTGATTCTGATTCTTCATCATCCTCTGATTCTTCAGGCTGTGATTTTTCAGGCTTGCTCCCTGTTCCCATGCAATTATACATTGTTAAATACAAAAGCAAATAAAGAGAACATCCTCGAATTTCACCAACAAAAATAAAATAAAAACAACATGCCAACAACTTCAATTACCTCCCATAAAATAAAAGAGAAACGCATAACACAATTTTGTTTGTTTGTTGAGAAATACACTCGATTAACCAAATGGAGCAAGGAACTCATAAATAATTTTACTCCAAAAGTATTCCCAAATCAAATAGAACAACATGACTGAGTGGAGGCAAGGGTTCTGCCCCTGCTAATTTTTCATACACAAAAGTTGTGGCATAAAATTTAGAACCCAAGTAAAAGAAAAAGGAAAAGCATACATACCGATTGTTGGCGTATTGAGGGGGATCATAGCTGGCGAGAAAAGGTCCTTTCCGCCGCCGTCCTTATCGATCACCTCCGACTGGGAATCCAGTTTCAGGGCCTCCATACATGAGACGTTGTCCATGGTTGTGTTTTGTAGAGCTTGGGGTTTGGGTTTAGGGTTGTTAGAGAAAAAACAAAGAGCTTGGCTTTAGGGTGAATTGTGGGAGAATGAAAGAAGGCGATTCTTACTTATTTCTTGTATAGGCGTGGGTTGAACCGACCATATAAGTTTTGAATAATAAATTATCATTAAAAACTAATGAACCCGAATGCACGGATCTTTAATAAGCATGGCATTAATTTCTAGTTTTGATTTTCCGATTTGGTTGAGGGGATTTTCGTTTTCTCAGCTAGAGTAGGAATATTGTTTGGTGATTTTGAGTCCCAAATAAAGGAAGTTAATTAATGTAGTTTTTCCTTTGTTTTACGTTTCCTTTTCCCTTTCTTTAGTTTGCGCTAATACTTCATTGAGTTTGAGCCCCACTTCCGAAATTTGTGACTCTTTTTTCTTTCTTTCTTGTATTCAGTCCATCTAGGGCCACATATTAGATATTGCAAGAGATTTTTTTCCTGATTGAATAATAAATTATCATTAAAAACTAATAGACCCTAATGCAGGTATCGGTGACGTCTTTAATAAGCAGGGCATTAATTTCTAGTTTTGATTTTCTGATTTCGTTTTTTAGTTTTGTCAACTAGATCCTCCAAAGTACGTAGCTTTTCAGTAATCTTTTGTTGTTTTTACTAACAAATAGGTAAGATTCTATTGATTTCTTCAGGTTCAAGCATGGAAAGTTTTAGTTCAGAGAGTAAGATTCGTTTACTTCCTAAAAGAATATCTCTCCTCTATAAAAGAATGGATGCCCCTCTTAAATGTTTGAACTTTTTCAAACTCATCTTTATTTTTCAATAACAAATTGGTGATTGCAGCCGAGTTGAACTTTTGTTTTGCATTATGGCTGAGGCATGCTTGGAGAAAACCATGGTTGAGGCATGCTTGGAGAAAACCAACGAAGAGTTCAAGGTTTGTGACTTTACCACTATTTTTTTTTCTTTTTCTATCTTACGTATTTTTTTTATAGTGAAATTAATCATACGTACTTACTTAGGCATCCGTATCTCTTGAACCCAAATTCTATAAGCCCTCCTTGTCCCCTACCTATACTTTTGTCATCTATCCATCTAGTTAACCAACTAATAACTCTGTTAACTCATATAAGAAAATTAATAAAATATATTATTTCCTATCGCTTTCCCAGCCCATCAATTTAGTCGTCGAGCAAATCTTGGACCTCCTCATCAATCGAATTTTGTCTGTATATCCATTGAAGCTGAATTTTTCTTTCAAAACTTGGACCTATTGGGGTTAAACATTGAACCATGTCTTGTTCGAGTTTGTGGTCTCTTATTAGTGAGTTTTTTTTTTTTTTTTAAATAATTTTAAATAAGATTCCTCAATAGAATAAGTTCTGAATCCAAATTTATCGTAATCAATAGCAGGAGAATTCAATCTAAATTTAGCAGATAAATCTTTTGAACACAAAAACACCAAATTTGTACTTTCCTTTGGTTTATTCATCTGTTTTATGTTTCTTCGATCCTATCAGTTTATTAATTTGATTTTTTATATGTTTCTGTTTCTTCATCTGTACTCTCATTTGGTTGTTGTTCTAATTGTTGTATCTGCTTTCTTATCTTTTTTTACCCAATACATTTCAAAATTTTACCAGGAAGAGGGATGGGGCACAACAAACATTGGTTTTATCGCTAATGAAGGTTGTCAAGCAGTATATGTTGCTGTCGATTCGAGGACTACATCTAATGAGCAGAAAGGATTTATAACAAGGGATGAATCATACAAATTCTTACATATTGAGAGTTGCAATGTTTTTGCAACTAGGGCGGGAGATGTCCAGTATTCTAGCAAAATGTTAACGCATGTGGAGAAATACTTTCGCAATCGTGAGGAAATAGTTAATGGCATCCATGATGCAGCAAAAGAAGCCAAGGAGTATATTAAACGCTGGGAAAGAGAATGTACACGGGAAATATTTAAAGCATCTTCTATTTTGGCTGGATGGGGTGCGGATAACGCTCCTTATGTATATCAAGTTAACCGTTACGGAGACGAGGCAGAATCCAAATCCATATCTGAGCTTAGCGATGGATTTGTGAGTGGAAGCGGTGGTTCACTCGTTTGGGAATACTTGAACCGTTGCAATATGAAAGTCCAGTGTTCTAATGAATTGTTACAAAATGTGACAAGGGCTTTATTATATGCGACCCTTTTTGATGAATGTAGCGGTGGATATGTGCGTGTGTTTGATGTACAAAAAACAGACGTTGAAAAGGTATATGACCGACCAGTTCTGAGAGCGCTTGTTGATCATTACGATTACTTAGCTAGTGATCTTTCCAAGTCATTGTTCTTTATCTTTGACAATCGTCATTACAAGTATACACATGACATTAATGTGAAAGTGAAGAAAACATTCGGAAGACAGTATAAAGGAGAGAGAAATATATAGGAGATGTTGTCGTACATAAAGGAGCAAGATTCGTTGTACGACTCGTACATTTTGAGAACCCAATTGATGAACTATATAAGAAGCTGAGAAGAAAAGATTGTCAACTGAAGAGAAAATATAGTCAACATATTGTGCCTCGTGAAGTTGAAGATCTACCCTCAATTCAAGTTAAAATTAAAACGCTTGGTCGGTTTCCTATTTTGTGTTGTGAGGCAACACAGGAGGTGGTGGGACATCTTGAACGTGCACTCCTATAAACAACTTCAAAAATGTTAATATTTTATTTAGACCAGTCATTGAGAATTCTTTAGCTTTTCTTAAGTCTTTCTAGTAGTGTGTTCATGTAACATCATACTCATTTGGAATTAAATTTATGCATTTATTGTTCTTAAGGAATAAAAGCTTATTTTAAGTTTTCTTTTGAACCAAGCAGAATCACTTTATGAACGAGTAAGTTAGATTGAATAAGCACGAAGCGAAATACACGAAATAACAAAACGAGTAAGTTTTTTTTCTGGATGCCGTTGAACTTTAAAATTAACTGAGTACACCTGACTATCAAACTATTTATTGAATTAATAATTTACTCTAGTATAAAATGACCAAAAAGGATAGATTAAATTGTGAAATAAATGTAATTTTAATAAGCATACCCTACTCACCATATTCAATCCTAATCAAACGTAAGCTTATTGGAGCGACAAAATCCATCAAAAGAAGAGCCTTTGAAAAAGTGACTGTAGAGTCAGGTACAGAGTCATGAACCCAGCCTTATATATTTGAATTTGAACTTTTGTACAAATATTAACGCATTTGTTCTGACTTTTCGTATGTTCAGCTTGCATTCTATTATCGTATCCACAACCAAAGATTACTTTGACATCTGATATTCATTTATTTTTCAATAACCACACTGCTGCAAGCATTCCATTAAACAATATACGGACAGTGATGATTGACATCGATCCAATTAATCCTATCGGCGTATGTCTCTGTATGGATTTTTGGGTTCTTCAGCCAAGCAAAGTAAACAAACCTATGACATGAAACAAGACCCCTCATAAAATTTACCCATGGTCCATGAAAATCACGCATGTGTCTGAAACCAGTAAACTCTCACACAACATCAAAGACTTAAAACACAATTCTTAAGAGGCTAAGTTAAGATGCTAAATAAAAAAGCAACTTCATAAGCTTATTACATAATTAAACTCACGCAAGTATCATAAACGACTAAACTCTCACACAACATCAAAGACTTAAACACAATCTTAATAGGCCAAATGAAGTGTCTAAACAAGCAACTTCACAAGCTGATTACATAATATGAAAAATTCAATCTACAGGTGTGCCCATGCATTATGCACGTATGTGATGGAACATCTTATTAGGTAGTAGATGAGCAAATAATCTTACAACTAGTGGTTAGGGAAAATTTAATGTGTATTACTTCTTACTATTTTCTAGTTTCTTCTCTCTGTCTAATTGGTTCTTTGGTAAAGGGGGTAAACTAAAACCCTAATGGACAGAACGGACAAGCAGGAAACAGACAACAAAGGATTCCTAACCAATATGTGACTAGCCAATTTCTAGTCACAAACCTATGAATGCAGAATAACCAAAGCATATACATTCAATCACAATTCTCATACCCCTACAGATCTAGAAGAAGACTATGTGACAACCTATGCACTCAAATGACCTGTTAATCTAGGCATCAACTAGAGTGATAGGTGTGTGAGAATCATTTAACAACATTTCAGCAACAGTAGGTATAGTATGACAAGCCATAATAGTAAGAACAACACAGCAGAAATGTTTAACCAGAAACCCGCCACTAGGAAATACTGGGGGTCATCGATCAGACCAGGCAATCCACTAACAAGAGGAAACAGTTACATGTATTAACAGATACATCTCAAGTTTCCTAGTTCTATAAAGGAGCAGCTATACCTCTCCAAACTATCTTCTTCTTCTCAGCAACGTTACTTGCAGCTAATCTATCACGACAATGGCAACTTCATCCTTCAGCTCAATCATCTCATGGCACCAGCAGCACAGCACTACTCAACCAAATGCAGTGATGAAATATAGATTTAAGAAATGATCAATTTTCTAAAGAAATCATTCTCGGAGAAAATCAATCTCAAGATTTGTACTCTAGATCTAGAATGATATATATGTTTTAGTACATCTAGACGCAGATTCAGTGAGCACAAGCAGATTTTATGAAAAACTGATTTTTCCTAAAATCTCATAAATGCAACCTCACCGCCCTCACAAAGAAAATGATTGTGCCTTCAAACATGCCAAAAGTGGAAGTTGTATTTTCTAAGCAGGTGACGGCTCCTTAAAACTATTGCCTCCTTATAGCAAGGGGAATGAAAGGCTGCCCTAGGATAAAAGCAACATATGTCAACAGTGTATTGGCTATCAAACAAGACAGAGAAGCAAAGGCTGGCAGAAACAGTA
Organism: Prunus fruticosa; assembly: GCA_018703695.1. Classification (NCBI taxonomy): domain Eukaryota; kingdom Viridiplantae; phylum Streptophyta; class Magnoliopsida; order Rosales; family Rosaceae; genus Prunus; species Prunus fruticosa. The sequence continues at coordinate 7,808,380 of CM031918.1, forward strand.
AAATTGTACCATTGGGATGACAGATCGTTCAGGTGGACCATCAGCATGGAATGAAATGCAATGCATGATTTTACCTTTATTGAGTTACGCCAAAGCCGCTTTGTTGGGGATTAGCCAATCAAGACAGTCTTTCTGTGCGGACCACAATAAGCCAACAACCTAAAACTGATCTAAACTTTTTGAGCAAGCTTATTACAAAAAGTTAAACATATGTCAAGGAAAGCTAGAAACTAATTAATTAAAACTTTACACTCTGGAATATCAGTTTTTAAAAAAGGTTTAATATCACAAAACGTCCTTAAAGTTTACGAAACTATCAGATTGCATCCTTAATGGTTTTTTTTTTTGGTGTCATTCGTGGTCCTTAAGGTTAGTATGTGTGATCACAAATGGTCCATGCCGTTAGGTTCCGTCAAAAAGCGCTGTTCATTTGCTGACGTGACATATATATATATCACAAAACCCCTTCAGGATCCTGGTCGTGTTCTGTTGTTGCATCTTCCAACCATGTACATCTGCGCTACTTGATACCGTAGTTCAAACATGTGGTTCAACAACTGCTCCATAGTTCTTTTAGAAGTGAACAGTAATATTGTAACAAATAATGGCTAAGCATTTTATTAGAATACAAAATTATGAACTTGTTAACTGCATTACCTCTTCCAAAGACATGGACATCACAATCCGACTCCACGCAAGTCCCCAATTGAAAGCTCAAGGGTTCAAGAAACCACAAAACCATAAATTAAGTTCAGATGGCATTATCATTTTGGTCCTCATAGTTTTAATTATAATTTTTAAATTTTTTAGTTTTATCCTTGTAGTAGTCAATTTGAAATATTTCAAGAACACGTTTCAATTTATGTCAAAATTTCTCCCAATTCCATTAAGTTTTGACAAGGGTCCCTTCATATGGAGGGGTATTTTGGTCCACTCGAGCTAAATTCCTCCCAATACACCAAAATTTTAACCCAAAGATGCAAATGTTTTCGAAATTGCTCCTAAAGTGAATGGAAAGAGCTTCAGCTTGTGTTTTACTATTAGATGGCTTGAGTGAACTGAAATAACCTTCCAAGTGATGGGCATGTGGTCAAAACTCCACAGGAATTGGGGGAATCGACATGAATTGAAACATGTCCTTCAATTGCTCCAAATTGAAACTACAATGATAAAATTGAAATTCCACAAACCAAAGTGCCAAAAAATTGAAGGCTTCTATTTGTATACCAACTTAAAATAATATGAATAAAGTTCAACTTAAAAAATAAAGGCTTCTATTTGTGTTCCTATTTGAGCTTACTCATTGACCATTAACAAAACAAAATTTAAAACTCACTCACTTAGCCCAAAACAAAAATAGACCATTTACCATATTAAATTTTTTTTTATAAATAATTATTATCACTATATACTAATTTTTCTTAAATTAAAATTGGGCATGAGTACGCAATTTGTGCATGTGACAATCTCTTTAATTCTCAATCCCAAAAATTTGTAAGCGTCATAGAGTCAGGCCCACTGTTTCTTCGAGCCCTAAGCCCAATTGACGCAACTGTCATGCCCAAATGACTAAATCAATATTCACTAGCCAGCCACAAACAAACCCATGACAGAGGAATTAATCGGAGAAAGAAATCAACGGTGAGAGCGCACTTCATTTACGCTCGCCAATTTACCCTTTTTCTAATTTGATATGTAAAGTCTTTTGTAGAAGGAATATATTTTTGAAATATAAAAATAAGAAGTAATGGAAGTTTTATAATAAAAATACCCACACGTTACTTTTATTCTTTTATTTCATATTACTTAAGTCATCTTGTTTTAGAAGTCTAATTAATAAAGGAAATTTCTTAGTATTTTATTTTGAAAGTTTCCCTAAATTCTTTGGAAAACAAAAGGTTTCCTAAACATCGAGACTTTCTACCAAAATTTTGGCAGAGTCTTCCCTGGAAACGAGAACAAATCCCAAATTTCAAACATGTCAAAATACAGTTAATTACAACCCAACAGCAAGCATGCCTTACACAATACACAGTGTTTACAAACCATGGCCTCCGGCCTAAAAAAAAAATCACATCCTAGCAGGGCAATAACAGAGCATTTAACAGAATTCAAAAATTTACAAGTAGGAAGGAAGTTTAACGAATTTACATAGCACAGAGGCCCTGAGAAGGCTCAAGTCCTGAAGCTCGTGAAAACAGGAGCACAAGACACGGCACTGCGGCTCGTTCCAGTCAACTTCCTGGCGTGGGGCGCAAAACAGAAAATTGTGAGTGGACAAAACAAAGTTTAGTTCAATTTAAACCAAAGTAATATAACCCCACCGTTAGAAAACCATGCATGAAACCAATGCATTAAAACGATCATATTCATATATATATATATATGTATAGTTTGCTCGAACCCGAGCTAAATCCGAAATCCAGTGAAACTATTAACCCATCCAAACCTTTCCTCACAAATCTCAAATCAAACTCTCGAAACATGTGCCCACTTGGCACGACGAGCCGGGAAGTATCCTGGCCCAAAAACAAGAACAAATGCATAGTTATATATATATATATATATACATAGATATAGATATATAATCTAAAAGATATAATATATGTACGACACACCTAATTGTACCGGGGAAACAATCCAACAGGGGATTGTTGACTAGCTCACAAGTATCCGGCCTCAAACGCCCATGTGGCTAGGGATGAGTCGTCCAACTGAGGGACTCCCACTCTAACCTAGCACGTACGGACGAAGAATCAAGACCCGTACGCCTAGAACCGTCCTCACGCGCGTAGACTACCCAACCAAAGGTCTACGGTCAACATCCCGTCAAGGATGCCCCGGCTACCGACATTCCCAAATATCTCATATTTCCATAATCACATTCCAAATCCAAGGAAGGTACACAGGGTAGTGCATATAGCACTTCAAATTGACTTTCTACTCTCGCATCTTTCCATGCCTCATAACCATATCTCAAGTACCCCCCACAAATACTCAACAAATATAATACTTTCCCAAAATAGCATATACATAAAATTCAAGATACTTGAATATATCCAAAACTTAAATATATCCCAAATACTTTACCAAAAATAATGGTTTCAACTTTAAGTATAAGGTAAATTTCATAAGCCTTTGAATCCTTATGCATAGAAATTTCATCATAAAAATCATGCTATTTATTGAAAACAAAGTCCACTCACAAATAATCCCAAGCTGAGTGACCCTGAGAGGGTCCAGCCTACTGTGAAGGTGGAGTCGGATTACCTATTTCAGAATACGAATACGATATTAAAATCCCACGCTTCAAAAGAAGACTTTAAAATAAAATCCTAATTTCCCGGGTTTCTCTTAAGTACGAGGAACGAGACGTCCCTAGGGTCCAACTAAGAGTTTCAAGCGCTGGAATAGTCTCGGAAGGCACTCGGTCAACCGTACGGTCAAAACTTTAAGTTGATGAATCGAAACATCCGGGGCTCCGATTCACGATCCGCGAGTTCCTATACGATCCTAGAAATACAAGGAACAACATACGTGGAATTGGGTTCGATCCAACGGTCCAAACACACCAAACCCAAAAATCACACAATATGTCAAATTCGTTCGAGGTCCAAACGATATCTAAATTGAGATCCGTAAACTCATATGCGCTCGTGACAACACAAGGATCATTTTAGGATAAAATGTGACCCCTACCGGACTGCCCATGCACCGGGCGGCACGTGGGTGGCTTGATCACTGTTCAGGTGACCGGAAAAACTTAGAATTTTGGCTCCAAACTCCTACCCTAGGTAAAACACCTAATTTGGAGTCACTTTTGTTCTTGGGAAAACCCCAAATTCTCGACGGAAGTGGTTGGAATTTCAAATTTAAAACCGGCAGATTTTAGGGTTCGAAATCGTTCTACAATCTCTAAAAATCTCTGGAAACCTATCCAACAGCCAGCTAGAACACGTAAAGTAGATGAAATTCCATACCACACTTACCAGAAATGGTGGCCGGATGGTGGAGATTGAGCGGCTGGAAAAATTGCGACAATCCGGCTCGTTTTTTGCGGATTTCCGCGAGCACAATGGACGGTGATGGCTGAGGCTGGTCGGGAACCGACGGGGGAGTGAAGACGCATTGAACCGGTCCGGTCTCGTGGCCGGTGGTGCAGCGTGGCGGAGACGGCGGCTCTGTGAAGGTGACGGCTGGAGGTGTTGTCGAAGGGGAAGGGGAAGTCACGCGGGAGAGAGAGAGAGAGAAATGAGAAAATTAGGGTTTAATTTCTGATTTTTAACCAAATTAAATTTTGAAAACATTTCAATTACGCCCTCGGTGATTTTTTTCAATCCTATCTTTTTCGTTTCAAGTCTGAATTCGAGTCCACTACGTGTCTATGGACTCGTCTCGGTACGTCCTTCCTAAAAATACCTCTTGTCGTCCCAAAATCTTCTCGGATAGAAATGACCCTTTTTGTCCCCACTTCAAGGGCAAAATTGGAAATTCCATTTTTAATTTAAGGAATTAGTGAAATGTCTTAAATTTTGGGTCGGGATGTTACACAAAAGGTTTCCTAAATTTAAGAACGGGACTGATGTATTAAGGGATTTTTCTTTGGCTTAAAAAAAAAAAATCATAAAATCAGTATTTAATAACCATAAGAGCAGCGTTCTGTTTAGGGAAAGCTTCAAAATAAGCATCCCATGCCTATATAATCACCTGTATTTTTAATCTCACTACTTACAATCTCATCCCTAGCCAAGCCCTTCACCCTAAAATCCTCCTAGTCTTTTTCCCACCCCTCAACCGTTATACGTCACTTTTGAAGCCAATCGGTATGTATGTTTTTCCTTTTTTGTTTAAATTAAGGGTTTGTAGTACGCGATGATTCTCAACAAAATTTGTGTGTTGTACTTCATTTATCTTTTATAAATTTCTACAATTTTTTTTTTTTGTTGAGCTTTTCGTATTAGCGTACAACTCTTGTTCTTTTATCATACAATGTTGCATGTTATATTTGTTAAAAATTTATAAGCATCATAGATTCAGGCCCACTGTTGTTCGAGCCCTAATCCCATATGGCCGACTTTCAATTGACACACAACTATCAGCCCCAAAAAACTAAAATATTTAGGAGGATGACCGGCCATGCCAATTGTTCGATCCCCATATGCCCGACTTTAATTTCATAAATCAATATTCACTAGCCACAGATAGACTTCGTTATTTTACCTTTTTTAAATATTAAAACTTTACTTTTATTATTTTATTTCATATTAATTAAGTTATCTTGTTTTAGAAGTCTAATTAATAAAGGATATTTCTTAGTATATATTTTGAAAGTTTCCCTAAATTCTTTAGGAAAAAAGAAGGGTTCCCTAAATTATGCCTCTGTCTTTAATTATATATTATAGTCTGCCTTTTCGTTTTTTTTGGGTCTCCATCTCTCTCTTTGTTTTTGATTTTTTGTGCGTTTAGGGTTCATAATTTGGAAGACTCTGTCATCCATGGGTGAATCAGTGAAGGATGTGCAATTCAAGGAGCTTGATAGCGTGGTCTGGCCCTCGGGGTGTGAGGCTTTGAAGCACATGGACGAGGTTACTTTTCATCTCTAACTGGGTTTTTTCTGTTGTTTTGTGTGTGGTGGTGTTTTGTTTTTAATCTCTAATTGCTGATAAATATTGTAGGTTAAAGTTGCTAGGGTTGATGGGATAGTTAAGGCTGGAGAACCTGCTCCTGCTCCTACCAGTCTTGAGACAGTCCAAGAGTTAGCAAAAGAAATTGGATCTTCCGATGAGCAAATTCCAGCCCAAAATGGGCTTGATGATGCCATGAAAAGGCGGCTGCAGAAGCTTATTGACGACAATCTAGTCATGCTTTTCATGAAAGGAACCCCTGAGGAGCCCAAATGTGAATTTAGCAGAATGGCTGTTAATTTTTTGAACGATTATGAGGTCGAATTTGGAAGTTTTGCTATTCTTACAGACAATGAAGTCATGGAGGGGATACAGAAGTATTCCAACCGGCCGCAATTACCATATATCTATTTCGACGGGAGAGCTTGTGATTTACATCAGTTAAGGACTTTTCATTAGATTACACAATAGAAAAATTGCGCAAGAGAAAGCACTGAACTTTTGCCAGATGTGATTTTGATTTCGATAGAAGAAAAGATACTGAAGCATTTGCAATGTAATGTTTTGATTCTTAAGTGTGTTTATTCGCGTGGCTAATTTCTGTTTCTTTTATGGTTTACTTTCTTTTTTGACAGTACACTCGTTTGGTGTGAGATATTAACCAATTGATCAATGGATGATGGATTTGTTTCAATAATATGATAATCCATTAAGAATTTTTAATGGGGTTACTTTCTGGATGTGAAATGAATATATAATCTACACACAATTTCCTCTCCGAATTCGTGTGTTTTGAATTCTATGGTGCCTTAACTGTTACTAGAAACATAATCTGATTTTTAATGATGTTGAAACCAAACAAAAAAATTCCACTTTGCATGAACATATTTCTGCGTATACACCAATGAATTTTGTATATGCATGAGCATATTTCTGTCTAGATTATGGTGAAGAACCCATTAAGAAAGAAGTTGTAGGTTTGCTGCTTTGTTCATGAATTCTACTGAGTATTTCACTTCCTCTGTTTGGTTATGCATTGCAATTGGGGTGTCATAATGTTTCAGAAATGAGTGTAATGTTGGAAATTGAAAACTCTAATTCCTAAATTCATAAAAGTCACACAAAATTAATTAGTCAGATTTAAATTTCAATTCAAATCTATATGTACTAAATGACTTACTTCATTATCATGTTGATTGGTTGTATGATGACGAGTATTGCATATAGTTCATATATATTTGACAGTTTATATATAAATATTGAAACTTTAGAACTTTTTAAATTTTTATTTGAGTTGCTGGTATTTCATTTTTTAGTAAATTTGACTCTTCCCCTTCAAATTAATATTTTCTTACCTACAACCCATCGTTTTATTTTTCAATAAATAAAACCTGATTTTTATAAGGAAAACTCGATGGCTAGGATCCAACTCATCAAGTTTCCTAAATAACCTTGATTACATTTTTAACGTGATTTGTTTAAGAAATTAGCTGCAATTCAATGCCGATTAATTGTATTTCAATTTTCCATAGATTCCAAGGATTTAATGGGTCAATTTTTTCCTTATTTTTAAAAAATTTAATTACTGCCGTATGGTTTGAATATACTCGTTGTTCCTATAAAAAAAACAAGAATATATTGGTTTTTTTTCAAATTTGACTACTTGATCATTTCATATTTTAATTTTCAAATTGATAGCTTATTTATTTCCGTTTATTTATACCAATTTCCAAGTTCAATAATTGTCATGGTTTTTGAAATTAATTTGTTCAAAGGGAAATAACATGTTATTCTCTATTTGACCCCTATGGTCATGTTTGGTACGCCTCACTGGACTGGACTGGGTTAAATAGCACTCGAAACCCTTGTTTGGTAAGAGAAACAAACTTAAATGAGACTGTATAGTCTAAAAGTGAAAAAAACGCCTTACTTGCTCGTCTAATACAGTGAGCTTGAAAAGTGGTTCGCTAAATAGCACGCTTGCTAAATAGAACGCGTGAGTCCGACGCCTCTCTTTAGAAAATATCATAATTTTATTTGTTTTCTTTTAATTATTGTATTAGATCTTTGAATGGTTTTTTTTTTTTTGCAGCATTTTTTTTTTTAGTAAGGAATGGAATGATTGAGACATACAGCACTTGGAACCATCATGGGGAACAATTAGACATTGCTTCGTCTTCAAGGGCCACAAGAGTGGACAATGTTGAACGTATTGTGGATCCTAATGAACAAGTCAAGGATATTATAAATGATGCTTTTCCATTTGCATCGATCAGCAACAATCAGGAAGGGGGAGATGATGTGCCTACACCAATGGATAGTGCAGAGTTCGAACAGTATGAAGAACTGTTAAGAAATGCCAACCAAGAGTTATATCCGGGTGCGAGAGCTTTTCCGTTCTGACGGCGATTGTAGAGCTAATGCACGGAAAAATAAAGTATTGTATGTCGAACCTGTGTTTCGATTACTTTTTGGGGGTTTTCAAGAAAATGCTTCCGACGGAAAATTGTTCGCCGAAAGACCACAGGAGGCGCAGAAGATGTTGAGTGGTCTTAGATTGGGTTATGAAAAAATCCACGCTTGCAAAAACAATTGCATGTTATTCTACAAGGAGTATGAAACATTGGATACATGCCCTATATGCAATGAGTCGAGGTTCAAACAGACGTCTCAGAATAGAATGACTAAGGTGCCACAAAAAGTCATGCGTTATCTGCCCTTGAAACCAAGATTACAGCGATTGTATATGTCGACGCATACTGCCACAGACATGAGATGGCATAAGGAAAAACAGGTAGACGACGATGTGATGCGGCATCCTGAGATGGGGAGGCATTGAAAGAGTTCGATCGAACGTTCCCAAGTTTGCTGCTGATCCTCGAAATGTTAGGTTGGGACTTGCCACTGACGGATTCAATCCGTACGGGGTTCTAAACTAACACCACAGCACTTGACCGATTTTCATATTCCCATATAATTTGCCTCCTTGGAAATGCATGAAAAAAGAGTTCATGATGATGATTGTTTTGATAACTGAGGATCCTGGTAGGTCAATCGATGTGTACTTAAGGCCGTTGGTTGATGAGCTCAAGGATTTATGGACAAACGGTGTGCGCACGTACGATAAATCCCCTGTGAAGATGTTCACTTTGTGGGGCATCAGTTATGTGGACTGTGAATGATTTTCCCACATATGCAATGGTGTCGGGGTGGAGCACAAAGGGTTATATGGCATGCCCTATATGCAAGGAAGATGTAACTTCTGGTTGGCACGCTAGAAAAGTGTGTTACCATGGGCATCGAAGATGGTTGTCGTGGGACCATGAGTGGCGGGAAAAGGATAAAGAGTTCGACGGGAACAAAGAGCGTCACGCAAGACCTAAAGAATGGTCCGGTGATCAGATCTTGGAACAGCTTAACCGTTTGGATTTTGCTCCGTTGGGAAAAACAGTTAGTCGGACTAGACCTGCTACACATATGAACTGGACGCACAAGTCTATGTTTCTTGAGCTCCCATATTGGTCGAAACTAAAATTGAGGCACAATCTCGACGTTATGCATGTTGAGAAAAATATGTTTGACACATTGATGGGAACGATTCTAGATATCAAGGACAAGACAAAGGACACGATAAAAGCTCGTCTTGATTTGGAAAGAATGGGCATACGAAAGGATTTAAGGCTGAAAAACGGCAGTGATAAAGCTATAAGGGATCTTGCATTCTTTTCCATGAAACCGAATGACAAAAAAGAGTTTCTAAAGTTTGTATCGTCTGTAAAGTTTCCTGACGGGTATGCTTCTAATATCGCACGTTGCGCGAATGTTGACGGGGGTAAATTTACTGGACTCAAGAGTCATGACTGCCATGTGTTTATGCAACGCCTACTTCTTGTGGGGATTCGACACCTATTGCCGGAAGATGTAGTCAAGCCAATCATATTGTTGTCCAGATTTTCTTCCCAACTGACGGCAAAGACGTTGCGAAAGGCAGACATTCATCAGTTGCGCGATGACATTGTCCTGCAAGTTTGAGATGATATTCCCTTAAGCTTTCTTCACAAGTATGATTCACGTGATGGTTCACTTGCCAGAAGAGGCATTGCTTCCTGGTCCAGTCAACTATCGCTGGATATATCCAATAGAAAGGTATATAATCATCATTATTTGTGTATGCATCATTATCCCATGCTTGCTGCTTGCTAATTTGCATCTTTTCGTTTTATTTTGGCAGGCAAGGAGCAAAGCCCAAAGGATCAATTGTAGAGGCTTGGGTTCAATATGAGGCGCTTACTTTCTGTGGAATGTATTTAAAGGATGTGGACACGTCTTTCAATCGACCTCAGCGCAATAATGACGGAGGTGTGAGAAATGAACAACTTTCTGTTTTTGCCCAAAGCGCACGACCCTTTGGAGATCCTGGACGAGGAGAGTCGTTTTCCAGAAATGACATGGAGGTAGCTCATTGGTTCGTATTGAACAATTGTGATGAGATATTGGCATACTTAGATGAGCATGAAGAGATGATGAAGCGAGAACATCCATCACATTTGTATTCGAAGAAATACCGTGAATTGTTTCCACAATGGTTTTTGAAATATATAAGTTATAAGTGTTTTGTAATTGACATATATATGGCGTAAATTCAAATTATTAAAAAAGTACAAATGAATCTCATGAATTTTAGAAATATAGTAAAATAAAAATATATATAACAAGAAAAAGAATAAACATTTTCAAATAATAGAAAGAAAAAAAAAACATAACGCGACGAGACTATTTCGTCGCACATAGACTGTTTGCACGACGATTTTTCGTCGCACATATATATTTGCGTCTCCAATAACAAAAAAAAAAGGTTGAAATAATAGAAAATTACCTTTGCGCGACGAAAAATGTTATGGCATCGCGCAAGGGAAATTTGCGGGACGGATACCTTCGTTGCGTAGGGTAACAAAAATGACAGAAATCTTGAAGTAATAGAAGTAACCCTTACGATGAATAAACTTATTTGTCGCGTATATTTTGCGCGACGACAAAATTCGTAGCGCAAAGTGCGAAATTTTCACATTATAATTTCCATTTATTCCTATGCCTTAATTTGAATTTTGCAATGTAAATCATAAGCTTTACAATGATTTTAGTTAAGCTCATCATTCATACCTTTTTTAATTATGGGAGTGGTAGAGGAGAATCTTTTTCTAGGGTTATCAATGTCCCTACGAAGACAAGTCATGGTTGAAGACTCGAATATCAAAAGCATTGTGATGTGTTACAAAGTTGAGGGAAATCTGCAGTTTACTTCATTTGCAACTTTAAAACACAACTTAAACCTGAAAGACATCACGTCGCTTCCATTATTTGAAAATGCAGTTTGTTACAATTATTTCCATTATTTTACAACATTTGGAGATTATGTGGGAAAATGTACACCTTGAGCGACAAATAGTGTAACGTCGTCGCGCAAAGTCGCTTAAATATTATAAACCATTTTATTGCGAAATAATATAAATCATCTTTGCGCGACGAAGTGACATAGTGTCGTCGCAGATTTTTTTTCCCAAAAAATTTGCAATTATTTCGAAATAATATAAATCATCTTTGCGCGACGAAGTAATGTGTTGTCGTGCAAATACTGTTTGCGCGACGAATAAAATGTGGTGTTGTCGCACAAAGTCATTAAAAAATTAAATATTATAAATAATTTATTATTTTCTGTTTGACTTTGCGCGACGCAGTCATATAACTATTTGACATGGTTGGTCGCCCAAAGTCTTCACGAAATAAATTTAATAAATTAAACGGGGGTATCCATTACTGTAAATATTTGAAAATGAACATCAAATTCGGTCATTGTATTCATATGGGGTCAAGGTGTGTAGACGTAAAAAATCATCAAATTTGGAGTTAAATTAACCGTTAAATTATGATTTTTTGTTAATAACCGTCGAAAATTTTGGTCCCGTAACATCATCTATGAATGTATATTTTTTCCAATTTATGGCGTGTTCGATCTCTAAGTATAAACGAACAAGTCTGCGGTTGGAATCGTTGAAACTACTTTCGTAGAATGCGTGTGTCATCAAAACAATATATTCAAAAAAATGAAGATTTTTTGTATACGTTTGTTAAATATAACATACGATTCTGCGGTATCCACTAGTGTAAATATTTTTAACTGACGATCAAATCTCGTCATTGTATTCATATACAATAAAGGAGTAAACCCGTACAAAATCATCAAAATCGGAGTTAAAAAAACCGTTAAATCGTGATTTTTAGTTTATAACCGTCGAAAATTTTGGTCCCGTAACATCATCTATGAATGTATATTTTTTTTGATATTTGGCGTGTACGATCTCTAAGTATAAACAAACAAGTTTGACGGTTGGATCGGTGAAACTAGTATCGTAGAATGCGTGGCCCCATTAAAACAATATAGTCACTAACATTTCCATGCTTTTATATTGTTAGCTTTTTGTGACTTTAACCACGACTTGCGCGACGAATATATCAGTATTTCGTCGCGCAATAAACCTTAGCGCGACGCAACCAAATACTTCGTCGCGCAATGTAATTAATTCTCCAGGTCTTTAGGGTTTAGGGTTTGGAGGTGGCGTGACGATTAAAGTTTTTTCGTCGCGCAAGTCCTCAAATTTTTGGCGGTTCGTATCCCGCCTACGAAAACACCTTTGCGCGACTCCGTTTAATTTATCCATCGCGCAAAGTGCGATATTTTAACTTTGAGCGACTATTTTGTGTTCGTCGCGCAAGTCCGCGAACATTTGGTGAAGAAAACGCGCAGTTTTGTTTCGTCTTCAACCTCTCTCATTCTCAAACCCTAAATGTCTCAGCCACCCTCTCTCTCTCGGATCAGACCTTCGAACCCTAACTCGCACCCGCTATCTCTCCTTCATCTCCTCTTATCCCTCTCAGTCCCTCTCTCCTCCGTCCCCACTCATCCCTCTCAGTCCCTCTCTCCTCCGTCCCCTCTCAGTCCCTCACGCCTCTGTGCCGCTCTCTCTCCTTCATCCCCTCTCATCCCCTCTCTGTCCTTCTCTCCTCCGTCCCCACTCATCCCTCTCTCCTCCTTCCTCTCTCATCTCTCTCAATCCCTCGCTCCTCCGTCCCTTCTCATCCTTCCGAGTCCCGCGCTCCTCCGGCTCTGCTCATCCTTGTCAGATGACGGCCCCTCTCTGTCTCTCTCGCTCGCCACCGGCGGACTTGCGTGCTCTCCGGTCTCCCTCGAAACCCACTCGGTAAAACTCACCCGATTACTAATTTCAATTTTGAATTGTTTTTTCTGAAACTTGTGGCTGCTGTTTGGATTTTGTAAGTGTAATATTGATTGGATTTTATTGCTGAAATTTGTGGATGCCGTTTGGATTTTATTTCTGAAATTTATGGATGCCATTTGTTTTGCCTTTTCAATTTCCAGATTGTCTATTTTGTACGTGTTTAAATTGCTTAGTCTTATGGTTGGTTAGGAAGCCTATGTTTCAACTATTTTGTACCCGGTAAATCAGATAATATATTGTGTGTGTATATATATATGTAAAAACTATATTAGTTTGTGATTCTATATTAGTTTGTAAAAACTATATATATGGAAAAAAAATCAAATCAATATTAGGAATGAATTAGCCTCGTGTTTTCCTTAAGGACATTCTAATGATTTGGAGATATATATAAGTTTACACACATATATATTTTAAATAAACGGTAGTCTAAATTATAAGAGAATTTTTTATATATATATGAGAGTTTTGGTTCCAATGTGAAGAAGATTGCATTTTAGAATCTAATAAAAAAAAAATTGACTGTTACATAACCTTTCATTATATGCTAACTAAACTTTTGTATTTTATGAATATTGAATTTGTTGTTGAATAGGTTTTGAGGTTTAAATATATATATATATATATATATATATATATATTTAGGCAAGGATGTTTTAATTTTAAGACCTTATCAGTTGTGCAGATGTTAGAGCTTATTAGACGTCGTAAGACGTGACGACTCCACATAGTTCAGCTCCCCAAGTACGACCTCAGCTGCCACTGCTCCACCACAGGCTCGACGCCATGCAGGTTTGTCCTGGGGTCTCCCATGCGCAGGTGTCATAAGAGTCATCAGTGGCGCAACCTGTCAGTGGCAGGCGGCGTCACCGACCCCCAGGCACGCTGACACCACTTCGACATCCTGCCGTTGGTGCGTCGGGGTCACAACTAGGTAAAGATTTCCTTGAACTCCAGTTGTTTTGGACCAAGAATTTGAGTAGGATTTGTTATTTAATGTGAATTTTATATTTCTTTGCAGGCAAGAAGAACACCCGAGGACCTTGTCGCCAGTTGAGGACGGCGGAAGTCACCGGGTGACCAACAGTCGTATCAACATCGTATAGGACGAGCTGCATCGGGCTGCACCAACGACGGACCAGCATAGCTTCTTGCCCCACGACATTGGATCTATCGTTCGGACTTATTGCCCGATGAAATGGAAGTCTTGGAAGGTCATGCCTAACGAGGTGCGGATGGAGGTGTTCGGACAACTGTCGATATGTATTCTATACCTTTTAATTGTTTTCCCTTCAAATTTTATTTCTAATACTTAGTGTATGTAATGAATTTATTGTATACAAACTACAATTTAGAGAACATCGACGACGAGTTGTTGGCGTATGTCAACAGACTCTTTGCTGATAGGTACAAGCAATGGAAGAGCGACCTGCACCACCATTTTCAGGCATATGATGATCCGCAGGTCGCTCTTCAAGAGGGTTGCTGGAAGGAGCTTGAGGGCCTGGAGGATAGTTGGCAGTGGTTCTGCGGTCATTTTCAAGAGGCCAATTATGTGGTATTTTTTTATATTAAGTTCAAACTTATTACACGTTTCTTACTAATGTGTATTTAATTTTTTTTTATTTCATTTGACTTTCAACTAATACGTTTTATTTTTTGTATAACAGAAGAACGCCAAAGCAAATAAGGGCAATAGGCAGAGGAAGGCTCTTCTCCACCATTCAGGTTCCAGGCCCTTCTCCTATAGGATGGAGGCGCGCGCCGGGTAATAATAAAGTCGTTTTTATTTATTTTTTAATATGTCATTAATATTAATTTGTTTTTTTCGTACTAACATTTTTCTTCTCTTTTTCAATTTAGGGGGGGGGGGGTCCAAATTCCCAGAGATTGACGTCTTTGGCGATGTTTATGTTCGACCTGGGAATGAGTTGGCGGAGTCCCTTCATGTAAGTAGCCTTTAATTTTAATTATTATCTTATGCGTTCAAGTTTCATGGTTATTATATGAATGTTTTAATTAATATTTTATGTTATGTTCAACAGACGACGATGATTCAGAAGAGCCAGTTGGTTCTTTAGAGAGTCTGCCTCCAGCTTCCTCCCAATACGCCGCTCGAGTCTGAGGCTCCTCCACAGGATGCAGGGTTTCAAATCATGACTGAAACCTTGGATCAGACTCTCGGGAGGCGCCCGGGGACATATTGTCGAGGGATGGGGAATGCCAGGCGGTGGCCACCTCAGCCCCGTGAATCATCGCAGTCAACCAGTCAGGTGACTGCTTTGACAGGAGAGGTGGCCGAGCTCAAGGGTCATTTGTCACATCTTCTACTATTTTTTAGTTTCTTCTCTCTGTCTAATTGGTGATTAGGTAAAGAGGGTAAACTAAAACCCTAATGGACAGAACGGATAAGAAAGAAATAGACAACAAAGGATTCCTAACCAATATGTGACTAGCCAATTTCTAGTCACAAACCTATGAATGCAGAATAACCAAAACATATACATTCAATCAAAATTCTCATACCCCTGCAGATCTAGAAGAAGACTACGTGACAACCTATGCACTCAAAAGGACCTGTTAATCTAGGCATCAACTAGAGTGATAGGTGTGTGAGAATCATTTAACAACATTTCAGCAACAGGTAGGTATAGTATGACAAGCCATAACAGTAAGAACAACACAGTTGAAATGTTTAACCAGAAATCCGCCACTAGGAAATCCTGGGGTCATCGATCAGACAGGCAATCCACTAACAAGAAGAAACAGTTCCAGAGATCAATAGATACATCTCAAGTTTCCTAGTTCTATAAAGGAGCAGCTATACCTCTCCAAGCTATCTTCTTCTTCTAGAGCAACGTTACTTGCAGCTAGTCTATCACGACAATGGCAACTTCATCCTTCAGCTCAATCATCTCATGGCACCAGCAGCACAACACTACTCAACCAAATGCAGTGATGAAATATAGATTTAAGAAAGGATCAATTTTCTAAAGAAATCATTCTCGGAGAAAATCAATCTCAAGATCTCTACTCTAGATCTTGAATGATATATATGTTTTAGTACATCTAGACGCAGATTTCAGTGAGCACAAGCAGATTTTATGAAAAACTGGTTTTTCCTAAAATCTCATAAATGCAACCTCACCACCCTCACAAAGAAAATGATTGTGCCTTCAAACATTCCAAAAGTGCAAGTTGTATTTTCTAAGCAGGTGACGGCTCCTTAAAACTATTGCCTCCTTATAGCAAGGGGAAGGAAAGGCTGCCCTAGGATAAAAGAAACATATGTCAACAGTGTATTGGCTATCAAACAAGACAGAGAATTTTATGGACAGAGAAGCAAAGGCTGGCAGAAACAGGTAAAATTGTACCATTGGGATGATAGATCGTTCAGGTGGACCATAAGCACGGAATGAAATGAAATGCATGATTTTACCTTTATTGAGTAACCCCAAAGCCGCTTTGTTGGGGACTAGCCAATCAAGACAGTCTTTCCTGTGCGGACCACAATAAGCCAAAAACCTAAAATTGATCTAATCTTTTTGAGCAAGCTTATTACAAAAAGTTAAACAGAATGTCAAGGAAAGCTAAAAACTAATTAATTAAATCTTTACACTCTGGAATATCAGTTTTTAAAAAAGGTTTAATATCACAAAACGTCCCTAAAGTTTACGAAACTATCAGATTGCATCCTTAATGTTTTTTTTTTTGGTGTCATTCGTGATCCTCAAGGTTAGTATGTGTGATCACAAATGGTCCCTGCCGTTTGGTTCCGTCAAAAACTCTCTGTTCATTTCCGACGTCGCACATATATATATATATCACAAAACATCCCTAAGGTTCACGCACCTATCAGAAAGGATTTGTTCTCCAATATTTCAACCCCTTCAGGATCCTGGTCGTGTTCTGTTGTTGCATCTTCCAACCATGTACATCTGCGCTACTATATACCGCAGTTCAAACATGTGGTTCAACAACTACTCCATAGTTCTTTTAGAAGTGAAAAGTAATATTGTAACAAATAATGGCTAAGAATTTTATTAGAATACAAAATTATGAACTTGTTCACTGCATTACCTCTTCCAACGACTTGGACATAAAAATCCGACTCCACGCAAGTCCCCAATTGAAAGCTAAAGAGATCAAGAAACCACAAAACCATAAATTAAGTTCAGATCACTACTACAAAAAATACTTTGCGTGACGAAATAAGTTTGTTGCGCAAAGTACAATTTCGTCGCGCAAGTTCTATCGTACAAAGATCGTAAAGAAAGGGTTTGCGCGACCAAAATTATTCTTTGTCGCGCAAAGCCACTTTGCGCGACGAATTATAACAACTTTGGCGACGAATCATAACCACTTTGCGCGACGACTCTTCACCACTTTGCGCGACGAATACTAACCACTTTGCGCGACGAATATTAACCCAAAGATGCAATGTTTTCGAAATTGCTCCTAAAGTGAATGGAAAGAGCTTCAGCTTGTGTTTTACTATTAGATGGCTTGAGTGAACTGAAATAACCTTCCAAGTGATGGGCATGTGGTCAAAACTCCACAGGAATTGGGGGAATGGACATGAATTGAAACATGTCCTTCAATTGCTCCGAATTGAAACTACAATGATAAAATTGAAATTATGGAAACCAAAGTGCCAAAAAAATGAAGGCTTCTATTTGTGTTCCTATTTGAGCTTACTCATTGACCATTAACAAAACAAAATTTAAAACTCACTCACTTAGCCCAAAACAAAAATAGACCATTTACCATATTAAAGTTTTTTTTATAAATAATTATTATCACTATATACTAATTTTTCTTAAATTAAAATTGGGCATGAGTACGCAATTTGTGCATGTGACAATCTCTTCAATTCTCAATCCCAAAAATTTGTAAGCGTCATAGAGTCAGGCCCACTGTTTCTTCGAGCCCTAAGCCCAATTGACGCAACTATCATGCCCAAATGACTAAAATACCCATATACCCAACTTTAATTCACAAATCAATATTCACTAGCCAGCCACAAACAGACCCACGATAGAGGAATTAATCGGAGAAAGAAATCACCAGTGAGAGCGCACTTCATTTACGCTCGCCAATTTACCCTTTTTCTAATTTGATATGTAAAGTCTTTTGTAGAAGGAATATATTTTTGAAATATAAAAATAAGAAGTAATGGAAGTTTTATAATAAAAATACCCACACGTTACTTTTATTCTTTTATTTCATATTACTTAAGTCATCTTGTTTTAGAAGTCTAATTAATAAAGGAAATTTCTTAGTATTTTATTTTGAAAGTTTCCCTAAATTCTTTGGAAAACAAAAGGTTTCCTAAATTTAAGAACGGGACTGATGTATTAAGGGATTTTTCTTTGGCTTAAAAAAAATTCATAAAATCAGTATTTAATAGCCCGACAGACAGACTTCGTTATTTTACCTTTTTTTAATATTAAAAAAGGTATGTATGTTTTTCCAATGAGTATGTATGTTTTTCCTTTTTCCTTTAAATTAAGGGTTTGTAGTACGCGATACGTCACTTTTAGTTCCTATAGTAGAATTTGATTTTATAAAATATCCTAGTTCTATTTGATTTGAAATTATGTTTGAGTTCGTTGCTCCATTTGGTTAATTGGGTGTATTTCTCAACAAAATTTGTGTGTTGTACTTCATTTATCTTTTATAAATTTCTACTTCTTTTTTATTGTTTGAGCTTTTCGTATTACCGTACAACGAGTGTTCTTTTATCGTACAATGTGGCATGTTATATTTGTTAAATTATGAGACCACACATAAAGATACAAATGAATGCACCTAATGATCACAATGTCTACTTATTCTTACCTCTCTCTAATAATCCCAAAAATTTATAAGCATCACAGAGTCAGGCCCACTGTTGTTCGAGCCCTAATCCCTATTGACACACAACTATCAGCCCCAAAAAACTAAAATATTTAGGAGGATGACCAGCCATGCCAATTGTTCGACGGGAGAGCTTGTGATTTACATCAGTTAAGGACTTTTCATTAGATTACACAATAGAAAAATTGCGCAAGAGAAAGCACTGAACTTTTGCCAAATGTGATTTTGATTTCGATAGAAGAAAAGATACTGAAGCATTTGCAATGTAATGTTTTGATTCTTAAGTGTGTTTATTCGCGTGGCTAATTTCTGTTTCTTTTATGGTTTACTTTCTTTTTTGACAGTACATTGGGTTGGTGTGAGATATTAACCAATTGATCAATGGATGATGGATTTGTCTCAATAATATGATATTCCATTAAGAATTTTTAATGGGGTTACTTTCTGGACGTGAAATGAATATATAATCTACACACACTTTCCTCTCCGAATTCGTGTGTTTTGAATTCTATGGTGCCTTAACTGTTACTAGAAACATAATCTGATTTTTAATGATGTTGAAACCAAACAAAAATATTCCAATTTGCATGAACATATTTCTGCGTATACACCAATGAATTTTGTATATGCATGAGCATATTTCTGTCTAGATTATGGTGAAGAACCCATTAAGAAAGAAGTTGTAGGTTTGCTGCTTTGTTCATGAATTCTACTGAGTATTTCACTTCCTCTGTTTGGTTATGCATTGCAATTTGGGTGTCATAATGTTTCAGAAATGAGTGTAATGTTGGAAATCGAAAACTCTAATTCCTAATTCATAAATGCCACACAAAATTAATTAGTCAGATTTAAATTTCAATTCAAATCTATATGTACTAAATGACTTACTTCATTATCATGTTGATTGGTTATATGATGACGAGCATTGCATATAGTTCATATATATTTGACAGTTTATATATAAATATTGAAAATTTGACTCTTCCCCTTCAAATTAATATTTTCTTACCTACAACCCATCATTTTATTTTTCTATAAATAAAACCCGATTTTTATAAGGAAAAATCGATGACTAGGATCCAACTCATCAAGTTTCCTAATCAACCTTAATGTGTTAAATGTTATATTTTTTAAATTCCTATAATAACCTTAATTACATTTTTAACGTGATTTGTTTAAGAAATTAGCTGCAATTCAATGCCGATTAATTGTATTTCAATTTTGCATATATTCCAAGGATTTAATGGGTCAATTTTTTCCTTATTTTTAAAAAATGTAATTACTGCCGTATGGTTTGAATATACTCGTTGTTCCTATAAAACAATACAAGAATATATTCGTTTTTCTTTTCAAATTTGACTACTTGATCATTTCATATTTTAATTTTCAAATTGATAGCTTATTTATTTCCTTTTATTTATACCAATTTCCAAATTCAATAATTGTTATGGTTTTTGAAATTAATTTGTTCAAAGGGAAATAACATGTTATTCTCTATTTGACCCTTATTGTCATGTTTGGTACGCCTCAATGGACTGGACTGGGTTAAATAGCACTCGAAATCCTTGTTTGGTAAGAGCCGAGACTAACTTAAATGAGGCTGTATAGTCCAATAGTCAAAAAAACACCTCACTTGCTCGTCTAATACAATGAGCTTGAAAAGTGGTTCGCTAAATAGCACGCTTGCTAAATAGAACGCATGAGTCCGGCGCCTCTCTTTAGAAAATATCAGAATTTTATTTGTTTTCTTTTAATTATTGTTTTAGATCTTTGAATGGTTTTTTTTTGTTTTTTTTGTTTTTTGCAGCATTTATTTTTTTTAGATAAAAATCATTAAAATATTACAATAATTTTTTTGATATTGCATTTGGAAAATCAAACTATAGTAATTTACAAATGTTTGATTTTTTTTTTAATATTGAAACAAGTTTAATAATTCATGATGTGATGCTTTCTTTATCGCAAGCAATTTTTACCTTGTCAAATTATATTTTTCAGTTTGAAATCAAAAGTCAAATATACACAAATTATATATATATATTGCCAGATATTGTTATAAATCTTTGAATTGGGTTTCTTTGTAGCATTTGTTTATCTTTTAGGTCAAAAAACCTAATTAAATTTAAATATTATAAGAATTATTTTTTCGTTCGACACATCACCAAACATAGGTCTTCACTATTTTTACAATCTGCAACATCAAATGTAAGTCAGTACTTAATCTAGCTTAGGCCAATCCAAGACAGTCCCAGAATTAAGTCCAGTCTATGACAGTCCGTCGTGCCACACGACCCCTATGTGTTTAGGTACATGAATTTACCTACATTTTTTCTTAGCAACCTATGCCTCTAGGTAGGTAAATTAATATACAACCAACTAAGGTGCTACTTTTTTTTTAGCTACCTATGCCTCTAGGTAGGTAAATTAATATACAACAAAGTAAGGTAAATCCTTAGGGAAAAAAAACTATGGGTAAATAATTTACCTATACGCATTTATAGGGATTTTTACCTATGGGTAAATAATGTACCTATATTTTCTATAAATTATTGTGTACCTATTTTTTAATTTGTGAAAAATGTACGGAAATTTCAATTACAAAGTAACTGACCTAGTTTTTAATTTTTTTTGTGGTAAATAATATACCTATATTTTTATACGTATATATTTATATTTATATTTTTCATAGTTACATTATTGGATATGTAATTTACATAATTTTTTTTTTTTTTTTGCAATTTTAAGGGGCGAAATGTTAGAGGGAATGACAACCAAAAGAAATGGGGCGATTGATATGCTATTAATAGGGAGTATTAATTACAATTATAGCAGTTATTGAAATGCTTGAAATAAATTATAAATAAAATATGAAGTTTGGTGCCAACGATGTAAAACATAGGAATACTATGACCTCTTATATCCTACTGGTCATTTAAGTTTGCAATTGGGTTTTACACATAGATTTATAGAGTGATAGGTATATGTCTAGGAAATAGAAAATGTAGGGACCCATATTGGACAAGCCCTAAATTTTTTCATATTAAATTTTATAAATTTTATTTATGATTTGCATGCTAGTTGATAATAATTTGTATTTTTTTTTTAAATGTTGTTACTGCACACATTATTTGTTGTAGAGAATTGCATGCTGAGTTGGAGTGTTCTTGGTAATTATTGCTTCACATTTCAAACAATACTTTACATGAAGAATACGACCTCGCTTATATCTTATGAGCCTCCATTTATTTTCAATAATTTGCATTTTCAACTTAATTCAATTCAGCCATTTCATAGTTTTCTATTTACACAACTTGTTCTCATACGTTCATTTTCTTTTAAATTTATGATCAATATTTTAGTTTCAATTTACATTTATTCGTTAATTTATTTTATTCATTATTTTATTCATTTTTTATTATTTAGTTGCACAGGTTATTTTTCGTGTCAACTATCTAGTTATTCTTTCTATCCTCTTCCCTCAGTCCAGACAGTAATATCAATTCTTTATAATTCCGCAATTAACTAGTTAAAAATCCTTTTTAATCTAGTTCTTCTAGGTTATAGGTCCTAGTCCCCATTTGTGTGTGTATATATATATATATATATATGTATATTTGTTTTTTGGTTTTTGGAAAAGATGCCTTTATTAGAACACCATAACAGTATTCAGCGGAGAGGATGAAAACATCCGAAACCAAACGTGAAAACTAGGAACAAGAGAGTGATCTTAAAAATTATCGCAGCCTGAAACAATCACAAAGAAACAAAAAAAGAAAAAAGAAGATTACTGCCTAAAACAATGCATTAGTGGAATCCAGTGATGGAGCAACAGTGGCCTCGTTAAAACCTTGCCTTTAAAAATCCCCAAATGGTGGAAAATCTAATCAAGGAAAAATAGTACCACTGTAAAGCTTGCTCATCAAACAATAACCAAACAAGCAAAACTTTTGGGCCAGTGGAAAAAACAAAAATAAATGCTACAAAAATCGACCCAACAAAGCCCAATCCATGAATGAGTTGCAAGACCAACTACATCGATTTAGAACATCCGAAACCAAACATGAAAACTAGGAACAAGAGTGTGATCTTAAAAAGAATCGCGGCTTGAAACAATCACAAAGAAACAAAAAAAGAAAAAAGAAGATTACTGCCTAAAACAATGCATTAGTGGAATCCAGTGATGGAGCAACAGTGGCCTCGTTAAAACCTTGCCTTTAAAAACCCCCAAATGGAGGAAAATCTAATCAAGGAAAAATAGTACCACTGTAAAGCTTGCTCATCAAACAATAACCAAACAAGCAAAACTTTTGGGCCAGTGGACAAAACAAAAATAAATGCTACAAAAATCAACCCAACAAAGTGTTCGGTTCATTTTTACACATGATTTTTCATGTTATTCACCCTTTTATTTTGAGTTAGTTCTTGACATTTTATAGCTTTTTACTTCCTTTTTGTGTTTTCTTAGATTTTACCTTGGTTGGAATGAAAATGAGCTAAAAGTGCATTATTTGTTATAAATTCTGTTTTTGTTCATTTTCGTAGGTCAATTTTTGGCCTTGGATCAGCATGCTCCAGTGCTCGAATGAGGTGAAGATATTCATGAGACTTGTTCCAATGGATGTTAACTACAACATATCCAAATTTGAGCTCCATTGGACAAGTATTGCCCATCCAACAAATCCAGCATGTTACCACAACTCTGGAAATCCGAATTTGGCCAGCTTTTACCTCCAATGTGTCATCTTGATTCTTCTTGTTACCAAAACTCTTGGTAACAAGAAATTACCTTAGTAAATGAGATATTTTCTGAAGCAATTGGCATCTTTGTGAAGACAAGGCTTCATAATTTGCAAGGGGACAAGAAGACAATGGGTGAAGACTTTGGCAATAGAATACTAAAAGTAAAAGCTGGAAAGGAGGAGAGAGGGAAGCAAAGGGAATTGCAATCTGATTTGGATGAGCTATTGAACGTGGGGGAAGGATTCATTCTATTATTCTACACATTGGGAGCAGATTTTGGAGCTGGAGATGAACCTTGGAGCTAGGGAGCTCAAGGAGGAAGACAAGGGCAACAAAGCAAGGAGTGGAAGAGATTTCCACCATTGAAGACCTTGAGCTCCCATGTTTACAAAATCTGTAACTTCTTTCTAGTTTTGTTTTGAGTTTGTATTTGGAATAAGTATGAGCAACTAAACTCCATAGCTAGGGCTTAGGTTGAAGCCCTAAACATGATTACCTTATTGTTTTGATGCTTGAGTGTATGAATTTCTGGATATTGTTGATGAATTCCAATTCACCAAATTAATCTATCCTTGATGTGTGTTTTTCCTTGGTTGGCCATCTTTGAAAGCATGCTTCTTGAGATTGTTGGGATTATGTGTATCTTCATGTTATCCTAAGCAATAAATGGATGAAGTAAGAATCATCCATGTGAATTGGTTTCTTGAATACCTAATGTAAACACCATGCTATTAGGATTATTGTGATGTTCATATTCTCTTTGAACTTAATGGGTTTTCCTTGTAATTGAATCGAAGTACGAACCATACCTAGGTTCGGTTATGGGGAGGGCACAAGTATTGTAGCACGAACCATGCACTTTACGTATGTTAGAGAGAATCAATGCGTCTTGAGCCACGACCCATGGTCTTGATTGCGAACATCTTCATCAACACGTTTAGAGTTCATCACTTCAGTATTCATGAACATAGGTAGAATTGTTTATGGTGGATTCCGAAACCCTAGTGTTTGTTACATTTTAATTCAACTTTTTGATAATTCATCTATGCTATTCTCATTTAAATTCAAAGTCCATTTACTTTCATGCAATAGAAATAGGTCACTTGAAACAAATCAAAACCCCCCCCCCCCAAAATGTGTGTGTGAGTTGTGTGTTCTACACGTTATGTGTCTTTGTTACTGAATTTTATTTGTTTCTGTAATTGTTTTGGACTTTTGGTCCGCTTTGTGTTCTTGCATTTTCTGTGCTGAATCCAACCGTATAAAGAACGTGAATTTTGGACGTACGGTTGGAAAGTTATAGGTCAAAAACTGGACAGAGGTCGAAACTGAAAAACGATTCTGTGCAAAAGCGACCGGTCGCACTGTTTCTAACGACTGGTCGCTCTTCACAAATTTCACAAATTTCGATTCTGTGCAAAAAAGACCGGTCTCACTGTTCATACGACTGTTCACACACGTTCACAGGTGATAAAGTGGTGATAAAATGGCGATAGAAAATGCTATTTGTGTTTTTGTTTAGTTTTCTTGTGTTGTTTCATTTCTTTTACACTTCTTTACTCATTTTTAGTTTCCATTTTGCATTTGTGCATTTGTGGTGTGTCAATTAAGTGTTCTTTACGTACTCAAATTAGAACTTATAGGAAGCCGACAAGTTCTTCGTGGGATTGACCCCGTACTTACATAATCTATACTTCATTAGATTCGTGCACTTGCGGGTATTTTTAATTGGTTGTTTGCACATTAATTTGTGTCCTTTTAGGAATGCAACAATTTTTGGCGCCGTTGCCGGGAACTGGCACGGCTGCTTATCTGTTTTGTTTGAGTATGTTTAGAGTACTTAGTTTTATTTTTGTTTATTGATTGTTGTTTCATTTTATCTTGATTTGTTTTTGTTTCTTTTTCTTACAGGAACATCCAAGGAGTCACCTCCACCATCACCAATGGCAGCCGCAACTGAAATTGTGGAACTTACTATGCAAGAATACTCCAATAAATTTGGGATGGAGAGCGCAAATGCATTTGGCTCATTTCAGAATGAGTTGACCATGAATGAATATTTCCAACAAACATACAATCCGGAGTGGAGAAATCATTCGAACTTTTGTGGACCGACAATCCAAATTTTCAACAATGGCCATATCAACCATATCAAGGCCAACATAATACTTGTCCACCTCATGGTCAACCTCAACATTACACTCCACCACAATCTCACCAACAACCTCAAGGACCGACTCTGGAAGAACTTGTTGCTTCAATGGCTAGAAACACAGATAGTTTCTTCAGTGAGACAAAAAGCTACATGCAGAGGAATGACGCCCCCATGCATAAGAGAGATAATGCCATAGCCAATCTAGAAAATCAAGTGGGGCAAATTGCTACAGCTTTGAGTCAAAGGGAAGTTGGGATGATGCCTAGCCAAACAGTGATACCAACCGGGCATGAGCATGTTCAAGCAATTATCTTGAGTCCTGGTAAGGTAATTTGTGAGGTTGATAATTCTGAAAATCTGATTCAAAATGATGATGAGATGCAGGTTGAACAAGTGACTGAGCCTAAGGAAAAGGATGAAATCAACATGAAGGAAAATAAACAAGCAGCATCCTCACCTGAGTGGATCCCAAAGCATGAAATTGCAAGAAGGGCAAGAAAGGAGAAGGTATGTCGTGAACCTACTGATGAAGATATCTTACGTGCTCCTTTTCCTCACAAGCTTATGAGTTTCAAAAAAATTCAACATGCCAAGGACATATTGGAAATCTTCGAAAAAGTGCAAATCAACATTCCTTTCTTGGATGCAAACAAACTCAAGGAATACGAAACTGTTGCATTAACGGAAGATGTTTCTGCTGTTTTGCAAAAGAAGCTTCCTCCCAATTTACAAGATCCAGGAAGTTTCATAATTCCTTGTATAATTGGTGATAAATTGTTTGAAAAACCTTTAATTGATTTAGGTGCTTCAATTAATCTAATGCCTTATTCTGTTTTTGAAGTACTAAAGGAAGACAAGCTGAACATCCATGTTCCAAGCACCAATCACATGTTCAATGCCATCCTTTCTACTCAAATGAGAAGGCCACCCAATCCTAAATATATGCCTCATCCATCTAATCTACGTATTGAAGAGCGCTTAAAATTACTTTTGAAATCTACTCACGCGCATAAAAAGAAAAGAATACGAAAGGGGTTGATTAGATGGCTGTTGCATTCCTAAGAGGACACAAATTAATGTGCAAACAACCAATTAAAAATACCCGCAAGTGCACGAATCTATTGAAGTATAGATTATGTAAGTACGGGTTCGATCCCATGAAGAACTTGTCGGCTTCCTATAAGTTCTAATTTGAGTACGTAAAGAACACTTAATTGACACACCACAAATGCACAAATGCAAAATAGAAATTAAAAATGAGTAAAGAAATGTAAAAGAAACAAACAAAAAAAAAACAAAAAAAAATGTGCTGTGAACAGGACCAGCAACCGGTCGTTGGATGTTGAGCGACCGGTCGTTTTTGCACAGAATCGAAATTTTAGAATTATATGACGAGCGACCGGCCGTTTGATACTTGCGACCGGTCGTGAACAGTGACTAGCGACCGGTCGTTGGTTAAAGCGACCGGTCGTTTTTGCACAGAATCGAAATTTGAGAATTGTGTGTTGAGCGACCGGTCGTTGAGACACTAGCGACCGGTCGTTTCTTCACAGAATCGTTTTTTCTCTGTTTTTCAATTCCGACCTCTGTTCAGGTTTCGACCTATAACTTTCCAACCGTACGTCCAAAATTCACGTTCTTTATACGGTTGGATTCAGCACAGAAAATTCAAGAACACAGCACAGACCAAAAGTCCAAAACAATTACGGAAACAAATAAAATTCAGTAACAAAAACACATAACGTGTCGAACACGCAACTCACACACACATTTGGGGGGGGGGGGGTTGATTTGGTTCAAGTGATCTATTTCTATTGCATGTAAGTAAATGGACTTCGAATTTAAATGAGAATGACAGAGATGAATTATCAAGATGTGAAATTAAAATGTAACAAACACTAGGGTTTCGGAATCCACCCTAAACAATTCTACCTAAGTTCATGAATACTCAAGTGATGAACTCTAAACGTGTTGATGAAGATGTTCGCAATCAAGACCATGGGTCGTGACTCAAGACGCAATGATTCTCTCTAATATACGTAAAGTGCATGGTTCGTGCTACAATACTTGTGCCCTCCCCATAACCGAACCTAGGTATGGTTCGTACTTCGATTCAATTACAAGGAAAACTCATTAAGTTCAAAGAGAATATGAACATCACAATAATCCTAATAGCATGGTGTTTACATTAGGTATTCAAGAAACCAATTCACATGGATGATTCTTACTTCATCCATTTATTGCTTAGGATAACATGAAGATACACATAATCCCAACAATCTCAAGAAGCATGCTTTCAAAGATGGCCAACCAAGGAAAAACACACATCAAGGATAGATTAATTTGGTGAATTGGAATTCATCAACAATATCCAGAAATTCATACACTCAAGCATCAAAACAATAAGGTAATCATGTTTAGGGCTTCAACCTAAGCCCTAGCTATGGAGTTTAGTTGCTCATACTTATTCCAAATACAAACTCAAAATAAAGTTAGAAAGAGTTTACAGATTTTCAGAAAATGATGAAAGCTTCAAGATCATCAATGGTGGAAGTCTTCTTCTCCACTTTTCTTGGCTGCACCTTGGCTTTCTCCAAGCTCCAAACTCTCCAAAATCTGCTCTCTATGTGTAGAATGATAGATTCAATAGGCTACCCACGTTCAAAGGCTCTCCCACTTCAGATTGCATTCCCTCTCTCCTCCTTTCCAGCTTTTACCTTTCAATATAAAACTACCACCTTTGATAAAGCCTTAGCCCATTGTCCCCTTGCCATGATGAAACCTCACAAAGATGCCAAATGCTTCAGAAAATATCTCATTTACAAAGGTAATTTCTCGTTACCAAGAGTTATGGTAACAAGAAAATCAAGATGACACAAAGGAGGTAAAAGCTGGCCAAATTCGGATTTACAGAGTTATGGTAACATGCTGGATTGGTTGGATGGGCAATACTTGTCCAATGGAGCTCAAATTTGGATATGTTATAGTTAACATCCATTGGAACAAGTCTCATGAAGATCATGACCTCATCCGAGCACCAGAGCATGTTGATCCCAGGCCACGAAGTTGACCTACGAAAATGAACAAAAACAGAATTTATAACAAATAATGCACTTTTAGCTCATTTTCAGTCTAACCAAGGTAAAATCTAAGAAAACACAAAAAGGAAGTAAAAAGCTATAAAATGTCAAGAACTAACTCAAAATAAAAGGTGAATAACATGAAAAATCATGTGTAAAAATGAACCGAACAATGGCAAAGGGATTTGAAGAAACTTCATGATCGGCACAAGGAGGCGATTGAGCCCCCCAAGTAACCTTAGTATGTTGGAAGTCCGGCAAAAGACTTTAAACTTAGCGCTTCTTGGGAGGCAACCCAAAGTGAACAGAAGGAGTTTGATGTCGCCCTAATCACTTCAAAGTGGAGTTTCTCTAGACTCAAATTTTTTATTTATTTTATTTTATTTTATTTTATTTTGAGTTAGGGTTACAATTTTCCAACCAAGGTAATTTCAAATTTCTTGTTGTTTCTCTTTGTTTTTCTTACTCTTTTGCTTTCCTTTACTTGTTTGTGTTTCTAATTTGTTGTTAAGTTTGGAAAGTAGATTGCTTTATGATTGCACACTCAGAAATTTGGCTCAAATGCTTATTTCATTCCATAACATGTGATTACAAATATAAACTTGAAAATGCATACATAAATTTCTGAATCACATGTTTCTTTTGCATTCTGGGCCACCTGAGGCTTCTGCTAATTGCCTCTTTCTGCTCGCACTTGTAGAATCTGCAGCAGCTCTACATGGCCCTCAACTTTCCTCTCAGTGTTTCCACTTGCTGATTGGCGCAGTGGAGCAACTTCTCCAGGTCCGCCACCTGAGCTTTCAGGGTCGCCACCTCCTCAGTCAGTGCTCTGCACTCTCGTGTTCTCGCTTTTAGGCGCATGCCCAAATTTGTGGCCGAGACCGCGTTGAGCACGGTTAAGTTGTGGGACTCGTCCACTGCCATCCTGCCAGACCTCTGCGCCACATGCAGATGATCTCCAACTGTAAGTCTCCGACAGTCATGTCTTCCGGCAATCCTGCCCCTGCATGGCACCACCTCAGAGAAGTTTGAGGCCGAGCCATGATGGTATGAGGAGTTTGGGAAGATAGGGTTTGGAGGAGCCCTTATCTGGGAATTTGGTGGTGCAAGCGACGGCTCAAGGTTGAGGTCATCAACGTGCATATCTGAGGATGCCATTGA
The DNA here is from genome assembly GCA_018703695.1 of Prunus fruticosa. NCBI lineage: Eukaryota > Viridiplantae > Streptophyta > Magnoliopsida > Rosales > Rosaceae > Prunus > Prunus fruticosa. The sequence goes on from CM031918.1 coordinate 7,838,294, forward strand.
TTTTTATGTCTGGACTTTTTGATGGTTTTTGTTGAGTTTACAGGATGAAATGTAAGGTACTCCTCCTTTCAACCGAGAAGTTGTTTAAATAGACATATGCTCATAAGGGAGCCGACACCACTCTGCATTTCCTGAGCAATTTGCGGTTGCGTCCAGTCAAAAGGGAAGCATTTCTCCTTTCCTTTTACTTTCTTTTCCTCCCTTTTTCTGTGCATTGTGTTTTGATTTCTTTTTAGTTTGTCGTTTTTGTTTTATTTCAGTTGGGGAACCATGATTTGTTTCTTTTTCGTTTGTCTCATTCCCTTTATTTCGTTTGGGAAGTGTGTTTTTCCCTTTCGGCTGTCATCTTTGTTTTGTTTGGGAAGTGTGCTACTCTTTCTTTTGCAACTTAATTTCTTTTATTTCTGAAAAAAAAAAAAGAGTGAAACAAAATGAAAATGAAAAATACACGGAAAGGGCAAAGACAAACAGGCACACCAATAATACATTAGAAATCATTCTTTCACAGTGCTCGGTGTCTCAACCATAGGACCTTTGAGTTTAGCCCTATGGCTATCCTCTTCCGGGGCTTCAGGTGCAGTCTCTTGGGGCTCATCACTCGAGCTCCCAAAGATTGCACTCTTAGCTTGAGCGTAACCACTCTCGCAATCTGTTTTCTTGCGCTTACCCGGTCGGTCTAGGTCCTCCAGCTGCTTTCTCATGTCATGGGCGTAAACACTTACCATCTTTGAGAGATTTTTGTTCTCTTCTCGCAGCGCCTCCAGCTGTGTCGATTCACCTCCACTATCCTTGCCCTTTCCCTTTTTAAACTTTTGATAATACTCTGGCACTCTTCAACCACACTTCGCTCTCGCCGCCAACTGACCTCTTAGCACCTCCACCTCATGGGACTTCGCAATTAGGCGATGACCCACACTTGCGACTGTTGCGGTGCTTTGCACGCTTAGTGCCAGAGCATCGCTCACGACCCGGTTGTCATCCCTTTCTCCCAGCACCCGTATATCCTTGGGAGTCACTAGATTTCTAGCAACTCCAAGGGCAACATCGTTGTCCAGGAGTATTGAGTCATTCACTGTCACGTGCCCCCGTGTAGAGGCAAAGTAGGGCATCCACACTGGTGCCACTGCTTGGCCTCCGAGTCTGAGTCGGTGGAGCTAGGTTGAGATCCAACGAGAATGGGTAGGAAGAGGCCATTCGAACTTTCTGTTCTTTTGTCTTTCTTTTCTCTTTTGTGTGTTTCTGAGTTTGTGTGTTTTTTTCCCCAACTCTTTCTCTTCTTCTTTTATAGAGTTAGTTTCTACGTAACCCTAGCCACTGTGCTTCTGCGTTTTGCGCGACCCTTACGGCCTATCCCCTTAGGTCACCTCACCTGTTCCCCAACCCCTTTAATTGCATTTCTGCCTTTCAGCGCTTTCAAGAAACAAAAGTCGTCTCGCCTTCCTACGAAGCCAATAATTCTAGCTTGGGAATGTGAGAGGGACCTCTGCACGAGACATGTCCCTCGCTTTATTTCCCGTGACTCACAGGAGCCAAGACATCAGGACCCACTTTTTTTTTTCTTTTTCAGAGTTCTCGCTCTTTGTGCTTCTGACTTGGTTTCTTTGTTTTATATACTTTCTTCGCTTTTGGGCTTTCGTTTGGGTTGGGCTTTCATTTTGGTTTGTGCGTTTCTTTGGGTTTGATTTCTGCATGTTAGAGACGTTGTTAGGGCTTACTGTTTTATTTGTTTTTGCTTGGTTTCATTTTTGTTTTGTTTTGCAACTGTGTTGTAGTTTAATTACTTGTTTGTTTGTTGTTAATTATTTCATTGATTTTATCCCTTTATTTCTTGTTATAACGTTGTTGATGCCTAAGTTCTTTAACATTGAGGACAATGTTTATTTCTAAGTTTGGGAAGGGATAGCAAGTCTTTTTTGTTTCACTTAAATTCTTGCTTTCTTTTATTTTGTTTTCTTTTTCAGTTTTAAGTCTTTTTGTTTTCAAGTCACTTTCTGGACATATATGATGAGATTGTGATGAATGTTTACATGACTTGATTGAAAATGCTAAAAAATAATAATAATAAATAAATAAATAATTTGTTATTCACTAAATGGCATCGTTCTAGCATGATATGTTCGACCTCCTATGCACATGCCATTTGTTTCATAATTCTCTAGTTGAGGGACTTGCATGATCCAAAGAATTGTATCAAGCATGAATTAGACTTGTATAACCATATAATGTGAGCTTTGAGCCTTGTGCTTCAATTCATGAGTGTTATTCACGTATTCTTTTTTCTTGTCATCCGAGTTGTTGATTGATCTCATTATTCATTGATTTGGTTGAGCACTTAAAAGACATTCACTCTTGTGCAATTTGATTACATGACATTTGAGAAATGATATTAAGGCCCTCTTTGGATCGTTTGTGCCTTTCAAGCTAACCGTATGCACGCTTAAGCATGATTTTCCATTGTTAACCACCTTGAGCCTTTATGTAAGCCTTTTCTTTCAAGTAACCAATTATTACTTCTAGCCTTAGCCTGAAAAACAAGAATTTACCTTTCTAAGGAACTCATGAGCTTTAATTTAGATGTGTTTTTCATGCTAAGTTTGGGAAGTTTGTTCGGTTTCAAAAAAAAAATAAAAAATAAATAAAAAAATAAGAAGAGTACTTCACTCAAAAGGTGAAAGAAAAGAGAAAAGTTGTGGTTATTTGGCAATGAATTCAATTCCATGTTTCTTGGTTGGCCAAATTAAATTAATTAAATTTTTTTTTTAAAATGTAATTCTCAAGCGTGATGTTACAAAGTCTTTTAGTCAACGATTATATCCTCTTACATTGTGAGTTCCTTGGACTTTGTTGTATCCATTTCCTTCATTTCTCACTCACCTTACACCCTTAGCCCCATTACAACCTATAATAAAGACCTAAATTGATCCTAAATATCATGTGGTTGAATTGCACACGTTCTTCTTCTTTTAAGTGTTTAGCATCCTTCTTGAGATCATATTCATGCATGTTTTTCAGCTTGCTAATTTTGAGTTAAGTCCTTTATGGTTTAACCCTATTCTCATATTTACTATTGAGTGATGCATTGTGACCCTCTTCCGAGTGATTCATTTGTGAGATGACAACTCTGGTGAGATTTGAAGTTACATTTGTGCTTTGTATGATTTTTGAAGTTGTGTGAAAACTGAAATTGGAGAATGAGTTCCATTTGGCCATCACACTACTACACTTGAGCATGTTGTGTTCTGAACTTTGCCGCCTTGTGAATAATGTCTAAACTGAGTTTTTCTTGTGAAAACTTTTGAGTCGTTTGCATGAGTCGCTCTCTCTTTAGAAAGTGTTCGGAAAGTTTTGTTTCGAGTCTTGTTTTAATTTCTGTTTTGCTCGAGGACTAGCAAAAGATAAGTTTGGGAAGTTTGTTCGGTTCATTTTTACACATGATTTTTCATGTTATTCACCCTTTTATTTTGAGTTAGTTCTTGACATTTTATAGCTTTTTACTTCCTTTTTGTGTTTTCTTAGATTTTACCTTGGTTGGAATGAAAATGAGCTAAAAGTGCTTTATTTGTTATAAAATATGTTTTTGTTCATTTTCGTAGGCCAAATTCTTGGCCTTGGATCAGAATTCTCCAGTGCTCGGATGAGGTGAAGATCTTCTTGAGACTTGTTCCAATGGATGTTAACCATAACTCTTGGTAACAAGAAATTACCTTAGTAAATGAGATATTTTCTGAAGCAATTGGCATCTTTGTGAAGACAAGGCTTCATAATTTGCAAGGGGACAAGAAGACAATGGGTGAAGACTTTGGCAATAGAATACTAAAAGTAAAAGTTGGAAAGGAGGAGAGAGGGAAGCAAAGGGAATTGCAATCTGATTTGGATGAGCTATTGAACGTGGGGGAAGGATTCATTCAATTATTCTACACATTGGGAGCAGATTTTGGAGCTGGAGATGAACCTTGGAGCTAGGGAGCTCAAAGAGGAAGACAAGGGCAACAAAGCAAGGATTGGAAGAGATTTCCACCATTGAAGACCTTGAGCTCCCATGTTTACAAAATCTGTAACTTCTTTCTAGTTTTGTTTTGAGTTTGTATTTGAAATAAGTATGAGCAACTAAACTCCATAGCTAGGGCTTAGGTTGAAGCCCTAAACATGATTACCTTATTGTTTTGATGCTTGAGTGTATGAATTTCTGGATATTGTTGATGAATTCCAATTCACCAAATTAATCTATCCTTGATATGTGTTTTTCCTTGGTTGGCCATCTTTGAAAGCATGGTTCTTGAGATTGTTGGGATTATGTGTATCTTCATGTTATCCTAAGCAATAAATGGATGTAGTAAGAATCATCCATGTGAATTGGTTTCTTGAATACCTAATGTAAACACCATGCTATTAGGATTATTGTGATGTTCATATTCTCTTTGAACTTAATGGGCTTTCCTTGTAATTGAATCGAAGTACGAACCATACCTAGGTTCGGTTATGGGGAGGGCATAAGTATTGTAGCACGAACCATGCACTTTACGTATATTAGAGAGAATCAATGCGTCTTGAGCCACGACCCATGGTCTTGATTGCGAACATCTTCATCAACACGTTTAGAGTTCATCACTTCAGTATTCATGAACATAGGTAGAATTGTTTATGGTGGATTCCGAAACTCTAGTGTTTGTTACATTTTAATTCAACTTTTTGATAATTCATCTATGCTATTCTCATTTAAATTCAAAGTCCATTTACTTTCATGCAATAGAAATAGGTCACTTGAAACAAATCAAAACACCCCCCCCCCCCCAAAATGTGAGTGTGAGTTGTGTGTTCGACACGTTATGTGTCTTTGTTATTGAATTTTATTTGTTTCTGTAATTGTTTTGGACTTTTGGTCCGCTTTGTGTTCTTTCATTTTATGTGCTGAATCCAACCGTATAAAGAACGTGAATTTTGGACGTACGGTTGGAAAGTTATAGGTCAAAAGCTGGAGAAAGGTCGAAACTGAAAAACGATTCTGTGCAAAAGCGACCGGTCGCACTGTTTCTAACGACCGGTCGCTCATCACAAATTTCACAATTTTCGATTCTGTGCAAAAACGACCGGTCGCACTGTTCATACGACCGGTCGCCAGACACTGTTCACGCACTATTCACAGGTGATAAAGTGGTGATAAAATGGCGATAGAAAATGTTGTTTGTGTTTTTGTTTAGTTTTCTTGTGTTGTTTCATTTCTTTTACACTTCTTTACTCATTTTTAGTTTCCATTTTGCATTTGTGCATTTGTGGTGTGTCAATTAAGTGTTCTTTACGTACTCAAATTAGAACTTATAGGAAGCCGACAAGTTCTTCGTGGGATCGAACCCCGTACTTATATAATCTATACTTCATTAGATTCGTGCACTTGCGGGTATTTTTAATTGGTTGTTTGCACATTAATTTGTGTCCTTTTAGGAATGCAACACAAAGCCCAATCCATGAATGAGTTGCAAGACCAACTACATCGATTTAGAACACCAACTACAACGATGCAACCAACCGGAATTGCTTCACAACAAAAATATCTTGTAACTGCTAAAGTGGCCACAATCGACGGCACCTAATCCCAACGGATCAAAACTCAAGCAACTTCGAAAGCGTGCGATGACCCGAACATGACTTCTGAAATGGCAACATGCCCTCTAAGGATTAACCGTGCTAAGATGGTGCATATCAGGCCAACATGACTTTCACTCTGTGTCGCTATGTCTAGAACTAGCATAAAAGCCTTTCATCTAGTTCTCGTGGAAATATGAAGCGCAATTCGATTTCTCTTGGATGAATAATGAACTTGGTGAATGTCCACTAAGAGAGAGAGAGAGAGAGAGAGAGAGCGGCTTGGCGGTGGTGGTGGCGGGGGAGGAGCGGTTGTTGCAGTTTACGCGGCTATACACTATGGTGTTTATTTTTATTTTATTTTTAAAATTAATAGTATAGTGGAGCAGCTATAGTTGTAAAATGAGTTTTTTTTTAATAAATAGTCTAGCCGCACGGCTATAATTGCAAATATAATATATTTAAAGAGTATAGCGGCGCGGCTATACTGGCTTCCCTTTTTTCATAAAGTTTTTTTAATAAATAGTATTGCCGCACGACTATACTCTTTAAATGTATACGGGGACCCTTTTTGTTTTAATATTTTTGCCCCAATTTTTATCAATAAGAGTAGTTTAGAGCATTATCCATTAATATTAGGCCATTACCCGAGTCTCTATTTAGGTACAATTAAAAAAAAAGGATGGTAATTAGATGATAAATAAATAATTTGTGTAAGCCACATAGGAATATTTGTGTGTGCATCACTTACCCAAAAAATATATATTTTTGTGTGCATTAATCTATAGACACTAACATTTATATATATATATATATATTTGTTGTAGAGAATTGCATGTTGAGTTGGAGTGTTCTTGGTAATTATTGCTTCACATTTCAAACAATACTTTACATGAAGAATACCACCTCACTTACTACTATACGCATACATCTTTGTTTGAAATTGTTGTTCTGTTTGGCAAAGAGTTTGCAAAATCACCATCTTGCATTTTTGTTACAACAAGTAAGAAATAATCTTAGCCTCTCACATTCTTTCAGTTAGTAAAATAAGGAAAGGGAAAATATGAATAAAATACATCGTGTTTTATTCGGCAATATTTTGGCAAATTACAACTAATAAGTTCAGCCACTATATAATATTTTAATATGATTTATTTAATTTTTTAATATATATTATTTTTATTCAATAATATGCGAAAATTATGTGTATAATACCTGAATTTTGTGTGTACAATGGAAAATTTTGTATAAAAAAAGTGTATTGAACATAAAAAAATATGTACATACGTGTACAATACGAGTATTAAACGTGAATGTGCTAAATTATTTGTACGAGTAATAGAACTGGAAAAGTAAAAACTCAAAGGGGGACAATGGAGACTTGAATTAATGGCCTAATAGTATAATAAAAAAGGCTCTAAACTACCCTTATCAATAAACAAAAATCGTGGAAAAAACAATTTTTTTAAAAAAAGAGATCAAAGTGTCTTATGTAAAGAGTATAGTCGCTCGGCTATACTCTTTTAAAAAAATATCCTGAGTATGGCCGACTGGCTATACTAGGGTCGTATCACCGCACAATACTTTTTAAATATAATATATTTAAAGAATATAACCTCTCGGCTATTTATTTTTAATATAATATATTTAAAGCATATCGCCGCGAGGCGATACTATGCTGCCTAGCTGCTAGGCGGGTCCTTTTTATGTTTTTTATATATAATAAATAGTATTGCCGAGTGGCTATAATTTGTAAATATAATATATTTAAAGACTAGTCGAGTGGCTATATTGGTTGCCCTTTTTTTAAAAATCATTTTTACTTTTCTAGAGTTATTACCCATATAAAGAATTTAACATTTTTCGTTTAATACTTGTCTTATACACATAAGCACGTATCTTTAAAAAAATTATATATAAAAAAAGGGGGAAGTGAGTATATATATATTTTTTGGTTTTTGGAAAAGATGCCTTTATTAGAACACCATAAGAGTATTCAGCGGAGAGGATGAAAACATCCGAAACCAAACGTGAAAACTAGGAACAAGAGCGTGATCTTAAAAAAAATCGCGGCCTGAAACAATCACAAAGAAACAAAAAAAGAAAAAAGAAGATTACTGCTTAAAACAATGCATCAGTGGAATCCAGTGATGGAGCAACAGTGGCCTCGTTAAAACTTTGCATTTAAAAATCCCCAAATGAAGGAAAATCTAATCAAGGAAAAATAGTACCACTGTAAAGCTTGCTCATCAAACAATAACCAAACAAGCAAAACTTTTGGGCCAGTGGACAAAACAAAAATAAATGCTACAAAAATCGACCCAACAAAGTCCAATCCATGAATGAGTTGCAAGACCAACTACATCGATTTAGAACATCCGAAACCAAACATGAAAACTAGGAACAAGAGCGTGATCTTAAAAAGAATCGTGGCCTGAAACAATCACAAAGAAACAAAAAAAGAAAAAAGAAGATTACTGCCTAAAACAATGCATCAGTGGAATCCAGTGATAGAGCAATAGTGGCCTCGTTAAAACCTTGCCTTTAAAAACCCCCAAATGGAGGAAAATCTAATCAAGGAAAAATAGTACCACTGTAAAGCTTGCTCATCAAACAATAACCAAACAAGAAAAACTTTTGGGCAAATGGACAAAACAAAAATAAATGCTACTTTTGCTCATCAAACACTAACATTTATATATATATATATATATATATATATTTGTGTGTGCATTAATATATTGTATGTGCCAAATATTTTGAAATTTAAAATAATTAATGTGTCAGTAGTCAAATTTGCAATAAATTCCAAATTTAGGAGGAAAGAAATCAACACAAAAAATTGAGGAAACCAACATTTAAATCATTAAGCTCTTAAGTTTTATTTTTGTGTAAAAAGACAAAAAAGGTCATCGAACTTAATACTTAACCCTAGTACATCTATACACATTCATATTAAGTTTTAGAAAAACACAAACTCCTCTACACCCTATTTTTCTCATTATTAAGAACTGACTTTGCATGCATTTAAATTAAAAGATTAGATATTAAGCAATTCCATTTTTTGGAAAACCAATGCAAATGACAATCTTGAAATTTTGGAGGTTTTTAAACAAATGAAAATCAATATACCCCTTTTGGATGTTATAAAACAAATTCCGTCATATTCAAAAAATTTAAAGGATTAATGCACTATCCAAAGAAAGCACAATGTTGATAAAACCGCATTTTTAACTGAAAATGTAAGTGCAATTCTTCAAACTAATACTCCACTCAAGCCTAAAGATTTAGGTTGTCCTACAATTTCATGTATTATTGGGAATTTTAGCATTGAGCAACCTTTATTGGATTTGGGTGCTAGTGTTAATTTGTTGCCTTACTCGGTTTATAAGCAATTGGGTCTTTGTGAATTAAAACCCACCTCAGTCACATTGCAATTTACTGACCAAAAAGAATAAACTATTTCAATGTAGCTGTACAGAGTTACCAAAAATCATTACAGTCCTGCAAATGCAATGCACCAAAATAAGAACAGGGAAACCAAAAAGAAAAGGATGGAAACAAGACAATAGTATAGATTTTGATCCGCAGACCTCTGCGTGAGTCAACTGGTGCCAATTTCAATCTCCATATGTCAAGAGAAAAGTAATTGACACATAAATGCCTTCATCAAGATATGACTTTTTTTAAGCCTTGAAACCTTCATCAATCTATTAATCTGGACTTATCTATCCAAAACTTATAGAAGCATAAGAAAACAAGACCCAGCGTTAACTAGATCGCAGAACATAAACCCACGCAGACCAAAAGTCTCTAGGTGATTATGGTTACTCTGCAATTAACTAAAGAGTAAAGAACAGCCTTTCAGGTTTCTCCTTACTCAACACATCTAAAACAACATATGACATATCTTCTATTACAACTATTAATATCTTCGAATGTATTTCTACTCGATCCTTATTCTTCGCCACGACATTTAACTCGTTATTGTCATATATATTACTAAACTTTTCCATTTTACCTTTGTTATTCTACCAAGTCGTCATTCAATTCAAACCTTGGGATAAAGTATACTAGTTGTTTAGCAAGTCTTTAAATGAAAATAAAGTATACTAACCCCATAAGAGGAAAACAAAATCTTGGGATAAAAACCATTTCAAGCATAAGAATATAATAGACCATGTACTACAAATTGCAATCATTTGTGATAAAAACAATACACGATGTAGACATCAAAACGATCGGATACATGATATTTATGGCAAACGACATAAAAGAGCACTCCTTTCTCTTTTGCTTTAACTCTAGAGTACAATTAACTATGCCTTCTCTACTGGTTTCAAAGGGTGAATCTTGACAGAAAAAGAACCATTATAAGGGTTGTAAGTAAAACCAGAATCCCTATCGCGTTTCGGGCACTCAAAAGGCAAGTGTTCACCTCGCTTCTCACAGATTGAACAATACTTGATACGTGCACGTCCTAGGCTTATGCCACAATTAGCACAACGTGAGTCTCTAAAGAGGCAGCCACATACGAGACATGTAACCACACAACTCTCGCCAACAATTGCGTTCTCTGGGACTTCATACATGTAAGAGCATAGTTGCGTATAGTGGTCACCCACCTTTAAACAATACTTACACTCACCTGTGTGCAATTTGTAGATCCATTGTTAAATACATTGAAAGCAATAGAAATAATCAATTTTTTTTAAGACAATGAATGAATGAAGATGATAAAACCTAAAAATCAGTACTAGGAGGCACAGTGCATAGAATAACGACAAATACGTATAAATTATGTCATAAGGGAGAAAAAAATGAAAAAAAAAATGTAAATTTAAAATAGAGAAGCTGCAGTCGCATCTTTTTTGTCCCTAAAGTCAAAAGCTTATCAATAAGATTATGAGGGAGGAGGGGGGAGGCTATCGCTTACCAATAATATAGTTAGACTATCGCTTCTATTTATAAATAAAAAAAATTCCAAAAGCATACCAATTTCTTCATCCTCTGATTCTGATTCTGATTCTTCATCATCCTCTGATTCTTCAGGCTGTGATTTTTCAGGCTTGCTCCCTGTTCCCATGCAATTATACATTGTTAAATACAAAAGCAAAAAAAGAGAACATCCTCGAATTTCACCAACAAAAATAAAATAAAAACAACATGCCAACAACTTCAATTACCTCCCATAAAATAAAAGAGAAACGCATAACACAATTTTGTTTGTTTGTTAAGAAATACACTCGATTAACCAAATGGAGCAAGGAACTCATAAATAATTTTACTCCAAAAGTATTCCCAAATCAAATAGAACAACATGACTGAGTGGAGGCAAGGGTTCTGCCCCTGCTAATTTTTCATACACAAAAGTTGTGGCATAAAATTTAGAACCCAAGTAAAAGAAAAAGGAAAAGCATACATACCGATTGTTGGCGTATTGAGGGGGATCATAGCTGGCGAGAAAAGGTCCTTTCCGCCGTCCTTATCGATCACCTCCGACTGGGAATCCAGTTTCAGGGCCTCCATACATGAGACGTTGTCCATGGTTGTGTTGTGTAGAGCTTGGGGTTTGGGTTTAGGGTTGTTAGAGAAAAAACAAAGAGCTTGGCTTTAGGGTGAATTGTGGGAGAATGAAAGAAGGCGATTCTTACTTATTTCTTGTATAGGCGTGGGTTGAACCGACCATATAAGTTTTGAATAATAAATTATCATTAAAAACTAATGAACCCGAATGCACGGATCTTTAATAAGCATGGCATTAATTTCTAGTTTTGATTTTCCGATTTGGTTTAGGGGATTTTCGTTTTCTCAGCTAGAGTAGGAATATTGTTTGGTGATTTTGAGTCCCAAATAAAGGAAGTTAATTAATGTAGTTTTTCCTTTGTTTTACGTTTCCTTTACCCTTTCTTTAGTTTGCGCTAATACTTCATTGAGTTTGAGCCCCACTTCCGAAATTTGTGACTCTTTTTTCTTTCTTTCTTGTATTCAGTCCATCTAGGGCCACATATTAGATATTGCAAGAGATTTTTTTCCTGATTGAATAATAAATTATCATTAAAAACTAATAGACCCTAATGCAGGTATCGGTGACGTCTTTAATAAGCAGGGCATTAATTTCTAGTTTTGATTTTCTGATTTCGTTTTTTAGTTTTGTCAACTAGATCCTCCAAAGTACGTAGCTTTTCAGTAATCTTTTGTTGTTTTTACTAACAAATAGGTAAGATTCTATTGATTTCTTCAGGTTCAAGCATGGAAAGTTTTAGTTCAGAGAGTAAGATTCGTTTACTTCCTAAAAGAATATCTCTCCTCTATAAAAGAATGGATGCCCCTCTTAAATGTTTGAACTTTTTCAAACTCATCTTTATTTTTCAATAACAAATTGGTGATTGCAGCCGAGTTGAACTTTTGTTTTGCATTATGGCTGAGGCATGCTTGGAGAAAACCATGGTTGAGGCATGCTTGGAGAAAACCAACGAAGAGTTCAAGGTTTGTGACTTTACCACTATTTTTTTTTCTTTTTCTATCTTACGTATTTTTTTTATAGTGAAATTAATCATACGTACTTACTTACGCATCCGTATCTCTTGAACCCAAATTCTATAAGCCCTCCTTGTCCCCTACCTATACTTTTGTCATCTATCCATCTAGTTAACCAACTAATAACTCTGTTAACTCATATAAGAAAATTAATAAAATATATTATTTCCTATCGCTTTCCCAGCCCATCAATTTAGTCGTCGAGCAAATCTTGGACCTCCTCATCAATCGAATTTTGTCTGTATATCCATTGAAGCTGAATTTTTCTTTCAAAACTTGGACCTATTGGGGTTAAACATTGAACCATGTCTTGTTCGAGTTTGTGGTCTCTTATTAGTGAGTTTTTTTTTTTTTTTTTTTATAAATAATTTTAAATAAGATTCCTCAATAGAATAAGTTCTGAATCCAAATTTATCGTAATCAATAGCAGGAGAATTCAATCTAAATTTAGCAGATAAATCTTTTGAACACAAAAACACCAAATTTGTACTTTCCTTTGGTTTATTCATCTGTTTTATGTTTCTTCGATCCTATCAGTTTATTAATTTGTTTTTTTATATGTTTCTGTTTCTTCATCTGTAATCTCCTTTGGTTGTTGTTCTAATTGTTGTATCTGCTTTCTTATCTTTTTTTACCCAATACATTTCAAAATTTTACCAGGAAGAGGGATGGGGCACAACAAACATTGGTTTTATCGCTAATGAAGGTTGTGAAGCAGTATATGTTGCTGTCGATTCGAGGACTACATCTAGTGAGCAGAAAGGATTTATAACAAGAGATGAATCATACAAATTCTTACATATTGAGAGTTGCAATGTTTTTGCAACTAGGGCGGGAGATGTCCAGTATTCTAGCAAAATGTTAACGCATGTGGAGAAATACTTTCGCAATCGTGAGGAAATAGTTAATGGCATCCATGATGCAGCAAAAGAAGCCAAGGAGTATATTAAACGCTGGGAAAGAGAATGTACACGGGAAATATTTATCGTAATCAATAGCAGGAGAATTCAATCTAAATATGCGACCCTTTTTGATGAATGTAGCGGTGGATATGTGCGCGTGTTTGATGTACAAAAAACAGACGTTGAAAAGGTATATGACCGACCGGTTCTGAGAGCGCTTGTTGATCATTACGATTACTTAGCTAGTGATCTTTCCAAGTCATTGTTCTTTATCTTTGACAATCGTCATTACAAGTATACACATGACATTAATGTGAAAGTGAAGAAAACATTCGGAAGACAGTATAAAGGAGAGAAATATATAGGAGATGTTGTCGTACATAAAGGAATAAGATTCGTTGTACGACTCGTACATTTTGAGAACCCAATTGATGAACTATATAAGAAAGAAGCTGAGAAGAAAAGATAGTCAACTGAAGAGAAAATATAGTCAACATATTGTGCCTCGTGAAGTTGAAGATCTACCCTCAATTCAAGTTAAAATTAAAACGCTTGGTCGGTTTCCTATTTTGTGTTGTGAGGCAACACAGGAGGTGGTGGGACATCTTGAACGTGCACTCCTATAAACAACTTCAAAAATGTTAATATTTTATTTTGACCAGTCATTGAGAATTCTTTAGCTTTTCTTAAGTCTTTCTAGTAGTGTGTTCATGTAACATCATACTCATTTGGAATTAAGTTTATGCATTTATTGTTCTTAAGGAATAAAAGCTTATTTTAAGTTTTCTTTTGAACCAAGCAGAATCACTTTATGAACGAGTAAGTTAGATTGAATAAGCACGAAGCGAAATACACCAAATAACAAAACGAGTAAATTTTTTTCTGGATGCGTTGAACCTTAAAATTAACTGAGTACACCTGACTATCAAACTATTTATTGAATTAATAATTTATCCTAGTATAAAATGACCAAAAAGGATATATTAAATTGTGAAACAAATGTAATTTTAATAAGCATACCCTACTCACCATATTCAACTCTAATCAAACGTAAGCTTATTAGAGCGACAAAATCCATCAAAAGAAGAGCCTTTGAAAAAGTGACTGTAGAGTCAGAGTCATGAACCCAGCCTTATATATTTGAATTTGAACTTTTGTACAAATATTAACGCATTTGTTCTGACTTTTCATATGTTCAGCTTGCATTCTATTATCGTATCCACAACCAAAGATTACTTTGACATCTGATATTCATTTATTTTTCAATAACCACACTGCTGCAAGCATTCCATTAAACAATATACGGACAGTGATGATTGACATCGATCCAATTAATCCTGTCGGCGTATGTCTCTGTATGGAGTTTTGGGTTCTTCAGCCAAGCAAAGTAAACAAACCTATGACATGAAACAAGACCCCTCATAAAATTTACCCATGGTCCATGAAAATCACGCATGTGTTTGAAACCAGTAAACTCTCACACAACATCAAAGACTTATGACAAGACCCGCCCCCGAATTTCTCGAAATCCGAAGACGAATCCCGTAGAATTCCCGACATCACTCGATGTCAGGCCTACTCACTGAAACTATATCCTCTTTTCCCAAAAAGGATTAAGAGCACGAGAGTTCCTACCGAAATTTCGGCAGTCTCCCCTGTAAATTGAACATTTCCCAAATTTTAACCTGCACAAAATTCACATTTTAATATCCCAACTGGCAGCATGCACAAGTTACCAACATGCAAATATATAATAGGCCTCCGGCCTTCGGATAATTCGAAACAGAACCAGCAATGTTCTTCAGTCAATTAATACATAAACCATGTAATTCATGACCTCAAACAACTTTACAATTACCACAGAAATCATTAAACCGGATTCAAATTCAATAACCACAACAGAATCCAAACACATACTCAAAACCGATCAAACCTTTAAAAACACAATATTATTCCGCGGCTGCACCTGATGAGACCCCAGGCTGCCTACGTACCCTTGGACAAGGGATCAAGCCACACGTAGTTCTCATAATCAACGGTAACAACCCCGATAATGTACAATTATGTAAAACAGAACCAACGATACATTTCAGATTTAACACAACTCCAATTCCGACAAAATATAATGAACACATTCTCAATCTCTTTCTTTATATCAGTTCAATCCCGCATGTTGCGTCGATTCAGCTGCACCAAAATGGGTTCAGCTGGATCCTCAACTTGTGATACTCGCAAGTGCACGAGCCGTTGGTAGTTTAGCATATGTAAGTGCGAGGTCGATTCCACAGGGATTGGTGATTGAATAATCCAACTCAGTTTTCCTACACAAAACAGAAATGGAAACAAGAGAAACAAAACAAGAAGAAAGAAAAGAACTAAGACAAGATGGTGAGGTTTTAGAATCCACCCTAATTGTTCTAGTTATGTTATGGCAGCAAGTAAACAAATTGATTCACTCATGAAGATACTCACAAATAAGTCCATGGTGTTTGGATCAAACTGTATTGAACATCACAAGGACTCCAAGCATGGTGTTTACATTAGGAGACCTAGAAACCAAATCACATAAGTTGCTAATGGATGGAATGAAGATGATCCCCAAACCTTCCCAACAAGAGCATAACGCATAAAACCTTAGGTGATCAATCAAAGGATGCAAAAACAGCTCCATTAAAATAGTGAAGAAGAATTCATGAATGAAATCAAACTTTATAAACTCAAACCATGATACAAGACTAGCAAGATGTTTATTACAACTAATAACAGAAAAACAAAGTAAAACAAATAAAATACAAGAAGAAAATAAAAGACAAAGGGAGGAGAAGAAGATAAGGACAGCATGCTAGAGATGGAAAAGATTCATCTCCATGGCTGCCAGGAGGCCAAAGCCTCCCAGCTGCTACCTTCTCCCTTCTCTCCCTTTGTGACTCTCAACTTTCCCTCTCTTTGTGTACAATGGAAGTGTAAATGATGGATCTCAGGATATGAGTTATGATAGTGTTTGGAATGGAAGTGATATTTATAGGGAGAAGGGAGTGATAAATCTGAATTTAATATGGCTAATGCATACAACACTTGTATTTAGATAATCAGAATTGGTTGCTGCACTTCACCAATAACTCCCACCAGCAGCCCTAGCTCATCAATATGTCAGCATGACCAAGCATCCATCCAGAAACCAATACCTCATGCCTAGCTCACCATGACCAAGCATCCATCAGCTCATCCATATGTCAGCATGATGTGTATTTTCATGGGCTTACGAATTGGGCTTGGCTGAATCAAATGATGACTTTAAGATGTCCATTGTGAAGTTCAGAATGTCTCTGATCCAACCACACAAGTATTGGCCCAATCCAAGCTCGGATGAAGAAGATAAGGCCGAAATAAACTTCTACCTCAGTCTCCAGTTTTTGCACGTTTTTGCACCATATTGCTTCAAATGCCTTTGTATTCCTCTCATGCCAATCAGCCCTTAATATGCATGGATTGTACCAAAAGTGATCTCTTGCTGCATTGGCCTACAAAACACACAAAGAGAGGCAAATAACTCAAAATTCTAAGAAACTAAGCAAAATGAGTAAGTAAATAGGGTACGTATATGTATGAAATTATGAGCTTAACACCGCAACCATACCCTATTCAAGGCGTATGTACATCAAACACGTCATCAAATTATTCCATTTGTAATAATTCAATCCCGCAACCATATCCTATCCAAGGCATATGGTGCCAAACAACACTGCCCAAATCCAGGGCTCAAACATTTATACATGTACAAGCGCACAAATCTCAAACCAGAATCAAAACCATATGTACATATATGTAATATAATAACAAGAACAGAATAATTATATATTTATATATATACATAAATACATCCACATACACCTACCTCTCAACATCATCATGTACCAGGGGAAACAATCCAAAAGGGGATTGTTGACTAGCTCACACTTATCAGGCCCTCAAATGTCCATGTGGCTAGGGACGAGTCATCCAACTGGGGAACTAATTCTCAGCCAGCACGTACGGACGAAGAATCAAGACCCGTACGCCCTGAAAACAGTCCTACGCGCGCAGACTACCCAATCAAGGGTCTACAGCAACGTCCCGTCAAGGATGCCTCGGGTTCCGTCATATCCAGACCATATCCATCATATCCATGTATCAGGATCCAAGGGGAGGTACATGTGATGTTGCACATCATGTACTGGGGAAGACAATCCAACCGGGATCGTCTGACTAGTCCACATTTAACAGCCCTCAAGTGCCAATATATTCAAACCATATCCATAATTTTCCGGCATCCCACAATTCCAGGATCCGTGAAGAAGAAAGCCCACACGCCCGAAACACGGCACGTGTGTGAATAGTAACCAGGGAAGGTACGTATGATGGTGGAGTTCGTAACCCTTATAACCATATTTTAAAATGATATTTCCTTCCTTAATTCAATTGTTCCAAACATCTATATATATAGTATAGACAATAAACTCTCAAGTATAAAACTCATAACCGGTGAGGTACCTAAAGTAGTGCTTATAGTACTTTAAAACTGATATTCTAACTCATGTCTTTCTAGTATCTCACATTAACAACCCAAGTACTCCACACATTATCAACATAGATAACATTTCCTCAAACATTATATATAAACTCAAGACACTCCAAAATGTCGAAACCCATATATATTGCAACTACTTTACAAAATGAAGAATTCAACTATTAAATATAAATAGAATTTAAATAAACTATTAAATTCCAAAAGCATAAGATTTCCATCACAAAACCATAAAAATAATCTCACATATATCACAAATACTTTACAAAATAATAATTTCAACTATTAAATATAAAGTGCATTTCAATAAATCATTTTGTTCATATGCATAACATTTCCATCTCAAGATCATGCCATTTATTTGAAAGTAATGCCCATTCTTTTCCTAATAATCATAACCGAGTCCCAAGACTCACTTTCACAACCCTACAAATCGAGTATCCCATAATTATTCATTTCATAATTTCAAATATCAAATAATATCCAAGAATCCTATAAGATATTATAAATAAGCTCATACTCCTAATATAATCCAAATAACTCAAATAACAATTAAGACTCGTTTACAAAGTCATCCTAATACTTTTCGAAGTGTGAAACTACCTCTGGAAGACTCATGGTCAACCGAGGGTCAAACTTTCCAAATTTGGTCAACCGGGCACACGGGCCCCACGACCTCCGTTTTACGATCCGAACGTCCCTAAGAGTTCCACAAGGTTTAATAAACCTATCCTTCAGGTTTGGTCCGAATTAGACGATCGGATCACTCACGATTCGCACTATTTCGGACGGTTATCATAAAAATACCAACTTTAACTTATTGAATCGGAACATCGGGACTCCGATTCACGATCCGTAAAATCCTACACAATCCTAGGAATGCCTAGATTAACATATATTAAATTGGAAGCGATCCAACGGTTCTAACATATCGAACCCGGAATTCACACAATATGTAAAATTCGTTCGGGGTTCAAACGTTATCCGAATTGAGTTCCGTAAATTCCTACGCACTCGTGACAACACAAGGATCATTTTATGATAAAATGTGACCTCTGCAGGACCGCCCACGCGCCGCCTCACGCGCTGCCGTGCGTGGGTGGCTTGATCAATATTCCGTGACCGGAAAAACTTAGAATCTTGGCTCCAAACTCCTACCCTAGGTAATACCCCTAATTTGGAGTCACTTTTGTTCTTGGACAATGGCCAAAAAGTGGCCGGAAGTGGCCGGAAATTCACATTGAAATTCGGCTGAAACTAAACTTCGAAAATTATTCTGTAAACTCTCAAAATTCTAGGAAACCTATCCAACATGCAGCTAGAGCAAAAAAAATAGATGAGAAACGAAGGAGAACGAAGGCTTTGAAGTTACTAACATTTCCGGAGAATTTTCTGCATTTTCCGCGAATATCGTGGCGGCTTCAGGCGGGGGACAGGCTGGGAAACGTCGGCGAGATTAGCCCGGTCAGTTTGCCACCGATCTCGTACGCTGTCGTGGGCTGTGGCCGGAGTTGGAGAGAGAGGAAGGAGAGTGGGTCTGTCGGAGAGGGAGGGAGGACGCACCGGGAGAGAGAGAGAGAGAAATCTGAAAAATCTGATTTTAATAAATTTCAAGTTCCACTTATTTATAATTTTGCCACTAAGGGTGTTTACCTTGTAAATTTTTCGTTACAACTCCAAATCAAGTCCACTACGTGTCTATGGACTCGGCTGCTAGGACGAGCTTCCTAAAAACACCACTTGCTGCCCCAAATTCTCTCCGGATAAAAATTGACCATTTTTCCCTTACTCGAAGTGAAAAATTGGAAATTAAATTAAATAAATTAAAGAATGGTCTTATTTTTTGGGTCAAGATGTTACAACTTAAAACACAATTCTTAAGAGGCTAAGTTAAGATGCTAAATAAAAAAGCAACTTCATAAGCTTATTACATAATTAAACTCACGCAAGTATCATAAACGACTAAACTCTCACACAACATCAAAGACTTAAACACAATCTTAATAGGCCAAATGAAGTGTATAAACAAGCAACTTCACAAGCTGATTACATAATATGAAAAATTCAATCTACAGGTGTGCCCATGCATTATGCACGTATGTGATGGAACATCTTATTAGGTAGTAGATGAGCAAATAATCTTACAACTAGTGGTTAGGGAAAATTTAATGTGTATTACTTCTTACTATTTTCTAGTTTCTTCTCTCTGTCTAATTGGTTCTTTGGTAAAGGGGGTAAACTAAAACCCTAATGGACAGAACGGACAAGCAGGAAACAGACAACAAAGGATTCCTAACCAATATGTGACTAGCCAATTTCTAGTCACAAACCTATGAATGCAGAATAACCAAAACATATACATTCAATCACAATTCTCATACCCCTACAGATCTAGAAGAAGAATACGTGACAACCTATGCACTCAAAAGGACCTGTTAATCTAGGCATCAACTAGAGTGATAGGTGTGTGAGAATCATTTAACAACATTTCAGCAACAGTAGGTATAGTATGACAAGCCATAACAGTAAGAACAACACAGCAGAAATGTTTAACCAGAAATCCGCCACTAGGAAATATTGGGGGTCATCGATCAGACCAGACAATCCACTAACAAGAAGAAACAGTTACATGTATCAACAGATACATCTCAAGTTTCCTAGTTCTATAAAGGAGCAGCTATACCTCTCCAAACTATCTTCTTCTTCTCAGCAACGTTACTTGCAGCTAGTCTATCACGACAATGGCAACTTCATCCTTCAGCTCAATCATCTCATGGCACCAACAGCACAGCACTACTCAACCAAATGCAGTGATGAAATATAGATTTAAGAAAGGATCAATTTTCTAAAGAAATCATTCTCGGAGAAAATCAATCTCAAGATTTGTACTCTAGATCTAGAATGATATATATGTTTTAGTACATCTAGACGCAGATTCAGTGAGCACAAGCAGATTTTATGAAAAACTGGTTTTTCCTAAAATCTCATAAATGCAACCTCACCGCCCTCACAAAGAAAATGATTGTTCCTTCAAACATTCCAAAAGTGCAAGTTGTATTTTCTAAGCAGGTGATGGCTCCTTAAAACTATTGCCTCCTTATAGCAAGGGGAATGAAAGGCTGCCCTAGGATAAAAGCAACATATGTCAACAGTGTATTGGCTATCAAACAAGACAGAGAATTTTATGGACAGAGAAGCAAAGGCTGGCAGAAACAGTAAAATTGTACCATTGGGATGACAGATCGTTCAGGTGGACCATCAGCATGGAATGAAATGCAATGCATGATTTTACCTTTATTGAGTTACGCCAAAGCCGCTTTGTTGGGGATTAGCCAATCAAGACAGTCTTTCTGTGCAGACCACAATAAGCCAACAACCTAAAACTGATCTAAACTTTTTGAGCAAACTTATTACAAAACGTTAAACATATGTCAAGGAAAGCTAAAAACTAATTAATTAAAACTTTACACTCTGGAATATCAGTTTTTTAAAAAGGTTTAATATCACAAAACGTCCCTAAAGTTTATGAAACTATCAGATTACATCCTTAATGGTTTTTTTTTTGGTGTCATTCGTGGTCCTCAAGGTTAGTATGTGTGATCACAAATGGTCCATGCCGTTAGGTTCCGTCCAAAACTCCTGTTCATTTGCCACGTGGCATATATATATATATATATATATATATATATCACAAAACCCCTTCAGTACTGGTCGTGTTCTGGTGTTGCATCTTCCAACCATGTACATCTGCGCTACTTGATACCGCAGTTCAAACATGTGGTTCAACAACTGCTCCATAGTTCTTTTAGAAGTGAACAGTAATATTGTAACAAATAATGGCTAAGCATTATATTAGAATACAAAATTATGAACTTGTTAACTGCATTACCTCTTCCAAAGACATGGACATCACAATCCGACTCCACGCAAGTCCCCAGTTGAAAGCTCAAGAGTTCAAGAAACCACAAAACCATAAATTAAGTTCAGATGGCATTATCATTTTGGTCCTCATAGTTTTAATTATAATTTTTAAATTTTTTAGTTTTATCCTTGTAGTAGTCAATTCAAAATATTTCAAGAACACGTTTCAATTTATGTCAAAATTTCTCCCAATTCCATTAAGTTTTGACAAGGGTCCCTTCATATGGAGGGGTATTTTGGTCCATTCTGAGCGAAATTCCTCCCAATACACCAAAATTTTAACCCAAAGATGCAAATGTTTTCGAAATTGCTCCTAAAGTGAATGGAAAGAGCTTCAGCTTGTGTTTTACTATTAGATGGCTTGAGTGAACTGAAATAACCTTCCAAGTGATGGGCATGTGGTCAAAACTCCACAGGAATTGGGGGAATCGACATGAATTGAAACATGTCCTTCAATTACTCCGAATTGAAACTACAATGATAAAATTGAAATTATGGAAACCAAAGTGCCAAAAAAATGAAGGCTTCTATTTGTGTTCCTATTTGAGCTTACTCATTGACCATTAACAAAACAAAATTTAAAACTCACTCACTTAGCCCAAAACAAAAATAGACCATTTACCATATTAAAGTTTTTTTTATAAATAATTATTATCACTATATACTAATTTTTCTTAAATTAAAATTGGGCATGAGTACGCAATTTGTGCATGTGACAATCTCTTCAATTCTCAATCCCAAAAATTTGTAAGCGTCATAGAGTCAGGCCCACTGTTTCTTCGAGCCCTAAGCCCAATTGACGCAACTATCATGCCCAAATGACTAAAATACCCATATACCCAACTTTAATTCACAAATCAATATTCACTAGCCAGCCACAAACAGACCCACGATAGAGGAATTAATCGGAGAAAGAAATCACCAGTGAGAGCGCACTTCATTTACGCTCGCCAATTTACCCTTTTTCTAATTTGATATGTAAAGTCTTTTGTAGAAGGAATATATTTTTGAAATATAAAAATAAGAAGTAATGGAAGTTTTATAATAAAAATACCCACACGTTACTTTTATTCTTTTATTTCATATTACTTAAGTCATCTTGTTTTAGAAGTCTAATTAATAAAGGAAATTTCTTAGTATTTTATTTTGAAAGTTTCCCTAAATTCTTTGGAAAACAAAAGGTTTCCTAAATTTAAGAACGGGACTGATGTATTAAGGGATTTTTCTTTGGCTTAAAAAAAATGCATAAAATCAGTATTTAATAACCCTAAGAGCAGCGTTCTGTTTAGGGAAAGCTTCAAAATAAGCATCCCTACAATACATGCCTATATAATCACCTGTATTTTTAATCTCACTACTTACAATCTCATTCCCTAGCCAAGCCCTTCACCCTAAAATCCTCCTAGTCTTTTTCCCACCCCTCGACCGTGATACGTCACTTTTGAAGCCAATCGGTATGTATGTTTTTCCTTTTTTGTTTAAATTAAGGGCTTGTAGTATGCGATGCTTCTCAACAAAATTTGTGTGTTGTACTTCATTTATCTTTTATAAATTTCTACTTTTTTTTTTTTTTTGGAGCTTTTCGTATTAGCGTACAACTCTTGTTCTTTTATCATAGATTCAGGCCCACTGTTGTTCGAGCCCTAATCCCATATGCCCGACTTTCAATTGACACACAACTATCAGCCCCAAAAAACTAACATATTTAGGTGGATGACCAGCCATGCCAATTGTTCGATCCCTAATCCCATATGCCCGACTTTAATTTCATAAATCAATATTCACTAGCCACAGACAGACTTCGTTATTTTACCTTTTTTAAATATTAAAACTTTACTTTTATTATTTTATTTCATATTCATTAAGTTATCTTGTTTTAGAAGTCTAATTAATAAAGGATATTTCTTAGTATATACTTTGAAAGTTTCCCTAAATTCTTTAGGAAAAAAGAAGGGTTCCCTAAATTATGCCTCTGTCTTTAATTATATATAATAGTCTGTCTTTTCGTTTTTTTTGGTCTCCATCTCTCTCTCTGTTTTTGATTTTTTGTGCGTTTAGGGTTCATAATTTGGAAGACTCTGTCATCGATGGGTGAATCAGTGAAGGATGTGCAATTCAAGGAGCTTGATAGCGTGGTCTGGCCCTCGGGGTGTGAGGCTTCGAAGCACATGGACGAGGTTACTTTTCATCTCTAACTGGGTTTTTTCTGTTGTTTGTGTGTGGTGGTGTTTTGTTTTTAATCTCTAATTGCTGATAAATATTGTAGGTTAAAGTTGCTGGGGTTGATGGGTTAGTTAAGGGCGGAGAACCTGCTCCTGCTCCTACCAGTCTTGAGACAGTTCAAGAGTTAGCAAAAGAAACTGGATCTTCCGATGAGAAAATTCCAGCCCAAAATGGGCTTGATGATGCCTTGAAAAGGCGGCTGCAGAAGCTTATTGACGATAATCTAGTCATGCTTTTCATGAAAGGAACCCCTGAGGAGCCCAAATGTGAATTTAGCAGAATGGCTGTTAATTTTTTGAATGATTATGAGGTCGAATTTGGAAGTTTTGATCTTCTTACAGACAATGAAGTCATGGAGGGGATACAGAAGTATTCCAACCGGCCGCAATTACCATATATCTATTTCGACGGGAGAGCTTGTGATTTACATCAGTTAAGGACTTTTCATTAGATTACACAATAGAAAAATTGCGCAAGAAAAAGCACTGAACTTTTGCCAAATGTGATTTTGATTTCGATAGAAGAAAAGATACTGAAGCATTTGCAATGTAATGTTTTGATTCTTAAGTGTGTTTATTCGCGTGGCTAATTTCTGTTTCTTTTATGGTTTACTTTCTTTTTTGACAGTACACTCGGTTGGTGTGAGATATTAACCAATTGATCAATGGATGATGGATTTGTTTCAATAATATGATATTCCATTAAGAATTTTTAATGGGGTTACTTTCTGGACGTGAAATGAATATATAATCTACACACACTTTCCTCTCCGAATTCGTGTGTTTTGAATTCTTGTTGGTGTGTAATCCTTTTGTTTACCCGTTTCTGTTTGTTTCCTATGATAGTAGGGTAAAGTTCCCCATTAATTCAAAGACCATTGTTTGGTCAATAAATTAACTTTCTTTATGTGTTGAGCGTGCCACTATTAGCAACCTTTCAATTCTAACAGACTTGAGAGTAAAAATAACTTGTGCCCCAAGCTATTGACTTTGGACAAACGATTGTGAATTTGGGTGAGGAATATCTCCCAAGTAAGTTCTTTTCTATGCCTTAGACCGGTAAGGACTTCATAATTTATCTAAATAAAACTGGGAAGTAAAGCAAAAATACAAGTGTTTGAAAATAAAAACAAGTTCAAGGAGAACTGTTTGAAATACAGTAAATGAAAGGAACTGCTAAGTCCGGAAATACATCAAAATATTGGACTTCAATTCTGCCCGAAATGCCATTTCTAGATTATTTAAGTCAAGCTAGACTGCACTGGATTGTGTGGCTGGACTGCCAGGTTGGACTGAATTGGCTGCACCTTCAACTAATAAATATTAGCTGGAAATTCGATACCAATGTTGAAATTGGCAGAGCTATAATCAAGTTGAGTTGTGAGTGGCTGGGAATTCTGAGCAGAATCTCAAGGATAGCTTTGAAGGTCCTTGGTACCTTTGTTGGTGACAGGACCCGCCCCGAATCTCCTCGGAAACCGGGACGGATCCCGTCTGAATATCCGGCATCCACAGAATGCCGGGCCCACTTACTAATAACCGAGACTTTCTACCAAAATTTTGGCAGAGTCTCCCCTGGAAACAGGACATATCCCAAAATTTCAACCTGTTAAAACACAGTTATTTTACATCCCAACAGCCAGCATGCATCACACAAAGTAAAGTGTTTACAAACCATGGCCTCCGGCCTCAAAATACCAATTTCTAACTGGGCAATAACAGAGCATCTAACAGAATTCAAAGAAAATACAAGTGGGAAGGAAGTTTAACGATTTTACATAGCACAGAGGCCCTGAGAAGGCTCAAGTGCTGAAGCTCGTGAAAACAGGAGCACAAAACACGGTCCTGCGGCTTGTTACAGTCAACTCCGGCGTGGGGCGCAAAACAGAAAATTGTGAGTGGACAAAACAAAGTTAGTTCAATTTAAACCAAAGTAATATAACCCCACCGTTATAAAACCATGCATGAAATCAATACATTAAAAACCATCATATTCATACATATACAGTTTGCTCAAACCCGAGCAAAATCCGAAATTCGGTGAAACTTGCAAATCAACCCATCCAAATCTTTCCATATAAATCTCAAAATAAACTCTCGAAACACGTGCCTACTGGCACGACAAGCGGGGAAGTATCCTCGCTCAAAAACAAGAATATATGTATAGCTGTATATAAATATATAAGTATATAATAGAGATATAGTATTGGTATATGACACACCTAATTGTACCGGGGGAACAATCCAAATGGGGATTGTTTGACTAGCTCACACTTATCCGGCCCTCAAACGTCCATGTGGCTAGGGATGAGTCGTCCGGACTGGGGGACTGATACTCTACCCAGCACGTACGGACGAAGAATCAAGACCCGTACGCTTGGAACTGTCCTACGCGCGCAGACTACCCAATTAAGGGTCTACAGCGACACCCCGTTAAGGTATGCCCCGGGTTCGGACATTTCCAAGTATCCCAATTTCCATAATCACAATCCAATTAAGGGTCTCGTGCGCTGCCGTGGCCGGTGGCCTGAGTTACAGAGGGAGGAAGGGAGAGCGATGGAGTCGGGGAGAGAGAGAGGAGAGAACGCACGGGAGAGAGAGAGAGGGAAATGAGAGAAAAAATCTGGTTTTAATTAAAATTCAAGTTCCACTTATTTACAGTTTTGCCACTAAGAGTTTTTACCTCGTAACTTTTTCGTTACAAGTCCGAATTGAGTCCACTACGTGTCTACGGACTCGGCTCAGGACGAGCTTCCTAAAAACACCACTCATTGCTCCAAACTCTCTTCGGATAAAAATTGACCCTTTTTCCCTTACTCGAGTGAAAAATTAGAAATTAAATTAAATTAAATTAAATCAATTAAATAGTGAACTTATTTGGGTCGGGGTGTTACAATCTACCCCCCTTAAAGAATTTCGTCCTCGAAATTTACGTACCTGTCAATAGAAGAGGTAAGGATACTGGGCCCGCATCTGCTCCTCGGGTTCCCAAGTAGCTTCCTTTACCGTCTGACTCCTCCACAACACTTTCACCATGGGGATAGACCTGGAGCGCAACACTCGCTCTTTTCTGTCCAGAATTTGTACGGGTTCCTCATCATACGACAAATCCTCTCTCAACTCCATGGGTTGCTGTTCCAAAATATGAGAAGGATCAGGCATATACTTCCGTAACATGGACACATGGAAAACGTCATGGATCCAAGATAGTTCTGAAGGTAAGGCAAGTCTGGCAGGCAACTGGACCAATACGTTCCGTGATCTCATATGGTCCAATATAACGAGGACTCAACTTCCCACGTTTACCAAACCTCATCACACCCTTCCAAGGGGATAGCTTCAGGAATACCCAGTCTCCAACTGCAAACTCAAGATCCTTGGACCGGTTGTCCGCATAACTCTTCTGTCCGTCTTGTGCGGTCTTAAGCTTCTCTCGAATCATCTTCACTTGTTCTGTTGTATCCCGAATACTATCCATTTTTTCCACTTTCCTGTCACCCACCTCATTCCAACAGATTGGAGTTCTACACATCTTCCCATATAAAGCTTCATATGGAGCCATCTCAATGCTCGAATGATAACTGTTATTATACGCAAACTCCACCAAAGCAAGGTGAGTATCCCAACTACCTTTCAACTGTAATACACAAGACCTCAACATGTCCTCCAGAGTCTGAATGGTCCTTTCTGACTGTCCATCAGCCCGTGGGTGGAAAGAGGTCCTGAAACGTAATCTAGTACCCATAGCCTCATGTAAACACTTCCAGAATTCGAGAGGTAAACCTAGCATCCCTGTCCGATACAATGGACACAGGAGCTCCATGCAATCTCACTATCTCACCTACAAAGAGCTTCGCCAGCTTTCGTCAAAGAATAGGTTTCCTTTACAGGTAGGAAGTGTGCTGATTTGGTGAGTCGATCAACTATCACCCAAATTCCGTCATACCCATTTGCGGAACGTGGAAGTTTAAAAACAAAATCCATTGTAATATGCTCCCACTTCCATTCAGGGATCGGGAGTGGCTGCATAAGTCCAGAAGGCTTCTGCGCTCCGCTTTCACTTGTTGGCACACTAGACACCTGCTCACATACCTAGCAATGTCACCTTTCATATGCGGCCACAAGTAGTACTCACGTAGAGTCCGATACATCTTAGTACTACCTGGATGCATAGAATATGTTGAGCAATGAGCTTCCTCCATAATCTCTCTTTTCAGAGCGTCGTCCTTCTTAGGTACGCAAAGACGAGTTCCAGCTACCAAGGCTCCATCTTCTCTTATAGCATAATCCCTCTGTACACCACTTTCTACTTCTGACCTTATTACACAAAGAATAGGATCTTCCAGTTGTGCTGCAATCACTCTCTCAATCAAAATAGGCCTTACATGCAAACTGGCAAGTATTGCACCCCTGTTGACTCCATTCCAACTCTACCTCTTCCTTTCGTAGCTCCCCCAATAATGGAAGGTAAACCCCTTTAAAATGAGCTATACTTGCATTAGTATTCCTACTCAAAGCATCAGCTACTACATTAGCTCGACCGGGATGATACTCAATTGTGCAAGTCGTAATCCTTAATCAACTCCATCCAACGCCGCGTCTCAGGTTCAACTCCTTCTGAGTGAAAATGTACTTGAGGCTCTTGTGATCAGTGAAGATCTGACACGTCTCACCATATAAGTAGTGTCGCCAAATTTTGAGAGCGAATACCACTGCGGCAAGTTCCAAGTCGTGCATCGGATAATTCTGCTCATGCTTCTTAAGTTGCCTTGAGGCATAAGCAATCACCCGATCATGCTGCATCAAAACACACCCCAAGCCTAGTAATGATGCATCACTATAGATCACAAAATTTCCTGAATCTGTCTGGAAGAGCTAAAACAGGTGCGGTGGTCAACCGCTTCTTCAACTCCTGAAAACTCTGTTCACACTCTTCCGTCCACTCAAACTGGACATCCTTCCTCGTTAACCGTGAAAGAGGTGCTGCTATGACCGAAAATCCTTCTACAAACCGACGATAGTAACCTGCTAACCCCAGGAAACTCCGTATTTCTGTCACACTAGTGGGTTGCACCCAATTTACAACAGCTTCTATTTTCCGAGGGTCCACATAGATTCCTTCTGCTGATATTACATGCCCGAGAAAGTCCACTCTATCCAACCAAAACTGACACTTGCTAAACTTGGCATACAACTCTTCCTTCTCAAAGTCTTCAATACCAATCTCAAGTGCTTCTTATGACCCTCCAAAGTTCTGGAATAGACAAGGATGTCGTCTATGAATACAATCACAAAGTGATCCAAGTAAGGTCGGAACACTCTCCATGAGATCCATAAACGCCGCTGGAGCATTAGTCAATCCGAAAGGCATCACTAAGAACTCATAATGGCCGTAACGAGTCCTGAATGCTGTCTTCGGAACATCTTCATCTCGTACTCTCATTGATGGTAACCCGATCTAGATCGATCTTAGAGAAATATTTGGCACCCTTCAATTGATCAAACAAATCATCGATTCGAGGCAAAGGATATCGATTACGCACCGTCACCTTGTTCAATTGTCTATAATCGATACATAACCTCATGGTTCCATCCTTCTTCTTTACAAACAACACCGGTGCACCCCAAGGGGAAACACTAAGTCGAATGAATCCAAGATCAACCAATTCCTGCAATTGAGTCTTTAACTCCCGTAACTCTGCTGGTGCCATCCTGAAGGAGCTTGATAAATTGGATTTGTGCTTGGAAGGAGTTCGATAGTGAACTCGGTTTCTCTCTGAGGAGGCAGACCAGGAAGATCATCCGGAAAAACATCTGGAAACTCACGAACAATAGGAACATCTTCCAGATTCAAAGTGATCTCCTGAGTATCAATGATGTGGGCTAAGTACCCCACGCATCCTTTCTTAAGTAACCTTTTTGCCGTGATGGCGGAAATGAGACATGACGGGAGAACTCTACGCTCTCCACAGAATACAACTTCAGGTTGTCCCGGACTTCTAAACACTACCTCTTTCCTGAAACAATCTACAGAGGCACGATGCTTTTCTAACCAATTCATTCCCAAGATAATGTCAAGATCTACCAAATCCAAGGGAATCAAATCCGCATCTAATATTGCATCTCCCACTTGGACATAACAACCCCTGAATACCATGTCCGCAAACAGGACATCCCCCGTAGGTAAAGAAATACTAAAACTTCCTGCCATGGGTGTGGGTCTAACACTGGCATAAGGTACAAAGCTATTTGCGATGAACGAATGGGTAGCACCGGGATCTATCAATACACGTGCAAAGTAACCAAAAATAGGAACCATACCAGTGATAACATCCGGTGTGGCCTGGGCCTCCTGCGAGTCATGGAGAAAACCCGAGCCTGGGTAGTAGCACGCCCTGGCTGTCCCCCTCTGATTCCTACCGCTTCGTCCATGGAAAGTGGACTGAACCCCACCGCTCGAAGAAGAACCGGCTGCAGGAAGAAGATGCCCCACCCCGGGTCTGTCCATGTCCTCTACCACTTTGTCCCTCCTGGGCCCCAGCCACTTGCCCCGTAGTAGTACCAACAGGAAGAAGTGGACACTCACTCCGATAGTGCCCTGGCTGTCCACACTGAAAACAGGTGACTCCGCTCCTCTGGGTGGGACCACTAGTCTGCCCACGTAATGGACAATCCTTCTTGAGATGTCCTCGTCCACAGAAATAGCACCCTGTCCTGGCCGACTGCTGGCTCCACACTGGTCGAGTGCTAGACCGACCACCGCGGAGCTAGATCTCCGTCCACCGGACCAACCACTACCCGCCGAACCTGGAGCTGGATCCTCTCTTTGATGGACCCTGACTTGGCCCACCAAAACCTGACATGTCTCTACTTCGTCTACCATGTCAATCTGATTGTTCTTTCCACTCTATCAGGAGCCTCAGCCAATGCCCTCATAGAAGTATGTGGGGTAGCAGTAACTTTACCCTGAATCTCCAACCATAAACCATATTCAAACCGCATACATTTTTCTTCTTCAGTGGCTACCATGTCCGGTGCAAACCTTGACAACTCATTGAATTTCTGCTCATATTCAAACACTGTCATATTTCCTTGAGTCAATTGCCGAAATTCAATCTTCTTTGCATTCCGATAAGAATGCGGGTAGAACTGCACAAAGAAGACGCGCTGGAAATCCTCCCAAGTCATATCAGCTCTCCTGACCGTTTTCCACCAATGATACGCATTCCCTTTCAGTAAAAAGGACGCCAATCTCACTTTATCCTCATCCGGACATTGTAGAACCTCAAAAACTCTTTCCACATCTGTGAGCCAAGCCTCGGCTTCCGTAGGATCAGAGCTACCAAAGAACTCCTTAGCTCCCATTTCTTTGACTCTCTTTATATCTGAACCTTCCTGTGCTCCTCTCCCTTGCATGGCAGGAGCCATAGTTTGGGCGAGCTGTGTGGTGAACTGATTCGTGAACTGATTTATGACTTGTTGCAAGAACAACATATTTTCTCCAGCTTGCTCTCCAACAGGTGGTGGAGGCGGAGGTGAAGGTGGTGGAGAGGGTGGCGGAGATGGAGATGGAGGTGGAGGATTCGGTCCATATCTCGGTACACGACCACGACCTCTGACTTCTGGCACCACGAGGAGGCATGATTCTAACCAAAGAACCCACAAAATCATTAGTACCAACACGCAAAGGAAGCATGAAAGTCACAAGAAAGAAACCTAATGCTCGAATACCAGCTCAGAGGACCCGCCCCGAATCTCCTCGGAAACCGGGACGGATCCCGTCTGAATATCCGGCATCCACAGAATGCCGGGCCCACTTACTAATAACCGAGACTTTCTACCAAAATTTTGGCAGAGTCTCCCCTGAAAACAGGACATATCCCAAAATTTCAACCTGTTAAAACACAGTTATTTTACATCCCAACAGCCAGCATGCATCACACAAAGTAAAGTGTTTACAAACCATGGCCTCCGGCCTCAAAATACCAATTTCTAACTGGGCAATAACAGAGCATCTAACAGAATTCAAAGAAAATACAAGTGGGAAGGAAGTTTAACGATTTTACATAGCACAGAGGCCCTGAGAAGGCTCAAGTGCTGAAGCTCGTGAAAACAGGAGCACAAAACACGGTCCTGCGGCTTGTTACGGTCAACTCACGGCGTGGGGCGCAAAACAGAAAATTGTGAGTGGACAAAACAAAGTTAGTTCAATTTAAACCAAAGTAATATAACCCCACCGTTATAAAACCATGCATGAAATCAATACATTAAAAACCATCATATTCATACATATACAGTTTGCTCAAACCCGAGCAAAATCCGAAATTCGGTGAAACTTGCAAATCAACCCATCCAAATCTTTCCATATAAATCTCAAAATAAACTCTCGAAACACGTGCCTGCTGGCACGACAAGCGGGGAAGTATCCTCGCTCAAAAACAAGAATATATGTATAGCTGTATATAAATATATAAGTATATAATAGAGATATAGTATTGGTATACGACACACCTAATTGTACCGGGGGAACAATCCAACTGGGGATTGTTTGACTAGCTCACACTTATCCGGCCCTCAAACTTCCATGTGGCTAGGGATGAGTCGTCCAGCTGGGGGACTGATACTCTACCCAGCACGTACGGACGAAGAATCAAGACCCGTACGCCTGGAACTGTCCTACGCGCGCAGACTACCCAATTAAGGGTCTACAGCGACACCCGTTAAGGTATGCCCCGGGTTCCGACATTTCCAAGTATCCCAATTTCCATAATCACAATCCAATTTCAGGGGAGGTACACAGGGTAGTGCTTATAGCACTCCATCCTGACATCCTAAACTCATACTTTTCTTCATCTCACAACACCCCAAAGTACCTCACACAATCTCAACAAGCCAACACTTTCCCAATAATATACTTATATACTTCAAGATACTTATATGTCAAAACCCATATAAATTGCAAATAACTTTATAACACAACATCTCCAACATATGAATAATTGAATACAAAAGGATGGGTTTGCATAAAATCATTTAAATCTCCATGCATATAAATTTCATTATAAAACCATGCTATTATTTGAAAACAAAGTCCACTCACAAGTAGTCCCAAGCGCCGTGACCCTGAGAGGGTCCTGCGCCTCTTGAAGGCGGAGTCGGATTACCTATTTCAAAATAGGAATACGATATTAAAATCCAACTCTTCAAAATAAGACTTTAAAAATAAAATCCTAATTTTTCCCGGGTTTCTAGTACGCACGAGGAATGAGACACTCCTAGGGTCCACCTAAGAGTTTCAAACGCTGGAAAAGTCTTGGAAGACACTCGGTCAACCGGACGGTCAAAACTCACGATCGAACGGTTATCGTAAAACATAAACTTTAAATAATTGAATCGGAACATCCGGGACTCCGATTCACAATCCGCGAATTCCTATGCGATCCTAGAAATACCAGGAACAACACACGTGAATTTGGGTTTGATCTAACGGTCCAAACACATCAAACCCGAAAATCATGGATTATGAAAAATTCGTTCGAGGCCCAAACGATATCCAAATTGAGATCCGTAAACTCCTACGCGCTCGTGACAACGTAAGGATCATTCTAGGATATAATGTGGCCTCTGCTGGACTGCCTACGCGCCGCCCCACGCGCCGCCGCACGTGGGTGGCTTGATCAAAATTCCGGCGGCCGGAAAAACTTAGTATTTTGGCTCAAAACTCCTATCCTAGGTAATACCCCTAATTTGGAACCACTTTTCTTCTTGGGTGAAGGCCAAAAAATGGCCGGAAGTGGCCGGAAATGCCGACTGAAAATCAGCTGAAGCTAAAGTTCGAAATTTAACATGTAAATTCTCAAAATTTCAGGAAACCCAACCAACAGGCAGCTAGAGCACGAAAAATAGATGAATTTTCATACCTCACTCGTCCAATTCGGTTGAGAAACGAAGGAGAACGGAGGTGTTGAAGTTTCAGAAAATTTCAGAAAATTTCCAGCAGCTTTGCTGCGTTTTCCGGCGGTCTCGACGGCGGCTTCCGGCTGGAGATGGGCTGGGGTTCGAAGGCGAGGTCCGGCCGGTCCTTTTGGCTCCGGTCTCGTGCGCTGCCGTGGCCGGTGGCCTGAGTTACAGAGGGAGGAAGGGAGAGCGATGGAGTCGGGGAGAGAGAGAGGAGAGAACGCACGGGAGAGAGAGAGAGAGGGAAATGAGAGAAAAAATCTGGTTTTAATTAAAATTCAAGTTCCACTTATTTACAGTTTTGCCACTAAGAGTTTTTACCTCGTAACTTTTTCGTTACAAGTCCGAATTGAGTCCACTACGTGTCTACGGACTCGGCTCAGGACGAGCTTCCTAAAAACACCACTCATTGCTCCAAACTCTCTTCGGATAAAAATTGACTCTTTTTCCCTTACTCGAGTGAAAAATTAGAAATTAAATTAAATTAAATTAAATCAATTAAATAGTGAACTTATTTTGGGTCGGGGTGTTACAGTTGGCTTTGCTTCTATTGAAGGCTAGAATGATCAGTGAACTGATTGTTTCTTTTGTATTTGTTTTGTTGATTGTTGGTTGTCCTTTTTTCAGCTCTCATCCCTTGTATTTATAGGAATTTTGGTTCCTAAAAATATCTGAAAAATATCTCCTGGAAAATATCAGTTGTGATGAATATCTTTTCCTTGTAACTTATGAAGAAAATATCTCTCTTTTGAAAGCACATGGATGTTTTGCAGAGATACTCAGCATGGTTTCTCTAAGAATTCCTTTTGAATACCTTCTGGCCATTCTTGTAACTTGTGCTTCAAAATATCTTAACTGATGAGACTACACGGGTCTGTAGTTCATGAGACTTTAAATGGCTATAAGAGATAACTTTTGCTTTTACCTTTCTATTGATATGGTCTAGAGTTAATGAAGGTCAGACCTCAAGTTTCAAAATATGTAATCTGGGAACTTGGGAAAGGTATTTTGGCTTATTTTATCTTTTGGAATGATATGGGCTTCTTTTCCAATTTTTGGCAAGTGGAGCCCGAATAGCCAGTTGGGCTCATGAGTAAAAAATAAGTCCAAATGTATTTTGGCTAGAATGGAGAGTTTGGCCAAAAAGTGCAAATTTTGGTACAAACACCTTCAGCCGAAGTTTTTGAAGCTACAGGAATTACATTTATCTTTCTTTTTAAGTTGTTTTATTTCTCAGCTTTGTTGTACACCCTTGAATCACAGTCCAAGTGATTTAATCTCTAGCTTAGATTTAAGTGAGCTGGCAGGTGTAAGCATCTAATAGGGTGCTAGTTTTTGAGCTTTTTGTAAAATCGTTTGAGAGAAGAATCTCTCTTCTCTCTCCTCAACCGATACATTAGAGTGGAGCAGACATGAATGATAACAGAAGCATTATTTTCTCATTAAGAGCAACGCTCTCTTTTCTCACATTTCTTCTATGATTTCCTTTGCTCCCAAAATATCCAAAATATGAAATGCTGAAACTAAGAATTCTAACATGGTATCGAGAGCCTAGTTCGATTGCTTGAGCTGGGCGTGAATCTGTGAGTGAATCGGAGAAATTGGGTTTCGGTTGAGCTGAAATCGAGCTCGTCTGAAGATCGCGATTTCTTCAAATCCAATGTCTAATATGGCAGGATCGAGTACCTCCGAGCTGCAAACTCCAATTTTCAATGCAAAAAAACTTGCTTAGTGTTGGGCAAATGATGGAGCATGGATACCATCTTGTGTTTGGAGGAAATATGGTGAATGTCTATGATGATCAGTCACTGGAAAATCTGATTGTGAGGGTGCAAATGACAAACAACAGATGTTTTCCACTTACAATGATGCCTGCAAGGGATATGGCTTTGAGAACAAGTGTTTCACACTGCTTGGAGACATGGCACAAGAGGTTGGGACACTGAAATGAAAGGAGCATAAAAATGCTTGAAAATCAAGGCATGGTTCATGGCTTACCTCATTTGGAGCAGATTTCAGTGGTTTGTGATGGTTGTATGCAAGGAAAGCAGCACAGAGACTCTTTTCCTTTGGAATCCAGTTGGAGAGCAACAAGTCCTTTGGAATTGGTTCACACAGATATCTGTGGACCAATGAAGACAGAATCTATTTCTGGAAA
This sequence comes from Prunus fruticosa, assembly GCA_018703695.1. NCBI lineage: Eukaryota > Viridiplantae > Streptophyta > Magnoliopsida > Rosales > Rosaceae > Prunus > Prunus fruticosa. The sequence continues at coordinate 7,874,138 of CM031918.1, forward strand.
CAAGTATTTCCTGCTATTTACAGATGATTGCACTAGAATGTCATGGGTGTACTTCATCAGAAATAAGTCAAGTGCATTGGAATGTTTTAGAAAATTCAAAGCTATGACTGAGCTGCAAAGTGGGTATAAGATAAAAGGCTTGAGAAGTGACAGGGGTGGAGAGTTTCTATCTGGAGAATTCAACAAGTTTTGTGAGGAATCTGGTATTCAAAGGCAGCTAACTATGGCATACTCTCCATAGCAAAATGGAGTGGCTGAGAGGAAGAACGGGACAGTAGTGGAAATGGCCAAGTCCATGCTGCATGAGAAGGGTATTCCTTATGAATTTTGGGCAGAAGCAGTAAATACTGCAGTCTATCTACTAAATAGATGTCCCACCAAGGCTCTTAATAAGATAACACCATTTGAATCCTATACGGGCAGAAAACCAGGACTTGCACACTTAAAGATTTTTGGATCTCCTTGTCATGTGCTTATTCCTTCAGCTTTGAGGCATAAGCTTGAAGAAAACAGTCACAAGTGTATTTTTGTAGGCTATGGTCTCTGTGAAAAGGGATATAGGCTGTTTGATCCAAGTACTAGGAAGGTTATTCTGTCCAGAGATGTGCAATTTGATGAAAATGGCTTATGGAAGTGGGAAAATACAAATGAAGAAGAGATGGCAGTCCCTTTGCCTACTGAGAATCAAAACTGTGAACCAAGTCAAAGCTTGGATACACCACTGCAAATGGATGAAGAAGTCACATTACAAGCTGAACCAAGTCAAAGCTTGGATACACAAACTCAAATAGATGAAGATACTACCCTGCAAGATGAAGGCATAGGTGAAAGTTCTCAAGTCTTTGATCACACACCAAAGAAATGGAGAAGTGTAAATGAAATCATGGCTAAGTGTAATGTGTGTATTGTCGAACCTGAAAATTATGAAGATGTAGCTCAAGATGAGTCATGGAGAAAGGCAATGGAAGCTGAACTGGAAATGATAGAAAAAAATGACACTTGGAAACTTGTCGAGAGACCATTTGCTAAACCTGTGATTGGTGTTAAGTGGGTCTACAAGACTAAACTGAATCTAGATGGTACTGTGCAGAAAAACAAGGCTCGTTTAGTGGCCAAAGGCTACTCACAAAATCCCGGTATTGATTACAATGAGACTTTTGCCCCTGTGGCAAGGCTAGACACCATTAGGACCTTGATTGCTCTTGCTGCACATAAGGAATGGAGCTTGTATCAACTAGATGTGAAATCTGCATTTCTTAATGGAGTTTTAAAGGAGGAAGTATATGTGGATCAACCACAAGGATTTGTAAAGAAGGATGAGGAAACAAAGGTATACAAGTTACATAAAGCTTTGTATGGTTTGAAGCAAGCACCAAGAGCTTGGTATGACGAGATTGATGCCTATTTCAACAAGGCTGGTTTCAAGAAAAGTCCAAGTGAGGCAACTTTATATGTTAAGGCAGAAGGTTCAGATGTCACTACTACAAAAATAGAAATAGACGACGGTAATCCACCGTTGTGTATTCGGTTTTTCAACCGTCGTCAAATCGAGCAACGTCTTTTCATGCATAAAACCACGACGGTAAATCCCCGTCGTCTATTATTTGTAAAGACGACGGTTTTTTTTATAAAAAGGGTAATCTATTATTAAGTAAAGACGACGGTTTTTTATAAAAAGGGTCGTCTATTATATATAAAGACGACGGTTTTTTTATAAAAGGGGTCGTCTATTATATGTAAAGACGACGGTTTTTTTATAAAAAGGGTCGTCTATTATATGTAAAGACGACGGTTTTTTTATAAAAGGGTCGTCTATTATATGTAAAGACGACAGTTTTTTTTTTAAGGGTCGTCTATTATATGTACAGACGACGGTTTTTTTATGAAAGGGTCGTCTATTATATGTAAAGACGACGGTTTTTTTATGAAAGAGTCGTCTATTATATGTAAAGACGACCCTTTTTATATGAAAATGGTCGTTTATTATGAATTAAAGACGACCCTTTTCATATAAAAAGGGTCGTCTATTATATGTAAAGATGACGGTTTTTTATAAAAAGGGTCGTCTATTATTAAGTAAAGAACTATGTTTTATTATATCCAAAGACGTCGGTTTTGTTAAAAAGCCATCATCTATTAAATGTGAAGACGACGATTTCTTGAAATACTCTAAAACAACGATTTTTTAGTAAAACCGTCGCTGATTGTATATAAAAAGACGTTATGGTGTTAAAAGAGGTCATTGATAATATATACAGATGACGGTTTTTCCAATAAAACCATCGTTTTATTATCTTTAGTTTTTTGAAGAGTTAATAGTTATTACATAGTCAACCAATCTTTATTCTATTACATACATACTTCCTACCTATAATTAGAAATAACGGAGCTCACAAATTCTACTAATTTGATTTTAACTTCATCAATTTGTTCTTGGGTTGACTTAGCTCTGCCTTCTTGCACATTTTCCAAGTTGTTGGTGTCGGAAAAGGAAAGACCTGATCAAAGAGACCCCAATACTCTTAAACATAAACTTGTTTAGCAGTAACCTAACCTTAGCAAAAGGATCTATGCAGCTCTAGAATGACAGCAGAACACAATTGGCATAATTGGCAAAGTACCTGTTCTTGTGGTGGCACCATAACAAATGAAAAATCAGAGATTCAGAAAATTAACAATGAAATTCCAAAATAATTAAAGTAAACAACAAAAACAAAAAGTATTTTGGACCTGATGATGTTGTCGGTCCAAAAACAAACGGATCTAGTGAGGGATGGGTATGTTTTGCCTCATCTTCTTCGTCAGCTTCTTCTTGATTACGAAGGCCTTGTGGGACGGTTGTGCATATTTATAAAAAAACCCAAATGAGAAACTCACTTAAATCCCACAGAATTAGCACAATACATGAACAAACATATATATATAGACCGATTTCCATAAGTCTTTCTATATCTAGTCGCTGAGTTTGATGAGCGAGTTGAGTGCCTGAGAGCGAGATCTTCTTTAAAGAAAGTGAAGGTCGAGATTTTTCAAATCAAACCTTTCAACCAGCTTTGATTCTCAAATACAGAACCTCCCTCTACATCTTATGGATCTGCGAAGACCTCAATCTCTCAACTCCTTCATTGATATCGATTTTTTGATGATTTTGTAGAGAGTTTCATGAGGGTGTTTTAGAGAGTGCAGGAGGGTTTCAAGGAGGGAGAGATAAGGTTTTCAGAGACGGGGAAAATCTGAAAATTTGTCGAGCGCGAATTCATTTAAGTAGCCTTTTCTTAGCGTGTTTTAAAAGACGACCTTGTTAATGAGAGATAAGGTTTTCAAAGACGGGTGAAAATTTGAAAATTTGTCGAGCGCGAATTCACTTAAGCGGCCATTTTTTCGCGTGTTTTAAAAGACGACCCTTTTTATCAAAAAACGTCGTCTTTACTTAATAATAGACGACCCTTTTTATAAAAAAACCGTCTTCTTTATATATAATAGACGACCCTTTTATAAAAAACCGTCATCTTTACATATAATAGACGACACTTTTTATAAAAAACCGTCGTCTTTACATATAATAGACGACACTTTTTATAAAAAACCGTCGTCTTTACATATAATAGAAGACCCTTTCATAAAAAAACCGTCGTCTTTACATATAATAGACAACCCTTTTATAAAAAACCGTTGTCTTTACATATAATAGACGCCCCTTTTTATTTATACTTTCATTAAATACAACATAAGATTTTGTGGTATCCACTAGTGTAAATATTTTAAATTGAAGATCAAATTGAGTCATTGTATTCATATAGGGTCAAGGAGTGTAGTTGTAAAAAAATATCAAAATCGGAGTTAAAATAACCGTTAAATCTTGATTTTTCGTTTATAACCGTCGAAATGTTTTGTCCCGTTACTTGATCTCTGATTTATTTATTTTCACGATTTTTGGCGTATATGATCACGAGGTGTAAACAAACAAGTTTGACGGTTGGATCGTTGAAACTAGTTTCGTAGAATGCGTATGCCATCAAAACAATATATTCACTAACAATTAAGAGTTTATTTATACTTTCTTTAAATATAACATAAGATTTTGTGGTATCCACTAGTGTAAATATTTTAAATTGATGATCGAATGTAGTCATTGTATTCATATAGGGTCAAGGAGTGTAGCTGTAAAAAATCATCAAAATTCGGAGTTAAAATAACCGTTAAATCTTGATTTTTCGTTTATAACCGTCGAAATGTTTTGTCCCGTTACTTGATCTCTGATTTATTTTTTTTCCCGATTTTTGGTGTATATGATCACGATGTGTAAACAAACAAGTTTGACGGTTGGATCGTTGAAAATAGTTTCGTAGAATGCGTATGCCATCAAAACAATATATTCACTAACAATTAAGAGTTTATTTATACTTTCATTAAATATAACATAAGATTTTGTTGTATCCACTAGTGTAAATATTTTAAATTGATGATCGAATGCAGTCATTGTATTCATATAGGTTCAAGGAGTGTAGCTGTAAAAAATTATCAAAATCAGAGTTGAAATAACCGTTAAATCTTGATTTTTCGTTTATAACCGTCGAAATGTTTTGTCCAGTTACTTGATCTTTGATTTTTTTTTTCCCGATTTTTGGCGTATATGATCACGATGTGTAAACAAACAAGATTGATGGTTAGATTGTTGAAACTAGTTTCGTAAAATGCGTATGCCATCAAAACAATATATTCACTAACAATTAAGAGTTTATTTATACTTTCACTAAACATAACATAAGATTTTGTGGTATCCACTAGTGTAAATATTTTAAATTGATGATTGAATGCAGTCATTGTATTCATATAGAGTCAAGGAGTGTAGCTGTAAAAAATCATCAAAATCAGAGTTGAAATAACCGTTAAATCTTGTTTTTAAAAAACCGTTATCTTTACTTCACAATAGATGACCCTTTTTAAAAACAAACCGTCATCTTTACATATAATAGACGACTCTTTTTAAAAAACCGTCATCTTTACTTCATAATAGACGACCCTTTTCATATAAAAAGGGTCGTCTTTACTTAATAATAGACGACCCTTTTTATAAAAAAAAACCGTCGTCTTTACATATAATAGACGACCCTTTTTATAAAAAACCGTCGTCTTTACTTAATAATAGACAACCATTTTTATTAAAAAACCGTTGCTTTTTCAAATATAATAGACGACCCTTTTATAAAAAAACCATCGTTTTTACATATAATAGGCGACCCCTTTTATTAAAAACCGTCGTCTTTACTTAATAACAGACGACCCTTTTTATAAAAAAACCGTCGTCTTTACATATAATAGACGGCAGTTCTTTCAAAACAACCATGTCTTTACCAAAAAAAGGACACTTGATTTTTAAAAGACGACGCTTGTCATACATGCTGTCGTTGTGTTTTGGTTAGATTTTAACTCTGAAGAAAAGCTTTTTAATAAGACGACGCTTTTTTATTTGTATGCGTCGTTATAAAAAATTCTCAACAGTATCTTCATTTTTTAGTTGTTTAAGTCACTTATCCACGACGGTTTTTATTTACCGTCGTCTTTTTAAAAACAACGACGGTTTTTTGTTATTCCGTCGTCTTTTTCTGGTCGTCTTTTGCCCTTTTTGTAGTAGTGTGTTCTTATTGTTTCTCTATATGTTGATGACATAGTGTACACAGGTAGCAGCTCTCAAATGATTGAAGAGTTTAGGAGAGATATGATGGAACACTATGAGATGACAGATTTGGGAGTATTACACCATTTTCTTGGAATGGGGGTGATACAAGTCTAAACAAAACATTTCTTGCATCAGAAGAAGTATGGACAGAAGCTGGTTGAAAAATTTTGGTTTGAAAGATTGCAAAATAGTGGCTACACCACTTGCAATGAATGAAAGGTTAAGTAAGAATGATGGAAGTGCGGCTGCTGGAGATGAAGAAGAATATAGACGGATTGTGGGCAGTTTGCTCTACTTGACTGCAACTAGGCCTGACATAATGTTTGCAGCTAGCCTTTTGGCAAGATTCATGCACAATCCCACCAAGAAACAATGGGAACTGCTAAAAGGGTATTGAGATACATTCAAGGAACAATAGACTTCGGAATTGTATTTGAGAAAGGAAAAGAAACTACTCTTATTGGCTATTGTGATAGTGACTTGGAAGGAAGTGAAGATGACATGAGGAGTACCTCAGGGTATGCTTTTACTATGGGATCTGGAGTGTTTTCGTGGGCTTCAATTAAGCAAAATACAGTTGCTTTGTCTACAAGAGAGGCATAATATATAAGTGCTGCAGAGGCTACTTCTCAAGCAAAGTGGCTGAGATTTGTACTTGAAGATTTTGGAGAAGAACAGATTGAAGGAACACAAATAATGTGTGATAACACATCAGCAATTGCTATGGCAAAGAACCCTGTTTTCCACCAGAAGTCAAGGCACATTAACAGAAAGTTTCATTTCATTCGAGGAGCAATTCAAGCCAAGGAGATAGAACTTGTCTACTGGCAGAACTGAGGAGCAAATTGCAGATATTCTGACTAAAGCTTTGCCTAAGGACAAGTTTGCATACTTAAGGGAAATGCTTGGTGTTAAGTCGGCTAAAGGATTAGAAGGGAATGTTGGTGTGTAATCCTTCAGCCGAAGTTTTTGAAGCTACAAGAATTACATTTATCTTTCTTTTTAAGTTGTTTTATTTCTCAGCTTTATTGTACACCCTTGGATCACAGTCCAAGTGATTTAATCTCTAGCTTAGATTTAAGTGAGCTGGCTTGACAGGTGTAAGCATCTAATAGGGTGCTAGTTTTTGAGCTTTTTGTAAAATCGTTTGAGAGAAGAATCTCTCTTCTCTCTCTTCAACCGATACATTAGAGTGGAGCAGACATGAATGATAACAGAAGCATTATTTTCTCATTAGAGCAACGCTCTCTTTTCTCACATTTCTTCTGTGATTTCCTTTGCTCCCAAAATATCCAAAATATGAAATGCTGAAACGAAGAATTCTAACAATTCTATGGTGCCTTAATTGTTACTAGAAACATAATCAGATTTTTAATGATGTTGAAACCAAACAAAAAAATTCCAATTTGCATGAACATATTTCTGCGTATACACCAATGAATTTTGTATATGCATGAGCATATTTCTGTCTAGATTATGGTGAAGAACCCATTAAGAAAGAAGTTGTAGGTTTGCTGCTTAGTTCATGAATTCTCCTGAGTATTTCACTTCCTCTGTTTGGTTCTGCATTGCAATTTGGGTGTCATAATGTTTCAGAAATGAGTGTAATGTTGGAAATCGAAAACTCTAATTCCTAAATTCATAAATGTCACACAAAATTAATTAGTCAGATTTAAATTTCAACTCAAATCTATATGTACTAAATGACTTACTTCATTATCATGTTGATTGGTTATATGATGACAAGCATTGCATATAGTTCATATATATTTCACTACTACAAAAAACGAAATAGACGACGGGAATCCACCGTCGTCTATCATGGTTTAAAACCGACGAGAAATCGACCGCCGTCTATTAACACATGAAATAACTACGGTAAATAACCGACGTAGTTAATATATTACACGACATTGGAAAAACTAAAACCGACGTAGATTTCATAAATAAAAGCATAAAAAGAGACCTTTCGACTATAATAGACGACGGTTTAGTAAAACACAGACGTTTAAATAATGTTAAATGTCAAAAACAACTACAAAACCGACGTAAATATTATTATCAACGTCACTCAATCAAACAAACTCGACGTGTAAAACATAAAAACCGTCGTGGTTAATAAATACTACGTTCATTAAATTTAAAAACTGACGTCTGAAACATATAACATGGCATATATTTACTTTCACTGACGTAAAAATGACAATAACCACGACCCTTTAGGTCACCAGACGTTGAAAATTATTTTGACGGATTGAACACCAAACAAATGACGTAGTTTACATATTACACGTCATAAAGAAACTAAAACCGTCATCTATTATAGAAATAAAGCATAAATAGAGCACTTTCGACTGTAATAGATGACGGCTTTAGTAAAACACAGACGTTTAAAAATTCTTAAATGTCAAGAACAACTACAAAAGCGACGTAAATATTATTATTAACGTCTCAAAATCAAACAAACCCGACGTGTAAAACTTAGAAACCGTCGTGGTTAATAAATACTACGTTCACTAAATAAAAAAACTGACGTCTAAAACATATAACATGACATATATTTACTTTAACTGACGTAAAAACAAAATTAACCACGACCCTTTATGTCACCACGGACGTTGAAAATTATTTTGACGGCTTTAACACAAAAACAACGACGGGGATTTGACATTACACGTCGGTTATTTAAAATACCTGTCATGTTTAATCCATTTACTACGGCCTAGGAGTCACATTTTAGGACATTGTTAGTTCTTTACAACGTCGGTGGTGGTAGACTTTGACGTGGTTGGCATTTCAAAAGTCTCTTTTGTGAGCCACTTAGACGTGTGTAACCTCTGAGACGTCATTATAAGTAGGGAAACGCCTTGAGTTATGCATTTGACGTCGGTGATTATAAAATGTAGGTCATGGTTATACTTTACTATGTCCCACGCATATAATTATTTGACGTTGTTATTTCCTTACTACGTCGGTTATTTATTTATTCCATGACGTGGCTAGTCTTTGTTAAGTCTCTTTTATAACCTTTTTTGACGTGTGTATTCTCCGAGACGTCAATTGTTTAATTATAACTGACGTGCAACAATATTTTTACGACGTTAATCATCATCCCTAAATTCGTCGGTTTGAACTCTGCCATCGTGTTATACATTATTGTTCGTCGTTGATTATTTTATTTACCGTCGTTGTTTATATATTTAGTAAACGTTTTGAAATGAATATTAATTAACCGACGTGATTTCCTTTTCAAATGGCGGTTTTTATTTCATTTTTGCGTTGTCATTCCACGTCGGTTGTGAAAACCCGACGTTGGTTGTTTTGTAGACGTCTCTTTTTGCGATTTTTGTAACTTTACCGTCGTATTTTCAGTTTTCACCGATTATTTTTAATTTTTGATTTGTCGTGCCCAAAGCCTGCAGAATGAAAATGTGATCGGAATGAAAATGATATACAGAGCTATTAATTAATGTCATACAATTAACTGCATAACTGATGTCATACATTACAACAATCAATCAATCCATATATCTTCACACCCATCTCTAATATTCTCACTCCCAAACTCACCCACTAGGTCATCAAATGTGTCAACATTTGGTATCCCTCTAGAAAATGGCTCACACTCAATTCTAATATCACCTAGCACATCATCACCAATAACATCATTATATTCTCTATTAGGCATTGATAACACTACCGACCAACCACGATGCATTGGGTCGTCAACATAAAATACTTGTTTGACTTGAGAAGCCATAACAAATTGGTCATTCCTATGTCCAATTTTACTCAGATCTACAAGGGTAAATCCAAGTTCGTCGACTACAAGGCCCGAAGTGTTATCTATCCAATCACACCTCAAGACTTGGGATTCTAAACTTTTGGTAGTCAAGATCCCAAATTTCTTGAATAACCCCATAAAAACCCATATTGGAGACAATAGAGTTTTTATCCTTGGCACTAGCAACTTGCATAGTATGTGCAAGTAAATAAACTCCACTATTTTGGACAGTTCCCACATCATCTTGTGCCTTGGTGTTAAATTTGACACCATTAATAAGATAGCTCCTATATGATGTCACTGCCGTGCTTGGACCAGCTGCTAACCACCTCAAATTTTCTGATATGCCATTATAGTCTTCCCCATTAAATTCACTTTGAACCTGGAAATTAAACACATATCTTAATTCAATCTAACATATATATAGAAAGAGAGAAAAGTAAAATAAGTTCAATATGTCATTCAATAACATATATACCTTAAAGCGTAGCCATTGAATGAAAGTGCTATTGTGCTTATCTTGTAGCCACTTTGTTCTCTTTCTAAATTTCGGATAAGTGGTCTTGATGTGGATCATATGTTCCCTACAATTGACACGAAAAAAGACACGCATTACGGTCCCTTGTATATAAGATAAACATAAGGAGTAATAATATTTAAAATGGCTACATATGAAAAATTAAACTCATACGTACTCGATATAAGGTAGGACTTCCTCCGTATTCTCCAAGACATATAGATGTGCCTGGTTCAACAAGTCCATATCAACTAAGCTCACTGTGCAACCTAATAATGGCTTTGAAACTCCCATATTCTTGCTTGAAGGCACTCCAACTGTACTAACATCAGATAAATGCTCGGTACAAAACTCTACAGCTTCTTCAGCTATATACCGCTCAAGCAATGCAACATTCGGGACGAGTACGATTCTGAACATACCCCTTTAGCACTTTCATATATCTTTCAAACGGATACATCCATCTAAAATATACTGGCCCACATAGACGAACTTCTTTGACAAGATGTACTACTAGATGAACCATGATATCAAAGAATGAGGGGGAAAGTACTTCTCAAGCAAACACAAAGTAACTACTACATCTTCTTCCAACTCATCTAGCTTGGAAACATCTACCGTCTTTGCACATATAGCATTGAAGAAGAAGCACAATCGAGTTATTGCATACCTTGCAGGCTTCTCCAAAACAGAACGAATTGCCACAGGGAGCAATTGTTCCATCAAGGTATGACAATCATGAGATTTAAGGCCAAGAAGTCTTGAATCTTTTAAAGATACAAGATTTTTTATATTTGAAGAATAACCTTCAGGTACCTTCATACCATAAAAAGAATTGCAAACCGCTCTCTTCTCTGCTCTTGACAAATTCCAAGGCCCTGGAGGCAAGCGAGTACGTCTTTCTCCATACTCGGGTTGCAAATCAATTTTTACCCCCATATTCAATAAGTCTAACCGAGCAGCAATGCCATCTTTATTTTTTCCAGGGATCTCTAGCAATGTACCAATGATACTATCGCAAACATTCTTCTCAATGTGCATAACATCTAAGGCATGCCTCACAGGGAGGTATTTCCAATACTCGAGATCAAAGAATTTTGATTTCTTCTTCCAACAAACTCTGTCACCATCATTCTCACCAACACTTACCCCATTTTTCGAGCCCCATATGTATCTAATATCTTCAACCATATGCAGCACTTCTTCTCCTGTTAATGGCTCGGCAGGCATGCCATATTTAGGTTTCCCATTGAAAGCTGCACGTTGCCTCCTATATGGATGATTGATTGGTAACCACTTTCTATGCCCAATGTAACAAATTTTGTGGCCATTTTTCAACCTGTGACTAGGCGTATCATCGCCGCATATTGGACAAGCTTTATATCCTTTAACAACACAACCAGATAAGTTTCCATAAGCAGGAAAATCATTAATTGTCCACAGGTAATGCAGCTCTGAGTGTAAAGTATTCTCCTATGTGGGCATCATACACTCCTCTAATCCCATCCCACATAGATTTCAAATCATCAATCAAAGGCTCTAAGTAGACGTCTATATCATTTCCGGGCTGTTTAGGACCGGAAATCAGTATAGTCAACATCATGAACTTCCGCTTCATGCATAGCCATGGTGGGAGATTATTTGTAACTAACATAACTGGCCAACAACTGTATCTGCTACTTAAAGAACTGTGGGGATTGAATCCATCATATGAGAGAGCCAATCTCAAGTTTCTTGGCTCATTACCAAAGTCGGGCCATTTTTCATCAACAAGTTTCCAAGACGGGGAATCCGCTGGATGAGACATATAACTGTCAACTGATTTTCTTGCAGCATGCCAAGTCAAACTCTTAGCTGTCTTATGTGATTGAAACATCCTTTTAAACCTTGGAATTGGAGGAAAATACCACACCACCTTCGCTGCCACGCCGGCTTTCAAGAACCCATCTTTGGTTTCCTTCGACCTTGAGATACCACAAGTAGGACAATTAGTTGCATTCTCATACTCCTTCCGATAAAAAATGCAGTCATTGGGACATGCGTGGATTTTCTCATAACTCATCCCTAAAGCAGACAAACTCTTTTTTGCCTCGTACATAGATGAAGGTAGTGTATTTCCTTCCTGGAAGAAATTCTCCTTGAAGTATCAATAACTTCACCAAAGCTGACAACTTCGTGTACTTACTGCAACCAAGGTACAAGGGTTGATCGCCATCCCCAATCACATTGGCAAACTCATAAGGATCAGATCCAATATTGAAAAAATCATTATCATCCATCCCTAATTCTTCAGAAACATAACTGACCCTACTTTGCTCATCTTCTTCCACATTTATACTAGCATTGGTAGTCCATTCCCAAGGTTCTCGTGCCACGTCCAAATCTTATAGCTTTGGTCAATTCCATTAAAGTATAAGTGTTCCCTTATAATTCCAACCCTAAACAATCGAATATTCCCACATTTAACACATGGACAACGAATCTCAGTTGTATTTCTAAGATTTTCTGACGCAAAATTCAAAAATCCTTCCACCCCTAACTCATATGCCTTCGATCTTCTATCCGCATGCATCCATGACTTATCCATCTCACACTCTATAAAATTCATATAAATATATATATATTAAAGATATATATATTAAAGTGGAAAGACCATCAATGAAACACTACCTCATTCAAATAGCAGAGAACAAAATGAAAATTAAATATAAAACATAGACAAGACGACGGTTTGAAAAAAAAATCGTCGTTTAATATTCATTCAGACGACGACATCTATAGTCACCGTCGTCATTAAGACACCCAAACCCAGAAATTTCATCGATGTTCTGGTAGCCTAAAGACGACGTTTAATGGAGAAATAGTCGTCTATATGCTACCAGTTGCGGCTTAAAAATAAGACGACGGGACAAAATTAACAACTGACGTATAATAAACATTTGGACGACGGTTTGATTATCCAACCGTCGTCTAAGTGAAGAAAAAAACTTTAATCCCCATTCCTTTTCCAAGAACTCATGGCCAAACAAATATAAAAGAACCCAAACAGAGAGCAATTATTACAAAAATGCAAACACCAATACATAAAAGAACCCTAATATAACAACTGCAATTATTACAAGGCTACCAACGAAAACATTTATGGATTTTAGAAGAGATTAGGGTTGTACTTACATGTATATTGAGAGAGAGCTGCGAGAATATAACAACTGCTGAGAGAGAGCTTGGAGAATCTACGTACCCAATGCTTTGAGAGAGAGCTTGGAGAATCTACGTACCCAATGCTTTCAGAGAGATCTTGGAGAATCTACGTACCAAATGCTTTTAGAGAGAGCTGAGAGAATATAACAAAAGCTTGAGAGAGAGCTGAGAGAATTAGGGTTAAAGGGACTAGAGAATCCACGTACTTACATGGATATTGAGAGAGAGCTGGGAGAACGAAAACTTTCAGACAAATTTATGTTGAAGAGAGAGAATGAACTATTTGAGGGTTGAAGGGAAATTCTGAAAATTTTAGGTCGCGGTCAAAAAATTTTTAAGTACCGCGTTTTCAACGACGACGGTCAACTTACAACGGGGGTGCCTAATAAACGGCCGACGTTGTAAACACAAAGGACGTCGCTGTTCAATAATCGACGTCGTAAACCGAATATAATTAGTCTTCGTTATGTAGTTCACCAAAAACAGCGGGAGAAAACCGGCGTCGTTTCAATAAACCCTAAACCCTAAACCCTAAATTTTACAATAAATTTAAAAAAATACACAAGTACAGGAAAAATGAACCGAAAATTGCTATGGACTCCTTACAACAATGCCTTCTACAATAGTAGGCTAAAATATGGATTTCATAATTTTGAATTTATGGGCACCAATGGATCACATAAACTTTAGGGTTATGTAATGTAAAGTATAAGGAGTACCATGCTTTGTCTCTAAATATGTTTGAATTTTGTTATCATTCGAACTTTGAAAACTAAAATTACATTTTTCATGCCTTAACGGGCAAGATATTGTCTCAATCAGTGCATAGAATTTGTTTTGAATATATTTTTCGGATTTTGTTTTGAATATATTCTTAATATTAGTAATTAAATACAATAAAAAAATATATCCAAAAATATATATTTTTAAAGCTTTAGGATAGAGACAATATTCCAATACTTGGTAGTTTTCAGTTTAATTTTTGGATTTAGTTTTGAATTTAATATGGAATTAAATAGATTATAAAATTCATTAAAAATTAAATTAAAAATGACGAACCGACGTTGTATCAACTTACAACGACTTTAACATAACAAAATGACGTCAAAAATAATATAAAACGACGTCTTTTTATAACAGACGTTGTTTAATTATACAAAGGCGGAGATTTAATTATATCCGCCTTCGTATATTATTACGACGTCGTAAGGTCATACTAACCGACGTAGTATATGACTACAAAATTCATTTATACATGATGAATTAATTACAAACGGTCGTTGTTATGCCTATTAAACGTCATTATAATGGACATAACCGACGTTGTTTACATATAGAAAGGCGGATATTTAATAGTATCCGCCTTTGTATATTATTAAGACGTCGATAAGGTTATACGAACCGACGTAGTATATAAGTACAAAATTCATTTACACAGGTTGATATTAATTATAACCGTCGTTGTTATGTCTATTAGATGTCGTTTTTAAGAATTGCCGTCGATGTTATATTCGAGTTACTGTTCAGACGACCATTGTGTAAACGTATGAGAAGTGTAAAGTAGAATCAGACGTCGGTTTTTGGGAACTAAACAAGTTTTAAATCAAAATTTAATTTTTGTGATATTTGTTCGCTTGATTGCAACAAAATAGTTATGTACATTTTAAATAAACTAAAATATTGTTCATAAATATTTATCTACATTGTTCATAAATATTTATCTACCCTAAACCCTAAACATTGTTCATTAATATTTATCTACATCAATTATCCTTCGGTAATAAGTTGTTCACGAATTCTGCCCATTCATGCCTAACTTCGTCAATATCCTCTTGTTTATACTGAAGTTTTTCTTTTTTCTTCTCAAACTGCAAAATAAACCAAAAAGCCGACGTGTTATAAAGATACAAACGACGGTTTTAAACAAAAGTATATCTAAAATGGTGCGTTTTACCTTCTTCTCGAAATTTAGGTCTGGATCATGAATTATATCTCTCATGAATTTCATCACGTAGTAGCCACATTCGACACTCGTTGGTTGTTCAGGAGTGCCGTGTAGATTCTTCCATATGGCCTGCTGTTTACGTGAATTTTTATTTATATGAATGTTATACATTTTAATTGCCCTGTTACAAGAAAAGGCCAAGGGTGTTAATGACAAAACAAAATATTTAAATACAAATAGTAACCATCGTGGTAAATTAGTCAAAACGACAGATTTTTTTTTAAAAACGACGTGATATTTATTTTAAAACGGCGGTAAAAAATTACCGTCGTTGTGTAACATTATAATGTCGGTAAGAGTAAAACGTCGTAGAACAAAAAATTGAGCAATAAAATTAAAACGTTCTTAAATAAAACCCAAACGACGTGGTAGTAAAATTAAAACGACATTTTTAAGAAAATACTGACGTCGTAGTTAAAATAACACGTCGATAATAACTTACCGTCGTTATATTTTAACTATAACGTCGGTATTATTAAAACCGTCGTTTATTTAAATACTTTATAGGAAAAATCTTAAATCAGCAGAAATCAACTTACGTATTCACTATATTTTTCATGTCGTCGTCAACCATGCGTCTTGGCAGTGAATTCATGTAATAGGCAGTCTCCGTTGATGGTCTCACAATGACCGTCACCCAATGACCCCTGCACATAATGATTCATATAGGTTAAATATACTACAAAGAAAAATATTAGAAGCTCAGGAAAATACTTTAAATGGTACTAACCCTGGATTATATGGGACCAAGAAAAATTGATTCCCATCTGTTGTATTCAGCCGTTTTGACAAGTTTTTTATTCGGTCTGATTTTGTTCCAGCTCCAGCTTGCTCACTTATCCAGGGTCCACCAGGCCAACCAGGTTTACCATATTTGCCATTTTAAAATAGTCAAATAGGAACCTAAATATATGAAAGTCAATTAAAAGAGAATTTAATTTAAAAGAAAGGAAAATGTAAAACAAAATGGGATTAGGGAGAATTACCTCATGTAAACTGATATGATTGTGGTTCCAATTTCCACCATGGAACCAAAATCCAAAATATCTTTAGGTAAGAGGAAGGTATCATGCTCAAAGCCAAACACTTCCTGGGGCATGTGAACTGCCACAGCCTCCTTAGTAGGCAACAACTTGGTCCGGACGTGTTGGCATAATGCTAAGAGAGGAGGTGGCATGTCTAGCTTTGAGATATCCTGTTACATGAAATAAATAAAGAAATATAAGTTATACACGACTCTAATTAAACCCAAAAAACAGACGTGGTATATAATATAAACGACGGTTTCTAGTAAATACCGCAGAGAAAAGGTTATACACGTCGGTAAATACATAACCGTCGTCATTTTAAATTATAACGTCTCTATACTATACAAAACACAGTCGTTATTTTTAATGTCTAATAATTTGCAAATGAAGTAAAAGCGTCGTGGTATTTAACTAAACACGACGCGTCCTGCAAGAAACAGACGTATATGACGTCGTTATTTTAAATTTTAACGTCGGATATTAAAAGGAGCGACGTCTATTTAAATTTTAAAGGCAGAAATAGATCATAGCAGAAATTTTACCGTGTCCTCTTCCTGTTTTCCAGGAGGATCAGCTTCAGGCTTTGGATCTTCTAATCCCAAAGCTAGGGGTCTGATACCAGTGGCCCCGAGCAGCTTGCCTTATCAGACATTGGATTTTTGGGGCTTTAATCTTGAGGGGGTAAAGTCATTGGAGTAATTGGAGAAATTGGAGTTTTGGGCATCTGGCGGGATCAAAATTAGGAACTAGTTGATGGAACATTGCCATCATAGCCTCCCTCTCAGCTTCTACGGCAGCCATTGTAGCTTCCCTTGCCCTCGCCTCAATTTTAAGGGTCTCTTCTCTGACCGCCTCCCTCACACTTTCCTTCAATTTCTCACCAAATTTTACTCTCTGCCTGTTTCGGCAAATTGAAGAACTGAGTGGGGGTAACTCCAGGACCAGCCGCTCTGACTCTCCCACCATGCTCGGGGGTTCCCAAAGCGAGAGTCAAGACATCATTGGTCCCGGACACAGTCAGAGTGCCTTCGGAGACCTGCTTTTGCAAATCATCCTAAAAGAGAGAAAGAGAGATTGTTAGAAACTGAGAGGGTGTAAAACATATAAATATACCGACGTTGTAAATAATAAACAACGACGGTTTTCTTAACCTCCTGACGTAGTATTAATTTACAATGTCTGTATTTGACTACCGACGTTGTTTACATTTTACAACGTCGGTATATAAAAATACATCGTATATTCAAAAACCGACGTCCTATTTATCTTTAAACGTCTGTAAATTAATCCCGTCGTGGTGTTCAATTTATAACGTCGCTTATTTAAAGATAAACGACGTCTATAACAAAATAAAACACTCTCTTTTTCAAATTTAGAACAGAGTTAGTTAGACTTACGATTAGTTTTGCCTTCTCTGCAACCTTTGGATCAGGGATGTTTCCTGTTTTATCTTCTCTTGCCTTCTTCCATAGAACAGCTCAATCGATTTCTTCAATATCGGGCATGGTTTCTACCAATTGCTCCTCCAAACCAACATACCCTTTTCTAGACAACCTATGGTTGTACACCAATTTCTCCCTCCTCTCTTTCTGCTCAGCATGCTTAGCCTCAAAATCTGGGGTTAACCTTGAAGCTACGAAGGCATCCTATTGCAATTTGTCTATGAACTTATAAAGCGCAGGGGGTTCTTTTAAGTTCTCCTTGTCATTTGCGAATGGAAGGATATACTGCCTAGTTAAGTTATACTTGAAATCCTTCCATTTTCTGGTGGCAGCGACAAGACCATGTCTTTGTACCTATCCCCAATAACATAGGACATTTGAATAGCTTCCCAAATCTGCTCCTTCACGTCCTTGGGTATTAGTCTCCATTTCTTGTCCACAAGAGGGACTCTGGTGCGTGCCAAAACACCAATGTAAGACTGCATCTCAATAGAAGCCTTGCCAACTGGTTTGCCCTTTTTATTGAACTCAACCACAGGCTTAACATTCTCAATTCTCCTCTTCACAACACGGCTCATTGTGCTGATACCGCGGCCAGATTTTGGCTCCACAACAAATGTGGCTATGCTCGAGTCTTTCTCGGAGGCAGAGGAAAATCTCATCCTCTTCGAGTGTTTGCTTTGAGTTGACTTTTCTCCTTCCACTTGAGCCTTTGACGCTTCAGCTACGTTGTTTTGAGATTTTGAAGACATTTTTAATTAATCTGCAAGGTAAACAACGTCGGTTATAAAACAGAAACGACGTAATAATGCCGAACAACGACGGTAACACTAAAAAAGCGACGTCCTATTAAATAGTCTCTTAAACCATGAATGGAAATAAGACGACGGTGTTATATATTTCATGACGTAAATGTGTATAAAAGACGACGGTTTTATCTTGTTTCCGACGTATTAACCGAAGTCGTGGTCTGTCAATTCTATCGTCGAAAACAAGACAGAACTGTCGTCTTTTGGCGTCGTGAGAGAATCTATAGATATATTTACTCAAAACCAGTGAAAGATTTCTTTTCGCAGACAGAATCTTGTTTCCAGACAACTACGGCATTCAAATGAAATGTAAAAAAAGGGAAGAGAGGCAGAAAAAACCTTTGGCGTGCAAAGAAAGTTTCCTTCCGATGAAGAAGAAGGCGAAAATGGTGATTTGGAGATGAAGCCGAAGATTCAGACGATGATCAGATGCTGCTTTTGGAAATGAGAAGTAAACTAAGATACTTTATCCGTGACAGAAAACCGTAGAATATTAGGTCAGGTGACGAAAAGTTTATATACAGTCCACAAGTTCAATACCACGACGTTGTTATTACAAAACCGCCGTATTAGTTAGTTATAACGACGGTGTTATCCCAGTTGTCGAACGCCTTTTGGAAGTCCGATGTGTTTATACGGCGCTTTTTATCTAAACTGACGTTGTACTCGGAAATCAACAACTGTGTATTTTAATAAACCGACGTGTTTACTATGTGTTTCTAAAACGACGTCGTTCTCTTTTTAATTCGCGCCATATGACTTTTCCATTACCCAAAACGACGTCGTTCTCTTTTTAATACGCGCCAAATGACTTTTGGATTTCCGATGCAGTTATGACGGCGCTTTGTTTATCTAACTGACGTAGTACTTACAAATTCAACGACCTTGTATTTTAATAAACAGATGTGGTTACTTTGGGTTCTGAAAACGACGTCGTTCTCTTTTTAATACGCGCCAAATGACTTTTGGATTTTCGATGCAGTTATGACGGTGCTTTGTTTATCTAAACTGACGTAGTACTTATAAATTCAACGACCTTGTATTTTAATAAACAGACGTGGTTACTTTGGGTTCTAAAACGACGTCGTTCTCTTTTAAATACGCCCGGGATTTCCGATGCAGTTTCTACGGCGCTTGTTTATCTAAAGAGACGTTGATTATGTACATTAAAACCGACGTGGATATTTACGGTAATTTGTTTAAATATGATTTTTTTCACGCGTATTTTAACTCTCAGTTTTCAATTAGGGTTGCAGAATGATTTCTCACAAGAAATTGTCTTTCTGAAAGCAAATGGGTTTAGCAAGGGTGGCACCGCCTTAGAACCTGTTGTGGGTTTGCTACATCCTCCTTCCTCTTCTTCCCAGCTTCTTCCCAGCCCCCACTCTCCCCACCCCAAAGGCACAACCCACAACAGGTTCTAAGGCGGTTCCACCCCTTGCTACACAGGAGTTTTCGTGAACTTTCGTCTTTATTTTCTACGTCGGTGGATTCATACCTACTGTCGTTGTTTTTTGGTCAGATTTTAACTTTGAAGAAATCCTTTTTAAAAAACGACGCTTTTTTATTTGTATGCGTCGTCTTTTAAAAATATTGAACAGTAAGGCACTTATCCACGACGGTTTTTGTTTATACCGTCGTCGATTTAAATACAACGACGGTTTTATGTTCTGCCGTCGTCTTTTTATGGTCGTCTTTTCCACTTTTTGTAGTAGTGTTTGACAGTTTATATATATATATTGAAACTTTAAAACTTTTTAAATTTTTATTTGAGTTGCTGGTATTTCATTTTTTAGTAAATTTGACTCTTCCCCTTCAAATTAATATTTTCTTACCTACAACCCATCGTTTTATTTTTCTATAAATAAAACCCGATTTTTATAAGGAAAACTCGATGACTAGGATCCAACTCATTAAGTTTCCTAATCAACCTTAATGTGTTAAATGTTATATTTTTTAAATTCCTATAATAACCTTGATTACATTTTTAACGTGATTTGTTTAAGAAATTAGCTGCAATTCAATGCCGATTAATTGTATTTCAATTTTACATAGATTCCAAGGATTTAATGGGTCAATTTTTTCCTTATTTTAAAAAAATGTAATTACTGCCATATGGTTTGAATATACTCGTTGTTCCTATAAAAAAAAACAAGAATATATTCGGTTTTTTTTCAAATTTGACTACTTGATCATTTCATATTTTAATTTTCAAATTGATAGCTTATTTATTTCCTTTTATTTATACCAATTTCCAAATTCAATAATTGTTATGGTTTTTGAAATTAATTTGTTCAAAGGGAAATAACATGTTATTCTCTATTTGACGCCTATGGTCATGTTTGGTACGCCTCACTAGACTGGACTGGGTTAAATAGCACTCGAAACCCTTGTTTGGTAAGAGACGAGACTAACTTAAATGAGACTGTATAGTCCAATAGTGAAAAAAACGCCTCACTTGCTCGTCTAATCAGTGAGCTTAAAAAGTGGTTCGCTAAATAGCACGCTTGCTAAATAGAACGCATAAGTCCGACGCCTCTTTTTAGAAAATATCATAATTTTATTTGTTTTCTTTTAATTATTTTTTTAGATCTTTGAATGGTTTTTTTTTTTTGCAGCATTTATTTTTTTTAGATAAAAATCATTAAAATATTACAATAATTTTTTTGATATTGCATTTGGAAAATCAAACTATAGTAATTTACAAATGTTTGATTTTTTTTTTAATATTCAAACAAGTTTAATAATTCATGATGTGATGCTTTCTTTATCGCAAGCAATTTTTACCTTGTCAAATTATATTTTTCAGTTTGAAATCAAAAGTCAAATATACACAAATTATATATATATATATTGCCAGATATTGTTATAAATCTTTGAATTGGGTTTCTTTGTAGCATTTATTTATCTTTTAGGTCAAAAAACCTAATTAAATTTAAATATTATAAGAATTATTTTTTAGTTCGACACATCACCAAACATAGGTCTTCACTATTTTTATAATCTGCAGCACCAAATGTAAGTCAGTACTTAGTCTAGCTTAGGCCAATCCAAGACAGTCCTAGAATTAAGTCCAGTCTGTGACAGTCGTCGTGCCAAACGACCCCTATGTGTTTAGGTACATTAATATACAACCAACTAAGGTGCTACTTTTTTTTTAGCTACCTATGCCTAGTAGGTAAATTAATATACAACAAAGTAAGCTAAATCCTTAGGGAAAAAAAACTATGGGTAAATAATTTACCGATACGCATTTATAGGTATTTTTACCTATGGGTAAATAATGTACCTATATTTTCTATAAATTATTGTGTACCTATTTTTAATTTGTGAAAAATGTACATAAATTTCAATTAAAAAGTAACTGACCTAGTTTTTAATTTTTTTTGTCGTAAATAATATACCTATATTTTTATACTTATATATTTATATTTATATTTTTCATAGTTACATTATATTTACATTAATTTTTTTTTTTTTTTTGCAATTTTAAGGGGTGAATGTTAGAGGGAATGGCAACCAAAAGAAATGGGGTGATTGATATGCTATTAATAGGGAGTATTAATTACAATTATAGCAGTTATTGAAATGCTTGAAATAAATTATAAATAAAATATGAAGTTTGGTGGCAACGATGTAAAACATAGGAATACTATGACCTCTTATATCCTACTGGTCATTTAAGTTTGCAATTGGGTTTTACACATAGATTTTTATCGAGTGATAGGTATATGTCTAGGAAATAGAAAATGTAGGGACCCATATTGGACAAGTCCTAAATTTTTTCATATTAAATTTTATAAATTTTATTTATGATTTGCATGCTAATTGATAATAATTTGTATTTTTTAAAAAATTTGTTGAATGACATTAAGTAATGGTGTAAGTTTGTATTTGATTATGTGAGGGTTCTAGTTTAAATTTAGCATAGGGCCTTCAAAATCTCAAGAGCGGCCTTACATCCATTCCAATAATGAGAGAGAGAGATATATATATATATATATATATATATATACATTTTCAGTATAATATATTTAAAGCGTATAGCCTCGCGGGTATACTATGTTGTGTTTTAATTTTTTTTAAAAATTAATCGTATAGCCCCGCGGCTATACTTGAAAAGAAATACCACTTTTGGAGGTTTTTAAAACAAATGAAAATCAATATACCACTTTTGGATGCTATAAAACAAATTCCGTCATATTAAATTTTTTTAAAGGATTAATGCACTGTCAAAAGTAGGGGTGGGCATGGTTCGGTTTGGACAGGTTTTTGCCTCAAATTAGAACTTGTACTATTCATTCGGTTTGGTTCGGTTCGGTTTGAATAAAAAAATTTCAAAAATTGTTTGGTTTGGTTTCGTTTCGGTTCAGTTTTTGAACCGGTTTATAAAAATTATTTTTTAATACAATTTTCAACTGAAATTTTATTTTTTTACTTGAAAATTAACATATTATTCAATTTCATATAAAAATAAATATTAAAGCTAGAAAAGAGAGATATTTTGAAATTGAACTTGGATAAATATTAGTTATGAGATTAAAAATATAGTATTGAATATAAATAAATATTGAAATTATATATTTTTTAATTTGACTGGTTTGAAGATATAGAATCGGAACCAAAATCGGTCCGAAACCCAAACCGGCCCGATTCGGTTTTTGATTGGTTGTTGACTTTTTGGTCAACTCGATTTTTTTCCGGTTTGGTTCGGTGTAGTTCGGTTCGAATTTCCGGTTCGCGGTTTGAATGCCCACCCCTAATCAAAAGAAAGCACAATGTTGATAAGACCGCATTTTTAACTGAAAATGTAAGTGCAATTCTTCAAACTAATACTCCACTCAAGCCTAAAGATCCAGGTTGTCCCACAATTTCATGTATTATTGGGAATTTTAGCATTGACCAAGCTTTATTGGATTTGGGTGCTAATGTTAATTTGTTGCCTTACTCAGTTTATAAGTAATTGGGTCTTTGTGAATTAAAACCCACCTCAGTCACATTGCAATTGACTGACCAAAAAGAATAAACTATTTCAATGTAGCTGTACAGAGTTACCAAAAATCATTACAGTCCTGCAAATGCAATGCACCAAAATAAGAACAAGGAAACCAAAAAGAAAAGGATGGAAACAAGACAATAGTATAGATTTTGATTCGCAGACCTCTGCGTGAATCAACTGGTGCCAATTTCAATCTCCATATTTCAAGAGAAAAGTAATTGACACATAAATGCCTTCATCAAGATATGACTTTTTTTAAGCCTTGAAACCATCATCAATCTATTAATCTGGACTTATCTATCCAAAACTTATAGAAGCATAAGAAAACAAGACCCAGCGTTAACTAGATCGCAGAACATAAACCCACGTAGACCAAAAGTCTCTATAGGTGATTATGGTTACTGTGCAATTAACTAAAGAGTAAAGCACAGCCTTTCAGGTTTCTCCTTACTCAACACATCTAAAACAACATATGACATATCTTCTATTACAACTATTAATATCTTTGAATGTATTTCTACTCGATCCTTATTCTTCTCCACAACATTTAACTCATTGTCATATATATTACTAAACTTTTCCATTTTACCTTTGTTATTCTACCAAGTCGTCAATTCAATTCAAACCTTGGTCATTCATGCCTAGTTGTTTAGCAAGTCTTTAAATGAAAATAAAGTATACTAACCCCATAAGAGGAAAACAAAATCTTGGGATAAAAACCATTTCAAGCATAAGAATATAATAGACCATGTACTGCAAATTGCAATCATTTGTGAGAAAAACAATACACGATGTAGACATCTGATCAGTTCATAATTGTATATCATTTTGTACCCCTCTAGCTTATGATTTGGTTATGTTATTGAGTTAAACTTGTGCTTTTAATCTCTTTTATGTTTATCATTCAGTTCATTGGGCCTTAGGTAGCAATGGTGGCTTTGGATAGGAAAAGATGCAAAATGGTGCCAAAACGAGCAGACTGAGTTAACAATTTGTTTCGGCCTTAACTTCCTCCTCCCAACTTGTATTGGCCCAATTAATATGTGGTTGGAAAGAAGAGATTCTGAACTGCAAGATGGACTACTAAAACGTATCAATTGATGAAGTCAAGCCCAATCCGTGGGCCCATCAAAATGCACACCATACATTCCAGTGTATTTTCGGCAGTCAACTTGCAAGGCCCAAAACGTACACTTGTACTGCTCAGATGGGAATACATTCTTCATACAAGTTGTTCCAATAGGTGTCTATTATGACATATCCAAATTTGAGCCCCATTGGATACATATTGAAACCTCAGGCCTTCATACACCAAGCCTGGTTAAGAAACATCTTTTATTTCCAGCAACCAAAAGAAAACCACATGGGTTGGCAGCAAAAGGCAGCCACAATTGAACACCTTTGAAATCTCATGTGAAGAAAGCTTGAGTTGCAGTAAAAGAAGTATGGGATGGGATTGATTCCAACCACACTAACATAGACAAGATAAAGTGGGAGTTATGGATTGTATTAAAGGAGGAATGGTGGTGTTGGATTCCATCATGATGTTCCTCCCTCTTAGCCCTATAAATAGAGAAGTCTTCAAGCTACAAAATGCACTTCAGCCATCCTCCACACTTCCATCATTCCATCAACACATCCAAAAATCATCCTCATACATTCCCACAACCCCAAACACTTCAGCAATTAACCCAATACTCTAAACTTCCCCAAAATCACCAAAACAACTCCATAAAACCTCCCTTCCACTTCCCTACGAATTTCCTCTTTCTCAACCATCACCACTCACCCAAACTCATCCCAAATCACCTACTAGCTGTCATACATCATTCTAGACGTGCGGAAGCTCTTGGAGAAGCATTAGACGTGGAGAAGCACTTGAAGAAGTCTTGGACACCACAAGAACTTCAGAAAAAGGGTTTTTCTACTCTTATTGCATTCCTTATGTTTTCTCATTTCTATCTGTTGAGGCCCAAAAATCGAATGGCTAGGCCCAAGCTTATTCCTAGCCCGGGACAAATCATTAATCACAAAAGAAACCCGATCAGGGCGTAATGGGGAATCGTAGGATACACCTACACGAACCATGGGTCACGCATCACGCCAAGCAAGCATGCCAAAAATGCAACGGCTTCGTGAATTCGCACCCATAAACCTATCCGGTGCCATTTAATGCGATATTGGTTTAGTATGGTGCAATAAAACGCAAGCACAAGCGATGCCATCATGCCATGCTACAAGCTCAAGTGGGCCCAAGCCACGCAATTATCCGGGGCTTGCTGAGAAGGTTGTGGTATGGACGGGTACAAGCACTCACGGGGCCCATTGAGGGACCGAGGAATGGAAGTTTTAGGGCACTTGGGGGCACTAAAACTCAGGCCCATTCCCCGGGCCCAAATACATGGGTTAGCATGAGAGAGAAGAATGGGGTCCAATGCCTTAGGGGAATATCCCATAGGCTGTTGTAGTATTTAGGAAAATCCACGATAGTTAGAATGCCCAAAAACAAATAAGCCACTTGCAGCAGCTGGACGAAAGCATGCGGGCAGCTGGAAAGGAGAACATCAATAACCCCAATGCTATGCACGAAGCCCAGCCCAGCGTTTCATAAGAAATTCAACATCGAGCTCCACCCGTATCAGGAACTCCCATGTGGTCAACAAGGAACCATAGCAAGGACCATAGGAAATCCATGTATGTAGGAGAAATACCCAATGGACAAACAACTTCCTATGCTCTCTTTTTTCCTCTGCAAGCTCCTGATTTGAAAACCAAGGGAGAAAGAAGGTGGCGCCTCACCCCCATGGAGAGGTTCAGCAGCATAAAGCCTTGGAACTACAAGAAGCCATTGATTCAGGCGCTCTGGTCAATAATTTTGCACAAAAGAGGGAGTAATTGGAGAAAGGAGAAGAAAAGGTGGGAATGGAGGATCAACGAAATTAGGGTTCCGAATGCCTATAAAAGGGAGCTTCCTCTACCCAGCAACACACACCATTCCAGAGCAAGACCAAGCTTTGTCAAGCAAACTGGAATCTACCCCATCCTCTACTCCCATCGTCTCTCTCTATTCTAAGATAGAAGCCATCCTAATTCTCCCCTCTCCCACTCTAAAACCTGTTTCTCTGCAAGAAATTCATGCTTTGGTCTGTCTCTCTCTCAAATTGCTAAACCTGTGAAAGCTCAGCTCCCATGCCGCAAGCTCCTCACGCTAAGTCATCAACAAATTTAATACGTTCTTCTGGTCATTAGTGAAAAGAACCCAAACGTATTTTTCTAAGGCTTCAGCAAGTCTTTTAAAAATTCTTTTGGGAGTCTGGTTCTTGAACTCAGGCATCAGGAGGCTTTTTTTTGTTCACTTTCTTCTCACAGCGGCCCAAGCCCATTCGTTAGGCTGCTGGAACAAAAAGACCCCCACATAAATTGGCGACGGCATTGGGGATCAGGCTGCCATTTTCACTAATGCCTCCGAAGAAGAAGACCAGAAGCAATACCATGGCTTCCCAAGATGGACCCGATCATGGTGATTCTGAATCAAGGCAAAATGCCTCCTCAAGAGAACAAGAACGTGCAAGTGAGGGAGCTTTCACCCTCACAGACTCGTCACAGTTATCCATACTATGGGGGAAACCCATAGAGAGATGATGGACACTATCAAAGAACTGAAGGGCTCTGCCTCTAAGCCAACCCAAGATAATGACAGACCCCCCCAGGAGGAGTCCGCCACCGCTCCTGGAAAAGGGTCTGACAGAAGGGACCATCCTTCGTCACCCAGGAAGATGTCGTTGCCATGCTGGAAAGAGAACTTAACCGAAGCCAAGAAGATTGGAAGTACATCCCTCAGCCACCATACCCCTCGAGCCTGCTCCAGGCAGCCGTATCCTAAAGGCTACGAGGCACCAAACTTTGTTCTTTTTGACGGAAGAAAAGGAAGTCCAAAGGAGCATGTCAACCGCTTCATTGATGCTCTGGGACTACATGCTGGTGATTATAATCTCCGTCTCGAGAATTTTCAAAAAGCCTCACCGATCGTGCTTACACATGGTACACCACTTTGGCACCAGGCTCCGTTCGCTCATGGGAAGACTTGGCAAGCAGGTTCTGCAAAAAATACTTCCAGCATGAAGAAAGGGTCACAACTACCCAGCTCAACAATACTCGTCAAAAGCATGGTTTCTGGACCTAGCCCTAGATTGCTACGATGAGAAGGATGAAGAAGCGCTTGTTGAAATTTGCATCAGCAATATTGTGGCAGATTATAGGGTCTATCTAGAAAATATTGGTATTGGCCAATTTTCCCAACTGCAAGAAGCAGTGAGAAAAACAAGCATGTCTGTCAAACCCACGGGGCAGAGGACTTGGAGGAACGAGAAGAAGGAGGTGCACCAAACGCTAGCTATAGATGACAAGCCAACCGGGGACTACAACTCACGCAAGCAGAAGGATAGGGAGACATATCCGCCATTGCCATGCAAAGATGAAGAGTTCCACGCTATCCTTGATACGATGATAGCAGATGGTGCAATCAGACCTCTTAGACCCTACAAATTTCCTACTAGGGAAGAGAAGAATGATCCTAGGTACTGCCGCTATCACCAATTCGTGGGGCACCCAACCACCACTTGCCAATATTTAAGAAGGATCTTACATGCTAAAATACACGAGGGAGTTCTTGAGCTTCCCTCTAGGAAGCAGGCCATTGATGAAGACCCCTTGCCAAAACGAAGGGGGAAGGAAATAGCTGCTGTTATCACATGTTCGGTGACTTGCTCGACGATGATGAGGTGCGCCACCAATGGAAGAACGACCCGAAACCACCCGAGGCTATTTGGGAGCCTTGTGGGAATATGGAGAAAGCTTATTGGTGCAAGTACTTGAAACCTTCAAGCTATGATACCCCATGGCCTCTTGCTGACGGATGGGATGGTATCACAAGTAATGAGGTGTTCTCGATGGATATGCCGGAAGAATGCCACTTGGGGGCTTCGATTATGCAGCAGGAAACAGCTGTTGTGACTTTTCACAGCCTCACGGAGGCCGAAACAAGCGTAATGGAACGTTATCTAAGTCTAAAGCAGGGACCCACGGCCTCACAAGTCCTCCAAAGGAATCCGAAATTCAAGTCACTCTTTGACCAACTCAGTCTTGGGCAACTGCTGTCCAGAGGCCCATCTCCATCAATGTTCGCTTGACAAAAGAGGAAAAGGAAGCTTTGGTGTCGTTATTAAATGAATTCTGAGATGTATTCGCTTGGAGCTACGAGGAAATGCCCGGCCTAGATCCAAACTTAGTCAGCCACACTCTGAATATCGAGCTTGGTGCAAAGCATGTTGTGCAGCCAAGAAGGAATTTTCATCCTGAAATTGAAATGCAAATTAAGGTAGAAATCGAGAAGCTGCGGCTGCTGGGTTCATGAAACCTATCAAGCATCCAACATGGCTAGCAAACATTGTTCCCTTGAAAAAGAAGACTGGTGTAATCAAGGTGTGCACGGACTCCTGAGATCTCAACCGAGCATGCCCAAAGGATGAATTCCCGCTGCCTAACATGGATATCCTAATTGACTCGACTTCGGGTCAAGGTTTGCTGTCATTCATGGATGGGTTCAGCGGCTACAATCAGATTAAGATGTCGCCCAAAGATGATGAAAAGACGGCCTTCCGGACACCATATGGGAATTTTTATTACACGGTCATGCCATTCGGTCTTAAAAATGTTGGTGCCACCTATCAAAGAGCCATGACAGCTGTGTTTCACGACATGATGGGAAAAGATGTGGAAGATTATGTGGATGACCTCGTGGTAAAGTCAAAAACCAGAGAGGGCCATCGGGAAGTTTTGAGGAAGGTGCTGGAAAGGTGTCGACTCTACCGGATTGAAGATGAATCCGAAGAAGTGCGCATTTGGGGTCTCATCCGGGAAATTCTTGGGGTTCCAGGTGCACCAGCGCGGCATAGACGTGGATCCTGAAAATACCAGAGCTATAAGCTCTCTCGCACCACCTAAGAGCCCATCGGAATTGAAAAGTTTCATGGGGAGGCTGTCATACATCTGACGCTTCATCCCGGGTCTTGCCTGCCACAATGAGTACTTTTACCCCTTTGCTCAAGAAAGGCAAGCCATATGTATGGAGCAGAGAATGCCAAGAAGCCTATTCGCAAGTGCAACAAATGATTACCAAGCTACCCATAATGAGGGCATCTATTCGGGGCTCCCACTCAAACTTTATTTGGCGGCCACAAATACGGTGGTTGGGGCTCTGCTAGCCCAAGATGATCACGAAGGGGAGGAGAGTCCCATTTATTATGTGAGTAGACAATTGAGAGGTGCTGAAACAAGGTACCCAAAAACTGAGCTCTTGTGCCTTGCCCTTGTCTATGCTGCGCAACGCGCCAACATTACTTTCTTGCTCACAAGCTGCAGCTCATGGTAAAGTCTGACCCCATAAGATACTTGCTCACAAGGCTGGTGCTATCGGGACGTCTTGCACGTTGGTTGCTACAACTGTCCGAGTTCGATATCACGTGCACAACTCCTAAGGCCATCAAAGGACAGGCTGTAATTGACATGCTGGCCCTATTTCCTGAAAAAGAAGAATCAACTCTTTCTGAGGAGGTTCTGGGGAGCTGCCGGAAGTAGCTGCGTTGTTACGAAAGAGGAACCATGGACCCTCTACTTTGACGGGTCTTCGACGTCAAATGGTGGAGGAGCAGGTGTGGTACTCATTAATCCCGAGGGACAAGCTACAGCCCTCTCGTTTAAGCTAAATTTCCCATGCACAAACAACACGGAGGAACATGAAGCTTTTATTATGGGGATGTTTACAGCAAGAGAGATGGGTGTAGAGAAAATCAAGATTATTGGGGATTCAAACCTGGTGCTAAGTCAATTACAAGGGAATTTTGCTGTGAAGGAAGCGACATTGGCACCATATCGTACAACGGCCGAAAAAATTATTAATTCTTTCAAGCAAGTCATGATGGAGCACATTCCCGGAGTCACCAATAGGTATGCTGATGCTCTTGCTACATTGGGGTCAAAACTCTCATTTGTCCAAGAGCAGCCTAATATTCCCTGACAAAGAGGGATGTGCCCATAGTCGAAGCAATGGTCCAGGGGGAGCTGCCGGAAGTAGAGGATGATTGGAGAAAAGCTGTAAAGGAGAAGATGAGCAAGGGAAGCAACATCAAGGAATTAAAAGATTACACGATCATCTTTGGGGAGCTCTCCAGACGCCTTCGAGGGGGTATTTTGACTCGGTGTATAAAAATAGCAGAAGCGCAAAGAAGGTTGCGAGAGGTTCATGCTGCCACCTGCAGCTTGGAGCCAGTGATCAGTTTGTATCGGCGTCTGCAATGCTAGGGCTACTACTGGCCATAGATGAAGAAGCAAGCGGCTGAAATCCAATCTAACTGCCCCATGTGTTCTACAATACCCTCCGCTGAAGAATCTTTCACCATCTCATTCGCAGAGGATTGGAGAGCTCCTTACTTAGCATTTTTTGTCGAAAGGACTCTACCAACCAATCCCAAGCTTGCCTACAAGCTCAAGAAGACAGTAAAGAGGTATTTCGTAGATGGGTCGACGCTTTACCGTAAGGGGTTTAATGGCGAACCATTGAGATGTTTGGGAGAGTCAGGAGGCACGTCAGGTTATGCAAGAAATACATGCTGGAGAGTGTGGAGAGCACCAGGGAATGAAGAGGCTTCACCGGCAGCTGCTGAGTGTTGGGTATTATTGGCCTACCATGAAGAAAGATGCACACGACGTCGTCAAAAGATGCCACACATGCCAAATTCATGCCAATTTGAGTCACAAGCCTCCCACATTGCTACAGGACATGCGCACTCCTTGGCCTTTTCATACTTGGGGGCTTGACTTAATTGGAATGATCCCTCCTCCTTCCGACGGTTACATATGGATTCTCACTACCACGGAATATTTCACGAAGTGGGTTAAAGCAATCCCTCTTCGAAAGGCCACGGGAGCTGCCGTTTCAAATTTTATTCGGGAATATATCGTGTGCAGGTTTGGAATTCCATACAAAATGGTCACTGACAATGGCACCCCTTTTGTTAACAAACAAGTGAGCTCAACGCTTAGCGGCTATGGTATCAAGCATCGCCGTTCCACACCTTATTACCCGCAGGGAAATGGTCAAGCCGAGGCTACAAACAAGACCATATTGAGGATCTTGAGCAAAATGGTATACGAGTACGAAGGAGGTTGGAGTGTCCACCTGCCGGATGCCTTGTGGGCTTACCGTACCTCTCCAAGAAGCGCTACAGGTTTTTCGCCTTACTCCCTTGTGTATGGGTCTGATGCCATCTCACCCGTAGAAATCACCATCCCCACGCACAGAGTATCGGCTGTCAATGATCTCGAATGGGATAGGAAGTCATGCTCAGATTGGCGCCTATTAGACCTCGAAGCCGTCGATGAAAAAAGAGTGGAAGCCGAAAGAAGAACAGCGCTTTACCACAAAACCATTGCCCAAGCTTACAACATAACAGTCAAGCCGCAAGCCTTCAAGCAAGGAGACCTCGTGCTAAAAGTCGTCGAGCATGTGAGAGGACAAGTATCGGGACCTTCCAAGTTTGCCCCGCAATGGGAAGGACCATTCGAAGTCAAAGAAGTTTACAGCAGCGGCTATTATCGCATGGTCTCTGTCAAAGAAGGCTTGCTAACGGATCCCATCAACGGGAAGTGGCTCAAACCGTACTACTGCTAAGTTAATTTTATATTCTGCACTTTTGTTATGGCATTTCTTTTCATTTCGAATATGAACTCCTTCTATGGTTTCACTTGGTATTTTGAAAATTCTTGTACGATGCACCACTATGGTAGCATGAGCTTTGCAATGAAAATGAAGGAGTATTTTAAAAAAGAAAACCTGCCTCTAAAATATTACTTTATCCCAAACTCTCTTTGCACCGAACACTATATATATGTACGTATATGAAAAAAAAATAATGGTAAAAAAAAAAAACATGCTACTTAGCAGTAAAACATGCCAAGCAAAGCCACTTGGATGGGATCCCAAACTATCAAGCCCAAGCAAAATAGCATCAGGATGCAAAGCCAAGCTATTACAAAAAGACATGCATTCTTGAGATGCTGGAACAACAAAATCATGATTCTCTTTTGGCAAGCAATCGGAATATGCGAGATATCTGTGAATTTTACAAAAATCATGGTGAAAATCGTGTGTACTAGTCTGGTCCCTTCAAAGCATCACAAAAAGGTGTTTTTCAGGCTTAGTAGTTAGGCAAGCCATGCAAATGAAGTTTGGGAATTCTACCAAAATTTTGGCAGCATATGCTTTGTTTTTTAAAGATATCCAACCTGTTAGAAAATCTCAAACGATCTCAAGCAATTCAAAAGCACAAATTCCCCCAACCAGGCAGCATATATATATATATATATATATATCAGTCCCGTTCTCTTGGACCACAGGGGTCCAAGAGACTTGTGATCACCCACCATTAGATTTAATCCTAGGGCTGAGAAAAATTTACTTTAAAATATCTTTTTTCTTTTACCTTTTAAATTTCACTTTACAGAAAAGGAAAAAACTAAAAATTAAAAACCCAAAATCTGTTCTTCTTCCTCACGCTGCCTACCCCCACGTTCTCCTTCCTCCCATCGCTGCAGCCACAACAACTCCGACTCCGGCGTAGCGAGCGAAAATCCAGAGCGCCTCATTCTCTCGCACTTCAACAAGGTCAGTTTCTTATTCTTCTTCAGTTTTTTCACTAAATTTTCGGATTTGAAATCATGAACCCATATCTGGGAATTTCAATTGGGTTTGTGTTATTTTTTTATTTTGGAACTACTATAACTATTCCTTGTACGCATCTGCAACAAAGTCAGTTTCTTATTCTTCAGTTTTTTGATTCAATTTTCGGATTTGAAATCATGAACCCATATCTGGGAATTTCAATTGGGTTTGTGTTATTTTTTATTTTGGAACTACTGTAACTATTCCTTGTATGCATCTGAACAAATATTAGTCTCTAGTTGGGAAAAGAATAAACCCTTTGATTTCTAGAAATTGGGAATGAATTGGGAAAAGAATATACCCTTGTGCGCATCTTAACATATGATTGGTTACTTTCAATTCTCTGGCTCAGAAAATATCCAAGTCAAGTTTTCACTCTAGTGAATCGTCCTGTAGTTTCTGAGAGACTTGTGTTCCTTCTCTGTTACCAGTTTTTTATTTTCTCCCAACCATAGCAAAGTGTGTAATTGGTTGGTTTGAAATGGTTGGATTCCTATAGGTAGATAATATGATAGACAACTGCCTATAATTGGTTGAATTTGGTTAATTCGAAGCTCCTTTACAAGAGAAGTTAATTACTTTACAACTATGATATTGGTTGTGGTGTGTTCATATGTATGTAATTGATAACTGAATGTTATAAATGAATTTTGTTTTTACTAATAGTTAACTGATCTTGCTGCATTCTAGAAGTCTGTAAATGAATGAACTCTTTGTGTTTCTAGCTATAGAGAAGGAAAGGAACAGGCAAGCCTAGCTGAGCTGCCGAAGTGGTGTTAAGTGCAAATCTGTTCAATTTTGCTGTTATGTACAGCTTTGCTATCAATTGATAAATCAGAAGCATGGAGAAAGGATTTGTTGGTTCACCTGTCATTCCTTCAATTGCCTTCGTTGTATTACATTTCTATAGATTCGGAGTTCATTCGTTATTGTTTGTACATAAGAATACTACATTTATAGATGAAGATTCTAGAGTTTTGTACTATTCTTGAATGTAAATTATGTAACACTTCATGATTGAGAGTTTTGTACTGTTCTTGAATGTTCTTATTTGATTTTAGTAAAATATATTTTTCCACATGAATGTGGAATACATTGCACACAAAAAAGAAGCACAAATGTTCTAATCTAAACGGCTGCAAGACTGAAAGAAGAAAAATATAATATGGCCTAGTCCAGGACATAAAAAATTAACAGAGTATAAAATCTAGAGAACAGTTGATCCTGGGTATTGTGAACACAACTTGACGTCAAGTACCAAACAGCATATCTGTGAAGCGTGATGTCCCTGGAAAAATTACATACATATCAAAGTTTATTAAAAAAATACAAAGAAAAACTCAAGCCAAACAACGACCCACCTACCCAGGAGAAATCAGAAGCTATTATTCATCAGTTGTACTCCTTTCCACAAATGTCTCATTAACAAGATTTTCTGTAGTAGACATACTGCATAAATACAACCGAATCCAAAACACATAAGAAAAAGAAGAAACAAAAAAATTTAACATTGCAAGAAGATGTAGAAAATACAAACGCATACCTATTAAGTAATGGACATTTCCTTTTATTATGTTGGCCAACCTTACCACACAAGGAACACCGCCTAGATTTTCCTTTTATTTTTTTCTCTCCAAGATTTTAATCGTTTTCCACAGTCTTTCGCTCTAACATGGAGAGGATCTACAAAATTTTGTTTTTCAGTATTGCCTATGTAGCAGTTGTTCACACTAGATGGTTCACCAACCAAACTCAA
Organism: Prunus fruticosa; assembly: GCA_018703695.1. NCBI lineage: Eukaryota > Viridiplantae > Streptophyta > Magnoliopsida > Rosales > Rosaceae > Prunus > Prunus fruticosa. The sequence goes on from CM031918.1 coordinate 7,909,137, forward strand.
ATTCATATTTTTAATTTGATCAATAAGTTCTTCGAATGACTTTTCTACAAGTTGTGTCCCTTCTTCTGATATTGCAGCACCATCAATCAACTTTGATGCAAGTTGAAACAAACTTGTGTGTCTCAATATTAGTGAGTTATCTGCACCATCTTGCACTTTGAACTTTTCACTGCCAATTCTTGAAAACTTTGTCCATCTACGCATAATATACTCCTTTGGCAATTGCATAATTTGTTTCACTCGAAAAAATGCTAACATATGCTTGCACGAAATACCTTCAAAATCAAATAACCTACAACTGCACTTCAGTAGATTTGATATTTTATCATGCACAAGGGTTTGTACTCTAGAGTTTGCATCGAACTTTTGGATTTTGTAAATCCAACAATTTTCACCTTCACCTGTGACATTCACCATGTAACTATTACTTTCCAGAAGCTCTTTTTGAAATTTGTAAAAGTATTTCTTAGTGTACATACCAACCATTTGGTTCTCCATCGGCATCCCTAATTTAATATTAGGTTTCTCGTTCAAATCCCCATGGTCTGCAACCAATTCTTCATGTCTCAAATGAGCTAGTGCCCTATTAAAACGAGTCACAAAATCCATCAAAGAGTTGCTTTTGGAACAATAACGCTTGAAGAATGCATGTATGGATTCTGCTCTTTGACTGCTAGACATCCCTGCAGAAAAGTATTGCTTGACATAGGCAGGAATCCATGTACCACGTAATTTATACATTTCTTCGAACCAATCCTTACTACTTGGCTGACTTATCTCCAAAGCTTCATACCAACTCTTTTCAAATTCTTCTACAGTCTCAGATTCCCATATGGCTGTCTTGAAAAGTGCATAGTAATTATGATGAGCAAAATAACCCATCTTTTCTTGAAATTTGTTCAAAATATGCCACACGCAATATCTGTGGAACGTGTTTGGCAAAACTTGAGCTATAGCCTTAGTCATTGCTTGATCTTGATCAGTGATTATAACTATAGGGGGAACTTTCATTGCTTCTAACCATGTTTCTAATAGCCAAACAAATGAGTCAAAAGTCTCATTACTCAAAAATCCACAACCAAAAATGGTAGTTTGCCCATGGTGGTTAACACCTACAAGAGAAATTTAAAAGTGAAAGAAAAAAGGTAAAAGAAAAAAGATATTTTAAAGTGAAATTTTCTCAACCCTATTTTAGTTTTTTCCTTTTCTGTAAAGTGAAATTTAAAAGGTAAAAGAAAAAAGATATTTTAAAGTAAATTTTTCTCAACCCTAGGATTAAATCTAATGGTGGGTGACCACAAGTCTCTTGGACCCTTGTGGTCCAAGAGAACGGGACTGATATATATATACCAAACAGAGGTTACAATGTGTCTCCAGCATCCAAAAGAAAATAAAACGTAGGTTCCAGCAGCTTGAGCACAACAACATTACAGTACAAGGATTTCACAGGTACAGGTGTTAGGACATCTAAAGGAAATACAACCCAAGCGAAGCTAAGTTATACAAGTCAAAAACTAATGTGTTCTTCAATGTGTCAGGACAGCTAGCTTTACACCAAGAAAAATAGTAACCTGGGAGACAACGTAAAGATGAATGTTAGAAGAAAATAGGCTGGTACGAAGCAAGACTACTGAAGAAGGAGCATAAATAAGAAGGGACGAAGGGTTACGGACCTCAAAGCCACCGGATACAGCTAAAAAAGGACAGCAGAAGCCTTGCGGAAACACCTTGGGCAAGAAGGAGGGCGCGCAGTTCCCCATGCTGATTTTCCAACTCACGTTGCTTGAGACTCAAGGCCTCTGCCGCTGCTCTTATTTCATCAGGGCTGGAAGACAACTCCATGCTATGAACAGCCCGTGCCCCGAAGACAGCACGTGCTAAATCTCGCATCAAGTTCAGAAGAAAATCTATCCGAAAGCCCAAGGTCATGGCCTCACAAACTGCATCCCGCCAGCAAAGGAGTCTGTGGTCCGTAATATCCAGCAATTGCATGGTATCCATTCCGTGGAGCACTAGGCCAAGGGTCCGGAGGGCAGCGCACCGCGAAAAGGAGGAGGCGATGCTAGTAATATCCATAAAGTTGATCGGTGCATATTTACATATCATTTTGTACCCTTCTAACTTATGATTTAGTTATGTTTTTGAGTTAAACTTGTGCTTTTAATAAGTTTTGTGTTTGTTTCAGTGTAATAAGCTTGAGACTCATTAATTGCATTTTGGAGACAAATTAGCTCAAAACGGTGTCTGCAGATCAGTCAACTTCACGGATTGGACTGTACTTACTCAAGAAGAACCAGATAATGAGCCATACATCATTGGAAAGATATGGAAGTCTATTTTCTGTAGAATTTTACGGTTCATGATTCCGAGTCTTCTAGAGAAAGTTATACATATTTTGGCAACTTAAGGTCAAATTCGGCAGCATCTGCGTTACTGGGCCAAAAATCACATTTGAAGGCCTTCCGGATTTTTCCTTGAGTTGGGCTGCATATGCTTGGAAAGATAAGACAAATAGCTTCAAGATCCATATTTTTCCAGAATTTTAGGGATGGAGAAACAAGCCCAAAATGAGCCCACAAGCTGGCTGCAATGCATTGTCATGCATGACATATGCATGATGAAGTGTTGTTGATTGTGGGAAAGTTTGGTGAAGCATATTCAATTCCTATAATTGAGTGGAATTTTGCAGCAACCAAATGAATTGAAAGATGTTGAAGTGGATGATGCAACACTAAGCCTAAAGACAAGAGGAATTGTTTTCAAATGTAATTGTGTGTTAGGTTAGGTTGGTGAATTAAGTGTTGTGTGTTAGGTGAAGTTAGTGTGGTTAGTGAATTCAATTGTATATTCAGATTTTCATTTCCCCTAAGCCTATAAATAGGGAAGTTCTCTAAGCTTGTAATCACACCCCAAAGGGGGGAGCTCTCAAACACTTCTCTAGAGCTCCCTTCCCTTCTCTCCCTCAAATTCTCTTAGTTTCTCTTGTAGTTCTCAATTGTTGTAATAAGATCATTCTACTAAATTTTCTTTCTTCTAAATTCTCCAAACACTTCTTTATTCTCTTTCAAATTCTCTAAAGTCTCCATGCCTCAAACACTTCACAAACACCTTTCTCTTCCTTCTCCAAGTTCACAAACACCTTTCTCTTCTCCAAACATTTTCCAAACACTTTCTTCTCCCTTCTCAAAGCTCTTAAACACATTCTCTTCCAAACATTCTCCAATTCCTCAAACACACGTCTTTTCTCTTCCAAATTTCTCATGCTCTCAAACACATTCTCTTCCAAATTCTTCAAGCTTCCCAAACACTTTCCTTTCTCTTCCAAAATCATCAAAGCTTCCCAAACACCTTCTCTTCCAAATTCTCAAGTTCTCAAACACTTCCCAAAACTCTTCTCCCTTCTCTTTCTCAAACACTTCTCTCTATTCTCATCCAAACTCTCCATGTTCTCAAGTGTTTTACAAAACTTTTTGCTTCTTTTGTTTTCATTTCTCTTTTTGTGTAGGAAAATTGAATTGGATCATTCAATCACCAATCCCTGTGGAATCGACCTCGCACTTACATATGCTATACTACCGAACGGCTCGTGCACTTGCGAGTATCACAAGTTGAGGATGCAGTTGAACCCATTTTGGTGCAGCTGAATCTACGCAACAAGTTTTTGGCGCCGTTGCCGGAGCTCGTGCAACGGACAAGGACAATTGCCTGACAAGCAAGAGAACTGGGTTTGAGTCCAAGCTTACACAACACAAAAAAAAGGTTCAAGTAGCATGTTGATTATTGCTAGTTTCTGGTTTCATTCACTTGTTTTTAATTAAATATCTTGTTCAAGTTTACATAAACACCATATGACTCTTGGACTGATTAGTGAATGAATGGGTAGATATTGAAGACAAACACCATGTTTAAATTCTACTTGATTCTTTATTGTTCTTCTTGTTCTTAATGGGTTCGGAATTTGTGTTTAGACTAAACACCATAGCTAAATGCTTTTTCTGAATACTTGATTAAAACCACACACCATATGGATAATCATATTTGAGAAAGAACGAACTCCATAAGCTAGTTTGATTTACTTTGTTGCTTGTTACTTTGAAGCATGAAAGTGTTGATTTTTCCTTTTCCTTTTTTAGTTTTTATTTATTTATTTCCTAACCCTTTTAATTCCATTTCAAGTTTGTGTGTTTGTTTTAGCAATTTATGATAGCTTAATAAAAATGGAGAGAGATGGCAACCTCAATCATAAGAATGGGAAGTGTGGAGCAGTGGGAGAAGTCGCGACCTCCAAGTGCATCCATGCTGAACCTAATCGCTTCAAGGGGGAGCATTTCAATCCTTTCTCTTCTTTAAATTCTGTTTATTTCTTGGTTTGTTTCTTTTAGTACAACAATTTATGTCATTTGTTTGAGTTTGTTTAGAGTACTTAGTTCATTTTCATTTATGGTTTGTTGTCTCATTTTTTCTTAATTTTTTTTTCTTATCTTAAAAACTAAAAATTCAAAATTCAAAAATTCAAAAAGATTTTTCATATGAGCTGACTTATGGTAACTCCAGTAAGCACTTTCGTCAATACAGTGTCTAGGAGTTCTTTAGGCGACACCTTCGGTGTCTAAGAAGTTTGGGTTTTAAGCGGGACCATTGTGACCCCTCCAACCTTTCCGGATCCCCTGGCTGTGTTTTTCTGAGGCCCTAAACTGGTCATCCATGAGTTGCTTATATATTTGTGTGTTTTATAAAAATTAAAAAAATTAAAACAAAAATTAAAAATTAAAAATTGAAATTTGAGTTTTTATTTTTCCTTGTAAATTGCAATTGGGAATTTCTTTGTTTTCTTTTTTTGTGTGGTCAGTTAGTTGTAAATAATAATAAATTTATTTTTTAAAAAAAAAAAATCAATTTGGAACTTCTTTGTTTTTTATTTATTTATTAAGTTAGTTTATGTATTTATTTACGTGGTGTGGTTAGTTAGTTTATTTCTGAATGTTAAAAACACATTTTTATTCAAACACCGCATTAAAATAAAAATAAAAACAACAAAACAACAAAAAACAAAAAAAACAAAAAAAAAACAACTTCTTCATCTTCATCTTCATCTTCATGGCATGCCTCTATTCTCTCTTACTTGTAGAATTTGCAGCAGCTCCACATGGTCCTCATTCTTTTTCTGCAGTGCTTCCACGTGCTGATTGGCACAGGAGAGCCGCTTCTGGAGGTCCGCCACCATAGCCTTCAACGAAGCTACCTCTTCGCTCAGCGCGGCACACTCCCGTGTTCTCGCCAACAATCGCATGCCTAAATTGGTAGCCGAGACCGCATGGAGCACCGTTAAATTGTGGGACTCCTCCACTGCAGCCTTGTCGGACCTCTGTGCCACATGCAGATGATCCTGTCGATGTGAGTTTACTGCCAATCATGCTGCCCAGCAGCACTGCCTCTGTTCGGCACCGCCTCAGAAAAGTTCGGTATTGCCTCAGCAAAGTTTGAGGCCGTGCCGTGATGATATGTGGAGTTTGGGAAGACAGGATTTGGAGGAGCCCTTCTCTGGGCATTCGGTGGTGCAAGTGAGAGCTCAAGGTTGAGATCATCAAGGTGAGTGCATGAGGATGCCATTTGTTTTGCTTCTGAATTTTTTGATGTTTTTCCTTAAGTTTGCAGGAAGAAATGCTTGGTATCATCCGCTTGAGAGATGTGGTTTAAATAGGCATATGCCGATGAGAGAGAGCCAACACCATTTCGGATTTCCCGGGCATGCTCAACCTAATCGCTTCAAGGGGGAGCACCTTTACTTTACTTTACTTTTTTCTTTTTCCGTGTTTTTCTGGTGTTTTATGTTTTTGCCCGTTACATTTATTTTCTAGAGCTTTGTGTTTTTGCCTTTCCCTTTCGGCTATCATCTTTGTTTTATTTTAGTTAGAGAACTGTGCATTCTTTTTCCGTTTGTCATCTTTGTTTTATTTAAGTTTGAGAAGTGTGCTTTCTTTTCCGTTTGTCGTTTTTGTTTGATTTAAGTTTGGGAAATGTGTTTTCTTTGTCTCTTTCTTTTTCCTTCTGCAACTTTAGTCTTTTATTTCTGAAACAAATATAACAAAAACAAAAACAAAAATAAAAAATAAAAACAGGTAGAAATCATTTCTTTCAGCGCTAGGTGTCTCGACCATAGGAGCTTTGAGTTTGGCCCTCTGGCTATCCTCTTCCGGGGCTTCACGTACAGCCTCTTGGGGCTCACCACTTGAGCTCCCAAAGATCGCAATCTTAGCTTGAGTATAACTACTCTCGCCATCTGCTTGCTTGCGTTTACCCGGTCGGTCTAGGTCCTCCAGCTGCTTTCGCATGTCACGAGAATACAACTCTACCATCTTTGATAGGTTTTTATTCTCGTCCCGCAATACTTCTAGCTGGTGTCGATTCACCTCCACTATCCTTGCCCTCTCCCTTTTCAAGCTTTTTATAGCACTCTGACACTCTTCAACCATACTTCGCTCCGCCGCTCACTGACCTTTCAGAATCTCTACCTCATGGAACTTCGCAAGTAGGCGATGACCCAAACTTGCAACACATGCTGGACTCTGCACGCTCAGTGCCAGGGCATCACTCGTGACCCGGTTGTCATCCCTTGTCCCGAACACACGTATATCTTTAGGAGTTACTAAATTGCTGCCAACTCCAATGGCAACATCGTTGTCCAGGAGTATTGAGTCATTGACAGTCACAGGCCCCCTTGCGGAGGCAAAGTAGGGTACCCATCCTGGTGCCGCTGCTTGGCCCCATGTCTGAGTCGGTGGAGCTAGGTTGAGATCCAACAAAAATGGGTAGGAAGAGGCCATTTGATTTCTCACTTTTTTCTTTTTCTTGCTTCTTTTTCTCTTTTGTGTTTTTGAGTTTGTGTGTTTTCCCTTCTTTTTCCTTCTTATAGACATAGTCTTTGACAAACCCTAGCCATTGCAGCGTAGCATTTTCTGAATCTCCAGCATTCCTCGAGTCCCACCACCTTCTCTCTTTCCAACCATACCCAATTCATTTATCACGACGGGTCTTTACGGAACGGACGCGTTCAGTAAAGTCGTCTTTGCGCCTTTCCATAGCCCGTAATTTGTGCTTGTGGAGTCTGCGGCGCCTCTACGCGTCGACACGTGTCTCGCCCCTCAGTTGATCCCTTACACTGAACCGAGACATCATGACCCATGTTCTTTTAAAATAATAATAATAATAATAATAATAATAATAATAATAATAATAATAATAAAAATAAAAATCAATTGAACATGTGGGCTTCGGGTTTTCACCGTTGTTTGGGTTTCAAGGTGGGTTAATTTCATTGTGGGCTTTGGGCTTTCAAAAAAAAAAAAAATTGGATTTTAGTTTGCGTAAGACTCCTGTTTAGGGCTTACCTGTTTTGAGTGTTTTACTGTTTCCTTTTATTTTTTTATTTTTTTTTATTTTTTTTTAATTTGATTGTTTGTTTTGTAATTTTTATTTTTGTAATTAGTTCCTTTTATTTTATTTTTGTATTTTATGATTTTTATTTGCTTTAATACCTTCATTTGTTATTATGACATTGCTTGTACCTAAATTTTTAAACATTGAGGACAATGTTCATTTCTAGGTTTGGGGGTATTGGAGTTTAGCAAGTAAATTTGGTTTGTTTTAAAATAAAAAAAATAAAAAATTTGCTTGTTTTTCTTTTATTTTGAGTCTTATTTTATTTTGTTTTTGAGTCACTTTCCGAACACATATGATGAGATTGTGATAAATGTTGCATGACTTAAATGAAAATTGAATTTTATTTATTTATTATTTATTATTTTTCTTTTTGTAACTTTTTATTGTAAAAAAAAAAAAGAAAAAAAAAAAAAAAGACCTTAAAAAATAAATAAATTTGGCATCGTTCTAGCATGATATGCTTGAAACCTTCTTTGCACTTGCCATTTGTTTCATAATTTTTCCAATTAAAGGATTCGCATGATCTAAAGAATTGTATGAAGCATAAATTAGACTTATATAACCAACCGTATAAAGTGAGCTTTTGAGCCTTGTACTTCATTTCATGAGTGTTATACACATACTCTTATTTTCTTGTCATCTAAGTTGTTGTTTGATCTCATTATTCATTGATTTGGTTAAACACTTAAAAGTCATTCATTCTTTTGCAATTTGATTTCATGACATTTAAGAAATGATATTAAGGCCCTCTTTGGATCGTTTGTGCCTTTCAAGCTAACCTTATGCATGCTTAAGCATGATTTTCCATTGTTAACCATTTTGAGCCTACATGTAAACCTTTTCTTTCATTTAACCAATTATATTTCCTCGCCTTATCCTGAAAAACAAATATTTACCTTTCTAAGGAACTCATGAACTTTAATTGGGATGTGTTTTTCATACTAGGTTTGGGAAGAGGTGTTACATTTCAAAAAAAAAAAAAAATTCACACAATTGGTGAATGAAAATAGAAAAGTGGTAGTTGATTGAAAATTCATTTTTGGGCCTTCAAAATAAATTGGTGGTTGTTCAATAAAGGAGTGTGAATCATTGTAAATGAAGGTATAAGGAGTATTGATCATGTAAAAATAAATTCTCATTGTGATGATTCGAAGTCTTGTAAACAATTGTTTTATGCTCTTATATTTTGAGTTCCTTGGACTTTGTTTTATCCATACCCTTCATTTCTTACTCACCTTACACCCTTGGCCCCATTACAACCTATGTTAAAGATCTAAATTGATCTTAAATGTCATGTGGTTGAATTGCATTCATTTTTCTACTTTTAAGTGTTTGGCATCCTTCTTGAGATCATATTAATGCAAGTTCTTCATCTTTCTATTTCGAGTTAAGTCTTTATGGTTTAACTCTAATATTATGTTTATAACTGAGTGTTGCATTATAACCCTCTTCTGAGTGATTCATTTGTGAGAGGACAACTTTGGTGAGATTTGAAGTTGAACTTGTGCTTTGTATGATTTTTGAAATTGTGTGAAAACTAAAATTGGGGAATTTGTTGCATTTGGCAATCACACTACTACACTTTGAGCATATTATGTTTTGAACTTTGCCGCCTTGTAAATAATGTCTAAATTGAGCTTTTATTGTTAAAACTTTTGAGTCATGTGCATGAGTCATTTCTCTTCAGAAATGTTCGGGAAGATTGTTTTGAGTCTTATTTTTGTTTTGTTTTTATTTTTATTTTTGATTTTGCTTTTATTTTTGTTTTTGTTATTTTGCTTAAAGGACTAACAAATCTTATAAGTTTTCTAACCATTTTGTTTTGTAGAGTTAGAAAAACGTTTGTGGGTATTGATATCTGTTAAACCCTCAGGAGACACAACTCCTCCTACTAGGGATGCCTAGAGGTTTAAAGGCTTGTTGCATACGCTAAATGTAATCGAGTTACCCACGAAAGTGGTCTAATTAACTTATTGTTTGTTTTTATCTTTGTTTTCCTTTTGTTTTGCTCGAGGACTAGCAAAATCTAGATTTGGGGGTATTTGATCGGTGCATATTTACATATCATTTTGTACCCTTCTAACTTATGATTTAGTTATGTTTTTGAGTTAAACTTGTGCTTTTAATAAGTTTTGTGTTTGTTTCAGTGTAATAAGCTTGAGACTCATTAATTGCATTTTGGAGACAAATTAGCTCAAAACGGTGTCTGCAGATCAGTCAACTTCACGGATTGGACTGTACTTACTCAAGAAGAACCAGATAATGAGCCATACATCATTGGAAAGATATGGAAGTCTATTTTCTGTAGAATTTTACGGTTCATGATTCCGAGTCTTCTAGAGAAAGTAATACATATTTTGGCAACTTAAGGTCAAATTCGGCAGCATCTGCGTTACTGGGCCAAAAATCACATTTGAAGGACTTCCGGATTTTTCCTTGAGTTGGGCTGCATATTCTTGGAAAGATAAGACAAAGAGCTTCAAGATCCATATTTTTCCAGAATTTTAGGGATGGAGAAACAAGCCCAAAATGAGCCCACAAGCTGGCTGCAATGCATTGTCATGCATGACATATGCATGATGAAGTGTTGTTGATTGTGGGAAAGTTTGGTGAAGCATATTCAATTCCTATAATTGAGTGGAATTTTGCAGCAACCAAATGAATTGAAAGATGTTGAAGTGGATGATGCAACACTAAGCCTAAAGACAAGAGGAATTGTTTTCAAATGCAATTGTGTGTTAGGTTAGGTTGGTGAATTAAGTGTTGTGTGTTAGGTGAAGTTAGTGTGGTTAGTGAATTCAATTGTATATTCAGATTTTCATTTCCCCTAAGCCTATAAATAGGGAAGTTCTCTAAGCTTGTAATCACACCCCAAAGGGGGGAGCTCTCAAACACTTCTCTAGAGCTCCCTTCCCTTCTCTCCCTCAAATTTTCTTAGTTTCTCTTGTAGTTCTCAATTGTTGTAATAAGATCATTCTACTAAATTTTCTTTCTTCTAAATTCTCCAAACACTTCTTTATTCTCTTTCAAATTCTCTAAAGTCTCCATGCCTCAAACACTTCACAAACACCTTTCTCTTCCTTCTCCAAGTTCACAAACACCTTTCTCTTCTCCAAACATTTTCCAAACACTTTCTTCTCCCTTCTCAAAGCTCTTAAACACATTCTCTTCCAAACATTCTCCAATTCCTCAAACACACGTCTTTTCTCTTCCAAATTTCTCATGCTCTCAAACACATTCTCTTCCAAATTCTTCAAGCTTCCCAAACACTTTCCTTTCTCTTCCAAAATCATCAAAGCTTCCCAAACACCTTCTCTTCCAAATTCTCAAGTTCTCAAACACTTCCCAAAACTCTTCTCCCTTCTCTTTCTCAAACACTTCTCTCTATTCTCATCCAAACTCTCCATGTTCTCAAGTGTTGTACAAAACTTTTTGCTTCTTTTGTTTTCATTTCTCTTTTTGTGTAGAAAATTGAATTGGATCATTCAATCACCAATCCCTGTGGAATCGACCTCGCACTTACATATGCTATACTACCGAACGGCTCGTGCACTTGCGAGTATCACAAGTTGAGGATGCAGTTGAATCCATTTTGGTGCAGCTGAATCTACGCAACAAAAGTCTCCGTATTTGTCTATGAATTTCTCCAAAGCCGCAACTGTCTTGGGATAAACAAGAGCTCCTCGAAACGTTGCATAGCCATTAAATCGGTGACAAAGCGACAGGAGCTCGTCTGAGATCGAAGGACCTGAACTCCACCATCAAAGAAGGCTTTAAATGAAATAAAAGAACTCTCCCACTCCAGCCAAGACGTGATAGATGAGTGCCCTGCAGGAATATTCTTGGTAACAATGTAGTTAGCCAAGGCCTCCTCATCGGTAACAGCGTTATCAAATGGAATCAACGGAAGAGGTGCTGGAGAGCTCGAGCCTGGTATCCGAGAGGAGCGGTTGAATGTGGGATGAAGCGGGTAATGTACAATGGAAGATAAATGTCTTACTTCGGAAAGCTTCTGGAAGAGGGGGTGAAAGGTCGGGCTCTAGGTTCCTTCGAAGGAAGTGCTGGATGATGGGCGCAGTGAACTCGTGGCCTGGGACATAGATGCTTTGTCTGGAAAGCTTGCTGGTACTATGGTTGAAGAAGACTCGGCAAGGGCCGCTTCAACCAACGAGTCGAATGTGCTAGAAGAAGAAGGTACCACAGGCACAATTGCCATACCATGAGCAACATGCCCAACCTAAAAAAAAAGAAAGAGAGGAGAGTATGCAAGGTAAGTATGAGGCATTTAATGAGCTATGTAGGAGGCAAGAGAGGGATTGCCCAACTAAAGAAAAATGGAAATAGGAAAAGAATATGTAAGCGGAGCAAACAATGGGTACCTCCTGGGTACTCTCCAGAGAATCAGCAACAGGAGGCAGCAAGGTCCAAACCATCAGTGATGTCGATAATCTGAGAGTACGAGCAAAGGATAAATAGGTAGCTCACGGAACAAGGAAGCAAAAGTAAAATAGGGCATAAGACGTGTCAGGTACCGATTCAATGTTGGTGTGACGCGCACTGCTCTGGCAAAAGCAGAAAAAGTATCCAAGCCACCCTGTTCTTCCGGGTAGTTGCCGGAATGCACAAATGCATCTTCAGCATGATCGTGGTGATCACCCTCACCAGAATCCTCATGAGTGCCACCAATGCCACACACGTCCTCTTGCTCAGGAACACAAGCCTCAGTCTCGGTGGCATCATCACCATCACTATCATCATCAATGGTCACCACAGCCTCGTCTCCAGAAGCCTCGCTATAGTTCGTACGAGCCCTAGTAAACCGTGCATGTAGGATACGCATGCTACGACGTTTCGGAGCCACGTCGGACTCGCAGGAGCAGCACCGCTTCTATTCCTCTTCGAGGTAGTGCCCATTTTTTCTTAGGAAGAGAAAAGAAGGAAGGTTAGATGAATAAAAAAAAAAAAAGGCAAGGCAGGCAGAAGAAAGTAGTCAGGCACTTCCGCGAAGAGGGGTGGTCTCTAGCGCCTTGCCAGGCACGGCTCTGGGTCGGAGAGGCAGCAGGTTTTGAAGGTTGTGGACGAGCTGGGGGAGTTAATTCCTTAGTACGAGGAGGGCCGCTCGATGCCACCTTTGGAATGAACCTTCTAGGTTTACCTGCGGTCTTCTCCTTCTTCGCGCTTGGCTTCTCCTCCCGTTTCTGTTTACCTGATGCCGGCGTTGCCCTTTTTCCGAGAACTGCAGGGCTCTGTGTTCCTGGTTTTTGCTTTGGCTTGGAGAACTCCCCGATGATGTCACCACTTTTAGAGATAAAGGGTAGGTTGCGCTTCACGCTTAAGGGAATTGCTTTATCTTCCAATACTAGACCAGCGAGGCGAACGGTAGTCGGAGGCAGTCTATCACAAGGGGAGGATTGGAACTCGCGCATGGAAGCGAGGCAGCGGTTCCAATAGGCTTGATAACCAGGTAAGAAACCACCAACCCTTCTCTTGGCGGCTAGGAAAGGGGGCCTAATGCTGTCCGGGATGTTACGATTATTGCAAAAGATCCTGTGAAGCAAGAAGGGGTCACCATGATTGGGAGTGCTTGGTACCCCTTGATCGAGCCCAAACTGTCACTTAACTCGGTGTGGTGAGTAAGTCACGAAAATCTCCGAACGGCTGTCTCCAAGAGTAGGCAATGGGACGGGAGCAACATTCAACAGAGTATATCTTCTGAATTGTCCGCCTTGAGGTACAGCCTGGAACCTCGATGGTATCACCAACATCAACATAAAAGGACACGAAGGTGAAGGTCTCCGCCAAGGTGCCATAAGGACGGAAGACAAAGTTTTCAATGCTATCCAATAATTTTAAGAAGTCTTGGCCTTTCCGTTGCATCCGTTTGAACCATCTCCAGACTAGGGGAAGGTTATCCGGCATGTAAGAACCCTTGCCCCAATCAGCCCGCTCCATGGCATACGAATGAGGGAGTGAATGTACATCCAGCCCTTTGAAATGCTCCCATAAAAACACCTGCAGGAAACCAGAATTCAAGAAAGTCTCCACACCCATGGTTCCGGAGACGTTTTTCTCCAAAAGCTGGGTCCGATCAAGCAGCCGGTATAGATGCCCCAAAAACATGGGGGCTAAGGGGATCGCGTCACCACGAGCAATAGCCAAAGCCAAAGGAAATATTCACTTATGTAGGCAGTCCTGAGAGAAGTCGCAAAGCACGAACCGCCCAAGCCACAGTGATATAAACGCAGCTAGCCGCCAAGGCCCACGCCTGTTCGCGTCACCAAAGTACTGTATCCAGTTGCTGAAGCGAAGCAAGGTTCTGGGAGAAGTAGGAGCGCCCTTTCGCAGAACCGCAAGCTTGTCTATCTCTTTTGGGGTGAAAGCAATGTCAAAAGGACTCCGGTTGTTGCAAATTGGAAGGCGAGAGAGATTCGCTACGTCCTCAAGGGTGGGGGTAAACTCTCCCCATGAACATACAAAGGTATGAGTAGCGGTACTCCACCTCCGGACCACATGACGCACCATCTTCGCTTCAATATGGATATCCCACAATTTAGAGAGGAAGATGGCATCAAGAACCTATGCCCTGCACAAAATGTCGCAAGTGGCCGGATCCAGCAGCTCATGATCGACCCACTCTGACCAACTCTTGCTAATGCTGTAAGGGTCCTGGAAAAACAAGGGAACGGCTGGAAACAGGCCCCTCTCAATACAGCACCTAGATACGGAAGCAGGGTCAACCACGGGGACGGTCTCAGGCAGTGGCTCGTCACCAACAACTGGATTTTGGCAGGCTCCTTCAAGCGGCAAGAGGGGCCCCCCTACTTTGAGGTTGTCATCCATAGAGTAGAGGTGGTCCGTCATGATTGGCAGAAGGTCGGGAGATGCCATGATAGAGGTCACTAAGTCACAGGTATCTGCAAAAAAAAAAGGAGGGGGAAACAAAATGCATAAGTTCCAGCACCTTCACGAATAGCCCAAGAACTCAAAATCTCATTGTAGCAAAAAATTTTGAAGGGCAGGAAAAAAGAAACGCACGCACGCATACACCCATCTCCTCCACTTCTACGATTTCACCCAAAAAAAAAGGGGGGGGCCTACTCGATGCGAGTACAAGAAACTATGGGGGTTAATCATTTAAAGAGGCCATGGATCGATTTTTCAACATAGTGCATGCTCATGCTTTTTCTGCCTTGCTTTGACACTATCTAGAGATTTTGTGTCCAATGGGAACAAATGGACACTCGAAGGGTGTTTGAAATCCCTAATGCATATACAAAATTTGAAGCCTGGGTATATAGAAGAAAAGAAAGGGGAAGGAGAAGCAACGCTTACCACCACTCTCACGCGTGTTCTTTCCAGGAGGCTGTCGAATTAAAGGAAGATAAGGGGAAATCGAAGAACTGCTATGAAATTTCCCTCTGAAAGTCACCCCACGCCCTGCGAAATGGTCTCCACAAACTTAGTCTTAGGCGGTTGTCTCCTCCCAACGAGCGCGAGCGGTTTCTTGATGCTTAACCGACTGGTAGTTATGGATTGGCGCCCCTCGACGTTTCTTGTCTCCAAGGATCCTCTGAGTCTAGGCACGAAGGGAGATCAGCAGAAGTCAAGAGGGAAACAGAGTAGAAGGTTTGAGTTAGCGCACAAAAAAAAAAGGGCTAAGGAAAAAAAAAAGAAAAAAAAGAAAACGGGAAGTGATATTTTTAAAGACGAAGCGCTTACCTGGGTAACGTGAAGGACTGCTGGAAGACAATCATAGCAGCACAGCACGCGAGAAACGAGAAGGTCATATCATCTGACATGGATTTGACTTTTGGGTTGGGTTTGATTATTCGGCCCATCTCAATAGCTGCTCATGGTCCCAATAATCAAAGGGGCTAATGTTGAGGCCCAAAAATCCAAGGGCTAGGCCCAAGCTTATTCCTGGCCAGGCACAAATAATTAATCACAAAAGAAACCCGATCAGGGCATAATGGGGAATCGTAGGATACACCTACATGAGCCCTGGGTCAAGCATCACGCCAAGCAAACATGCCAAAAATGCAACGGCTTCGTGAATTCGCGCCCATAAACCTATCCGATGCCATTTAATGCGATATTGGTTTAGTATGGTGCAATAAAACGCAAGCACAAGCCATGCCATCATGCCATGCTACAAGCTCAAGTGGGCCCAAGCCACGCAATTATCCGGGGCTTGCTGAGAAGGTTGTGGTATGGACGAGTACGAGCACTCACGGGCCTAGGAGTCACATTTTAGGACGTTGTTAGTGCTAAACAACGTCGGTGGTTGTAGACTTGACGTGGTTGGCACTTTAAAAGTCTCTTTTGTGAGCCACTTAGACGTGTGTAATCTCTGAGACGTCATTGCTTTTAGCTTAACCATCGTTAATAAGTAACGAAACGCCTTGAGTTATGCATTTGACGTCGGTTATTATAAAATGTAGGTCGTGGTTATACTTTACTATGTCCCAAGAATATAATTATTCGACGTTGTTATTTCCTTACTACGTCAGTTATTTATTTATTCTATGACGTGGCTAGTCTTTGTTAAGTCTCTTTTATAACCTTTTTTGACGTGTGTATTCTCCGAGACGTCAATTGTTTAATTATAACTGACGTGCAACAATGTTTTTACGACGTTATCATCAATTGATTATATCCCTAAATTCGTCGATTTGAACTCTGCCGTCGTGTTATACATTATTGTTCGTCGTTGATTATTTTATTTACCGTCGTTGTTTTAAATATTTAGTAACCGTTTTGAAATGAATTTTAATTAACCGACGTGTTTTCCTTTTCAAATGGCGATTTTTATTTCATTTTTGCGTTGTCATTCCACGTCAGTTGTGAAAACCCGATGTTGGTTGTTTTGTAGACGTCTCTTTTTGCGATTTTTGTAACTTGACCATCGTATTTTCAGCTTTAACCGATTATTTTTAATTTTTGATTTGTCGTGCCCAAAGCCTGCAGAATGAAAATGTGATCGGAATGAAAATGATATACAGAGCTATGAATTAATGTCATACAATTAACTGCATAACTAATGTCATACATTACAACAATCAATCAATCCATATATCTTCACACCCATCTCTAATATTCTCACTCCCAAACTCACCCACTAGGTCATCAAATGTGTCAACATTTGGTATCCCTCTAGAAAATGGCTCACACTCAATTCTAATATCACCTAGCACATCATCACCAATAACATCATTATATTCTCTATTAGGCATTGATAACACTACCGACCAACCACGATGCATTGGGTCGTCAACATAAAATACTTGTTTGACTTGAGAAGCCATAACAAATTGGTCATTCTTATGTCCAATTTTACTCAGATCTACAAGGGTAAATCCAAGTTCGTCGACTACAAGGCCCGAAGTGTTATCTATCCAATCACACCTCAAGACTGGGATTCTAAACTTTTGGTAGTCAAGATCCCAAATTTCTTGAATAACCCCATAAAAACTCATATTGGAGACAATAGGGTTTTTATCTTTGGCACTAGCAACTTGCATAGTATGTGCAATTAAATAAACTCCACTATTTTGGACAGTTCGCACATCATCTTGTGCCTTGGTGTTAAATTTGACCCTATTAATAAGATAGCTCCTATATGATGGCACTGCCATGCTTGGACCAACTGCTAACCACCTCAAATTTTCTGATATGCCATTATAGTCTTCCCCATTAAATTCACTTTGAATCTGCAAATTAAACATATATCTTAATTCAATCTAACATATATATAGAAAGAAAGAAAAGTAAAATAAGTTCAATATGTCATTCAATAACATATATACCTTAAAGCGTAGCCATTGAATGAAAGTGCTATTGTGCTTATCTTGTAGCCACTTTGTTCTCTTTCTAAATTTCGGATAAGTGGTCTTGATGTGGATCATATATATGTTCCCTACAATTGACATGAAAAAAACACGCATTACGGTCCCTTGTATATAAGATAAACATAAGGAGTAATAATATTTAAAATGGCTACATATGAAAAATTAAACTCATACGTACTCGATATAAGGTAGGACTTCCTCCGTATTCTCCAAGACATATAGATGTGCCTGGTTCAACAAGTCCATATCAACTAAGCTCACTGTGCAACCAGATAATGGCTTTGAAACTCCCATATTCTTGCTTGAAGGCACTCCATCTGTACCAACATCATATAAATGCTCGGTACAAAACTCTCCAGCTTCTTCAGCTATATACCGCTAAGCAATGCAACCTTCGGGACGAGTACGATTCTGATCATACCCCTTTAGCACTTTCATATATCTTTCAAACGGATACATCCATCTAAAATATACTGGCCCACATAGACGAACTTCTCTGACAAGATGTACTACTAGATGAACCATGATATCAAAGAATGAAGGGGGAAAGTACTTCTCAAGCAAACACAAAGTAACTACTACATCTTCTTCCAACTTATCTAGCTTGGAAACATCTACCGTCTTTGCACATATAGCATTGAAGAAGAAGCACAATTGAGTTATTGCATACCTTGCAGGCTTCTCCAAAACAGAATGAATTGCTACAGGGAGCAATTGTTGCATCAATGTATGACAATCATGAGATTTAAGGCCAAGAAGTCTTGAATCTTTTAAAGATACAAGATTTTTTATATTTGAAGAATAACCTTCAGGAACCTTCATACCATTAAAAAAAATTGCAAACCGCTATCTTCTCTGCTCTTGACAAATTCCAAGGCCCTGGAGGCAAGCGAGTACGTCTTTCTCCATACTCGGGTTGCAAATCAATTTTTACCCCCATATTCAATAAGTCTAACCGAGCAGCAATCTCATCTTTATTTTTTCCAGGGATCTCTAGCAATGTACCAATGATACTATCGCAAACATTCTTCTCAATGTGCATAACATCTAAGGCATGCCTCACAGGGAGGTATTTCCAATACTCGAGATCAAAGAATTTTGATTTCTTCTTCCAACAAACTCTGCCACCATCATTCTCACCAACACTTCCCCCATTTTTCGAGCCCCATATGTAATTAATATCTTCAACCATATGCAGCACTTCTTTTCCTGTTAATGGCTCGGAAGGCATGCCATATTCAGGTTTCCCATTAAAAGCTGCACGTTGCCTCCTAACTGGATGATTGATTGGTAACCACTTTCTATGCCCAATGTAACAAATTTTGTGGCCATTTTTCAACCTGTGACTAGGTGTATCATCGCCGCATATTGGACAAGCTTTATATCCTTTAACAACACAACCAGATAAGTTTCCATAAGCAGGAAAATCATTAATTGTCCACAGGTAATGCAGCTCTAAGTGTAAAGTATTCTCCCATGTGGGCATCATACACTCCTCTAATCCCATCCCACATAGATTTCAAATCATCAATCAAAGGCTCTAAGTAGACGTCTATATCATTTCCGGGCTGTTTAGGACCGGAAATTCAGGTATAGTCAACATCATGAACTTCCGCTTCATGCATAGCCATGGTGGGAAATTATATGTAACTAACATAACTGGCCAACAACTGTATCTGCTACTTAAAAAACTGTGGGGATTGAATCCATCAGATGAGAGAGCCAATCTCAAGTTTCTTGGCTCATTACCAAAGTCGGGCCATTTTTCATCAACAAGTTTCCAAGACGGGGAATCCGCTGGATGAGACATATAACCGCGCAGCTATATATATATATGTATATATTTTTTTTTGGTTTTTGGAAAAGATGCCTTTATTAGAACACCATAAGAGTATTCAGTGGAGAGGATGAAAACATTCCGAAACCAAACGTGAAAACTAGGAATAAGAGCGTGATCTTAAAAAGAATCATGGCCTGAAACAATCACAAAGAAACAAAAAAAGAAAAAAGAAGATTACTGCCTAAAACAATGCATCAGTGGAATCCAGTGATGGAGCAACAGTGGCCTCGTTAAAACCTTGCCTTTAAAAATACCCAACTGGAGGAAAATCTAATCAAGGAAAAATAGTACCACTGTAAAGCTTGCTCATCAAACAATAACCAAACAAGCAAAACTTTTGGGCCAGTGGACAAAACAAAAATAAATGCTACAAAAATCGACCCAACAAAGCCCAATCCATGAATGAGTTGCAAGACCAACTACATAGATTTAGAACATCCGAAACCAAACATGAAAACTAGGAACAAGAGTGTGATCTTAAAAAGAATCGCGGCCTAAAACAATCACAAAGAAACAGAAAAAGAAAAAAGAGTGGCCTCGTTAAAACCTTGCCTTTAAAAACCCCCAAATGGAGGAAAATCTAATCGAGGAAAAATAGTACCACTGTAAAGCTTGCTCATCAAACAATAACCAAACAAGCAAAACTTTTGGGCCAGTGGACAAAACAAAAATGAATGCTACAAAAATCGACCCAACAAAGCCCAATCCATGAATGAGTTGCAAGACCAACTACATCGATTTAGAACACCAACTACAACGATGCAACCAATCGGAATTGCTTCACAACAAAAATATCTTGTAACTGCTAAAGTGGCCACAATCGACGGCACCTAATCCCAACGGATCAAAACTCAAGCAACTTCAAAAGCGTACGATGACCCGAACACGAATTCTGAAATGGCAACAGGCCCTCTAAGGATTAACCGCGCTAAGATGGTGGATATCAGGCCAACACTGACTTTCACTCTGTGTCGCTATGTCTAGAACTAGCATAAAAGCCTTTCATCTAGTTCTTGTGGAAATATGAAGCGCAATTTGATTTCTCTTGGATGAATAATGAACTTGGCGAATGTCCACTAAGAGAGAGAGAGAGAGAGAGAGAGAGCGGCTTGGAGGTGGTAGTGGTGGGGGAGGAGCGGTTGTTGCAGTTTACGCGGCTATACACTATGGTGTTTATTTTTATTTTATTTTTAAAATTATTAGTATAGTGGAGCACCTATAGTCGTAAAATGAGTTTTTTTATAATAAATAGTCTAGCCGCACGGCTATACTTGCAAATATAATATATTTAAAGAGTATGGCGGCGGATATACTGGCTTCCCTTTTTTCATAAAGTTTTTTTAATAAATAGTATTGCCGCACAACTGTACTCTTTAAATGTATACGGGGACCGTTTTTGTCTTAATATTTTCCCCCCGATTTTTATCAATAAGAGTAGTTTGGAGCATTATCCATTAATATTAGGCCATTAATGTGTCAGTAGTCAAATTTGCAATAAATTCCAAATTTAGGAGGAAAGAAATCAACACAAAAAATTGAGGAAACCAACATTTAAATCATTAAGCTCTTAAATTTTATTTTTGTGTAAAAAGACAAAAAAGGTCATCCAACTTAATACTTAACCCTAGTACATCTATACACATTCATCTTAAGTTTTAGAAAAACACAAACTCCTCTACACCCTATTTTTCTCATTATTAAGAACTGACTTTGCATGCTTTTAAATTAAAAGATTAGATATTAAGCAATTCCATTTTCTGGAAACCCAATGCAAATGACAATCTTGAAATTTTGGAGGTTTTCAAACAAATGAAAATCAATATACCCCTTCTGGATGTTATAAAACAAATTCCGTCATATTCAAAAAATTGAAAGGACCCCTTTGTGAATTAAAACCCACCTCAGTCACATTGCAATTGACTGACCAAAAAGAATAAATTATTTCAATGTAGCTGTACAGAGTTACCAAAAATCATTACAGTCCTGCAAATGCAATGCAACAAAATAAGAACAGGAAACTGAGAGGACCCGCCCCATATATATATATATATATATATATATATATATATATATTAATTTGACTCAATAGCACGTGAGAATTATGTGCATAATATGTGAATTTTGTGTGTCTTATTGGAACTTTTGTAGAGAATAGGTGTATTAAACATAAGAAATACGTGCGTACGTGTATAATACATTATTAAACGTGAAGGTGCTAGAATCTTTATACATATAATAACTCTGGAAAAGTAGAAAATGAAAAGGGGACAATAGATACTCAAGTAATGGCTGAATAGTAACGGATAAGGCTCTTGGGCTATGGAGAAGTTTAATTAGGACACCCAAACGATTTCACAAAAGACTTAGTAAATAGAAATCAATTATTTTGTGGACTTTTTCTATAATTTTTTATATATTACATAATAATTAAACTATAAATACTATTTAAAGTGATTCAAAAAGGCTAAGATACCACTTAATTATATATATTAAATTAAAGAAGTAGGCCAAAAACAAAAGTAAAGAAACTAATTAAATGTTTTTTAAAATGTTTGTTGAAAAGAATATAGCCGAGCGGCTACACTATTTATATATATAAAAAAATGACGCTTCAGCGCATAGGTGCCACGTGTCAAAAAGAGGGTTTTTTTTTAGTAAAACAAGTATAGCCGGGCGGCTATACTATTTGATTTAAAAATTTGAAAAGAATCTAGTATATATGCACCAGCGCGAATGCGCCACGTGTCAAACAAGTACAGCCGATCGGCTAGACTATTTTTGTTTTAAAAATTTTAAAAAGGGAGTCTAGCCGGACGGCTATACTATTTTTAAAGACAATTAGGGAAAACTGGGTATAGCCGTGCGGCGGTACCATTTAAAAAAAAAAGATATATACGTATATATATATATTAATTTGATTCAATAGCATGTGAGAATTACGTGCATAATACGTGAATTTTGTGTGTCTTATTGGAACTTTTGTAGAGAATAGGTGTATTAAACATGAGAAATACGTGCGTACGTGTATAATACATTATTAAACGTGAAGGTGCTAGAATCTCTATACGGGTAATAACTCTGGAAAAGTAGAAAATGAAAAGGGGACAATAGATACTCAAGTAATGGCTGAATAGTAACGGATAGGGCTCTTGGGCTATGGAGAAGTTTAATTAGGACACCCAAACGATTTCACAAAAGACTTAGTAAATAGAAATCAATTATTTTGTGGACTTTTTCTATAATTTTTTTATATATTACATAATAATTAAACTATAAATACTATTTAAAGTGATTCAAAAAGGCTAAGATATCACTTAATTACATATATTAAATTAAAGAAGTAGGCCAAAAAACAAAAGTAAAGAAACTAATTAAATGTTTTTTAAAATGTTTGTTAAAAAGAGTATAGTTGGGCGGCTATACTATTTATATATTAAAAAAAGGACGCTCCAGCACATAGATGCCACGTGTCAAAAAAGTTTTTTTTTTATAAGAGAGACTCCAATATTAGCCCATACTCTTGATATCCCCTAGACACAAACCCATCTATCTATATAACTATGTTGAAAACCCAATTTAAAACTATAAGCCCCCCAAAGATGAAAGAGGTCATAATATTGTATTTAATTACATTAGTTGCCATTGTAGGTATATAACGCATCTAAACCATCTGCCCGTTTACAAAAACTCAAAACTACCGTTTCAATCTGAAAACTTTCAGTTTACCTCCATTTCAGCCTTGATCGATTCCCTCCATTGAAATCATAGATTCTCCAACATTAGATTCCCCTAAACCTTCTAATGTCGTTCAAAATCTGGGTTCTCAAGTTCACTGCATTTATCAGACCAGTCGTAAAGAGAAGGCAAGACCGACCGAAGCATTCCATTCCGAAGCATTCGACACCGACTAGCAAGCGTGAGTGGTCTGCCGTCAAATAGAAGGTAAAAAACGTCTCTCTCTTGCATGTACATTGAGCCCCATCAATTGTATTCTAATCATTTTTAGTCTACCTATCAATGATTTTTTTTTCTTCCAGTAATAATGTTGGATACTTGAATTACAGAACATTGTGAAACAGATTAATGATGACAATGGGTATGTACTGTTTTGTGTTTGTAGGTGATATGGAATTGAACAGGAAAGAGTTTGGAAAAATGCAATATAGATCTGGTTTTGGGCCATTTTTTAACCTTTTTAATGGTTTGAGAAAGAGTATTTAGGACGAACATCGTGAAATTATAAGGAAAACACCATTTGGGGGGCTTTTCAAAGTTTTTGACGAAGGGATGATTACTGAAAACATGTGTAAGAAGACATATATAGATATAATCAGAATAATAAAGTGTTTCAACTCTAAAACTAGGGACTTCACAATCGGTGGTAGGCGTGAAAAGTTCACTGGTTTTGATATTGAGGAATTGTTTGGATTGCCCTATGCTGGTTGTGAGATAAATATTAATAAGCGGAGTTCGAAAGTTGATGCAGATTTTGTGAAAAGGAATCTTATAGTATCTGAAAGGGTTAGCAGGCAAAATATTGAGTCTGCAATGTGTAAAGTAGTTACAGGGAAGACACAACAAGACCGTGAAGATTTCGTATGCCTTATATGTTTGCATTTTTGTATCACTTTGTTGTTCTGTAACAGTGGTAATACAATCTCTTGGAACATAGCTTCGTGCTGTCAAGATGTAAGATCAATACCAAATAATAATTGGGCAAAAGGAACTTCAGACTTTTTGGAAAGACAGCTAGTGAAAGATTGCGAAAAGCCATCATCCGTTTCGGTTGTGTTGCTGCGTTGCCTGTATGTTTTCTAATTATGATAGTTTTATTTTATTTTTATTTTCATTTCAATTAGACAACAGTTCACTAATCATTTAATGTGAACTAGTTTTGGTTTTGCGAGAAAATTGGGTTGATTGAGCCTTTGAAAGACAGAATGGATGTACCTCCCAAATTTGTTAAGTGGGACATACAAGACCTGCAATCATCAATGTGCAACATAGATGTTTCTAGTATGACACCCGTGATTGGGAGTATTGGAAACAAAAAAGATCAGGTAACTTAATATTAGGTAGTGATTACCAAATATGTTACTGAATCCACTCATGTGTCACTAATATTATGTTTTTTAACGCAGGTGCTTGAAGATGTATGTGGTGGACCGGCTAGTGGGTACTTGAGAAACAAATCATCTAGTGTTGAACCCCAAGTTGGAAATGAATCCAATGTACCTTTGGGAAAAAATTTGAGGTTGTCACCTGTGATCAATGGTGTTGCTGCTAAAGAGGTTTCTGTACATATGTATAGTGATCTTTTTATTTTTATTTTTTTGACTGTACCTGAATTTATTTTTCTTTTTGCAATGAACCCGTGTGACTAATATTATGTTTTTTGAGCGCAGGTTGTTGAAGAGGTGTGTGGTGAACCGGCTCCTGGTTGCTTGACATACAAATCACCTACTGGTGTCCCCCAAGTTGGAAATGAGTCTAACGTACCTTCAAAAAAAAAATTGAGGTCGACACATGTGATCAATGGTGTTGCTGCTAAAGAGGTTTTGCAGTGGACCTATTTCTGTTTTAACTATTACATTATCCTGTTTACCGTGCATGATTTCATGTTGTTGTAGATCAATTATTCCAAATTTTTCTATTTGGTTTAATATACCTGCTGTTTTTTGGTTTAACATGTACGGTCTTCAACTGCATTTTGCCATTTCCGTCTAGTAGGTAGTTGAATTTTTATTTACTTACCCATTTTTCTTGACTGGTAGGACGTTGTTGAAGACGGTTGTCATCAGGTGCCCACTACTTACCCATTGCAAAACGGGTGTTACTGAATTCCGAAAACAAAAGTGTGTTTACTACAAGTACCATCCCAGAGTTTGACCCGTCCAAAATGTTCCAACTCACTAGCACACAAGACATTATTTTACATGGAGATAGCACTGGATGTGGGCATGAAGAGTCCCCCATAACCCCTAAAAATCCCAGGCCTATTTTAGAAGGAAGGCAAGAGTGTTTGGTTAATGAAGAAAATAGGTTAATGAAGGAAGAAATCAAGAAGTTGAAATTGAGACTTGAGGAAGCACAGGTGCAAGCTGTGTTGTACAACGAATTATGTGTTAATGCTGAAGTTGGGGTGGCAGATACGCACAAGCAGTGTAATGATTTATCAAACGACCTCCAACAACTTCTCGACCGTATTGAACAAGAGGAAGGGTTTAAAAATAACGAGTCCTCCCCTAAGCTAAAATCATGGGTAATAAGGCTGAAACATAAACACAGGAGACCAAAACGGTTGCCAGGCTATGTGTACGAAGGGATCAAGACATTAAGGGAGCCTAAAAAGGCAAAGGCAGACGCAGAAAAACATGCAGTTGTGAAAACCGGACAAAATGAGTCATGGAGTGCTGATGAATTCAAAGGAAAAAAGCCAATAGGTACCTTGTATAGTGGTCATAACGGAGTAAAAAGGATGCAGCAAACATCTACAACTATTGATCCTTCTTGCATGTCGGTGTGGATTTACCTATCAAACGAAGATCAAGACAAACTTCATCGTTTCCTCCTTTGCACTGATTCTGGGTGAGTATGTCCACTATATTTTTTTTTCCCAATATATGCATAATATAATTGAATGCCATATGTGTGCGTAGTGTAATGTAATTTTATTTTGGAAATTAGGGTACCACTTTGGCAAGGAGCGTGCTCGGCTATCTATAAGGACGACCTGATGGATTTGCTAACAAAGGCTGCTATAACGTGTAATGTATGTTGTCAAATTTGATTTTTAAATTATTAAACTTTAGTTCATAAATACTTATAATTGCAGGTCATTGATTCATTCGGGGAGACTTTGCAAACTGAGATAATCAATGATGCATCATTGAAACAGAAATCACTCATGATGACAACGTATTGCTGGATCATCCATCTGGCTCTCATTAAATTTTATCAAATCAGATTAGCAAGAAGTAATACAAGGGGAAAAAGTTGATGGCATATTTTACACGTTAGGGATAGTGTACCTGCTGGTCTTTGGGTAATGTTTTTTGTACTGTGGTTTTTATTATAATGTTTCATGTTGCAGACAATTTGTTTTTATGCGTTGTTTATAATGTATCATATAACCAGCAATTAACATGTATATGTAGTCATTTATAAACATATGGTGATAAAGCATAACTAAATGATACTGTGCTTGTTAATGTGTTTAACAATTTGGTCAAATCGTTCAATCCATTAGGAATTCCTACAAAAGCGTGATGATAACAATATCAGAGTATTCCTGCATGACCCATTGTTAGAAGCTTTAGCCGAAGCGGACTACGTATTTTTCCCAATGAGGCATGAAAACCAATTTCATTTCACCTTGTTAGTATTACCCCAATGAGGCAAATGAACAATGGTTTCATTACGACCCAGACGTCCTTTGTCAAACTCATCAAATGACCCATGCTTTCTTAATGTGCAGAAACTGGTTAGTCACATAATGATATTATGGCATTTTGACTTTTTAAGGTTAACTGATGGATGGTCATTTTTTCAGCGAGATGCAGTTACATCTTTCCTACAGTTTAATAGTTGCATTGCACCAGTGGTATTAAGCAATGGTCATCGGATGCGACAGCCTGAAAAGGTTGGAGTACAGGCAATCAAATCATCATTAACCAATGGTGAGAAACAAACGTTTCAATGGCTGAAAGCTACTGATCTTAACTATCCTTTATGGCGATCGACTAATTGCCCACAACAAATGGATGACTCGTAAGTAATGTGGTTAATTTCCTTCGAACCGTAGATTTCCATTAGGCACACTGTTTTGTTGAAGTAGGTACATAACGGGTGTGATCAAAACTGGATGAGGGAGAAAACTGATTCTTTTTGTATGCACCTGATTAAATTTTTTTTCCCAGGATTTACTGTGGGGTCACTGTGATGTACTATATCTCAACTATCTCGAAGTGTCAAAACATGGCACCTTGTTTTACAGAGAACACAATGAAGGAATATCGCGCGAAAGTCATCAACAAATTTCTTCATGATGGAAGAAGTTGGAAAGATGAATGATATTTTGCAGATGGACAAGATTATCAATTATGTTGTCATGACATTAAAACTCCCTAGGGGTTATGAGATGCATGTGGGTTGGCATTTGTTACATTATTAGGTTGGACAGAAGTGTTTTTACGTTTTGTTTTGGTTTATGATTCAGAAGCTCTCTGACCAAGCATTGTGAGAATTAGAGGTTTATCTTTTTATGTACGGTGTATCTACTAGCATGTCATTTTTCCATATGCAAATCATGTTGTTGACGCACCAATGTTTCTTCAGGCTAATTATTCAATCCAATTCTACTTTTTGCACGTACTTGGAATTTTCTGAAATTGTACCTGTTGCAGGGGTCTTATCAAAGGGGTAGTCACAAAAAAAGGGGGTTTACACGTTTTGGAATCCATTTTTGATGATGTACCTGGTGCATGGTATTTGTTTTGTCTGTAAACTATTGTCAACCATAAGTGATAAAGGAGGAAGTTATCCTTCTTTTTGGAGTAGACGTTATAAGCATAGCAGGGTACCTACCATACATTACCCTTCAGATAACCGATTAGTAAGTTAACGCGGCAAGACGACAAATTTCTTATTAGTGTCAATCAAACTTATTCGGACACAATTATATCTAATCACACGGTTCTAATTAATAATCAACCAACATAACATAATTTAACTGTAACCCTATTGTTGTTTTTTTAATGAATGAAAAATATATCCTTTCATAAGTGTATTTTCTCTTTGTCATTTGTCTTCATCGTGGTTTATCATAGAAGGTACTGGAATGATTATTTGATTGATATGGAGGTTTCTTTCCACTCAGATTGAAGGTTAGGTACACTATGAAGCATGGGAGAGACTTAAGAATGGGCAATGTACCTGCCATTCACTTTTTTCTAAGTGTGGTGCACATGCTTTCTCACAATGGGCACGAAGGGGTGAACTAGTTTGCCTACCAACAATTTAACCATCTAACTAACAATCACTATACAAAAGTATAAAACTAAAAAATTGATTCTAAAAAAAATAGGATCATGTACAGCAGAACTTGTTATCAGGATATCAAAAGCAAAATATATCATATTACCAAACTGTTTTGTTGATCCACACCAAATTTGGAACAAAATTTACCTATCCAATTAGCACATATGGAGTCAACTGTTATTAGTATACAAGATTTTCTCAAAATTATATAGGTAAAAAAAAAAACCTGAATCATGTATAGGAAAATCTGTTGTAAAAGCAAAATATATCTTTGATGACCATAATAAAAGACAAACATCACACAGTGGACCTGCAAGATGTCATCATAATAACGTTGGAATAAAAGAATAGTTTTCTCAAATTGAAAACAATAACAAAACAAAAGGCTTGTTTTGGTAAAACAAGTTTTGGACCAAACAAATATCAAATTTGGGCAGTACATGTTCTTTTAGTGTGATTACCAAGCCTTCCGCACCTACTACATGTCACTGGCCTGAATTGTTCCCCTAAAGATTTGATACGCTTCACCTTGGGTCTCCCTGGTGGTTTCTTTGTCATTGGCGGGTTCACAAAAAATTCCCCCAAATCCTCTTGTGCATGCCTATCAATATCTGGTATGGGAAGAATAGGTATGTCGTAACACTTTCTAAAATATTCCACCGTGAAAAACTCTTCCACATAATCAAATGGATTCCCATCATTTTTTATTACTGCCACAAATGCATGCACACAGGAAGCTAGAGGGACCGGCCCCGAATTCCTCGGAACTGGAGACGAATCCCTGTGGAAATTTTTCGACATCACCCGATGTCGGGCCCACTTACAAAAATCGAGCCTCTTTACCGAAAAGGGGAAGGCCACGAGACTTCTGCGAAATTTCGGCAAAGTCTCCCCTGAAATTGGACATTTCCCAAATTTCAACCTGCACAAAATTCACATTTTTATATCCCAACAGGCAGCACGCACAATATAATTTCATGCAATTCATATAATCGGCCTCCGGCCTTCAGATAATTCGGAGAACAGAAACAACAATATTCTCGAGTCAATTACTACATAAACCATGTACTTAAAGTCTTCAAACAACTTTACAAACACCACAGAAATCATTAAACTGAATTCACATCCAACAATCACATACGCAGAATCGAACAAATCTGTTAAACACATTAATACTTCGCGGCTGCACCTGGTGAGACCCCAGGCTGCCTACGTACCCTTGGACAAGGGATCAAGCCACACGTAGTTCTCATCTCAACGGTCACAACTCCGGTAATAAACAATTATTTACAACGGAACCATCTATACATTTCAGATCTGACACAATTCCAAATCCAACAAAAACACAATGAACACATTCTCGAATTCTTCCTTTATAACGGTTCAATCCCGTAACCATACCCTATCCAAGGCGTATGTACATTAAACACATCATCAATTTCTTCCATTTATATGGATTCAATCCTGCAACATTACCCTATCCAAGGCGTATGTTGCCGTACAACACTGCTCAAAACAGGGCTTATACGTTCATACATGTACAGGCTCACAAATCTCAAACAGAATTAAAACCACATATACATATATGTAATATGTATAACAAGAAAAGAATAATTATATATTTATATACATACATAAATACATCCACATACACCCACCTCTCACCATCATCATGTACCAGGGGAAAACAATCCAACTGGGGATTGCCTGACTAGCTCACACTTATCCGGCCCTCAAAAGTCCATGTGGCTAGGGACGAGCCGTCCAACTGGGGGACTAAACTCAACCAGCCCGTACGGACGAAGAATCAAGACCCGTACGTCTGAAAACAGTCATACGCGCGCAGACTACCCAATCAAGGGTCTACAGCGACACCCGTTAAGGTATGCCCCCGGGTCCCGTCATATCCAGACCATATCCATAATTTCCATGTATCAGGATCCAAGGGGAGGTACATGTGATGTTGCACATCATGTCCTGGGGGAAACAATCCAACAGGGGATTGTTGACTAGCTCACACTTATCCGGCCCTCAAACGTCCATGTGGCTAGGGATGAGTCGTCCAACTGGGGGACTGACACTCTAACCCAGCACGTACGGACGAAGAATCAAGACCCGTACGCCTGGAACTGTCCTACGCGCGCAGACTACCCAATCAAGGGTCTCCAGGGACACCCCGTTAAGGTATGCCCCGGGTTCCGTGATATCCATACCATATCCACAATTTTTCCGGCATCCCACAATTCCGGGATCCATGACCAAATAAGCCCACACGCCCGAAACCCGGCACGTGTGTGAATAGTATATCCAAAACATATCCATATATCCATTTCCATGTATCCAGTGTCCATATCCACTGTTTCCAAATATCATCATCCAAGGGGGAGGTACGTATGATGGTGGAGTTCCTAATCCTTATATAAATATTATATAAATAATATTCCCATCCTTAGTTCAATTTTCCCAAAACAAAATACATATTCATAGTAGGCAAATAACTCTCAAACATAAAACCTATAACCGGGGAATTACCTAAGATAGTGTTTTCTCAAATATTATATATATAAACTCCAAGACCCTCGAACATATCAAATCCACAAATATATCACAAATACTTTACAAAATAATAATCTCGACTATTAAATATAAAGTGCATTAAAATAAACAATTTAATTCATATGCATAACATTTCCATCTCAAAACCATGCCATTTATTTGTAAGCAATACCCATTCTTTTCCTAATAATCATAACCGATTCCCAAGACTCACTTTCACAACTCTACAAGTCGAGTATCGCATAATTATTCATTTCATAATTTCAATTATCAAATATTATCCAAGAATCCCATAAGATATTATCAACAAGCTCATACTCCCAATATAATCCAAATAACTCAAATAACAATTAAGACTCGTTTACAAGGTCATCCTAATACTTTTCGAAGTGTGAAACTACCTCGGAAGACTAACGGTCAACCGAGAGTCAAACTTTCTAAATTTGGTCAACCGGGCCCGCGGGCCCACGACCTCCATTATACGATCCGAATATTCCTAAGGGTTCCAAAAGGTTTAATAAACCTATCCATCAAGTTTGGATCACTCACGATCGCACGGTTATCGTAAAAATACAAACTTTAACTTATTGAATGGAACATCCGGGGCTCCGATTCACGATCCATGAAATCCTACATAATCCTAGAAATGCCTAGATTAACATATATTAAATTGGAAGCGATCCAACGGTTCTAACATATCGAACCCGGAATTCACACAATATGTAAAATCCGTTCGGGGTTCAAACATTATCCGAATTGAGTTTCGTAAATTCCTACGCTCTCGTGACAATGCAAGGATCATTTTAGGATAAAATGCAACCTCTGCCGGACCGCCCACGCGCTGCCGCACGTGGGTGGCTTGATCAATATTCGGTGACCGGAAAAACTTAGAATCTTGGCTCCAAACTCCTACCCTAGGTAATACCCATAATTTGGAGTCATTTTTGTTCTTGGACAATGGCCAAAAAGTGGCCGGAAGTGGCCGGAAATTCACATTGAAATTCGGCTGAAATTAAACTTCAAAAATTAATCTGTAAAACCTCAAAATTCTGGGAAACCTATCCAACAGGCAGCTAGAGCACGAAAAGTAGATGAATTTTCATACCTCACTCGTCCAATTTGGTTGAGAAACGAAGGAGAACGAAGGCTTTGAAGTTACTAACATTTCCGCGAATTTTCTGCATTTTCCGGCGAATATCGTGGCGGCTTCAGGCGGGGGATGGGCTGGGAAACGTCGGCGAGGTCAGCCCGGTCAGTTTGCCACCGGTCTCATGCGCTGCCGTGGGCTGTGGCCGGAGTTGGGAGAGAGAGGAAGGTGTCGCAGAGGGAGGGAGGACGCACGGGAGAGAGAGAAGGAAGAAGAAGAAGAAGGAGGAGGAAAATATAAAAACTCCGGGGACTGTAGCACGTCCTGTTGCTACAGTGCAGTTTTTAAAAAAAAATTTCATTTATGTCCCTTTCGTTTTCAGACTTTTCCTCCTTCGTTACAAATCGGAATTGGGCATGCCGCATGTCTACGAACTCATATCGACGAGCTCTACGCAACGGTACAACCGGAAGTCCCAAATTCCTTCCCGAACTTAAAATGACTTTTTTGCCCTTTTTTATTATTAAATAATATTTTAAATTTTTCCAAAAACCTTAATTAATTCAAATCATTTTATTTTATTGTTTACTCCAATTTATTTCCTCTTTATTTAATTATTTTACTTCTTTTTAGGACCGGGATGTCACAGAAACCCTTTGATCTGCCACATGCAGCAACTCCAGGTACGACTCTGCAAGTCTACCATAAGAGAGTCCTCGCCATGAACCTCAAACAAGAACTCACTCAAACGACTTACGTCCCAATGGCGTCCACTATCCAATAATTCCTCTAACCTTGTCTCCATTTCTGGACATAGGCAAGTGTTCCATTCTTCTCCTGTACGTCGCCTTTGAGCAATCATTTCCATAATTTTGATCCTTATACCATCTATCAACTGGTAAATGGGCAAATAACGCTGGTCTACAATCCATGCATTAAAGGACTCTGTGTTAGAAATGTGGGTGCTCATTAGTAAATGAGTACACTAACGCGATCAACCGGAGTTCTCATATGGAGTATTTATCTACATGTCAAATGAGAACTCATAGTTGCAATAATGCAAATTAGTCCTTAGACCTGAGGCATCATGGTTGTCCTGTGATGCGTTATTGATCTTTGATAGCTCTTAAAGGCAAGCCGTAAAAGATTTGTCTTAAGTGTTGTTGGGATCTCTTAATTCATCATAGGGGCATGTGAATGTACAATAAGGAATCTCTACTTTCGATAAAGAAGGAGAATGTTTCAAGATGTGATTCAGTAAATCTTTGGCCAAAGTATTTTGAGCTTGATTGAGAAAGTTGTTCTTAATCATGTTCTTATGAATCACATGAGGTTATAAATCATATTAGGGGTTTGACATAAACAATTCGTACCCTAATAATATGATTTGAAACATTGTATAAGAGAAGTACCGTATTGCATTGCAATTCCAACTGAATATGTTCTTCATCTATTCTGGTTAGCTTGGGTAGCCTTGATATATTGCTAGATGTCACTCTTGGCTTGTGGAAGTCCTAGGATTGATTGTGATCGATCCAAATAAAGGAAGAATTAAAAAATGGTTTTAATTCCAGTTGGTTAGAAAGAGTTCTAATATTTTCCCACTGCCTTGCTAATTAGAACCTAATGGATTGCACACCTTAAATGGTTAACTTTGAGTAATACAAATGAGAATGAGGATCAATTTGATTGATTTGATGTGGATGATTTACTACGTGTAAAAACGTATTTGGGCCTCGGTAATAGTTAAGGAAAGTCCAAATGGTTGGGTATCAAGCCCAAGGGCTTAAGACACATAAATATTATGGTTTAAGTGTCATAAGGCCCAATTTTGGAAGCCGATTGGCCGAAAATGGTTAAGTGAATGTGTATGGGAATTGTTTCCATAAGCTCATTAACACACAAACACAATCCAACATCAACCAAATGGGTTTGGGAGATCAAAGATAGATAAAAGAGAGTTTTCAAGAGTGAAACACTTTCATCTTTCTAAGTGGTTTAGATTGAAACCAATCTTGAGAATCTTGCACTAGCATCCAAGTATTCTCAAGATACTTCTTCTCATCTCAAGGTTCCATTGGTGTGAAGACTTAGAGGCCATATACTTTTGTGGCTCACATGGAGGAGAAAGATCAAGGAGCAAAGATCAAAGATCAAAGAGGAGATCAACAAAGAGGAAATCATCAAGAGAAGACCAAACACAAATTGGTTCATATAATTGCTTCAAGGGTAATTAGATCTTATCCTTTCTCTTGAATTTTCATTTACGAAAAACATATCAATGTTCATGGCTTAAGATACTTGGAAGAAAGTTTTGTTTTTGAATTTAAACAACCACCTTAGACTTCCGCTGCGATTAATTTGATTAAATGCATGTTTAATATTCAAATGAACTTTGGAAAAATATTTTGAAATTCCTACACTCTGCTACATTGGAACACATTTCACCATATTTTTTACCTGGTAATTAGGATTTCATGAGCCAAAGATAGTAGAAAGGCAAAAAACCAAAATAAATAAATAACTGAGTAGCTGCATAACACTGTAAAATATAATTGTAAGGAGAAGACTTCAAAATGTAAAACACTAGCTGTTAAATTCCTACAAAAAAATATGGCATTTTTAAGGTACACCAAGTGGCTTCAATGGTATTTAAACTTTTTACCTGGAAAGTAAGCAGCTGACCAATTTTCTTTTGGAAGGTTTTTCAAAAACTCTCTTATTACAGCACCACCCTCCTCCTGCAGCGTTCTCATATGCATTTCGAATGCATCCTCAGTTGGAGCATATGCACACTTACCAAAAAGATGAACAATCCAATCACGATATGTCTTTCCCAATGATGACGGATACTTGGCAAGAACATTGTGTTTCAAATGGTGGAAGCAAAATGCATGTGGTGAATGTGGGAACACGGACGGTAGTGCTTCAAGCAACCCTTTGTTACGATCAGATATGAATGTAATAGTCCTTCCTTGGGGGTTGACAATTTCTGCAAGATTTTGGAGGAACCAGGTCCAATTTTCTTCATTTTCGGAATCAACGACTGCAAACGCTAAAGGATACATACCTGTTTTTATCATAACAATATTAGATCATAACAATTTGTTGTACTGGCAGATAGGTCACAAATTGAAATTAATCTTTCATGATACGTAAATAGCAACAACAAAAAAGAACCAAAACTGACCGGATGGGTGCTTCACATTGTAAATAGAATGCTTAGTAACAAACCCCAAAAATATAAAACACCAATACCCAAAAAATTATCATAATTTACCTACAGAGAGTGGCGTAAAATTGAATTAAATTTTTTTGGTCAAAGCAACTTATTTCATTACCTTGGTTGCCATTTTTCCCAATAGCAGCAAGCAAGTGCCCCTTATATTTGTTCTTGATAAATGTCCCATCAAGGAATAACAATGGCCGGCAAAATCTAAATCCTTCTATGCAACCATGGAAGGAAATAAAAAACCTTTTGAATCTGGATGACTCTGGGTCACACTCCAACATACAACGTGAACCAGGGTTTGAGCTCAACACCGCTCCCACATACCAAGCTAGGTGTTTATATGACAATGAATCATCACCATGGACCCTTTTCTTTGCTAATTCCTTTCCGTACTGTTGTCACCAAAAGCGGTGTCTTTTAAAATTTATAAACTCGCAAGCGCACGAATCGAATATAGCATAAGCGTGTAAGAGCGAGATCGTACCCAAGGGATTGCGTGTAAAGATAGAAAACCAATTATACCCAAGTTAATTTCATTGCCAACCTAGTTGATTCAAATGGTGATTTGTTTGTTGATAAAGAAAATTAAATAAAGCATGAAACAAATATGGAAATGACAATAAACTGAAATTAAGATTTAAATTTATGAGAAAAAATAACTAAGGTATTAGAATCCACACCATTATTCCATAAGATTCTAATTATTTATCTTTCAATTCCCATGGAGTAGCAATCTAGAAATCAATCTACTGCTTTATCAAGATTTATCAATTAAGCTTGTACTTTAGATCATAAGTAAATTTTCCTTCCCTTCATAAGTACAAATTCTAAGCATAATATGTAAACAAAATTATTTAACTACAAAGGATCAAAGTTTCCTAAGCATCCTATGTGAAAAAGTTTATTTGAATAACAAAATATCAAAGAAATTTGTAAATTAGAAATATAAACCAAGGATGAATTAATAGATTAATTCAAACTCTTAACTACCATAAATACATGTTATATGTCACAATACATGATTGAAGTGGTGAAAAGAAGATTAATCTATTAATCATGTGAAGTGAAAATTATAATCATTGAACACCACAATATTTGAGAATTGAAAATAAAAACTAGAACTCTATTTAATGATGGTGTTTCATCCAACCTTAGTTAAGTATTTTAAATAGACATAATTAATATTTAAAACAAAACAAAGAAACTAAAATACATAATTTACATGAGAACTAGGAAAGGAAGAACAAGTTTAAAAGAGTTATTAGCTCTTGGTTCTTTCCTTTCCATCATTGTTCTCTTTCTTCCTCACTCTTTCTCTCTCTCTCTTTCTTGCCGTGTGTTTTTCCTCCTGCTGTGTATCACTCTTGAATTTTTTCACCTTATTCTTTGAGTTGCTGCCTATTTATAGAAGCATGAAGTCCCTTTCATTCCAGCTGTATGTGCAATCTGTCCTCTCATGAACCTGTCTTAGTGTTTGACAGCCTGTGGATTGAGTTTTTATCCAATTGCTCCAATTTTTGGATATGTTTTAGTCGACATCTTATTGAACAAGTGTCATGAAGGATATTTATTCATTTGAGCATGGGAAAATTCGTTTTTCAGGTCTGCAAATGGACTGTACAGCATGAGCTGTAAAAGGCAAAGTCATCAAATCCAACTTGAGTTCTTCCTCTCTTTTTGCAACACATTGCTTATTCCTCCTCCTCCTCATGCCATTGGTGGAAGACACTTAATATCTACAAACAACCACTCATTAAATACAAAAACAAAGATTGAAAATAGCCAATACAAATACTCTAATAAATTTACATAATACAAAAGAAAATACTAACAAATATAAATTTAAGGATAAAACTTGTATTTATTTTGTGCTCATCAAATACCCCCAAACCTATATTTTGCTAGTCCTCGAGCAAAAGAAAATAAAAAGTAAGTAGAAAAGAAAACTAAACCACTTTCGCAGGGATCTCGATTGCATTTAGCATATGCAACAAGCCTTTAAACCCCTAGGTTACCCTAGTGGACCAGGTATAGTCTCGTGAGGGCTTTCATGATGATACCCACAAACATCAAAATGAGAGATTAAAAAATTTATGCTACAACAAAATTGGAAATTTAAACAAATGCTTAACCATCATCAAAGCTATCTGGATTGAAAATTCATGAACAATGTTTTAAAAGAGCAAACATGCTTCAAATTAATCCCCACATAAAGTCTTGATCACTTATAATCATTTAGTAAATTTTTCATTTGTTTCCTTTGGTGTTTAAGTGAACCAACACATTTTAGAGACAAAAGTCAATTTCAATCACAGTAACCTCATTATTTCAATCATTATCAAAATTCAGTGCAAATAACTAACCAAGACATTTATATACTTCTTCTTTTTTTTTTTTTTTTTTTTTTGAATGTGACTGTGCAATGTTTAGTTCCATTAAGCTTTCTAATTAACCCATGTAGCGAGATTTAGGCCAACGACTCTCAAACCAAAGGCTTTAAGGCATTAGGTGTAGAAACACCCCTAAGGGCTTATTAACTCGAGTTAAAAAGGCTACAGAACTAAACTAGTCACAAAATGTATTTACCTCAAAACTTTACCGTTTGACGCGAACACTCGCTGCTGTTTAGGCAAGAGGCCCGGTTACTAAGTAAAACTCTGGATAAATTAACATCATTATTATTATTTTATTTATTTATTTATTTATTTTTTACGCCAAGGTCAATCAAGAGCAATGTCATCTAACTCTACTTAAAACAACAAAGTTAACTATAATTGATCTTTTCTTTCATTCTCACTAAAGTGTTGATGTGCATGTGAGAGTTCAAAGTATAACTCATGAATTATCCACTAAATAGAAATAAGTGAAAAAACTAAAATTATGGGTTTAAAATTTAATCATATGTTTCCAATCGTAAAAATCATTCATGAGTGTTAAATCTGATTTGATGATAGTAAGCATAAAAATCTAGAGATAACACCATTTTTTTTTTTTGAAATAAAATAAAAATAAAAACAAAACTACCCTAAAAATTTAAAAACAAAACTTCTAGACCTTACCTCCAAACCTAAATCAAACATTGTCCTCAATGTTGAAGAATTTAGGCATTAGTAAAGTTATAACAAGAAATGAAAGGGATTTACATAAAAGAACAAACAAGAATTAAAACTACAATTTAGTTGTAAAAAACAAAACAAAATCAAACCAAATGCCACAGTAAGCCCTAACAACAGTTCTACGCATGCAGAAATCCAGCCCATGAGAACGTCCAAATCAATTTAAACCCAACCCAAACGAAAGCCCAAACACTTCTTTTATTATTATTGTTATTTATTATTATTATTATTAAAAAAATTAAAGAAAACAAAGAAGCGTTGTCAGAGCGCAAGGAACGAGATTTCTGAAAAGAGAGAAGGGGGTCGGATGTCTCGTTTCCTGATACGTCACGGGCAAAAAGAGGTGAGGGACGTGTCAACGCGCAGAGGCCACTTTCACATCCCCAAAGCCAGAATTATTGGTTTCGTAGGAAGGTGCAACGACTTTTTCACGTGAAGGTGGTGAAAGGTGAAAATGCAATTAAGGGGGGTTGGGAAACGGGTGCGGCGACATATAGAGATAAGTCATAAGGGCTAGGGTGCGGCTAGGGTTTAGCAGACTAAGTCTATAAAAAGCTAAAAAGAAATGGTGAAAAACACAAACTCAGAAACACACAAAAGAGAAAAGAAAGAAAGAAAAGAAAAGAAAAAAAAGAAAGAAGAAAAGAGTGAGAAATCAAATGGCCTCTTCCTACCCCTTTTCCTTGGATCTCAACCTAGCTCCACCGACTCAGACATGGGGCCAAGCAGCGGCACCAGTATGGGTGCCCTACTTTGCCTCTACACGGGGCCCTGTGACCTGTCAATGACTCAATACTCCTGGACAACGATGTTGCCATTGGAGTTGGTAGAAATTTAGTGACTCCTAAAGATATACGTGTGTTCGGGACAAGGGATGACAACCGGGTCACGAGTGATGCCCTAGCACTGAGCGTGCAGAGTCCAGCATGTGTCGCAAGTTTGGGACATCGCCTACTTGCGAAGTCCCATGAGGTAGAGGTGTTGAAAGGTCAGTTGGTGGCGGAGCGAAGTATGGTTGAAGAGTGTCAGACTGCTATAAAAAGCTTGAAAAGGGAGAGGGCAAGGATAGTGGAGGTGAATCGACACCAGCTAGAAGTATTGCGGGACGAGAATAAAAGCCTAACAAAGATGGTAGAGTTGTATTCTCGCGACATGCGAAAGCAGCTGGAGGACCTAGACCGACCGGGTAAACGCAAACAAGTAGATCGCGAGAGTAGTTACGCTCAAGCTAAAATTGCGATCTTTGGGAGCTCAAGTGGTGAGCCCCAAGAGGGCTGTGCGTGAAGCCCTGGAAGAGGACAGCCAGAGGGCCAAACTCAAAGCTCCAATGGTCGAGACACCAACAACCGAGAAGAAATGATTTCTACAACATGATTGGTGTTTTTATTTTATTTTGTGGTTTTTGGTTTTTGTTATTTTTTTTTTTGAAATAAAAGAGTAAGGTTGCAGAAGAAAGAAAAAAGAAAAAGAAAACACACTTCTCAACTAAAATAAGACAAAGATGATAGCCGAAAGGGAAAGGTAAAAACACAAAGCACTAGAAAATGAAAGTAACGGGCAAAAACATAAAACACAAGAAAACACGGAAAAAAGTAAAGTAAAGTGAAAGTAAAGGTGCTCCCCCTTGAAGCGATTAGGTCGAGCATGCCCGGGAAATCCGAAATGGTATTGGCTCTCTCTCATCAGCATATGCCTATTTAAACCACACCTCTACAAGCGGATGATACCCAGCATTTCTTCCTGCAAACTTAAGGAAAAACATCAAAAAATTCAGAAGCAAAACAAATGGCATCCTCATGCACTCACCTTGATGACCTCAACCTTGAGTTATCACTTGCACCACCAAATGCCCAGATAAGGGCTCCTCCAACCTCTGTCTTCCCAAACTCCACATATCATCATGGCACAGCCTCAAACTTTGCTGAGGCAATACCGAACCTTTCTGAGGCAATGACGAACAGGTCAGTGCTGCCTGGGAACATTGATTGGCAGTAAACTCACTCCAGCAGATCACCTGCATGTGGCACGTAGGTCTGGCAGGATGGCGGTGGATGAGTCCCACAATCTCACTGTGCTCAGGCGGTCTCGTCTACCAATCTGGGCATGCTTTGATGACCACACATGGAGTCAACTGTTATCTATCCAAAATTACCTATCCAATTAACACACATGGAGTCAACTGTTATCAGGTATACAAGATTTTCTCAAAATTATATAGGTAAACAAAAAAACCAGAACCATGTATAGGAAAACCTGTTGTAAAAGAAAAATATATCTTTGATGACCATAATAAAAGAGAAACATCACACAGTGGATTTGCAAGATGTCATCATAATAACGTTGAAATAAAAGAATAGTTTTCTCAAATTGAAAACAATAACAAAACAAAAGGCTTGTTTTGGTACAAGCAACTTATTTCATTGCCGTAGGTACAAAACCAGAAAATGTGGTTGATTGTCATGAACCAAAAACAAAACTTTTCACAACAACCATGAAGGGATTCCAAGAGCATTGATATGTAGATTAAATTCAAATCATCATCGAGGAATTTGAGAATCTACCTTCTATTCATCAACTTGAGAAAAATGGGCAACCACGATGCAAACTCAAGAAAAGCAAGAGGTTTTAAAAATGGGCAACCACGATTCAACCCTAGACTTCACGCCAGCAAAATCGCCGGAACTCCTCAAACACAGAAGACAAACACCAATTCTGAAATTTTCGTAGGCAACCAACAAGGCAGCCCGTCCACCAGGTTTTAAAAAATGAAAAATCACTGATACCCAGATACCCAGTTTTTCATTTTTTACCTATTTGACGGCAGGCCACTGATGCTTGCTCGTCATGTGAATGCTCCGAAATTTTCAAATGGAATTTCTTGAACTCCAACAAAAGAAACCCCTCAACCAAAAACCCACCTTTAGGAACCCCAATCAAAACACCAATCTCCAAACTAAAACCATAATCAAAACGTCTAACTAAGAAAATCAACCCCATAATCAAAACGGATAATTAATTGCAGACACAAATTCTGGAGAGGATCACTACAATAAATTGGGGGACCAAAAATTCAAACCAGCCTCTTACACGTTGAATTGTAAATATGGGTATTTTGGGAACTTAAAAATCATAACAAATCAGATATGTAGCTTAATAAGGTAATTTGATGAGTTGGATCCTAGTCATGGGTTTTGGTTAATAAAAACAAGGTATTATTTATAGAAGCAAAAACTGAAGGGTTGTAGGTAAGTCAGAATTGAATTTGAAGGGGGTAAGACGAATTTGCTGTTTTTATAAAGTAAAACGAGTATAGCCGGGCGGCTATACGTTTTCGTTTAAAAATGGGAAATAGCCTTCAATGCCACCGGTTTTTTAGTTTTAAGTGGAAATATCAATCCTCCCCAAAATTTTTGTAAATACCACCTATAAATATATATTTAGTGTCCAGTTATTGCCCACATAACACTTTATATGCAATTTAGTTATCTTTAAGCTCTCTATTCGTTCTCTCTCTCTCTCTCTCTCTACCCCAGCTCTCCTTCTCTTTTCATGCAGAAGTATCCCTCTCACACAGCTCCTCTCACGCAGCTCTGTCTCGCTAGCATCTGGAAACCCCTCATCGACCCCATCTTCTAGGTATCTCTTCTAAATAACGTAAGGTCGGAGCTGCCTGCAACCTTGAAGCTCTACTCCATTGCTGACCTCCAATAGGAGTTCTTGATGGTCATTTTCTTAATATATGTGGGATTCTATGAAATAGGTTTTATTTTGATTGCTTGGGCTGCTGTGAAATTGGTTTTATTTTAATTGCTTTGGGTAATGTTTTTGAATCTTGATGCTCATCCGTCTGGGTTTTTACCAAATGCATTTAGATTGCTCATGATATATGAATCTTGAAACTTGGGATTTTCCATTTGATGTATTAGATTTGTATAGTTTAATTGTGATGATACATTGTTCAATGATGTGTTATTTGTGTTTTATTGTTGTTGTGTTGTTTTTATATTGCTTGTGTATTGCTAGTATATTGTTGTTATATTGTAGTTGTATTGCTATTGTATTGCCTGGTTATTGTGGTTGTATTGCAGTGATTTGGTCGTGGCTTCAAATCTGTTAATGAAATGTTGTTTTGTCATGGTCAGAAATGGAGACAATTGTTATTCCTGGTTTGCTACAATGGAAAATGGGTAACCTCAAAGAAGATGTGCAAATACGAAGGGGGTGACTCAAAAGGCTTAATAGTACCACGGACCATCACATTTGCTAAACTGTTGGATCGTGTGCATCAGATTGGTAATAGAAACATGGAAGACAAGGTTTGCTTAAAGTTCTCAGTTTTGATGGCCTCAAATGAGTGGAAGCACATAAAGATTGAGGACGATGATGATGTGAAATTTTTTATGAAGTACAATTGTGAGGTAACACCTTCAAAACTAGCCCCCTTACTCGTGATTATAGAAGATAAAGGACTGCCAAATGATGTAGTTGATAGTATGCATATGGCGACAAATAGTAGTCGAATGGGTCAGTCTTCAGTTGCCATTGTTGAAAGCAATGAAGTAATTCGGAATAATACAAATGTCGCTGATGTGGGACGTGATGTTGGGACAAATTTGATGGATATGATTGATTTTAGCGAGGTGGCGGAGATGCATGGTACTCAAACAAATGAAGTGTCAGTGTACTCTGCCCCTCCTATTTTGGGCCGCTTGGACACATCAGCCCAGTTGCCATTTATGCGTTTAGGAGGAGAATCTGAACCCACTCATGAACATCATTTGAGTGAAATGAGTGAACAGAACCAGTACAATGTGGCTGGTGTAAATGATGGAGAAGCATATTTGGACACAGAGTATTTGCGAAGTGATTGGAATCGGAAAATTAAAGTTGGGCAAATTTTCTCTAGTAAGGGAGCCTTGTTGACCAACTTACGGTTGAGGGCATTGAGAAGCCACTTTCAATTAAAGGTCCAATTCTCTTGCACAAAGAGGTTGCTTGTGGTTTGTTGTCAACGTCCATGCCCATGGCGGGTCGAGCATCGAGAATTGGAGAATACAACTTCATGCTTGTGAGGTGTACAACTGTCCATGAATGTGATTTGAGGTTCATAAATGACAACCATCGTCAAGCAACCGCATCACTTGTAGCCACTTCATTGAAAAGGAAGTTGAAGGATTGTCGGACAATATACAGACCAAGTGACATAATCAGATATGTGAAACACAACTTTGGTTTGACCATTCATTATTCGAAAGCTTGGAAAGCGAGGGAGTTAGCTCTAATGTCCATTAGAGGATCAGCCGAGGAGGCATATTATATCCTTCCAGCCTATTGCTATGAATTGGAGCGTATGAATCCCGGGACAAAGACACACATCCATACTGATGAGAACAATCACTCTGTGTATTTTTTTTATGGCAGTTGGCGCATGTATTAGAGAGTTTCGTTCTTCCATGCGCCCAGTGATAGCCGTGGATGCCACTCATTTAAAATCCAAGTACAAGGGTGTTATGTTTGTAACAAATGCATTCGATGGTAATCGAAATATATATCCTCTTGCTTTTGGGATCGGGGATTTGGAGACGGATGCATCATGGAATTGGTTTTTCACTAAACTTCATGAAGCCATTGGTGAGTGTCCCAATTTTTTTATCATTTCTGATCGCAATGTTAGCATAGAGAATGTCTGGAACAAAGTTTTTCCAACAGTGCAACATGGCATATGCTTTTATCATATGAAGGGGAACATGAAACGCACTTGCAAGTTGAAAAAGCGAGATGAAATACTGATGCACTTTGAGCAGGCTGCGAAATCTTATTCCATTGCTGAATTTGATTGTCATTTTCGCAAGATCGAGAGGAAGGAACACGTTGCTCAATATCTTCAACAGGCAGGGTTACATAAGTGGTCTAGAGCTCACATGGATGGACGCCGCTACAATGTAATGACGACAAATATTGCGGAGTCAATAAACTCAGTCCTTATGTTTGCAAGGATGCTGCCAGTAGTTCATTTGATAGGGGAAATTTGTAATCTTCTTGTGAAATGGTTCACCAAACGGCGTGAGTTGGCTTTGAAATGCACAACAACATTGTACCCCAATTTTGGCGAGAAGAAGTTGAGGAATAGGTTGGATGATGCTTCAGGGATGAATGTGGTTAAA
The DNA here is from genome assembly GCA_018703695.1 of Prunus fruticosa. Classification (NCBI taxonomy): domain Eukaryota; kingdom Viridiplantae; phylum Streptophyta; class Magnoliopsida; order Rosales; family Rosaceae; genus Prunus; species Prunus fruticosa. The sequence continues at coordinate 7,953,459 of CM031918.1, forward strand.
CTAAATAACGTACATTATAATGTTGTGGATGGTGATATGGACGGGCTGGTACATATGACGAACAACAGTTGTAGTTGTAGGAAGTTTCAGCTTGAGCAACTACCTTGCAAGCATGTCGTTGCAGTTTGCCGCTTCTTGAACCAAAATGTATACTCCAAGGCTTCTCGATATTACACTCGAAATACTTGGTTGAATACTTATTCGGATAGCATCTACCCAATACAGCCTCATGGAATGTGGGTTATTCCTAAAGATGTCCGAAGTCGAGTTGTGCTACCTCCCATGGCGAAGGTCATGCCGGAGACGGAAAAAGCTAAGAATTCCCTCACAAGGAGAGGGCAGCCGTACAAGAAAGTGCTCAAGGTGAGGTTCCACGGGCCACAATAAAAGCACCTGTCAAAACAATATTCCACTGCGTAATGTATCTTAGACAATATGATTTGTGTTGGTTTGTTAGGTACTGTCAATTTCAATTTTATGTAAGGTAGATTTGGTGTTATGTGGAATGTTTAATCTGTTAAAAATGCATAATTCGGGTTGCATTGTTATAGAGCGTGGTGTGTTCCCTATTTTTATTAACAGTATAGCTATCGTATTGTACCTGTATTGCTTTCAGAAGGCTATTATATTACACTTATATTGTACATATATTGATCTTATATTGTACTGGTATTGCTATTGCAATGTAAACTATGTAAGTGCGAAATAAAAGGGCCTAAAATGTAACTTCATCGGAATGCACAATATTAAAGTCCTTACAATGCAATTATTACACAATTACCGTGATACTCCTACTACACCTTCTTTTGTGCTTACAAATTCAGACGATGAATGGGGCAAATGTGGGGCAAATACAAGGTGAAATGTCCTATGTGTTTGACTGGATATAGTTGGTGAAGAAGCATTATGACTGTTAACCCCAACAGATTCCTCATGTCTTGCCAGGAACACCCTTGAATTGATGCAATGTGCCCAAGCCAGTCCCAAACCTGGACTCACTCGTCCGCCCTGATGTATGCATCCACTCCAAGTTTCCCAACCTCACCCCATGGATTCCATGATGTGGCCCGATAAAATCCACCACTTGGTTGGTGACAACCACCGCCACCCCAAACTTATTTGCTAAAGCCTTCAATGTCCCTGATATCTTGAAAAACATTTCAGACCACCATTTCCAATCTGCCGGTCTTGCCTCATATTATGATCAGAACAATGCAGCAATGGAATCAATAACGATGAGCTTGATAGGTAACCGGGTGTGATCAATGGCAATAAATGCTTGAATGCCTTCAAGGACATGGATGAGTTGTTCAGCATCATGAAAGCCATGAACATATATGTCTTCCAATGCCTCCAACCGTATTAAGTTGGGGTATGATGCATGATAAAGTTTGGCTAGTTGTTGCAATCAACGAAATGAGAAGCTGAATTCTGTGAATATGTAGAGGGAGGAAGCCCCTAGTCCGCCATGTGAGGGTGGGAGCTGAGCTCTTATCGTTAGTTGGAGACAAAGTTGCGTCTTTCCGGAACCGCTTTCCCCTACCAATTCTGTTATGGAGGTGCAGGGTATCCCACCGGCCAAGCAGCCATCAAGTATTGGGCATCCGATGGATAATTTAGGGGTTGAAAGAGGAAGTAGCATGAGGTTTTGTGGTGTCATGTTTCTATAATTGAGGGGGGATGTGATGGTGATGCTGGTGCAAGCCATGAATTGTATATATAGAGTCCATATTGAAGGTGTGTAATGTAGGCCATGTGTCCTTTCAGGGATGTATACTTCATCCAGTCCACCTGAAATATTAATATTTTTTTATTCTTTACTTTTTTTGTTTTGTTTTAATTTTTGTTGTGTTTGTGGACCAAAAAATAAAATAAAAAAAGTCTGATGACAACCTAGTGCAATATTATCCTATTGTAACTCTATTGTCCTCTTATTGTGACTCTATTGCTCTCTTATTGATATTATATTGCCATTATCTGCATGTGTATTGTCCAGTTACTGCCGCTATAATCGTTTGAACTGGACAGGGATAAAGGAAACTATATACGCACAAATACAAAAAGAGGCTTCATATTTCCATTGCATCCAAGTCCAAAACATACATAATACAACAAGAGGCCACCTCATAGTTACATAATACAAAAAGAGGGCACCTCATAGTTCCATTCTACAGGTTGTTTCCACAACATTTTACAGTGTCCAAAGTCATATTAAAGTACCAAAAGTTTCCTGCTGTTCACACATTCCGAGTTGCATTCTCTTCAATTGCGGCGACCGCCACTCATGAAATTCATGACCCCGCCCCAGTGATGTTCTCCCAGTTTCGTTCGGGATCCACTATTTTTGCAAACTTGTGAAATAGTTCGAATCCGGTTTCCACTTGTTTTTGCTTCAACTGGGCCATTTTGTTACATTCCTTGAATAACATAACTGCAGTGGCAGGGGCAATTTCAATTTTTGCTTTCATACCCTTTATATGTAGGAGATGCATATGGGCATGATAACGAGACCGAATTGTGCGCTTTTTGATGACACCCACCTAGCTTGGCCGTCCACAATTTTTGAAACTATGTCTGCATGGAGATTTTTCCAAAACATGGTGTTGCCTCGACATTGCTGCAGACCATGGACCAAGTCTCCAGTTCAGTGAATTTGCTGACTTGGTTGGTGTTTCAGTCTCCCTTCCTTCAGTAATTGAAAGCGTTGAGTTTGGTGTGAGGTTAGGGTCCATGGTTTTGGATATTTATTGTGGGGTGGTGGACGACTTAATTGGACAAAACTGGAACTTAATGTGACGTGAGTGAAATGAGTGGGGAAGGTAATGGCTATAATGGTTGCAAGCAGGAGTTAATGTGATTGAAGTTTTCTGTTGATGGAGCTGGGTTGAAGTTTTACATAGGGAGGTATTAATGAGGTGGAGTAAATGATTCAGAAATTGGCAGGACCGAATTGGAGGGAGTAATTGGCGGGATTCTCTGGCGGGAGTTATTACCTATATACTGTTTCAATATTTTCCTATATTTGTATTTTGGAATTTCTGAAATTGGTCATTTTCCCATTTTATAATTTAAAGATTTTGCATAATTTGCCTAATTTGCCTAATTTACCAACAAATTAAAATTGTCCATACGGTAATTTTCCTATTTCCCATTTCTGCCATTTCAATTCATTTCCAAATTTCCACATTTCCAAATTTCCAATTGTCCAATTTTCCAATTTTTAAATTTTAAATATTTTTCCAATTTTCTAAGTTTCTAATTTTTCAATTTTAAATATTTTTCCAATTTTCTAAGTTTCTAATTTTCCAATTTTTCAATTTTAAATATTTTTCCAATTTTCTAAGTTTATAATTTTCCAATTTTTCAATTTTAAATATTTTTCCAATTTTCTAAGTTTCTAATTTTCCAATTTTCCAATTTTCTAATTTTCCTATATCGTATTTGCCAAATTTCCTTTTTCCTATGTTCCTATTTCTTTGTGGCAATTTTCATATTTGACCACATTTTGATATTTTCCCAATTGATTGGTTTTCCCAATCTTCATTTCCAAATTTCCAATTCTCCTATTTCGTAATTGCCTAATATTCTTGTTCCTATGTTCCAGTTTCCTATGTGGCAATTTTCGAATTTTCCCAAATGTTAACATTTTCCTATATTTGTAATTTGGAATTTCCCAGTAAGGTATTTTTCCATTTTCCAATTTTCCAATTTGGTTTTTTTTATTTTCAAAATTCCTTTTTTTTGTTTGTCAATTCCTTTGATTGCTTAGTTATGTAGTCCATGTATTGCCTGAAATGAACAGCCAAAGAGTCAATGGTGCACAGTGCACTCCCATCAAATTAATGGACCAACTACATACCCAATTTTGTCATATATACAGATGTCACTAACTCCTTATTCAATACAATATAAAATAGACAAGTTCCTATATATAACAGAAGCATTAGCTCAATATCTTCACGTCAAGTAAACATAGAAAGGTTATTATTCTCAACTTACTACAGACTTACAATATTGTTGTTTTCAAGTTTTCAGATGTAAAAAGTAGAGACTGAATGTACTTTGGAATATTTGTTTTTTGCAGACTGCAGCTGTAAATTGTCCCATCGATACTTCATCATGTCGGACGCATGCCCTCCAAACGACCATGTGTGTTACCCGGGAGACCAGCCATGGCATGTGCCGTTCCCATCTCCACCTCTAACTCCAAATCACGATCCCACTTCATCCGAAAGTGTGGCTGAGAGAAATGATCCACTTGACCAAATCTCTGGAGTGAAAAACGAGCTCCAATATTTTTGTAAGGCAACAGATTGGTGGGAGACCAAATGTGATATTGATGGCCAAGTGATGGGAAACTTGGCCAACAAGTTGAACAAAGCATATGCTGGAGAAGTGAAGCAAACTCTAAAAGCAAGAAGTCGGAGCAAAGAGTTAGAGTCCCTGAATTTAAAATTGGAAGAGACAAAGAAAAATGTTGTCCAACAATTCAGAAAATTTGAAGAATATAACCATGAAATGGTTGAATGTTTCAACAGCGGGTTCGAGATCTTCCGAGATTAAGCTTCGGTCGTCTCACCAGACTACAATTGGAGCGAAATTGATGTAGCTGGTGTCTGGCAGGTGCTCAATACGGGTGGAGAGGGAATGGCTCATCATACTCTCGTGCAAGCAGCGAGGAAGAAGGCCAAAGACATGGATCTGTTGATGGACCTCTAAAAATTTACATTTACTAGGGTTTGTGCAGCTGGGTAAGGGTGACTGCTAGTTCGGTTGATGTTATGGCAGGTGAGGTGATGTGAAAGTGTTGACTTCGTTTTCCATTCGCGGGATAGTATTGTTAGGGTTCAGGGTAGTATTATTTTGCATGTCTCACGTGAAGGTTGTCTGGCAGGATGTCTGCGAATTGTATGTAATTTGACCTAATGTTGCTATCATATTATATGTATATTGTCTTAATAGTGCTATCATATTGCATATATTGTATTCATATTGCGACCCTACTGCATGTATATAACAGAAGCATTGCCACCCTATTGTGTATATATTGCGCTTATATTGCTATATTATTCCGTGTATATTAACCTACTATTGAAATTCTATTTTATGTATATTGACTATGCCTCTGAAGGGGTTTAGGATTTAGGGCCTATGTCATTGGAAAAGAAGGGGGGTGTATTCAATTAGGATTATAAAGCGTTTAAAATTTTTTTTAAAATCCAGGTGTATTCAATTTGGATTTATATAAACTTTAAAATATGTTTTACAAGTCTGGGTGTATTCAATTCGGACTTATATGAACTTTTAAAAAGTCCATTCAAATATGGGTGTATTCAATTAGGATTATAAAAAAGTTGAATCAAATCTAGGTGTATTTGAAAGGTCATATATTTGGAAGGATTTCATTAAGTGATAAATTTTCGTAGGTTTTAAGGGGAGAGTTATAAATAACCGAGACCAAAATAAATCCAACCTCCCCCCCAAGTATTTCATCAGACATTTTCTCTTGCCCTAGCTTTTCTCTCTGCATCAAAAGACGTTTTTGTACTTGTCGTCGTCGTCCTAATCCTACTTCTCTCTCTTGCTTCCTACCTCAGCGCTACATCCACGAACCCATCTCTTCACCGAAGCCGTGCTTCCCCAGTCCCAGCTGACCAATATTCTAGTGATCAACAAGGCCTGGATGAAGCCACTATAGTTAGTTATCCAAAGCTTCTTTATTCCATAATTAAGCTCCAATATGGCATCAGCTCATCTGCTTCTTGCTGCCATATGCTTGGCTGATTACAAGGAAACCAACACGCTTCTTGTGTTACCGGATTGTAGTCATCTCTTCCATGTCAACTGTGTTTATCCACGGCTAGGCTGCCTGCTACTTGCCCCATATGTCGGCTGCTCCAGCTCCTCTCTGCATTTCTGTCACTCATATAGTACATTTGCTTACTAGCTAGGGAAGAGCCATGAGATTGGTATGACATATAAATCGTAAAATTTGAACATAATTTTATGAATTTTGCTAAGTCAATAAAGGTGGGCAGGATTCCGAAGAAAGACCGTTTTACTCAGTCAATAAGATGAAGACACAAACACTGTTTTACTCAGTCAATAAGATGAAGACACAAACATAATTTTATAAATTTTGTGACAAATTCTCGTACTATATTTCTTATGAATTTTGCTTTTCGTTAAACATAATTTTATTTCATGTTGTTGAAGAAAAAGATGTTATGAATTTGGTTTTTTATTTCATCTTTTTTATATACAAGTACTTTTTGTTTTTGCTTTGGGTAACAAAAACAAATTTGATTGAAAATTTTCAAGTTTCTTTCTTTAAATCGACAAGGATGGGGATAAAATGAAATATACTGTCTACATAAGTCTGGAATAAAAGCCATACAAGTTCTATGAAAGCTTATTAAAAAATTATACAGAAGTCTTCTGAAAGTCTATCAAGTTCTATACGAATTATAAAGTTCCATCAAGTTCTATGAAAGCAGGCACTTAAACAAAATCTTTTTAAACGCTCTAGAATCCTAATTGAATACACCCTCCGAAGTAGATGAGAAATACAATGTGCCTTTCAAAAAGAGGAATTCAGCTGCATCATAATTACACCGAAACATGTTTATGAACTAATCTTTAAAAACAATAAGTATAAAAATATTATTTTTTAAAACTGTGAATGCATTCCCGTAATTGACAAACAAAAAGTTGGTTTTTGCAAACTGTAAATGCAATTGCATGTTTTGTTTGCAATTACCTAGTTACTGTTTGGCAATTTGAATGTTGTGTTTGCAATTACCTAGTGACTGGTTGGCAATTTGAATGTTGGGAAATGTTCTCAAAATATAGGCATGTGCCCAAAGTCTTGGAATACATATGCTCAAACCCTCTAATTGCTATCCAAAGGTATCTTGGCAAAATCAGTTGCTTTTTTGGGTTCAATTTTCTCTGGTGCACAAACTTGTTATGATATATGTTATGATAACAAGCTGCTTTTTTCAAATAAAGCAATGCTAGGAAGTTTCTTTTTGAAGAAGCAGGTTGTTTGTCCTACCCTCTGGATTCTGGTGTGAAGCATATTAGTCAAATAATAGGAAATTAGATATATAACGATGCATTTAAATTTTGAATATTAATATGAACCGAAAATAATTACAAGAACAAACAATTGGTTATAAAACAGAAAACAAAGTCAAAAATGATTCTAGACTGATTTTTGGCCTCCCAAAATACAGAATCCAAACTGCTTGATCTAAGTGAAGACTGAATTCATAGTAAGGATTCCAATTTTCCACCACAGCTTCCATGTCTGCATATTCATAGTAACGATTCCAAATTTCCAATTAAATTCTGACTGAATGGGCAAGTGAAAAGTGAAGATTGAATTAAATTGAGAAACATTACCACATCTACCTTATATATACACCTCCCCCCTGAAAGCCTCTATCGCAAGCTTAAGTCGGTAATAGGTGATCTTCGATGGGTCAACTTTATCCAAAGAAATGCCGAGGTCAATGCTCGATGAATTTCACTGTCATTATTCCGCAAGAGGCACTGCGGGTCAATAAGTTCAGAAATTAGAATTGCACTTATTTACAATATCGCTAAACTCCACTACATTAACATAGGTTACTTACCCATCACATTGTTGCGGTACATCTCCAATGCTGCAAATTGTGAATGGCGTATACTTGGACATCTGCATCCCCTTCTTCAACCTCAGAAGCGTCATAAAAGTGCATATCATACAGCACTCGTGCCAAAGTGTCACTAATGGGCTCAAGATATTTAACCAACTTGGACCGTGAGGTAAAAGCAATATAGGAGTCATACACAGTCGCAGTATGTCTCACGAAGTCGATTTCTACCTGCCACCCAATGGCACCCTCCAAGATTATACGAGAAATACACCTTCCGGACTTTGGTCCATGGTTGCGTATACCCATGTTGCCATGTACCGTGCACAAAGTGATGTATTTTTTTTAGGTAGCTGGGTGGAAGGTCAGCGGTTTTTTGAGCAGCTGCTTTCTTCGATACTCGTTTCTTTGCAGGAGGTTTGACCGGCTCTAAAAATTGCTGCAAACATTGAATTGCAGGCACATTACATAATGAAGAAAGGATGACATAGAAGCAGTGAATTGTAAAATGTTAACATTTTTACCTGCAAACAACAATCTGCAGTTGTCCAGTGGGTTCCAAATAGCAAAGGATGTGAGAGCTGTCTTTTCCGTATGAGAAATGTCGCCATGTCAAGGTGCTGAAAGTTGACAAAAATAATATGACCACATTTTGTAATACAAATGTACACATAACAAAGGTGAGAAAACAATTGAATTATCCTAATGAAGTAGGGTTCAAATTCTTACCCTCGAGCTAACCCATTCGGTATCATGTATAAGTTTGTAAAACAAATCTGGGCCAGCTGAACTTTGTTCAAGCTGCACCTCCGCACTACAATAGCCAAACTACCAACGGTGAATTTTGTACTCATGTAATAATTCGAACATTGTATAATCTGACAAATACATACATGTCTATTAAAGGTACCTATATTTTTTGGAACGTATATCACTTCATACTACAATAACATTAATATTGGATTTCGAAGGTAAAAAATCCTGACCTTATATCAGTTTTCCAAGTAGTGCAAAATTGTATTACTGCCTTGACTTTCGTGAATGGGGAGTGTTGTGAAAATGGATAAAACACTTTCACCCTCCCCTAATGATCTTGTTGTTGATGGACTTTGAGACACACACAATGATGGATGAATCACACACACACACACACTTGAGACAACAACCAAGCACAAAGTGACACAAGAATTTATAGAGGTTCAGCAATTGCCTACATCCTCTTGGTGATCCCCTTGAGAAATTCACTTCATGAAAGAATAAGTTACAACTTTGGTTTTACACAGAAAACCCCCTTAGAACTCTATTCTCTCCCCAAGCTCTCTTTTCTCTCACACACCTTGCTCAACACTTTGATGCACTTGTGAATACTCTCACAACCTTGGTGTTTCCCTCCTTGGTGTCTAGACTCTCAAGACCCCAACTCAGCTCCTAACTTGAACTGAATTGCTCTCCCTCACGTTCTCCCTTGGTGAGTTAACCTCCTTTAAACACAATAGCTCCCAGCTACTTGACCACCTTGAGATTAACCACACATAACTTCAACTAGCTTTCTTATCTTATAATATCTTGCTTCAAACCCCATTACCTACACAGACCAATGGACATAAGATAAGGCATCATCTTTGTCCTCCACGTTCCTTCTTTAGTCACCCACTTAGACTAAAGATCAGATCATGTAAGTAATCAAATCCTACTTCAGCCACCTTCCACTAAACCAGAAAATGGAGAGTGAATCCTTCAAAGCAAGACAACCAATTGGCAATGAGTGCTCTCCCAACTATCCAGCAGGTAGTCCACCATCTTTTAACTTAGAAGTGACCCATTAAGCACCTGCAATCTTGTGGAAAGCGATAGCCATCGAAAAAGTAGTTGAAAACAAGTAAGGAAAACATCAGGCACAGCACAGAAGCAATCGGTCGCGGATACCTTGCGACCGGTCGTCACGACCATTTGGATACTCAACGACCGGTCGCAGGGTACCTTGCGACCGGTCGCTGCTTGCGATTTTTCAAAACTTCGTCTCTGTGCAAAACGACCGGTCGCCCAAACCTTGCGACCGGTCGCTCACTCCTTCACTTGCAACCTTAAATGTGAGCCATTTTCCAACAGGGAGGGGTTTTGTTGGATCAAAACATGGCTGGGTTGGCTCCGCATCCGAAGTAGTCATCGACCTCTTCTTCCTCAAGGGATCGGTAAATGGAGTCAACAATGTAGAGGCCGGTCGTTTCTTTCTTGCACCCTTTACCTTCCATATCTTCTTTCTCAACAGTGCTGCAACCTTCCGCAATCGTTTCATCACCAGCCACAGTAACATTGGGTATGATGGGAGGATTAATCTGACCTCCCAATGCCTTAATGTCCCCCTTTTTCCAATCCTCCAACAAAGATAAATTTTTTTACAGATTACTCTGCACCCGTCCACCTTCTCAGAGCAGGAAGCTTCTCGAGCTTCTTGCCGCGAGCTTCTTACCTGCACTTGTATATCAGGAACTGAAGCGGCCATTTCTGCCTCTTGGTCTTTCATGGCAGTGAAGGCTTCAACTCCAAAACCGGGGACTTGTGCAAGTGTTTCTGCCTGTTTAGTGGTCGGAGTAATATTTTCAGGCACGGGCGACATGTCATTGTCACCTCTTTCGTTCATATCAGGAGAACCGACTTCGTGATGCCTTTCCCTAGGTTCATTCAACCCACTATATCGTGTTTTCAACTCCTCTATCTCCATCTTAAAGTAATGTTCCATTGAGGCGAGGGTCCTGCTCAAATCGTCCACAACCTTTTTTTTTTTTTTTGACACTCCTTCTCATGCTTGAAAGACTCCTTCTGTGCTATTTCTTCCAAGTCATGCACTCTCTTTCTAAGCACTCGATTTTCACTGGCTACCTTTGCCAACTCACGTTTGAAAGTGCGTAACCCAATTGATGAGAGTTGACCCTGCATTCAATTATAATGCAACAGTTACAATTGTTAGAAAATATAACCCATATATTGCTACTGTATTATCACTGTATTGCTCCTGTATTGCAGTTTTATTGCTATTATATTGCTATTGTATTGCTATTGTATTGCCTATATAGACTATATCCTGATGATACCAGCGCCATTAAGTTCGTTATGACATATATATATATATAGCAAAAAGGTCATGCTTACCTTAGAAGACGACGGAAGGGTAGCAATTTCGTCAACTTCATCATCGAGATGTTCAACAGAAGTGCTGGTTCTTTGGACGACATCATCGCCAAACAATTCCACAATTTCTTCAGTGTTTTCAACATTGTCACCCCAAGTCCAATTGGGCTGCTGCTTGCCAATTACACTTGGCCGGAGAAGTTGCACATCAACTTGCAATTTACACATAGAAACTAGAGATCAGTCAACTTATTATTTGAATGACATGCATAACATTAGTATTACGAACATAACTAACCTCACAGTTTTCAAATACTTGGCTCATTACTTCGTGAAAACGAGCCGAAGTATTGATCCTCCATTGTAGTATACAAGGGACGTGGCCATTCTCTTCGCGCACAACGAAATGCAGTGCAGCCAATGCTAGAAACACCTCAAAAGCCCATATCTATTTTCAACAATAAAATTTCAATCACTGTAAACAAAGTAAATGGAACTTATACATTAATGGATATTTGCTCACTTGAAGTGCAAAGCCAAAACCTTTTATGTGGTACTCCCTTGGTCTACCACTTGGTGTTGTCTTTGATTGCTTTTCTGATTTTTTTTTGTTTTTATGGCTTTCTGGGGCACTTTTACTCGCTAGTAATCTGCACAAAGTGCCCTCAAAATGAGGCATTTGTCTTTGCATATGAAACAGCACCCCATGGATACTTCAGGAACTCTTCAACGTCTTCCGCCAATTTCAAATAGCGCATGTCAATGTTGACATGTTTTTCACGCCCAACAGGCACAAAAACAGCGAAATATAAGTCCAAGCTTGAAGACGTCCTCCTCATCAACGCAGTGGATGAAGGCTTTTTCGAGTTTGGAAAGGCTGACAGTTTTATTGTTGCAGAAGTACTTCTTCTTCAATGCGCAGTTCTCATTAGTTGCAATCGGAATGAAAGGAAAGTTTCCAAACTGTAGCCCTATGATGACGCAAAACTGTTGCGCCGTGAATTGTATCACCTTGTTGCCAACTATGAATTTGATCCCGTTGACTTGAGAAACTGTCTTCGGGTCAGCCTTTCTCAACAACAAGCCGTGCATAATTTGTGTTGTCCACTTCAGGTCCTCAATTAGTAACAGATGCCCAAAACAACTGTCTTTGAACCTTTGTAAATTTTGCGGACTCAATTTCTCCGTAATTGTCCTGATCGTCGTCTTTGTATGGGAAAAGGTCAACGCCTTTCCCTAGAATTTATCATCCTCATCAATCATCAACTTGGCTTTCAAAACCATATTTCCCTGCACACCACCATTATTTAAATAATTTCAGGTCGTTGAAATATACACAATAACAAGCAATAAACATACAATACATACGCAAATCAAGGCAATAGGCACAAGATATATCAGTGATAAAAGTACAATCCAGGGCCAATAGAACCTTATATGCATTGCATGTATGTTCACCAATGTCCCATGACAGAAAAATTACAAATTCATTGTACCTTCAAGCCTTATATTTTCTCTCCACAGGTCTTGCTCTTATATTTTCCCATTTCGTTGTGATATATTTTCTGTATAATGTAATGGAACATCCTATAAATTAATGGCAACCACAATAATGACTCCAATATGCCCTCCTTTCAAATGTAAGGAAATGAATGATTCTATGTTGCTTCTATGTGAAATTTTATTCTTCTAAGTAAAAATTCACTAATATGTTGAGACACTAGAAAATCACGTCATTATTCTCATATTTAGCGTCAATCCTTGTGTTGAGAAGAGAACAAAAGCTGTTCAAGAATTTTAGGAAGTGGGAAGTTTGTCGCTGCCAAAGTAAATCTTGTGCAGTATGTCATTCTTGAACAGCTTTTGTCCTCTTCTCAACGCAAGGATTGACACTAATGATGAGTTAAGGTTCAGGTTTAGCCCCAAGAACCCTTTCCCACCTCACTCCATATCGATGGATTAAACTAAATGATTTTTATCTTAAATTGAAGTCCAATTTCAAGATAGCAAGGGTGACTACTTCAATTACAGTCAGTCTTCAATGGCCAAAAATTACATCCAAATATGCAGCAAAATGCAAATACCATCTTAAAACATAGTAAAACATACCACTCAAACATACCTCTTCAACATGAAGTTGAGAAAAACTAAGCAGCAGTCCTTACATCCATCACGGCAGAAACCCATAAACCCTATACTCTCGTTCAGACTAACCCCTAACCCAATTTAGAGAAACCCCTAAATTGTAAACCAATTTCAGATAATTGCCTAAACCCTAAACCAATTTCTAAGAAACACCTAAATCAATTTCGAAGAAACACCTAAACCAATTTCATACAAACACATAAACCCTAAACCAACTTCAGACTAAAAAATGACGATGAACAGGTATCTTTTCGAGGTGAATGATGGAAATGAGCTTCGATGAACACACACGGCTGAGGGAGGAAGAGCACTGCGTCGAGAGAGAGAGAGAGGTACACGAGACATAGAGATGCGCAAGAGAGACTAAGAGCCGCACGCGATAGAGAAAGAGCAAAGAGAGAGAGACCGGAGCGAAGAGAGAAAGAGAAAGCTGAGAGAGACGTCAATTTCAGAAAAAAGTGATATTTGGGCAATAACTGGACACTAAATATATAATTATAGGTGGTATTTGCAAAATTTTTGCGGAGGCTTGGTATTTCCACTTAAAACTAAAAAACTGGTGGCATTGAAGGCTATTTCCCTTTAAAAATTCGAAAAGAATCTAGTATATATGCACCAGCGCCAATGCGCCATGTGTCAAACAAGTACAGCCGATCAGCTAGACTATTTTTGTTTTTAAAATTTTAAAAAGGGAGTATAGCCGGGCGGCAATACTATTTTTAAAGACAATTAGGAAAACTGGGTATAGCCGTGCGGCTATACCATTTTTTTAAAAAGATATATACGTATATACATATATATATCTATTGGAACTTTTGTAGAGAATAGGTGTATTAAACATGAGAAATACGTGCATACGTGTATAATACATTATTAAATGTGAAGGTGCTAGAATCTTTATACGGGTAATAACTCTGGAAAAGTAGAAAATGAAAAGGGTACAATAGATACTCGAGTAATGGCTGAATAGTAATGGATAGGGCTCTTGGGCTATGGAGAAGTTGAATTAGGACACCCAAACAATTTCACAAAAGACTTAGTAAATAGAAATCAATTAGTTTGTGGACTTTTTCTATAATTTTTTATATATTACATAATAATTAAAATATAAATACTATTTAAAGTGATTCAAAAAGGCTAAGATATCACTTAATTACATATATTAAATTAAAGAAGTAGGCCAAAAAAACAAAAGTAAAGAAACTAATTATATGTTTTTTAAAATGTTTGTTAAAAATGGTATAGCCGGTCGGCTATACTATTTATATATTAAAAAAAGGACGCACTAGCGCATAGGTGGCACGTGTCAAAACAGGTTTTTTTTAATAGAAAAAAAGGATACCATAATTTAGCCATCAAGCCATGAAGTTCCTTACACATCCCCTTAGGCATCCGAAAGCAACTCATCGAGTAGGTGGGCATAGCCTGTAACAGCTTTAATCAACACCTCTTTACCAGCTCTAGATAGGAGCTTTTCCTTCCACCCACTAATTCGTTTTCCGATTCGATCTTTGGTAGTCCCAAAAATCTGCTTTCTTCCCCTACATGTCACCATAGGCAAACCTGAATATTTTTCATGGCAAGACACCAACGGAATTTCCAGTAAATCCAAAACTATTTGTGTTTCAACGCAGTAGCATTTGGGCTCAAGCTTAAAGCCGACTTTGTGAAATTGATCTTTTGCCCAAAAGTCTCCTCATACACTTGAAATATATTCTTCACTGCTTCACATGACTCTTTAGTTGCGTCAAGAAAGAGAATACTATCGTTAGCAAAGAATAAATGATTGACTGATGGAGCTCCATGAGCAATTCAAATCCCACGCAAACTCCCCATCCTTTCAGCATTCTGTAACAGCCCTGAGAAGCCTTCAGCACACATTAAAAATAAGTATGGTGAAAGGGGACACCCTTGTTTTAACCCTCTCTGAGGAACAACATGCCCGAATGGATTACCTTTCCAAAGCACCGAAAAAGTAACTATAGTTAAGCAGTCCATTATCCGTTTTACCCACTCTGAAGCAAATCCCAATCTCAACATTATTGCTTGCAAAAAGGACCACTCTACTCAATCATAGGCCTTAGCCTTGTCAAGTTTAATGGTCATCTTCGTTTGTTGCCCCTTCTTCAAGCCTTTCATAAAATGCATTGTCTCAAAGGCTGCCATCACATTATCAAGAATTAGACATTGTGGTACAAAAGCACTTTGCGACTCGGAGATAATGGAAGGTAATAAGCACTTGAGTCTATTTGCAAAAGCCTTTGCAATAATTTTGTAAATCATTGTACACAGACTTATTGGTCGAAATTCAGTCACTCTGGAAGGTGTCTGCACCTTAGGAATTAATGAGATTAGAGTATGATTAAAATATTGGACACTGCTTTCTCCATTCAATATCTCCAAGCACTTGTGCAATACCTCGTCCCCTACAATGTGCCAGTAGTGTTGATAGAAAAGAACCGGCATTCCATCATGCCCCGGTGCCTTCGTAGGATACATGTGAAACAAAGCAATCTCCACATCTGCTCTAGTAAAAGGTTGGAGTAATTGGTAATTCATCTGATATGTCACCTTTGGCTCAATCACCTCTAAGGCTCTCTCCATATCCCTGCCACCTGAAGTAGAAAATAATGATTGAAAAAATTACAGAACATCGAACCAATAACTTGCTTATCTTTTTGCCAAAAATGATCGTCGTCGTACAACCCTTTTATTGTATTTTTCCGTTCCCTTGTGTTGGCTCTTTCGTGAAAAACCTGGTGTTTTTGTCCCCTTCCTTTAACCAAGCAACCCTGGAACGCTGCCTCCACATTACCTACTTTCTTCTTTAGTAACACTTGATCTTGTCCCATTCGCCCCTGTAAAACCTCCAGTTCCATATGGGCAGCAGCAAGCTATTTTTGCGCATGCCCAAAGGTTAATTTATTCCATTCTGCCAATTTCCTTGCACAATTCTTAATTCCCTCCTTCACGCCTCCCATAACATCAGTTGAAACCCAAGCCTCACGAATAATATCTTCACAACCTTTCTCAAAAGTCCACATTTGTTCAAAATGAAATATGCTTTTTTTCTTTGCCTCCACGGTGGGGGTTTCAATCAATCATTCGCCAAGTATCGGGTAGTGATATGATGCTACTAAATGATATGTCAGAATATGACCATAATCCGCACTAATTCTCCCATTAACCATACACCTGTCCAACCTTTCCTCCACCATATCCCCACCCGGGTATGTTCGAGCCCAAGTGAAAGGATATCCTTGGTATGGAACACTACACAAGTCGCAATCCACCAAGGCTTGGCGAAAAGAGTTCATTTGATATGTAGGGCGATCTTGCAAACCTTTTTTCTCTGAAGCCATCAAGATTTCATTAAAATCTCTGATGACTAGCCAAGGTCCATACACTGACTATGAGAGACATCGAAGTAATTCCCAAGAAAATCTTCGATTTTGGGTTTCTGGATTCCCATAAAAACCCGTCAACCATAAACAATAATTATCTGAGGTTTTAACTGATACATGTATATGACCTGTCATGTATGATAACAAATTCACCTCCCAACCAGTTGTCCACATCAACAATAAACCTCCCCCTAACCCCACTCTTCCCACAGAAATTCCCCCTGTCATACCACATTGAAATCTTCTTTTCTCCATTTGAGCTTTCGTCATCCGCGTTTCCATAAGAAACACCAGCTCGGGTTTTTTCTCCCTCAAAATACGCTTGAGAGAATGGAACGTCCCAGGGTCCCGAAACCTTGGACGTTCCAACTTAAAATTCTCATTGTTCATGGTGGGCCAATCCCACTGGTCCCACCACATGTTCATCTCAACAATTTTAACCTCTTCCTCTATCTTCACTTTTTTGGTTACAAAAGTATCTGCAACAGTCTCTTCCTCACATTTTCTTTTTTCCCCCTCCTTTCCCACATTGTTATCCAGCCCACTACCTGTATTTTCTCCAATCGGTTTCACCAGTTGTGCCTTGAGCTTCCATCTCCCTCCACCTGCTTTAACCAATTCCTCTCCCCTTGGTTTAGAACCGTGACATTGTCAATTTGCATAAGTGCAGAGTGTGTTGTAAATTAATACTAACTCACTTGCCCTTAGGACCTTGTTGTTGATGAACTTTGTGACAAACTCAATGATGGATGAGTCTTACACACACACACAGAAATTTAACCAAAACAGAAATGACACAAGTGTTTATAGAGGTTCAGCAAATTGCCTACTTCCTCTTTGGTGATATCCTTGAGAACTTTCACTAATGAAGATAGGTTACACCTTTGGTTTACAAAGAAGGAAACCCCCTTAGAACACTACCCTCACAATCTGTTTCTCTCTCACCCTTGCTCAACACCTTGATACACTTAGAGAACTCTCTTGCTCTCCCCTTGGTATTTTCTGAACTTACTAGTTTCCAGCTTCTTTTCAGACTCTCTCTACTTTGCACAAGCTTATGCACTTGACAACTTAATGTTCTCTTGCTTCCTCTTCCCTCTTATATAAGCCTTTGGACTCCAAGATAAGGTATCATTAAGTTCTGCACGTTCTAGCTTTAGTTATCCAACTTTAGACACCTGTTATGGCAGCTCACAAAGCAAGTGATCAATGGTTGCTAGTTGTCATCAATCTCTTGAACCAAGAGAGAAATCACTCATTGAAGCAAGTCATCAATTTGCCAATGTGTTCTCCCCAACTTTCCAGCTGCTTGCCACCTTCTAATATCTCTAGAAGTGATCAGAAATATCCTTGCAAGTCGGTAGAAAGTGATAGCACACAAAGGAGGACTTGAAAACGCGTAGAAGTCTGAAAAAATATCGTCGGGCGACCGGTCGCCAAGGCTGGGCGACCGGTCGCTTTTACACAGAATCGATAATATCGTCGGGGCGACCGGTCGCCAAGACTGTGCGACCGGTCGCTTTTCACAGAATCGATTTTTGCTCCAGACTTTGATTCTGCCTGAACCGACCGGTCCGCCATAACTAGCGACCGGTCGCTGGTCCGAAATTTTGTATCTTTTTAATTGAGCCATTTTTCTCAACAGAGTGTTCCTCTTTATTTGCCAGATCTGATGATTCCACTTTCTTAGGTTCACTTTTCAATTCTCTCTGCATCGAGCTTGTGCTCCTCCTTTTACAATGGTGTCATCATTATTTTTTAAGCTGCCCAAAATCTTATGAAAACAATCTGCCACTGTCTTAACATTGTCTTTCGAAAGGGACCCGACTTCACCTTGTTGAGTGTCTATCTGATTTATCATCACATCCCCATTTCCCTTACTTTTCGTATCACCTCCCCTTCTATTTTTCTGATCACTCAGAATGTTAGGCTTGGTAGATGACGTCGAGCAGCTGCTACTTGTGCTGTGTCCCAAGCTGCCTCGCGCAACGCTCGTTGAATTTCGTCTTCTTCCGCCTTCCGTCGGCGAGCAACCTCCGCCAATTTCTCAGCCAATGAATTCCCCTTCACTGATTGTGAATTTACTCCTCCCTTCACCACCCCCTTTTGGACTTCGATCTGTTTGCCACAAATGCATTGTCAACTAAATCATCCTCAATTGTAATTGAACCACCAGTACCATGTTCCTTATGTTTAATATAATGCCCATGTGGCCCATCTCTAGACCCCCTATCTCCACATACTCCTGGACAATATCCTTCTTTATTCCCAAAAGATCGTCGACTATTCCTCTTTTCCTCCTGCTTCCTTGGACTAATAGATCGCCCCCTCCCCACCTCAAACTTCGAATGTAACCAGGAACCATAAGGCTTTTATTTTGCTTCCTTCTCTATGGCACTCACAAATTTGCACTCCTTGACTACATGGCCAATCCTCCCACAAGCATAACAAAAATCAGGTAGTCGTTCATATTTGAACTCAATCACTGCCTCTAAAGAGTGGTCAAATCGCAGCTTCATCACTCTGCGAAGGGGTTTGGTCACATCCAACCGAACCCTAATACACAAATACCTACCCAAACATTCACCGTCCGCTCCTTCCATCACATCAATGCATTGACCCAACCTATTTCCAATCCGCGCCCTGTCGTAATAGTCATTCTATTTAACGGCGGATTGTGCGCTTGAACCCAAAAATCAACATTCTGAAGAACCATTCTGTTTGGTGCTCTATTACCATCTGGTGTTTCTAGTAAGACCATATTTTTATCAAAATTCCAAGGTCCCCCTCGTATCACCATCTCCTTATCATGCGTAGTTGTGAACGTGAATAAGAAAAGATTATCTCGAGGTCCTTCACACCCGCCTCTCGCATCATACCCCAGGCCCTCAACATGGTTTGTTTGAAAGCCTCACGATTGAAACCTTGATCAGTAAGTACCGTCCCTACCAAACAGAGATGGAGCCGCTCATTCATTGTTGTCGTATCATCTGGTTCAAGTTGAAGGCCGTCTTGTTCTTCGTTAGTTAACGACAACACCTTATCAAAAGAACATACCACTTCCTCCACATCTTCCTTCTCAGCCATAAAATCCATGTTATCCAACATAGATAACCAGTTTGAAAAACCCCCAAATCGGGGGGACAAGTAGCTGCCAAGAAACCTAGAAGAAAACTAGGAGAAAAACCCTAACCCTAGGCAGGGAGTAGACTCTCACCGAAAAATCAGGAGAGAGAAAAAGGTTACCACTTCTCACACACACTTTAACAACAGAGTTACAAACCTCACGACCTCTTCTATTTCCCCTCGTACAAATTATGTATTTTAGATTTTTTGGGTTGTCTCACTTAATTGTGAGAGATTATAGATAACATATATTTAGTGATTTTTAGTCGACAATTTGGATGTGACATTGAAACCCAAACCACAAATTTCTCTCAAAATTCATATTTGCAACCCTAAGCCCAATGTTGGATTGCAATGACGAGTCAAAAAGTTTGTAACCCCATTGTCTATAGCAGTTGCCTATATGTTTGACATTAACCACACCGCAGTAAGTTCATGTTCTTGAATTTACGGTTGGGCAATTATAAGAGCAAAATTACAATTTTTTTTTTTTCAGAGAAGCAAAATTACAAAATTAAAATTGTATAAACCTGAATTCTAGGAACCATTTTTGTAATTCGGCCATAAAGCTAACAGATTTGAGAAGATCAGCCGAGACTAATTCTCCTATATAAGCTGAAGCTATGGTTGCAAAAATAAGAGCTTAAATACCAGTTGTTCCGGGAATTGATAAGCTAATTCATGTGGATGACTATTTGCCCGGCTGTCCACCTTCACAAGCAATACATTTATCAAATTCAAAACGGATCCGAAGGATGAACTGGATATAGACATTTATGAAAGTATAGGGTAAATTTTGGATATTTTTGATAAAAACTCTCCAATAAGATTTCATCCTTGAAAAAAATCCGTTTTTTGATTTATTTGACTGCACAATCTTGGTTAATGAGTATGAACTTCTTGGAGGAAAAGCGTCGAAGACTTTTGCAGTTGCATGGCCCTCTGTCTCCTATGAAGCCAAAATCATCTACAATTTGCTCGACAAAGCTTAAAATGAAATAGTTATACCACCCAATTTCTAACAATAAATGTACGTAACAGGCATTAAAAAATTTCTTGTCGTCTATGGTCAAGGCCAATGCTCCATTTTTCTAGTGTTTTCAATTTGACTGGAGAGGGAGAGATGCAAGGATCCTCAAAGCAAGACTTTATCAGATCTCATCCATCCCACTTCAAAATTACTTATTCAATAACGCAACCACTTCAGAATGTAAACAGTATTTGCTTCTTTCTGTTTTTGTATTTCCATGAAAGCTTATATAGTGGGCCAATGTAAGCCCAACTCACAACACAAACAAACACTGAGAGAATAGAATATAAATAATAATCGAGAAATTTAACAAGGCTCACCTCAAATTGAGTTGCGTCCCTGGACAGCGATGACAAATCCATTAAGGTAGAAGAAATTACAACGAAAAATATTGAAAATACCTGTAGGACGACTAAAAATGCCTAGAGGGGGTGAATAGGCCAATTCAAGATTATAATCAAGTAAACAAAAATAAACTTCGGTAGCATGATTGATATGGCTTATCAATCCTAAAACGTGCTGGGAATAAAATAAAAGAACACAGAGAGAATTATTTTATGTGGTAAAACCCCACCTCTGGGGAAAATCCACGGGACTCCTCAGTCCAACACAAATCCACTATAGAACGATGATTACAAGAAGTACTCACACACTTATCCTAAACACATTCTAGATAATGTTTACCGACTTCTTCGTAACTCAACTTCTGTCACGGGATGATCTTCGACACTCCTTATGTTGAACGCAATACTGGTCACGATTGCTTCAAGCTCGCCAAAGGAAAACCGCCACCACAGTCTTGGTGCCCTCAACCGTATGAGTCACCGACATGCATATGAATGTAGTATGAATAATGAAAGTGTTTGATAAATCACCAAGTAAACATGGAACACTTGATGATTTATCTCAAATATATGCACAACAGCTTAGTAGGAATTTTAGATGCTCAACTAAAAATATAAAAGCTGTATGTAAAAACTAAGAAGGTCACAGCCATCTTTATACCCATTGTCAAGGAAATTGCTTTCAAGCCTAAGAGATTAATTATTGCATAAAACCTAATTGATTCTATCAATTGCGCCAGCTTTTATGCATGCCTCAAATTACCTTCCAAACCTATCTTTTAATATAAGGAAACCAATTATAGTATGAAGCAAACAATGAATGAAATAGGACGTGCACTCCAAGTTTGGGATGAAAAGGAATATTTGAACTTAAATCAAAATAGAGTCCAACTAGGAAAGTAATCTCAAGAGATAAAATCTAATCCTATTAAAAATATTTGATTGAAAATAACTCAAACTAGGAATCCTAAAATGAATGCATGATTATGTCATGATTTACCTGAAATCAGTTTCCTCATAACGGTCAAGACGTGCCTCAGAAGTATAGGGTTGAATGAGTTGTGCCAAAACGTCCCGTAACAATTCTTCACACACTAATTTTCAACCTATGTTAGAGTCTAGGAAATGACAATACAATTTTCATACTAACAAATATATAACATTTTCAATATCACACACTCTCAAGTAATTTCACTCATCTCACCTCAAATGGGGTTGGATCTCGTCAAGGTGAAGATTGTTGGTGTAGGTAGCTGGATACAAATCATGATTTATAAGTCACATATCGAAGAATATAACACTAATCTACAGTTTAAATATAGGTTCCACTCCTAATTATACCAAGGCATTTTGTGATAAAACCCCACACTTAAAGGCCCCTCTGATTTCCAGGAGATTCTGGAGTATGTCAACCCATCTATCACTGAAGCTATGAATCTGGAGTTAACTAACCTTTCGCTCCTGTGGAGATTTACCTTTCCTCACACCAACTCGGGTCTCTCAAAGTCCCTTGGCCGAATGGTTTTTTTGGATTATTTTATCATGAGTATTGGAACATTGTCCAAGATATTGTATCCCTCTCGGCTGAGGAATTCCATAGAGGTGAGACGCATATGAAGATTTTGAATGAGACATATATTGCCCTGATATCAAAGGTTCCTGCCATAGAAACAACTGCTTAGTTTAGACCAATCAATCTTTGCAACAACTCTTACAAAATTCTCTCCAAGCTACTGGCGAACAAGTTAAAGGCTTTTCTGCTTGATATTGTTTTGGAACACCAAAATGCTTTTGTTGCGAATCCACAGATTCAAGACAATAATATCATTGCCCATGAAGCTTTCCACTACTTAAAATTGAAGAATGTATCAGATTGGGTAAAAAACAATATTTCATTCATATGTTGATGTATAACAATAGGAAGGTTATATATACAGAGCCTAGGAAACTATTCTAGGAATGTAATTACGAGCCTATAATCTTGCATAATCAAATAGTTGACTTAGACTAATTAGGAATGTACAGCTCATTGACACTCCCCCTCAAGTTGGAGCATATATGTCGTCAATGCCCAACTTGCTAAGTGAGCTGTGAAATACTCTCGCCTGTGACTGCTTTGGTGAGGACACCTGCAAGTTGATCTTCGGATTTAACAAATGATAGCTCAATGATCTTTGCCTCAAGTTTCTCCTTGATGAAATGCCTGTCAACTTCAACATACTTGGTTTTATCATGTTGTACTGGATTATGTGCAATGTCTATGGCGGCTTTGTTGTCACAATTCAGTTGCCTGGCATGTTTGGGTTTGAACCCCAATTCCCCCAATAAATTCCGTATCCAGAGTAGCTCACATACTCCGTGTGCCATACCTCGATATTCTACTTCAGCACCTGATCTTGACACTACTTTCTGTTTTTTACTTCGCCAAGATACTAGATTGCCTCCTACAAAGGTAAAGTATCCAAATGTAGATCCCCTGTAGGAACAGAGCCCGCCTAGTGTGCATCAGTGTAACCCTCAACATCTAGATGACCATGTCGTGCGAACATCAATCCTCTTCCAGGAGAAGACTTCAAGTATCTCAAAATTTAGTTTACCGCATCCATGTGAGCTTCACTTAGTGCATGCATGAACTGACTCACCACACTTACGTCATATGTTATATCATGTCTAGTGTGTCCTAGATAGATTAACTTACCCATAAGGCATTGATATCTTTCTTTGTTGGTGGGTATGTTCGGTTCACAATTGTATATCATTTTGTACCCTTCTAGCTTATGATTTCGTTATGTTTTTGAGTTAACCTTGTGCTTTTAATCTCTTTTGTGTTTGTCATTCAGTTCATTGAGCTCTAGGTATCACTTGAGGCATTTGAAGTAAAATGGTGAAAACAATGTGTAAAAACTGAAGACTGAGTTACAAATTCATTTTGGACATATCTTTTTCATCTGTACTTGGATTGGGCCAATTCACATGTGTGTGGAAAGAAGACATTCTGAACTTGAAGATGGATAGCTCGAGCTCATCAATTGATTAATCCAAGCCCAATCCGTGAGCCCATCAAAAGACACATCATGCTGACTTGCAGATGAGATCATTGCTTGCTTGGTCATACTGACATGAGGATGAGCTATGGCTGCTGGTGGGATTTGTTGGTGAAGCTTGGTCATGCTGACATGATGATGAGCTATGGCTGCTGGTGGGATTTGTTGGTGAAGTGCAACAACCAATTCTGATTATCTAATGCAAGTGTATTAGGTCATTGCTATATTCAATTCTGATTTCTCACTTCCCTCCCCCTATAAATACCTCTTCAATTCCAGATTCAAGGTGTGCAAGCCTGGGATTCACAACCCCACAATTCAGCCATCCTTCACTCCATCCTCCCTCAAACACTTCCATCATTTTCCCAATACATTCAGAAATCTTCCTCAAACACTCTCCCAACCCCAAACACTCAAGCAATCAATCCAAAGCTCTAAACAGCCTCAAACCACCAACACAACTCCAGAAAACCTCTCTTCCATTTCCCTACGAATTTCATCTTTCTTAGCCATCACCACTCACTCAAACTCATCCCAAATCACCTCCATATCCTTCATACATCTTTCTAGAAGTGGGGAAGCTCTTGGACAAGCATTAGAAGTGGAGAAGCACTTGGAGAAGCCTTGGACACCACAAGAACTTCAGAAAAGGGGTTTTTCTACTCTTATTGCATTCATTATGTTTTCTCATTTCTGTTCAAGTCTCTTTCCCATTATGAGTAGCTAAATCCATCACTAGGGCTTCGATGTAACCTAACATGAATATTCTGGGTTTATAAAGTTCAAGTTTCAAGTTTGATTCATGATTCATGTTCTTATTCATTTTGCATACCTGCCTATATGCTGGTCAGAATGCCTAGCTACCATTTTGATTTGTGTATCTTGGTTTGAATTAAGAGTATACACCCTACTTTAATTCGAATTGAACTATGAATAGGAAGAGTATGTATGGACATTCGACAACAGGGATTAGATACATACTTGGTTGTTTAAAATGTTCTTCTATGCTTAATGGGTTCCTAATGCTTAATTTTAGGTTAGACAACAAATGATCAAATTAGGGAATTAGGAACACAAGGTTAGGACCAAACACCATGGCTTAATCATACTTTAGCTAGAATCAATCTTTGAATCTGAATTAGACTTGTTACTTGAGTCCTTATAACCCAGAGTTGAATTGTTATGGTGATTCGAATGCCCTAGTCTCCAAATCTGTTTTTCAATCTTCAAAACCACCCTTGCTACACTTGTGTACTTGTTTCGTTTGCAATCTCAGTTTGTTCATTTCCTTTCACAATCACAATCACAATCATTCTCACTTTAAATTCTGTTCTAGACTTAACTTCCTAACTTCTTGAATTCGGTAATCTAAGTACATAACTAATTTGAACTTCTCAGTCCTCGTGGGTACGACCTCGTTCTTGTCTTTGCTATACTCCTGATTGGCACGTACACTTGCGAGTTAACATAATTAAACAACAGGGTACCTGATCAGGATATTCACCAAGCTGATGATTCAACTCCATTGGCGTATCCCTGGTTTCCTGGCTAACATTCCATTGTTAGTTAGAATGTCAAGGATATATTTCCGTTGGATAGAAATATTCCTTGTTCTGAACGAGCCACTTCAATGCCTAAGAAATACTTCAGAGCACCAAGATCTTTCATTTCAAACTCACTTGCCAAGTGGTGCTGCAATGCTGCCTTTTCCTCTGGGTCATTCCGGTAACTACCATGTCATCAACATATATACAATAAGGGTAGTGACTTTACCTTTCTTATGTTTCAAGAAAAGAGTATGATCTGAGTTACTTTGCTTGTATCCAAAAACCTTCATTGATTTGCTGAACTTTCCAAACCATACTCTAGGTGACTGCTTCAATCCATAAAGAGACTTCCTCAATTTACACACCATGTTGCCAATATTGGGCCCCATCTTGCATCCCGGAGGGAATCCATATAGAATTCTTCTTCTAGGTCGCCATGTAGGAAGGCATTTTTGACATCAAACTGGTGTAATGGCCAGTTTACGTTTGCTGCCAGAGAAAGAAGTACCCGAATTATGCTTATCTTTGCTCCAGGGGCAAAGGTCTCCCCATAGTCAATCCTATAAGTCTGAGTGTAACCTTTTGCCACCAATCTTGCTTTGTATCGCTCAATGGTGCCATCTGCCTTGAATTTTACTGTATATATCCATCTACAACCCACTGTTCTCTTCCCTTTAGGAAGGATAGTCATCTCCCAAGTGGAATTCTTCTGGAGGGTCTCCATTTCATCATTCATCGCTTGAGTCCACTTGGAATCTTTCAGAGCTTCCTGCACATTACTTGGAATAGATACAGTGGATAATTGACATACAAATTATGCACATGACGGAGACAGCCTATGTAGGGACACATGATTAGCAATAGGGTATTTAACTTTTGTTTTAGGGTCCGGGTCATACTGGAGTCTAGGAATCCCTCTAGAGGTACGAAGGGTAACTGATAACCTATGTTTCCTGTATGACTCAACTCAGGTAAAGTGCTTGAGTTAGAGTTGAAATGTTCAGTTACCTGCAGGGAATCTTCAGGACCTGATTGGATGAGTGGTGATGGTACTGTAGTATGTGGGAAATTATTTGAACCATTATCTGGAGTTTCCAGCAACTCTTGATCTTGTTACATCATTGTAGCTGGTTGCTTGAACGCGGACTGCTCTAAAACAATTTGATGAATTTGGATTATCTGAGTATCTTCTGCAAAGATATAGCTCTCCCCCTGTTGTATTCCTAAAAGGACACAAATTAATGTGCAAACAACCAATTAAAAATACCCGCAAGTGCACGAATCTATTGAGGTATAGATTATGTAAGTACGGGGTCGATCCCACGAAAAACTTGTCGGCTTCCTATAAGTTCTAATTTGAGTACATAAAGAACACTTATTTAACACACCACAAATGCAAATTGGAAACTAAAAATGAGTAAAGAAATGTAAAAGAAAATAAACAAAACAAGAAACCAAAGAAAAAAAAAAAAGGCACTTTTTATCACATATTTAGCACCTGAATAGTATCATAAACAGTGAAAATGAACAGTGCGAACCGGTCGTGAATAGTGATGACCGGTCGGTTTTGGACAGATTCATGTGTGGCCGGTCGCATGAACAGTAACGACCGGTCGTTTGTTGGCAGATTCGTTTCTCTGCTTTTTCCAGTTTTGAACCTCTGTCCATGTTTTGCCTATAACTTTCCAACCGTTTATCCAAATTTCACGTTCTTTATACGGTTGGATTCAGCACAGAAAATGGAAGAACACATTAAGGACCAAAAGTCAAAAACAATTACGGAAACAAATAAAATTCAGTAAAGAAAACACACAGCGTTTCAAACACACACACACAACACATTGTGGGGGGGGGGGGGGGGGGTTTGGATTTGGTTCAAGTAACCTAATTCTAATGCATGAAAGTAAATGAACTTTGAATTTAAATGAGAATGGCATATATGAGTTATCAAAATGTGAAAGTACCAAGTAACAAACACTAGGGTTTCGGAATCCACCCTAAACAATCCCACTCAAGTTTGTGAATACTCAAATGATGAACTCTAAACGTGTTGATGAAGATGTTCGCAATCAAGACCATGGGTCGTGGCTCAAGACGCATTGATTCTCTCTAATATACGTAAAGTGCATGGTTCGTGCTACAATACTTGTGCCCTCCCCATAACTGAACCTAGGTATGGTTCGTACTTCGATTCAATTACAAGGAAAACCCATTAAGTTCAAAGAGAATATGAACATCACAAGAATCCTAATAGCATGGTGTTTACATTAGGTATTCAAGAAACCAATTCACATGGATGGTTCTTACTCCATCCATTTGTTGCTTAGGAAAATATGAAGATACACACAATCCCAACAACATCAAGAAGCATGCTTTCAAAGGTGATCAATCAAAGAAGAACATACAACAAAGATAGATTATTTTAATAAATTGAAATTCATCAACAAAATCTAGAAATTCATACGCTCAAGCATCAAAACAATAGAGTAATCATGTTTAGGGCTTCAACATAAGCCCTAGCTATGGAGTTTAGTTCCTCATACTTATTTCAAATACAAACTCAAAACAAAATTAGAAAGAAGTTACAGATTTTGTGAACATGGGAGCTCAAGGTCTTCAATGGTGGAAATCTCTTCCACTTCTTGCTTTGTTGCCCTTGTCTTCCTCTTTGAGCTCCCTAGCTCTAAGCTTCATCTCCAGCTCCAAAATCTCTACAAAAATTATGGAATCCCAGAATTAATTCCTTCCCCCACATTCAATAGCCCTTTCATTTCAGATTGCACTCTCTTGCCCATCATTTCCAGCTCACACTTTTAATATTAACCTTGTTCTTTTGTTAAAGCCTTATCCTTTGTCCCCTTGCCATGATGGGTTATTTTTGTTCTTGTCTTCACAAAGATGCTAATTGCTTCAGAAAATATCTCTTAACCAAAGTAATTTCTTATTACCAAAAGGCATGGTAACAAGTAGAAATGAGGTAACACCAAGTGAAAGTAAAACTGGCCCAAAACAGATTTCCAGAGCCAACATCAATTGTTAGATCATTTGGATAGGCTACACTTATCCAATAGAGTTCAAATTCGGATATGTTATAGTTAACATCCATTGGAACAGGTTTCATGAAGATCTTCACCTCATCCGAGCACCAGAGCATGCTGATCCGAGGCCAAGAAGTTGACCTACGAAAATGAACAAAAATCAGAATTTATAACCAATAATGCACTTTTAGCTCATTTTCATTCTAACCAAGGTAAAACCTATGAAAACACAAAAAGGAAGTAAAAAGCTATAAAATGTCAAGAACTAACTCAAAATAATGGGTGAATAACATGATAAATCATGTGTAAAAATGAACCGAACACCCTCTGGAGAGGATGCTCAGAAACTCCCCTTGAGTAATAGAACTCACTCTCGTGGAAAGTCACATCTGCGGTAATGTGCATGGTCTGAGTGAGAGGATGGAAACACTTATAGCCCTTCTGAGTGTCAGCATAACCCACAAAGATACAACGCAGTGCACACGGATCAAGCATGCCACGCTGATATGGATACACCTGAGCATAAGCAATACAACCAAAGAGACGTGGTTCGAGATTTGGTGTGGATGGCATGGTGAGGTGAGTGGTCAATGTCTAAAATGGAGTTTGATACTGAAGAGTACTGGATGGTGTTCTATGAATGAGGTACGCAGCAGAACAAAAAGCCTTCCCCAAAAATGATGAGGCATACGGGCCTCAAATAAAGAGGGTTCCACTTCGAGAGAGAGAGAGAGAGAGAGAGAGAGAGAGAGAGAGAGAGAGAGAGAGACGAGGAGAAGAAGAAGAGGAGATTGAGATTTGAAATGGATCGATCGATGGTGGAGGGAAGGGAAGGAGAGAGGAAAAAAGCTTCTGGATCAGAAAAATCTTTCCTAAGTTTCGTTCGTTCGTGTAGAGAGAGAGAGAGAGAGAGATGTGAGAGATATACTAAATCTGAAATTTTGGAAATAATATTTTAATATTAATTAGTTACTCTACTGTACGGTATGACACCAAACGGGATCACAAATCTGATATTTGTGTCTTTCGCAAACAGTAACGGGATGACACGATTTCATCCCGTTTAAGCATCAACACCAAACGGTTTGGCACGAGTTTGACACGGAATGGCACGGTTTCGGGACGGTATTGGTATTCCAGTTTTGATGCCCACCCCTATCACGGACTGTCCTCGCAGAAGAATTTGGCCATAGACGCCTGATGGATCCTATAGTGTAAGATGAGGGGGTATCACAGAGCTCATACTAGTGGCGAAATAAACATTAGTGGGAGTGACCATTCAACTCATAGAGTGGCTGATGTGGTTTGGAAGAAGCTGTGGAAACTTAAAACTTTCCCCAAGATTAGATTATTTATCTAGAGAATGGTGGCAAACATCTTCCCCACTAAGCTCAACCTATTTAGACAAAAAATCTCAGCCAACCCCACTTACCCCCTTTGCTGCCTGCATGAGGAATCTATTGAACATATGCTTTTTATGTGTTCTTGGACCTTGCCAGTTGGTTCGGTGCCCCTTTTTCTTACCGTGTCGAATCCCGATCCATTACTACAATTGATAACTGGCTGAAAGACCTTTTGCAATGGGAGTTCTCTTCGATGGTTGAAAAGGATTGGCTTACTCACATCTGCTTCTTCATATGGGAAATTTAGAAAATTAGGTGCAAATTCGTTTTCGAAGGAACCCAACCTGACCCACATAGGGTCATTTTGAGCGCCATGGCGGCAGTGGGAGATTTCTTATCTGTTCAGCGAGATATCCCTATTCTATCAGGATATTGTTTTATTTATTTCTTTTTGTATAGATATTATGTAATTAGGATACCACGTATTTTCCTAGTTTAATCCTACTAGGGTTTGCAACCTGTATTATAAATACCTCCTTTTTGGAGAATGAAATATATCAAAAAATATTCTACCACTTTGTTTGACTTGGCATCAGAGCCGACTTTCTGGTGACCTGTGTGTGTTGTGCCCACCCGTATTCTACTATGTGCCCTAATTTCTTTTAGGGTTCTTGTGTCTGTGCCTTTGCTGTGTTCCGCTGTGTACTCTGTCGTATTTGTGCCTCTCCTCTATACGTGCTTGTGCCTTTGCTGTGTTCTGTTGTGTACTCTGTCGTGTTCGTGCCTCTACCATCTTCGTGCCTGCCTCTTCGTGCATCTGCCGTATTTGTGTCTGTGCTGTGTTCTGTTGTATACTATGCGTGCTTTGTTGAGTTTCTGCTACAATCATGGGTGATAACTCCATTGTTGGTGCTTCTGCTGCCGCTTCTACAAATTGCGTGTTTCTGACTCTATTTTAGGTACTAGTTCCAATACTTGGATAATTGACACTGGTGCTTTTGATCATATAACTTATGATGCTAAATTTTTTGATGAGTTGTCTAGTAACACCCGTGACCCATACATAACTAGTGCTAATGGCTTGCCCTCTCCAATTCCTGGCGAGGGCACAATCTTTCTCACTCCAACTCTGTCTTTGTCTCGTGCGTTATTAGTTCCCAATATCCATTGTAATTTGTTTATCTGTTGGTCGATTACTTGATACACTTAATGCTTCTGCTACTTTCTATCCTACCCATTGCTCTTTTCAGGATCTCAAGACTTACGAGGTGATTGGGCATGGTAAACGGATAGAGGGGTTATATTATTTGACATTGCCTTCTGCACCAGTTCGTGATCATGTCGATAATACTGTTCAAAGTTGCAGTATCAAAGACAAACAGCAAATTTGGTTATTGTTGCGTAGATACAGCTGCACCAAAATTGATTCAACTGCATCCTCAACTTGTGATACTCGCAAGTGCACGAGCCGTTTGGTAGTATAGCAAATGTAAGTGCGAGGTCGATCCCACGAGGATTGGTGATTAAATGATCCAATTCATTTTCCCTACACAAAACAGAAATAAAAAAGAAAGGAAATAAATAAAACAAGGAAGAAAGAAAATGACTAACTCAAGCAGATACGTTCCCAAGTTCAATTAGATTAACAGATTGATTCTAGCTAAAGTATGATTAAGCCATGGTGTTTGGTCATAACCTTGTGTTCCTAATTCCCTAATTTGATCATTTGTTGTCTAACCTAAAATTAAGCATTAGGAACCCATTAAGCATAGAAGAACAATTTAAACAACCAAGCATGTATCTAATCCCTGTTGTCGAATGTCCATACATACTCTTCCTATTCATAGTTCAATTGAATTAAAGCATGGTGTCTACTCTTAATTCAAACCAAGATAGCTAACATGCAAGCCTAAATGGTGATCAATCATTCAAACTAGCATATTAACTTATAAGCATAATGAACAAGAACATGAACCATAATTGAAACTTGGAAACTAATCAAACTTGAGACTAAAGAAAAGAATTTACATAACAAATAAAAGTAAAGTGGAACTAAGAAAACTTGAAGGAAAATTTAGTAAACTCATTTTGTTACAACAATTGACAACTTGAAAGGAAACTAAGAGAATTTGAGGGAGAGAAGGGAAGGGAGCTCTAGAGAAGTGTTTGAGAGCTCCCCCCTTGGGGTGTTATTACAAGCTTAGAGAACTTCCCTATTTATAGGCTTAGGGGAAATGAAAATCTGAATATACAATTGAATTCACTAACCACACTAACTTCACCTAACACACAACACTTAATTCACCAACCTAACCTAACACACAATTGCATTTGAAAACAATTCCTCTTGTCTTTAGGCTTAGTGTTGCATCATCCACTTCAACATCTTTCAATTCATTTGGTTGCTGCAAAATTCCACTCAATTATAGGAATTGAATATGCTTCACCTAACTTCCCCACAATCAATAACACCTCATGCATATGTCATGCATGACAATGCATTGCAGTCTTCCTTTGGGCTCGTTTTGGGCTTGTTTCTCCATCCATAAAATTCTGGAAAAATATGAATCTTGAAGCTCTTTGTATTATATTTCCAAGCATATGCAGCCCAACTCAAGGAAAAATCGGGAAGGCCTTCAAATGTGATTTTTGGCCCAGTAACGCAGATGCTGCCGAATTTGACCTTAAGTTGCCAAAACATGTATAACTTTCTCTAGAAGACTCGGAATCATGAACCGTAAAATTCTACAGAAAATAGACTCCCGTAGCTTTCCAATGATGTATGGCTCATTATCTGGTTCTTCTTGAGCAAGTACAGTCCAATCCGTGAAGTTGGTTGATCTGCAGACACCATTTTGAGCTAACTTGTCTCCAAAATGCAATTAGTGAGTCTCAAGCTTATAACACTGAAATAAACACAAAACTTATTAAAAGCACAACTTTAACTCAAAAGCATAACCAAATCATAAGTTAAAAGGGTACAAAATGATATGTAATTATGCACCGATCAGTTATGGCATCGTCGCTTGGGACACTCGTCTTTTGGCTACCTTAAGCGTCTCGTTTCCATCTTTATTTCGCTCATGTGATGAGTCTAGCTTCAAATGTGAGACTTGTGTAATGGCTAAGAGCCACCGTACTATTTTTCCCTTAAGTAATAATAAAGCTGCTTTGCCTTTTGAATTAGTACATTCTGATGTATGGGGTCCTCCTGTGTGACTTCTAATGGTTTCCATTGGTTTGTTACTTTTATTGATGACTGCACTCGCTTAACTTGGGTGTATTTGATGAAGAATAAACATGATGTTGCCTCTATTTTCCCTGACTTTTGTGCCATGGTGTCTACTTAGTTCCATGCTCGTGTTAAAGTATTTCGCATTGATAATGGCGGTGAATATGTGAATCATACCTTGGCCCAGTTCTTTCGTGATCAAGGTATCATTCACCAAACTACCACTCCATTCACACCTCAACAGAATGGTGTGTCTGAAAGGAAGAATCGCAAGTTACTTGAAGTTGCTCGCTCTCTGATGTTGGATATGTCTGTTCCCCATCATCTTTAGGGACATGGTGTCTTGGCCGCCGGCTACTTGATTAACCGTACTCCTAGTCGGGTTCTTGATTTCAAGACTCCACTTGATGTGTTGTGTGCTCTTACTCCTCCGGTTTCGGTCTCTAAGTTACCTCCAAAGGTGTTTGGGTGTGTTGCGTATGTTCATGTCTACTCCCATCAACGGAGTAAACTTGATCCTTGTGCTCTCCGCTGCGTCTTCATTGGTTATTCTACTACTCAGAAGAGTTATAAGTGTTATCACCCGCCTACTCAAAAGGTACATGTCACTTTGGATGTCACATTTCATGAAGAAGTACCTTATTATGTTTCTCCCTCCTCTTCAATTCAGGGGGGGAGGGGGAGGGAAGTGAAGAGTTTCGGAGTGGAAAATATAGAAAATTTTGGACCTGAAGAAGGAATTTCTGGCGAAAGGAAGCGACCGGTCGCAGGGAAGACGCGACCGGTGGCCAACGAATCTCTGATGAAAACGACCGGTCGCACATAGGACGCGACCAGTCGCCTGCCCTGACGAAGGACAACAGTACCGATTTGAGCGAAGCGACCGGTCGCAGTGAGGAAGCGACCGGTCGCGAACGAATCTGCCCAGGAAACGACCGGTCGCACATAGGAAGCGACCGGTCGCTCTCCTGACGAGCGACAACAGTACCGATACAAGTGACGCGACCGGTCGCAGGAAAGTCACGATCGGTCACTAGATGATTTTTTTGGTGTTTTCGAGCCTCTCTCAGAAGGACATAACAGTGATATTAGCAACTCTCGTACATATGAAATTGATAATAGACCCCCTCTGCCCTGCCATTGCCTCAATCAAGTTGTGATAATGAGGTACTTTTTAGTGATGTGCCTACCTATTCTTTGCCCCCACATACTACCGGTGGGAAACCTAAAGTGCAATATTCTCCTGATATACATGCCAATTCTAAATATCCCATTAACCATTATATGTCAACTTATCATTTATCTAAGTCATATGCATCATATTTGTGTCAATTATCTAGTGTATGTGTGCCAACTAAGTTGCAGGATGCTCTATCTGATCAAAACTGGGTAGATGCAATGCATGTTGAGATGGAAGCCTTGAACAAGAATGCTACTTGGGAGTTAGTTCCTTTACCAAAAGGAAAAAAGGCAGTTGGGTGCAGATGGGTGTTTACTTTGAAGCACAAGGCTGATGGTTCCATTGACCGTTACAAGGCAAGATTGGTAGCAAAAGGGTATACTCAGACATATGGAGTGGATTACACAAAGACTTTTGCTCCAGTAGCTAAGCTCAACATTGTACGCGTACTCTTATCCTTAGCTGCTAACCATGACTGGCTCCTGTTACAATTTGATGTCAAAAATGCGTTCCTCAATGGTGATCTCAAGGAAGAAATATATATGGATCCTCCGCGGGTATCCTTGTGACCTCTAAGGAGGGTGTGGTGTGCAAGCTACGGAAATCCTTGTATGGATTAAAGCAGTCTCCAAGA
Organism: Prunus fruticosa; assembly: GCA_018703695.1. NCBI lineage: Eukaryota > Viridiplantae > Streptophyta > Magnoliopsida > Rosales > Rosaceae > Prunus > Prunus fruticosa. Next base: position 7,988,295 of record CM031918.1, read on the forward strand.
GCGTGGTTTGGAAGATTTGCTGCATCCATGAAGAAGTTTGGGTATGTGCAAAGTAACTCTGATCATACTTTGTTTTTGAAGCGTCGTAAAGGTAAATTGACAGCTTCAATTATTTATGTTGATGATATGATTGTGACTGGAGATGATCATGTAGAAATCCAGAGTCTTCAAGAAGTATCTGGCTTCCGAGTTCGAGATGAAATCATTGGGTGATTTAAAGTATTTTCTTGGGATTGAAGTTGCCAGATCTAAACATGGTATTTTTCTATCCCAAAGAAAGTATGTTTTGGATTTACTTGCAGAAACTGGAATGTTGGATTGTAAACCGATTGATACCCCTAGTGAGCAGAATCATAAGTTGGGGATATATCCCGATCAAGTTCCGACTGATAAAGAACGTTATCAACGACTTGTGGGGAAGTTGATTTATTTAGCTCATACCCGTCCGGACATTGCGTATGCTGTAAATATAGTGAGCCAATTTATGCACTCTCCTAGTGTAAATCATATGGGGGCTGTGACTCGTATTTTAAGGTATCTGAAAGTAACTCCTGGTAAGGGGTTAATTTTCTCCAAGTATGGCCATACGGATGTAGAAGGGTATACAGATGCTGGTTGGCAGGGTTCAGCCAGATAGGCGTTTGACATCTAGGTATTTTATGTTTGTGGGTGGCAATCTTGTTACGTGGAGGAGCAAGAAACAAAAGGTGGTGTCTAGATCTAGTGCTGAGGCCGAGTATCGAGGAATGGCCCATGGTGTATGAGTTACTATGGTTGAGGAGATTGTTGAAAAACCTTGGTTTTGGGCCTAATAAACCCATGGATTTATATTGTGACAATACGGCTGCGATTGCAATTGCTCATAACCCTGTACAACATGACCGTACAAAGCATGTGGAGGTTGATCGAAATTTCATTAAAGAAAAGTTGGATGCGGAGATTGTGTCCTTCCCCTTCATCCGTTCAGAGTCTCAGTTAGCTGATGTTCTTACGAAAGCTATTTCTACAAGTATCTTTCTCAACTAGCTTGACAAGTTGGGCATACGTGACGTTTTTGCTCCAACTTGAGGGGGAGTGTTAGCGAGATATCCCTATTCTATCAGGATATTGTTTTATTTATTTCTTTTTGTATAGATATTATGTAATAAGGATACCACGTATTTTCCTAGTTTAATCCTACTAGGGTTTGCAACCTGTATTATAAATACCTCCTTTTTGGAGAATAAAATATATCAGAAAATATTCTACCATTTTATTTGACTTTATCTACATCTATTCAACCAACCAGACCATCTGCCTTTGTGGTGGGTGAAACTAATGATTGGTTTTGGCTCCCCCCCATAAGTGGCTGGATTAAAGTTAATTTTGATGCAGCATGGGATTGTTCTTCCCACAAGGCTGGCTTGGGAGTGGTGGCAAGAGGTGGTATGGCTGTTCCGACAAGAAGTAGTTCAGTGCTGATGGCTGAGGCGTTTCATGCGTTGGCGTTAGCAAAACTAATGAAATTTGATCGTGTGTGTGATGGGATCAAAGGGGTTGTTGTGTTGGCAAAGAATCTGGACAATATATCCCCTCATTCAGGAGATTAAGAAGGTCTCGTATGCCTTCCCCCATATCGAATGGAACTGGATCCCCGGCAAAAGGAATCGAGCTGCCCACGCCGTAGCATCGATAGGTGCAAGAGCGGTGTAACTGGAAAGTTGGGTCAACCTACCACCTCCGTCTCTACTGCATGTACTTGTTTCTGATGGGCTTCCATGCCCCCTATTAATTAGTTCAATTTTGTATGGGTTGGAGCTTGTTATAGGCTTGCGTTGAGTCCTAACTGTTTCTTAATCCAACTCTGTTTGTATTTATTTGCTTTTGTCTCTGTTTCGCTTCTTCCCGTTTGGGTTCTTCAATGACATCAGATTTCGACCACAAAAAAAAAGTTCCATTGGCATGATACCCCATATAGTAGTCTCATTTTGAGCATTATGTCTAATTTCTCACGTCAAACACAATCAGATGGTATATAGCACGCCATCTCATCGAGTTGATCAACCAAGTATTCCTCCTTCATCATCGTGGTAGGCTTTCCCTTGAGAATTATTAATGGCCCGATATCGAACAAACACCAAGAGAATAAAAGATGAGGAAAACAATAACCAAATAACAAACAAGAAATTTAAAGATGTTCATCTCAAATTAGGCTACGTCCCCAAGAAATGATGAGAAACCCACTAGGAATGTATCATAGTTACAATGAAGATGAGATTGCCTCTTCAATCACACACTCTCTCAAGTAATTTCACTACTCTCAACCATTCTCAATATAGAGCCCCGAATACACTAAGAACTCACCATAAATCAATATCTAAGTTTCTCTCTTAGGTGGTCTATCTCAACCCTACAAGAGCCTAATACTAAAATCCATTATATATCACACAATATCACATCCCATGAGCCTAATACTGTAAGGATATATTTATAAGATCTTTCTAAACTCTATTTCCACTCCGGCAAGTCACCCAAACACATTGGTCATCGAGTAGTTCGTATACCACGCCAGGCCGACTAGTTGCTCCTTGTACCTAATCGGTCATCAAATAATCTTCATACCATAACCACTAATTCAAGCCGTACATTATTTCTAACATTCGATGATTTGAACTGTTCTTCTTTTATTTATTTTTTCCTAAATCAATGATATCCCTTCAAAAATAACTAATCAAATAAGAAACCATTTAATCATCTATTTATGATCATTAAACAAAATAACACAATACTTCTTCGGATAAATACTGCAGTGTTGAAGATGACAAAGTGATCAAATTGTTTTTGACTTTGTTCATGTTTTGCTGAGGTTATCCTTAAATTGGAATCTAAGAATGAAGACTGAAAACAAAGACATCGGCATACAAGTGGAGGAGCGCCTAGTCACATCCACGAAGTGGCCACACCTCTCTCTCTCTCTCTCTTGGAAGACCCACATGACTCATTCATGCAACTATCTGCTTCATAACCAAATTGTCCTCCTTCTCTAATTGAACTTCATGCTCTCACCTTTCCTTTTCATCTATCTTTCTCTCTCTTTTTGGGGTTAATCTTTCCATTTTTATTTCTTCATTAAAATTATATATAAAAAAAGTACAAGCTTTTTACCAAACTCAACTTTGAATTTTTCTTTAGACAACTTCGGAGTACAAAATAAAATGGAAATATTAAGGCTGAAAATTTTCTCAGTCATCCTTCAACTTTATTATCATGTACAAAAACCCCAAATTCTTAATCTTTAATGCTAATTACATCCGACAAAAAAATATTTGAAATTACATTTCGTAATTGGGTGAGAACTCAATCGCACCCATGTCCCCACGTCTGACCTTTATGGAAAAGTGCTTCAAAAGAAAACCCACACATGGCCTGCCTAACGAGAAAAACGCACTTGGGCAACTCAAACAACAATAAAAAGAGACAAAAAGAACAAATACGTGGTAATTGGATAATATTTAGTACATAAAGAAATTGGAAAAGGGAAAAATCCAGCCGGCCTATAAGCTATAGTCTACAGTGATGGAGTCAGGATTTATGCGGAATCTCTTACAAAATATTTATATTAAAAAATAAAAAATTGGAACTCACAATATATTCCTAAGTAACTAAAAAGACCAAAACATCATACATAATATATATAATGAAATCTTTACACTTTTTTTTTTCTTCTGATAATCTACAAATGAATTGAAAGACCTATTGAACTCAATAGAGAATAATTCAAATTTTCACAAACCTTAACAAACTATAGGCAAAGAGAAAACAATTAAAAAAAAATTTAAAAATGATTAACATTCTTAATTAAGTGAGTCAATCCTGTTGAAACTTGATAATATATTATATAGAGAATAAGAGAATAAATAGTCACAAACATAGAGAAATGGGTGAAAATGACAGAAAAATATCTAATTTTCTCTTTCTTCTAAAAATTGAGTTAAATCAGAGTTTTAATTTGCGATACTTTTATTCTGGGGCCGACAAAATAGAATTAAGATATTGACTGAGCCAATGACTCGTAAATAAGCATTTAGAGCATTGTTCAATGATTAATCCAACGTGAAAATGACATATTGCGGCCATTTGCAGAGAATCTGGGCCATATCGCATTTTAGTGTGCCTAATTGGTCAAACAATAATAAATAATTCCTTGCACCATAAAAATATATACTCAAGTGTATGATTCTTGAAATTATACCAATTATGTTGAATCCAATCTGAAAAACTATCTTCAGAAAAAGGATGGACATTAACAATGTCATCCGACTGTATCAATGCATTTTAGTATAACTGCAATCCCAGAAAAGATAATCCAAAGTTTTAAACTTCGTATTACAGAAAATACAAACGGAGGCTAATATTTGTATGTGTTGCAAGTTTTTTTTTTTTTTTTTTTTTGTTTCTCAAAGTTAGGAGGAAGGGGAAGAGAAAAATTTATACACACAGGTACCATAAAGGCTTGAATTTAGACCACTTAAGAGCACACTAAATGTTGACGTCAATCCATCTAGCACCTTATTGGTGCACGAGGCGTAAGTTTATTTTCCAAGAACATCACACACAAAAATAAAATTAAAAACTATTTGGGTTATGTTACACAAAAATGATCATTATGTGTAACTTGTAGACTTAATTGTAAAACAACTAGAAGACCCTTTTTTTTTTTTTCAAAATAAGTTCCATTATACATAAACAAAAGATTATAAAAGGCCCAGTAACTGATAAAACAAAACAAATTGTACCAACCCACTTACAAAACCCAATATCACTACAAACCTTACCAAATAAGGTCATCTTCAACTAGTCTTCGCCGTCGTTGTTGTCACTGCTACCAAGTTCAACACCACCATGAACTCAGCAGCTAGGGAAGGGAAAAATGCAGGGATGTGAAAAAAGAGGTTGTGATTTGGGGCAAACAGGGGGTGGACAACCAGGAGAACAAGAAAAGGGAGGAGGATGAGGTGTGGGAGCACAAATGGGAACGATGGTGGAGAAGAACAGTGTATGGAGAGCTGCAGGAGGGGAGACAAATGAGATGAAGAATGGAATAGTCGTCACAAAGGACAGGGGAGGAGCCACCCCTAAAGGCGGTTGGAAAAACCAAAAGCCACTCAACGTAGGCGATGGAGAATGAGAGAAGTCTAGAGAGAAGTCTATATAAACTCTCTCAGTGTACGATCAAAGGTTGAGGCCCCCAAAACTACCCTGTCCTTCATAGGGATACAGTATGAGACCCCCATACAAAGGGGCCTAATTCTTGACTTCTTCACTTTTACTAATACACAGAAATAAAGAATAAGTGAGTCACGCCTTAAAATCTCTAATCCCTTTTCTCCCTTATTTGCCATTAGTGTAATTTCGATTCAAGAGAACTAGTACACAATAACAGTGGAACCGGATCAACTACCCCTACCCTACTAATTGATTTGATTCTTGATTTTGAGTGTATGTGACTATATATTTTAAGGTGAGACCTACATATTTTTGCATTCATTACGTATTAATAAATATGGGGAAGTTCGGAAATTGAAATCATTTCATTTCTTCTTATACCCATTGATAGTACTAAACATGCCATAAAAGAAGAGCAATAAACTCAATTATGTTCCCAAAAGAGAAATTCATACATTGTTTGAGTTTGCTCAATCTTGTTACATGCTAAAGATTAAGGTAGAGCTCTTGGGAGTTACTAGGACGATTTCCAAGATGTTTGAAGAGATTCTAAAGGTCAATGATTTTCACAAGATATTTAGGCTCGCCAAGGTGGAGATTATTGATGTTGGCTTACCTAAAGATATGGAAGGAGTGAAGGAACGGGACGGTCAAAAGAGTTGCAAGTCGTTTTGACTGGGCTCTACCGCTTGAGCGGAAACTACAGGCTCTCGAGCAGCAGGTCTCAGATTCGAGCAGACACAAGCGCTCGAGTGGCACGAGTGGTGCTCGAACAGTGTGAGTGGCTCTCAAGCTTGAGCTGTGAATCCAGAGCGTATCCCTAGTGAATATGGACAGAGTTTCTCCTAGTTTTGGGGTGGTTTTAAGTTTCCTATTCTTTGTATAATTGTAGTAAAGCCCTCTAACATATAAATAAGCCCTTTAGCGCTAGGTTATGATAACATGAGAAAGCTAAGGCATCAAATTAGGTTTGAGCCAAGGGTGAGAGAAAAGAGAGCTAGGGTTTGTGAGAGAGAAAGGGGGTTCTTCATTTTAAACAAAGGGGTTTTTTGTACTAGTGAATTTCTCGAGGTTCACCAAGAGGATGTAGGCACAACGCTAAATCTCTATAAATTCTTATGTTCTTTGTGTGCTTGTTTACTTTTCGGTATATGTGTGCTTTTTCTTTGCCTGGCTTGTGTGTAATACTAGCGTAGTCCATAAACAACAAGGTCTTGAAGTGTTTTCGAACAACAGGTATTTCTTTTTTGGAGACTTGATTGTGGGGTTGGCTCTGATCCCTTTGATTTTCACAGCAAAGCGTGTGACAAAGGGTGGAGGAGAGTTAGAACAAGAAGCTTCAGATCTAGGTGTTTATTCCCCGTCTGATTTTTGGTATTCTCTCGTGCCTTGGTAGACAATGATGTTCCTCTCTCCTCTTGGCAAATATGGTTGTCTCTGTTATGGATCTGGATGGCTTTTGTTGTTCATTATTTGTAGAACAAAGTGCTGTTGCTCATTTAGTCAGTGTTTTTTGGTTTCTTAGATATGGTGTAGTTTGTTATTAAAGTCTAGGAACTCTATGAGTTGTCTCGTTTTCTCTTATAATTCCTAGAATTTTTTTTGAATTTGCTAGATGGTCTAGTTTCTCTAGGAGAGATGCCAGTTGAGCGGCCAGGATATGTCCTTGATATAACTGACTTGATGTAGGATAACATGGACGGTAGATAAGGGTTTTTAGACAAGTTCTTTGCGGTTTATTCTCTCCAGATCGTTTTAGTTCTAGAGTTGACTCTAGTCACTAGGGAAGCTTTACCCATGTCCATTGTATTACTAATCGAAATTGCTCTCTATATACTTTTTCAATTAATCTAATAAAATACTATCACTTGTTTGGTCAAAAGAAAAATAAACAGTTAAAATCATGATATTGCATTATGAGTTTGCTCAAACAAATTATTAATGTCATGTAATTTAGACCTATGCGGACATTCTGGACATTATTATCGTGCGGACGTTATGTATTTTGTACTACCCCTCCTTACTTTCCTGCCGTTTATAATAGCATCCGCACAATAATAACGTGCAGACATCTAGATAAGAGAATAATTATATATACATATATATGTCTGTGTGATTACATATGTGTATGTTATTAAAGAAGCTCTCTTTATTGTTCATTAACTTTGATAATATATTTAAGAATTGAAGATAATAATTAATATGGTAATTGTAGAGTTATGCCTCCCATCCAATTCTTTTTATTTTTTAAATATTTTTTATAAATACAAATGATAGTCTAAACTATAAGGGAACATATGTTTTCTTAAATACACATTATCAATATATCACGGATATTTAAATATAAAACCACTAATCTAAGTCAATGCCATTTTTCACTAGGCTAAATCCCTTTAACGATTTCTTATCTAAATTTTAGTGTCATATTTGTTCTCCAACCATTCCCTTTCCTATACCCTAACCTTTTCTCTTTTTATCATCAAGTTGTAACATACATCGCATCCTTATAGCTAGTCCTAGTGGACTTAGATATAAATAATACATATTAAACTTTTAAGTTGATGCAGACTTTGTATGCACAAACGACAAAGTATAATCTATAATTTGATGGTGAGGTCCACTCAAGTCTCAAACTGTATACAGCCGCAGCGTCGCATCTCATATCATGCCCCGTCTTCCACATATATAAATAGTCAAGCTGTTCCACAGCTCTCTATTTTTCCTCTCTTTTTTTTTCTTCTAATGCGCTAAAATATCAAATGTTCCATGTATTTCATTCATTTTGCTAATTTAGTACTTCTGTTTTTAATTTAGGCAATTTGATTCATATGTTTGTTCTCGTTGGTATATGCAGTCAATTCCGTCAAATAATTTAATTTTTTTAAGATTTAAATGTCAAAATGATCACTATATATTTCTCTTTTAAATGAATTTTGGTCTCTCTTTTTTTGTCACAATTTGTCCAATTTGGGGGTGGGTATGGTTGGGTGCAGGGGCAGGGGCAGATCCATATAGGGGCAAGATGGGTCCATTGACCCCTGTAAGCCCGGAATCCACTATTGGAGACGAAGATGTTGACCCCTGCAAATTACCCATAAACTGCTTGATGAAATGCTTTAGAGGGCGCAACACACAGGAACAGCGGGCAGGCACGCTCCTGCTTACTACTTGAGCATAGTGCTTCCTTTGTTTTTGTTTTCCTAACGTCAAAACGACGACGTTGTAGAAATTATCTTATTTCCATTTTCATCATTTAAGTAAATTTCTTTGTCCTTATACTTTCATTTATTTTTATATTACTTCATTTACTTAAGTTTGCAATGTAAATAAGGAAGTAACCCCCATTTGGATTCAAATAAAAATACTAAAAAATCAAATTCCCACTAAATCAAAATATGAAAAATTGATTTTAGTGCAAAATATGAAATGGGCCTAACGGTTTTAAGTAAAGAGAAACATACCCATGTGACCCTGAACTTAGAGAAGTCAATAAAATCGGCTGGAGTTAAAGATCGAACAGGAGCAAGTATAAGGCAGAACGCTTCTGAAAGAAAACTCTCCTGCCAGAGGGTAGTTTATCTAAAGATATTCTGATATTTTTAGATAAACACCATTTTCAAGAGATAAGAGAACTCTGGCTCTCTGAAAAGAAGAGAAGCGGGAAAACGGGGAGTTGTTCAAAATTGAGAACTTACCATCTCAAAACTTCAGACTCTTACAAACTGGGGACTTGCGAAAGCAGTGAAATGGGAGACGAGCATGGCACCCCATCAAAACACAGGGGAATAATCACTTCAGAAACCAATGGTGGAGTGCCTGCTTGCCAGAACAAAGATAGAACTCCTTTACTTTTCCTTTTAAAAATAAAAGATCTCCTGAGTATTTTGCCGCCCATTATTAAAAGATAAAAAAACCCACAGGAAAACATTTCCTATAAATACAAGAGAGGGTGAACAGACAAAAAAACACAACCAACCAACCCAACCAAAAACTTAGTCAAAAGACAAACACTCAAAATGATCACTTGATCACAAACAGAAATCCAACGGACTAAAGTCTGAAGCATTCCAATCTCAAAAGCTTTCCAACAAACTTGCAAAAATCATCTTGTTTTTCCCCTGGAGAAACAGACAAGATCACTGCTCCTGATTTCGAATCCAGTTTACAAGTCAACAACAACAAGACTTCTCTCGTTACAAATTTGGTTTAGCAAAAGCCAAAGACAAGCAGAGTTTGAGTTTTCTCAAATACGTTAACCTCAACAAATTTATGAAAAGCTCTGGCTAAGCAGGATTCCAGGTGTCCCAGGACATATTCTAGCTCAAATCCAGCCACTTCTGCCCCCTTCAGACTGGATAAATCCCAATTTTGCCCATCCAAAAGCCTTCTAGGGCTTGAAATAGATTGAAGCTCTGCCAAACTCAAGCTTTGGTATCGAATTTGCAGCCAAAACTTTCAGTAAAAGCTGTTTAAGGTCCAGGTTAACACAGACACATCCAGGTTAGACACAGACACATCCAGTCCAGCCCAGAACAGAGGCAACTATCTAGGCAGAAAGTTGAAGCGCAGCCCTCCTTTTCGTCTTTATGTAGTCAGTTTTCCCTTTTGAGTCTTGTAAAAAGGAGTTCTGCCTGAAATAAGGGAGTTCTGCCTGGAATAAGGGAGTTCTGCCTGAAATCAATCCAATCTGTCGTCATCCATTCTGGCCAGGAACTCCTGATTTTTATACCGAGATAAATTATGAAGTCCTTACCAAGTCTAAGGCATAGAAAAGAACTTACTTGGGAGACATTACTCACCCAAATTCACAATCGTTTGTTCAAAGTCAATAGCTTGGGGCGCAAGTTATTTTCACTCTCAAAGTCTGTTAGAATTGAAAAATTGCTAACAGTGGCACGCTCGACACACAAAGAAAGTTACTTTATTGACCAAACAATGGTTTTTGGATTAATGGGGAACTTTACCCTTTCATCTCAAGAAACAAATCAAAACGGGTAAACATTTTGGCACGCCCAGTGGGACTTCTCAGTATATGTACTCTCCTACTTTGAAAGTACATGTATATTGGAAATTCTAGCCAGAATCCACATCGCACGATGGAGCGAGACCAAGCAGCTTTCAGGAGAAGGACCAGGAATAAGAAGAAAGCGATGCAAGACAGTCAGCTCATGGAGGTCACAGAAGGCGTTCCAGAACTGGTTCCAGGAGGCTAAATCAAATACACGAAGCTGTGTTCGGACAGGAGGCTACGACAGAGAGGAGTCAGGAGTCTTTAAATAATATAACAGCCATGATGCAATGGCAAGTTAACGGGCAGTTCGGGAAAGACCGTGAGGCCGCCATGGCCAGAATTCCAAATCCTAATGCTGTGGTTCCAGGCTGGACCTTTCCTTTGGTCCTCCACCAGGGCTAGCATGGCCATATCAAGAGAATCCTCTTATTGCACAGATAGCTGGAATACCAGAACCCGAAGAAATCCAGGCTGGACAGAGGGGAGGAGCCCTTCTCGTCCAAGAACACGAGGCTCTAGTCAGGCAAGAAGTTCCTGCACCAAGTTCAGGCTCCCAGAATCAGCCAGGAAATGTCGTGGGCTTTCTTCTTTAACCTTGTGGGTGCGCCAATTTTAAGCCCAAACAGAGTGGTACTAATTACTAAAATGTACACATTTTTTTGTTAAAGTAGATGGCATATTTGGAATTTTGAAAATTGTGTGAGGATATAATGGGTAAAAAAGATGAATTCTTAATGGTTGAATTCTCAGAAATTAAAATACCACTTCCAATTCCGGAATTGAATTCCTCCAAAATCAGGAATTCAATTCCTAATTTTGTGTGGGTCCCGCTTACTTTTCAATTCATTGATGTGAAGTAAACGAAGGAATTCTCCATAAGCGGAATTCAATTTAGAGGTGAGAATTCCAATTCCTGATTAGTAAACATGCCATTAATAAAGAAATTATATGCTCTTACTGTACATGTGCAAAGATATCATGCACAAGTGTGAACTATATCAACTTGAATTTCAAAGTAGATCAGTATATTTAGTTCCTAATATCATGTGTGCTAAAGTGGGGTCGAAAGTGAACTTAATAGTTCTCTTATATCACGCGTTTAATTATGTTTAATTCAAAGTTGTCTCATTGTCTGCAGGCCACCAATGTAAACCACTGAACTATTTTAATGCAAGAAAATTAGAGAGTATCTTTAGCCTAGGATTTCAGATAGGGCAAGGAAAGTTTTTAGCTTTTCTTAATCGAAGAGGAAAGTTAAATTCAATCAACACAGCCTTCTAGCTCCAACGAAAAAGATTAACTACTTCTTCGAGTTCATACCAAAAAAATATTAATAGTAACCTTATAAAGGGGTGTACGTTAAGTCAGTTGATCAAATGAAAAAAAAAACAAAAAAAAGGTCAGTTGGTCAAAATAATAAGTCCACCTCCTTGAATATGAATATGATCGATTATTCAATCTTCAAATAGTTTAGAATATCATATATATTGTTAATATATAAATTAAAAATAAAATTATTATTATAAAAATTAAAAATTAAAAAAAAACCAACGCAATGGGCATTCCATTTTAGCTTGATACACTACATCTAGTACAAAAGAAAATTATATGACGAATCCCGAGAAATCCCTAAATTTTGATCAAATAACAGTCGCACAGTCACAAAATTTGGGAACATATTAAAACAAATACAAGGATTTTGTTGATGATGACCCAAATTTGCCAGAAAATCAACAATCATATTTACTTCACGAAACACGTGCTGAATTTCAGAAATCTGAAAATGTTTTAGGACATAAACATATTTATTTCTATAAGTACAGAAATGTATTGTAACATATTTATTTCTATAAGTACATAAATGTATTGTAAATTTGTAACATATAATTTATTTCATACTGCAAGCTATTAAATGAGGACTCTCCATATTAAACTATTATCTTTGCAAGCAAGACAAACATGTGCATAACCATAGCTAACAACCCAGAGATATTAAGTATCGATTACCTCCGTTGTCAGAAAATAGGTAGCTCACGAGTCATAATTGTTAGGCCATCTTGAACAGTGAGTTAAATCCTCAAATTTAGTCATTTTACAACCAAAACTCATCTGCAGCAAATGGGCTAAATGTGCTATGTCACCCGGCCAAACTTAGTCAACACGCCACAAGGGCCAAATGCTGGGCCAAATGTGGCCTACTTCTTGGGTGAGCTATATCTTATCTTATTATTTCTTGGGTGGGCGAGTTGTTGTTTATAAAATTAATATTTTAGGGTGCGTTTGGTATCCTATTTAAATAGGAAATTCAAAAATTTTGATTTTTCTTAAAAACAAAGAGTTCTTAAATCTATTTTAAGATTCAAAAACTTGTTTGGTATGCAACTTGAAAACTATTTTCAAATCTTAAAATTTTGAGAACTTGTGGGTTGTTAGAAAAAAAAAACTAAAAAAACAGCTATTTTTTGTTTTTAATAATTTGGGTGTTTTTTAGTTGTTCTTGAGTTTGAGTTTTTAAAAATAGGACTACCAAACAGGTTTTCTTTGTTTTGGACTCAAATTATGTTTTTTAGTATAAAAAGTTGGATTCAAGTTGAGTAACAAACATGCCCTTAGTTTCTTGGGTGGGTTGTTGTTGTTTTTAAACTAATCCTATCCTATTCGAAAATATTTTTCTCTTTTAAACTAAATTTTAAATAGGGTCTAAAATAGTACTTTAATTAAATTATTCAATATATTTAAAGAATATACTAAAAACTAATAAAATATTAAGGGTATTATGATTTAGCCATGCACTGTTGAGGAAGATAAAAATATAACCCATCACTATTCCTCAAAAAAACTATAAATGAAAGGCAATTTTATGGGTGGGCTATATTTAGCCCTCCACTGTTGAAGATGGTCGTGATGCTTTTATGATTGTTCATAGTTTGATTTTTTATCATTTGGTCGTGTGTTAAATATTTTAAAGAGTGTTTAGCGTTTGATTGATATATACAAGATTAAATTTGATAGGCAGCACATTGTTAAGATTGTTCACGTTTAAATATTTGTATTATCCAAATCATTCTAAACTATAAGAAAACTCATAATCAAGTATGGGGATTTAGGCTTTAGATAATCGCACCTTGGGAGTCATTGAGCATTCAACTTCGAAGCAATAGCAGTCGAGAAATAGTCTTCTAGCGAATGAGGAGCCAAAGAGCTCTTGAATGTTCCAGTGAGAGAGAACCTAGAGATTGTAAGAGAGGGAGATGGAGAAAGAAGTCAGAGAAAAATTGGGAGATGGAGAGAGAAGTGAGAACGTTCTGGTCAGAAGGAAATTAAAAATAATTTATCTTATATTTTTAGTGGGTCTCAAATAAAACTCGGGCATATAAAGTCGCATGCCATGATACTTTTAAGAAATAATTTATTATTCACGTTATTGAAAGATAAAAAAATTACATTTTAAAGTTCTACAATGTAAAGACATTCCTACGGACAATGTAAAGTATATGATAGAAGAAAAAAAAAAAAAGAAAAAGAAAATAGAAGGTTGATAGGATGCTTTCATATACACGATCTACAAAGTTCTCAATGACATAATAGAAAATAGGTGAAGTAGAAAGTTTACCTCTACTTGATCAAATATGTCCTCACGTAGGGTTTGTTGCCATGGCACTAATGCTTGTCATTTTTAGCAATAGATAAGTAGAGAGAGAGAGAAGGGCCAAGGACATAGATCACCGACTCTCGCGCAAACGGCCCGTTTGACACCTCTGACTAGTAAGGCACGTAGAGAACGGAAAGTTCTCGCCACTTCTGTAAGTGAGTGGATTTGGGGAAGGACATAGATCACCGACTAGTAAGGCGTAGATGAAGAGAGCAAAGCTGACCTCTTCTTCTCAGCTGTTTGCTTGCTCTACATTGTTTTGAAGATAATGGAAACAAGGGAACCGCATGGTTTTTGTCCCCCCTTAAAAAAAGCAAGCGGATTTTAAGGCATGGGGGTTCTGGTTTTGGGATAAGAACCCAAAAAAGCTGACTTTATTGGAAACCAGATTTGGCAATTAGCAAAAGCTGACGACGCTTCACGTGAGAGCTGAAGCTGAAGGACCCCTTCTTTAAATCCTCTAATTCTTATCACTTATTGTGTCGCATAAGTTATGTGTCCTTCAAACTGTGAGTCTTTGTTGGCAACACTTTGCATGCCCAATTGGGGGGAGACAAATAATAACCCGACAATTAAGGGCGTGTTTGGCTACTTTGGTAATGTAATGCATGATTAATTAAAAGATGATGACATGCAATATCTTTGTCTAATAATATCACACCTAAATATAATGATTTTATTAGTAGATCATTGTTTTCCTTATCTATGATTAAAGTTGGAAATAAATTATTTTTCATGAGTTAATGTGCTGGGTTATTTTAGTTCTCCTTTTTCAATTCAAAAGTTACTTGGAGAATTTGATTGCCGGATATACCTTGTGAAAAGGCACATGTATATCTTGTCACCTTGAAGTCATGTATCATTTCCTAATATAATCAAATCAACTAAATTAGATATTATTTAACTATTTGATTATTCGTATTTCATTTCCGTATTATCTAATGAACATTTCTGTACATTTTGCATGATCATATAATTTCTAATTCAGATAATTTTCTTCACGAATTATCTAAAATATAGACAGTTCGGCTCATTAACCTTCATTGTAGTGTAGCATAAAGTACATATATAAGTTTGTAATTTGGGAGGCTTGTTGAAAAAGGTTGCTAGATAGCAACGTAATCCTATGGTCTAGAAGTAATGGCGACCCATCAAATTATATATATATAAAATTGAATAAATAATTCATAAGCAAGACTTGGGGGCAATGGATATCTAAACTCAATTGATACACAAGACATCAATTAAGTTCATAAATAACAGGTCGCTAGCCTGTGAAGTCGTTTGTTAATTAATTCACGATGAGTTGAATCATTCCAAACATTTTAAAATAAAGTTATAATAATTTCGTAATGATGATTGGATGATGTGGGGTGTGAAAAAGACACCGGAGACGTTTGTATATGGGAATATATTCCATCACTTCAAAATAAATTTTAGTTTAGTTTCTATCTTTGTTTATACAATAATAAATTAATATTTAATAATATGGTCACTTGTCTAATTTACATTTTGTAACCCACTCCAACTTTCCCCACATAGGAGGGAAGTCTTGTAAGCGAATGTACGTTTATTTACGAATGTATACGTAAAGGATGTTGGAATTATTCAATTAATAATAAAACATGTGTAGCTATCAATGAACCCAAATGAGCATTGAAACAAGCTATTAATCGTTTGACTCACAATTTGCTTGCGAGGGATTTGTAGCTTAAGTTGTTAAGAGCAGTTATCTCAACACCTGAAAATCATGTAATTGAATTCCCTCTTTTCAATATCGCTCGTATTAAAATATATATATTAGATTCACAGTTGACATATATGCACCATTTTTTTTTTTAGTCAAACAAAGTGTATGGAAATTCTCAGATATATTCAGTTATTTCATATAAGTTTATATTTTTATTCTTCTTTAATTTGGAGGTATTTATAAAGAAGTACAAAGATTTGTTCACCCTAAATATAATAGGAAAAAAAATCTAAATTACAATAGGAAATAAATCTCAATTACAATGGCAAATAAATAGGTAAGTAAATAAAATCCTAGCATAGTACGGAATCAAAATCCTAACTAAATGAGAATTGTAAGGAAATATACATTTATTTACGAATGTATACGGAAAGGATGTTGGAATTATTCAATTAATAAAACATGTATTGCAATCAATGAACCCAAATGAGAATTGACACAAGCTATGAATCGTTTGACTCACAGTTTGCAACAGGCAGGATACCATGTTGCACAGTTCTTACATCGAAATGAAGAGTTAGGCAGTAAAGGGATGGGGGAATCAAGCAACATAGAGGCTCACACAGCTCTGTGGAAGAGCTCATTTGACAAAATTTACGGCAAAAGCATATTAATATTAATGATACCTATGGTGTTTATGGTAGTGAGGGGGAATCATTTATGCACTTATTCTTTAAGTGTGAATTTGCACGTGCTTTTTGGTTTGCTAGTTCACTCCAACTGGATACGAGAAAGCTTAGGAGTGCCACTTTTGATGGTTGTTGGACGAAGTTAATGCATATATATGGGCAAGATGAGCATGCAGATGTGGTGTTGCAATGGATAGCTTATGGACTTTGGCGAATATGGAAAAGCCGTAATGGGGCTATCTTTGAAGGTAAGAAGGTGTGCCCAACTGAGCTGTGCACCTTTGGCAAGCACAAGTCTAGGAATTTCAGGATTCGCAACAAAATGGGGATCGGGATCCGGACACAGGTCACCAACCACATACACGAGCACCGAAATCTAGGGCTAGTGCAAACTCACATATACCGTAGCAAATACATGCCACAAATGAACTGTTTCATTAATCATCAACATAAACTCCCCTACAACTATTACATTAGTCTTATTTATAGACTTTACAAGACTTGGGCACCAAGGCTACTTGGTCAAAAAGTAAACTAATTAATTATAAAATCGCACATAAATAGTAAAAGATATCCTAAAACTACCTAAATAAGAAAATAACAATATATCATGAAATAACTAATTAAATGGTAAATATCTATCTTGATCCACCCCTATGCTCCTGCATCAGGGGCTATCTTTGAAGGTAAGAAGGTGTGCCCAACTGAAGCTGTGCACCTTTGGCAGGCAAGGTCCAGGAATTTCAGGATTCGCAACACAAGCTGTTGCCGTTGGCCACTGAGAGAGCAGCCCAACCACCGGACAAAGGACGGTATTGTTATCTTGGCAAAAACCCAAACCTGGCTGGATTAAAATTAATTATGATGGTGCTTGGCAGCAGCAAACCTTGCGGAGTGGAGTTGGGTGGGTGGTGCGATCACATTTCGGCTTTCTTCTCATGACGGGCGGTCCTGGGAACATGTTATGTCAATCAGCTCTCATGATTGTAACGGGCTTGTATCTCAAGTTGTTAAGAGTAGTTACCTTAATATCTGAAGTCATGTGTTCGAATTCCCTCTTCTCTAATATTGCGTGTATTAAAAAATATATATTATATTCACAATTGACATATATGCACCATTTTTTTTGTCAAACAAAGTGTATGGAAATTCTCATATATATATTCAGTTATTTCATATATGTTTAGGTTTTTATTCTTCTCCAATTTGAGGTATTTATAGAGAAGTACAAAGATTTTTTTCACCCTAAATATAATAGGAAAAAAGTCTAAATTACAATAGGAAATAAATCTCAATTACAATGGGAAATAAATAGGTAAGTAAATAAAATCCTAACATAGTACGGAACCAATATCCTAACTAAAATAAGGATTCGCCGACACTCCACCTCAAGTTGGCTCAAAGATATTTCACATGCCTAACTTGACAAGCGAGTTGTAGAACACCATACTCAACATTGACCAATTGAACAATTGTAGAGAAGGTCTTGTCCTAAACCATGAGTGAAACAAAAGGCAAACCAAAACAAAGATCGTAGCTGAAACACAAGAGCAAACCCTAAAAAATAGGGCACACTGCAGAACACATAAACCCTAAAAATAGGGCACACAATAGAACACGGTAGAACGCATACGGAAACCCTGAATACAGCAAAGGCAAGGCAAGACAAGAAACATAGAAACCCTGTAAACACAGCAGAGGCAAGGCAAGAAACATAGAAACCCTGTGAATAGGGCAAAGGCAAGGCAAAAACAAACCCTAAAAATAGGGTAAGGCTAGGCATAGCAAAGACAAAAGGCATGGGCACAACAACGAGGCAACGGCAATGACCACATCAACGGAAAGTAAAGCAAGCAATGGCAACGTCAACGATGGCCACGACAACAACAACCGAAGTGAAGGAGAATTCCTCCATATCTACTTTACCTAATTCACGCAAACACAACTTCTCTTCACTCCCCTCTCCCTATGAAGAGAAGAGGTTGTTAGAGTCGAGAAATAGGTAATAACTTCTTGGGAAAGAAAAACAAATTCTTTTTCATTCCTTTCCAACCCCTGGCCCGCCACCACTTCTCCCCCCCCCTCTCCTCTCTTTGAAGAGAGGGGAGGAGAAACTTAAATTGCTGTTCACCCGTTTTGATTTGTTTCCTGTGATGGTAGGGTAAAATTCCCCATTAATCCAAAGACCATGTTTGGTCAATAAATTAACTTTCTTTGTGTGTTCGAGCGTGTCACTGCTAGCGATAAAAATCATAGCAGACTTCTTTAAAAATAGATAACTTGCGCCCCAAGTTACTAATCTTTGAACAAGCGATTGTGAATTTGGGTGAGGAATATCTCCCAAGTAAGTTATTTTCCTGCCTAGACTAGTGAAGACTTCACAATTTTTCACAGTATAAAACTGGTAGTTCTGAACTAGAATAAATTACAACAGAGTAAACCGCTTTTAGGCAGAACTCCCCTTTACAAAGCTCAAAAGGGAAAACTAACTATAAAAAGACAAAAAGCAGGCTGTGCTTCCATTTCTGCCCGGGTGGATGCCTCCGTTCTAGGCTGGACTGGGTATGCCTGGGCTGGACTGGATCTTTGCAGCTTCAACCTGTTAGGTTTCAACTACAAATCGATACCAAAGCTTGAGTTTAGCAGAGCTTTAATCTATTTCAAGTCCTGGAAGGCTTTTGGATGGGCAGAACTGGGACTTCTCCAGTCTAAAAGGGACAAAAGTGGCTGGACTTAAGCTGGGACTGTCCTGTGGTACCTGTGCCTGCTTGGTCAGGGCTCTCCATAAATTTGTTGAGGTTTTCATTTTTGTGAAAAAACTCAGACTCTCCTGCGGTCTTGGCTTTGCTGAACCAAATTTGTAACGAGAAAAATCTCATTTTGCTGTTTTGTAAACTGGGATTCAAATCAGAAGCAGTGTTCTAACTGTCTTTCCTGGAAGAAACAGGATGATTCTGCAAGCTTGTTGTGAAGCTTTTGAAATTGAAATGTTTAAGATTCTGGGTCTGTTTGAATCTTTGAAAATTTCTGAGATCAAGTGATCATTTTGAGTGTTTGTCTTCTGACTGAGTTTTTTGGTTGAGTTGATTGTTCTTGCTCTATTCACTCTCTCTTGTATTTATAAGAAATGGTTTTGGGAGCGGGAGTTTCAATTCTTTTAATAATGGGCGGCAAACAATCTCAAAAGATCTTTAGTTTTAAAAGAAAAAGAAAGGGAGTTCTATTCATTTTCTGGCAAGCAAGCACTCAACCATCAGTTCCTGAAGTGATCATTTCCCTGTATTTTTGATGGGGTGCCATACCCTTCTTCCAATTCAACTGCTTTTGCAAGAGTCTGAAGCTTGTGATGGTAAGTTCTAGTTTTTGAACAACTCCCGTTTCCCGCTTATCTCCTTTTCATAGAAACATAGTCTGCCTATCCCTTGAAAATGGTGCATTCTTAGGAGCAGAGAAATATCTCTGGATAAATAAAAACGAGTTTTGATCTCTTTGGCAAGAGGTTTAGCAGAGTTTTTTCAGAGATGTTCTTTCTTCCTGCCTCTCTTCAATCTTTAACTCCAGCGGAAATTGTTGACTTCTCCAAAACATAAGTCACGTGAGTCTATTGCTCTTGTGGGCTTCTCTTCTTTTCTTCCCTTTAAAAAAGCTGTCAGGTCCATTTTTGGTTCAAGCCCAATTTTCTTTTCGGTTTTGATTGCTTTCCGGCCTCAATGTTTGGGCCAAGTGTATTGCTTTGGCCCGTTTATTGATAATGGGCTGGGCGCGTTGATGGGCTGAGGGCTTTAATCTTTAGGTCCAAACAAGTAGCCTGTCGAAAAAACGATGTGGGCTTTTGACTTTGGACCGGGCGCACCAATTTTAGGCCCAAACAATTACAAGGAGAATGCAAACACAGATTATAAGAAAACCTGGACTCTGATACCATGTCAAACAAAGTATATGGGAAAATTCTCGGATATATTCAAATATTTCAGATATGCTTGGATTTAGATTTTTATTCTTCTCCAATTTGGAGATATTCATAAAGAAGTACAAAGATTCGTTAACCCTAAATATAATAGGAAATAATTCTTAATTACAATGGGACAAAATAAATGGGTAAGTAAATAAAATCCTAACATAATAAGGAATCAAAATCCTAACTAAATAAGGACTCGCCATCAATTTTAAATACTGATTTTTTTATTATTTAAATTTTATGGGTAGGCAATGATAAAGGAACATAGTTTTCTAAATTACTTTACCATGTATTTTTTCTTTAAATCTCAACATTGGTACAACATTCCGAAACATCTTTTGTAGTCTAAAGCACCCCAGGGTAACATCCCTCCACCAAAAGACTGAGTTCAAATCACTTTCCATGTGTCACTTGCATTAAAAATAATGACAATTCTCATTATGCCTCAATACACTCATAATGGGTGTGTGGTTTGCCCTCCCTCATATGACTAATCACGTTAATATCTGTTTAGTTACAAGTTCATGTTATAATATTCGGCAAAATATGAAGACGTTATGGTAATGCATGAAAACTTTTTGAAGTGCCAATAATAATTTTTTCTAGATATATCAATGTTCCTATGTATAATGTGTTTTCAAATATATAAAATCACAGGAACAAATCAAAGTCTAATCTTAACAGCCGAAATAATAAGTCATGTTTATATCTGTTTCCACTACAATAATCTTGGCATAAATGTAAACTTTAGTAACATCAAACCCAATTAAATCCATGTCTCGTAATAATTATCTGACATGCCATGCATACGAAGCCATGAGGAGAACTGATAGGATACACAATACTGTCAGTAGTCTCTAGATATCAAGAATCCAATTGTACCGTACCATTACATATAAACAGGGAAGCATCCTTTTCATTCTGAAACTGATTTATTGCCGTATTAATTTATTTTGACCACTCCCATCATGGACCAAGTTATACCTTGCCATTCAAGAATTTATTTTATTAAATATAAGTGATGGTTGAAACAATTCTATCGCAATTGCATATGGGGCATCAAACTCAAGTGCAAAAAGTGGGTACGCTACTTTGATTAACTGACTTAATTCACGTTTTTATATTTCGGGAATATAAAAAAAGAATTAAAAATGGTTTCAAATGACAATATTCAAATTACAAGATAATCTAAAGGCTAATTTATAATTTTGAAATAAGTTGTGATTGTCAGCACCTGAGTTTTTATCTGCAATACACCTGGGAATGATAGAGAGAGAAGAGCAAATTTGATGATTGATATATGAACCCACCACCCAACTCAACAAAATTAACAATTTAAACAATATATTCACGGGGCAATCACCAATGAACCCACGCGCTTGTTTTAGGCTTCAAAATATCACGCGTGGAATTGACAAGCAAAGAATGTTCTGATTATAGAAAGAGAGAGCTCAAAACATGCAATTGATGTTTGGTTTGGCTTCATTGATTTTATTAATGTTTCAATTAATATGCAGGTAGCATGGTTTTGTTTTTAAATGATATAAAATTAGTAATTGATTGCGAAATTGAAGAAATATAAGGTGATGGAGCATATGGCACTCCATGTAAATATAAGCTAAAAAGATACGGATTGCACTATTTGTATGAGTTTTTTTTAACAGCGTGACTTAAGTGACAGTAAGACAACATTATATGCAGAATATACAATATAGAAAATGTAAATATCTTAAAAGTGAGTTATAAATTGAGATGCAATCTCTCACATGTTAATAAGAAAAGGGTATATTAGCATGTATTGCTTGAAAGTAAAATTATGAGAGAGTGGCCACACCCATGTGGAAGCTCCATGGTTCCTTCTCTCCATTGAAAGCCATACTTTACAAGTCCCAACTACTTTTGATACTCACCACTACCAAGAGGCAACAACAATTTGCACTCCCTTTATCTTTCTTTGTGCACATAACTGAGTAATAAACATGAAAAGGTTGGAGGGAAAAGTGATTGGGGCTCTTTGCTGTAAATTATAATGAGGTATGAGTTGGGTGTTTGGAGAGTGAGAAAAGGAAAGAAAGAGATTGGGAAAGAGATTCAGTCATCATTTATTTGTTGTGGGGGCATCTTATAAAAAAAAAAAAAGAAAAAGAAAGACAACTGAGAAAGCAAAAATTCAAGAGCAAGAAGCTTGCCTTCCTATATCCTATGCAAATCCCCATACCTTTTGTAGTTTCCTCACCATCAAAAAAACAAACCCATTCTCTCTTTTCGCATATTGAGGCATTATGGTATCATAAACCATCATCATAATGACAATTAATTTAAAGGGAGTGAACAAAAGCCCCATGTATAAAATACCCTGGTGGGACATGAGCACCAATGACCCCTAATTATGTGGCTTGAAGATGAGAGAAAAATTATATTAAAAAAATATTGCTAAAGTTTTTTTATTAAAAATAAAACACAAAATCCCAATAGCTTATTATTGTTGTTTATTTATTTATTTCAGTCATATTATGAGAGGCATTGACTCACCCACAAAAACACAGATAAAATGAGACCATGGGACCATGAAACCAAATTCCAAGAGCGTGCAGACCACATTGCAACACAGATGCTTGCTCCCTCTGTCAAACTTGGTCCCCATGAGCCCATCCAGGTCTCCATTGGCGCGTGTGATGACCTCTCCACATGAGGGCGTGGAGTCAACCAGGGTGTTTTTGGGTTGGGAAAGAAAAAGAAATGAGAGAGAGAGAGAGGTGAGAGAGGAAAAAGAGGAGAGAGACAGAGAGAGTGTCAGAGGTTAGAGGCAAGAGAACGTGCAGTATTTGAGGCACAGATCTGGATCCACTCAGAACACCCAACTCGGGCACCCACACACTCACTCAACTCACTCAACTCACTCAACTCACTCAGTCTCATCTCACTGCTCATACCTCCACCCGTCTTTGTCCTCTATAAAGTTCAAAGGAGAGAGAAATAACAGATGGAGAAGTAGAGAGAGAAGAAAATCCACAGCTAGAGAGAGAGAGAAAGAAAGAGAGAGCTCAGAACCCAAAAAAACCCAGCAGCAGAAACACAGCAACAGTTGCAGCAGTGAAGCAATTGATGGTTCTTCTGCTGCAAAAGAGCCTAGAAACTAGAAAGAAAGGCGGTGGTTTGGCCTTTGGAGTAAAAGTTTGACTAGGAATTAAACCAAGTCCTATAGCTAGAGGTAGGATTTTTATTACAGGGATAGAAAGATAATATGTTTCAAGTAGTCGAGTTGGGAGACAGAGAAATTAGAACAAGACTCGTATCCTCTTTCATGGGTAAGCCGTACTTTTACACACACAGTCCAGTTTCAGCTTTCAATTTGGCAAAGAAACTAAAGAAAACTGATTTTTTTACAAGAAAAAAAACAGTGTGTGGTTTTTTTTGGTGGTTTTAGACTTTCAGTTTTATTGCTATTTCTTTATGCTTATGACTCTTCCAAGTTCCAAACTTTCCTCTCTTTATTTGCTTTATGGAGAAATTCAATCCCCCAAAGCCTTTTTTTTGGTTGGGTTTTTCCTTTCCTTTCAACAATTAAAGGCAACTCTGAGCTTCAGCCTAGCTAGCCAGTTCTTTTTAATCAATCAAACCACACGAGAATACTACTTTTAACACTCCACACCTTTCTTTATGGTTTTTCCCCTCTCTCTCTCTCTCTCTCTCTCTCTCTCTCTCTCCACCTTTATTTATTTTTCTTGGGTTTTGCAGGAATAATAAGATAGAAAGAAAGAGAACACTCTTATCTCACCACTCATCACAAGAAGTTGTTGGTAGGTAAAAGGTTTTGTGTGTGGTTGAGAAAGAAATTTTACTTGTTCATAGAGTAGAAGAGCAAATTATCACTTTGCCCTCTCTCTCTCTCTCCTCTCTTTCCTCCGTCCCTCTCAATTTTTTCAAAACCAGAAACAGAAGATTTGGAGGGTTGGTGGCAGTGAAGTTTAGCACACACCAACCCCAACTCTGCTATCTCTATATCATCAACATCAGCCATGGATTCCTATGAAGCTACAAGGATTGTTTTTGCGAGGATCCAAAACTTGGACCCAGAAAATGCTTCCAGAATCATGGGTCTGCTTCTGATACAAGATCATGGTGAGAAAGAAATGATAAGGTTGGCTTTTGGCCCTGAAGCTTTTCTCCACTCAGTGATTCTCAAGGCAAGGAAAGAGTTGGGAGTGCCCATATCAAACTCTCCTTCTACACCTTCCACACCTCCTTCACCTTCGCCCTTTCTTTCCGCTAACCCAATCACTATCTCGAGGCAAAACTCCACTTCCTCGTCTTCCAGACTCTCTCTCTCCATTCCAAACCCATCTTCTTCCTCTGCTTCAGCTTCTTGGGCTGCTCTCTCTGAGCTTAGAAACCAAGAAGAAAATAATTTGATCATGAGCCCCAGCAGCAACTTAGCTCTTAATGGGTCCTCTTCATCATCTTCCATGATGAATTCCTCCTTACCCTTCTATGGAAATGGAGGGACTGATGTGATTGATGAGTTTCAGCTTCAAGAGCAGCTCTCTTTCCTCAACGATGGCTCTCCAGCACTTGGGCCCAAATCCCCTGATTTTTTCTACCCCCAAACTGACTTGTCTTCAAGTCCTACCAATGGTTCTGATCCAGCCCTTTTCTCCTCTTACCATGGCTCTGCAAATTGGGGTGGTGGTGGTGGGCCCCTCCACCGGAGAAGCTGCTCTGTCAGTGATGTGTGCTCGGAGGACCCAAACTCTGCTGGGTTTGGCTGGAAACCCTGCTTGTATTTTGCAAGAGGCTACTGCAAGAATGGAACCAGCTGCAGGTTCTTGCATGGTGGAGGACTTGGGGACTCTGTTGTCGATGGTGGTGGTCAAATGGCTGTTGGGTCACCGAGCAAGCCCGAGATGATGGACCAGTCATGCCAAGAAGCACTTCTCAGATCTAAAACTGCTCAACAGCAACAGCAAAGACTTGCTGCTGCTTCTCAGCTCATGGCCTCAGCTAACTCCTTCCCTTACTCCTCTAAGTGCATGAACTTACTTCTTCAGCAGCAACAAACCGATGCGCAAAGGTACAAAATTTAATAAAGTCCTCATTTTTTTTGGGTATTAAAGTTCTAATCTTTTCTGTTATATAAGTTAATCTTGCTGTGAAATCCATGTAGGGCTGCAGCTGCTGCCGCCTTGATGATGGGTGATGATATGCACAAATTCAGTCGATCCCGGCTCGAAAGAACGGATTTTTCGATGAATGGTGGTGGGGCAGGAATGGTGAACCCAGCTTCAAGGCAAATTTACTTGACTTTTCCAGCTGATAGCACTTTCAGAGAGGAAGACGTCTCAAACTATTTCAGGTCATTTTTCTGATCCTTAGCGTTTTTAGTGCAAACAACATCTTTTCCAAAGGCACGGGGTTGTTTTTGTTTTGCTGACTTTGCTTGCTGTTGTTTTTGAATGGAAAATAATGAAGCATTTATGGGCCGGTTCAAGATGTGAGAATCCCATACCAGCAGAAGAGGATGTTTGGTTTTGTTACATTTGTGTACCCGGAGACTGTGAAGCTCATTTTGGCCAAAGGGAACCCTCATTTCGTCTGTGATGCGAGGGTGCTGGTTAAGCCTTACAAGGAGAAGGGCAAAGTCCAGGACAAGTACAGGCACACTCTCACTTCTTTTTTGATGTTGTTCCCCTAACTTAAACATCCACTGAAATATCGTTACCGGAAGTAATTATACTTGAGGGAAATTAAGCTAATGCTGCTTGAATGTTATTAATATGCCAGGAAACAACAGCAACAAGTGGAAAGAGGAGATTTGTCTCCCTGTGGTACACCTACTGGCCTGGATTCTAGAGATCCTTATGATATCCAGCTAGGTAGCTAATTCAATCAAAACATTTGCCTTCAAAGAGTTATTAATTGTCACACACATGGACAAAATTATTTTGCATTCAACCATGCTTCTCTTGAATTGTAGGAGCAAGGATGTTTTACAATCCTCAGGACATGTGGAGGAGGAAGCTGGAGGAGCAAGCTGAGTTGCAGCAAGCACTTGAAATTCAAAGCCGAAGGTTAATGGGTCTGCAGCTTCTTGATGTGAAAAAGCATCACCACCGTTCTCTTTCTTCCAGCAGTCCCATTCAGTCCCCTACTCAGTCTCCAAGCATGTTTAATCAAAACCTAATGTTTCCTTCAATTCCCAATGGCCCAGAAGTTCCGCAAGGTATTTTTGTTGCTACATTTAGAAAGTGGTAAATAGGCGTCATTGTTCAATACGGTAGCTAACATTTTAATTGTTCTCGATCGCAGAGAACTGCTCTACCCCGATGCCACCCACTGCTTCAGAAGTGGATGACGATCAGTTGCTCAAGGAAGCAGCGCATGTTGTGTTAGGTAAAGAAGTAATGGCCAACAATGATGAAAATGGCAGTGGCAGTGGCAATGCCAATGCCAACGGAAATGGTGAGGGGAGCCCCCGCGATACTGTCAATAACTTGCTTGAAAGGTATGCAGGATTTTGCATCAAATTTCTGTGTTGGTTTTCCAAGTTGTATGAACATTGTGTTGAAGCTTATGGACCTTATAATTAAGTGCATGCAGCTTGGAGAACAACCTTCCCGATAGTCCTTTCGCGTCTCCAACAAAAGGCGCCGGTGAGTACACGTCCGCCTTCCCGAGCGGGACTACCGAGGCCAATGACTCCGATGCCTCAGCTGCTAACATGAACTTGGCCACTTCACTACTCCCAGCAGCTTCAACACTCGACATGGCGTCCTTCAAGTCTTTCAACTGCCAAATTCCAAGGTTACCCCAAACTCCTTTCCATCAAATTTATCCATGGCATCATGGTGCCTAAATTATACCTAACTTGGGAATGTTTGATTGAATTCAGGTTGTCCTCTGGCCATGGAACCATAGGAGGGATGTATGGGGGCACAGGAGCTGGACCGAAGTGCCCAGTTGGAACTTCCTAATTGAGCTCTTAACTAGGTACAAGTTACTTTCAAAGCTTTAAGATTTTGTTTTGTTTAACCTCCATAACATATCTATATGATTATTTGGCTGTATTTGCAGGAGGATCAACAAGTCAAGTTAATAAACCAAACAAAACCCACCAAAAATCTGTAGAGATCATCATCATCATCATCATCATCATCATCATCATCATCAAATCCCATCCCCACCAGCAGCACCGCCATCATATCATCAAATACCATACTAGTTACTACCATACAAAAATGCATACGTAAAAGGCAGAAAAGGAAGTGGGTCAGCCATTTCCTTTTCTTTGTTCTTTGTACTCGGGTTCTGTAGTTGAAGTTGCAACCACAGGTTAAAAAGTTTTAAAGAAGAAGAGAGACAGAAAGAATCTAAACACGGTCAAATAAAATATGTTAGTTTGTAACTTTTGGCACTGTAATTTTAATTGTCAGCCTTCACAATTGCTCCCCTTTAAGTGAGACAATTGCCAAAATCTAGTTTAGTCTGTTAGTCTCTGTTTTAGTGTAATACAATCTTTGTACAGCGGAAGCGGAAGCAGAAAGAAGCTAAGCTGATAGAGAGGTTAAAAAAAGAAGGTAAATTTGTAACTACAAGGCTGATTCAGTCAGGACTCTTGAAAGGGTAGTTGAAATTGAAGGAGCCTATGAGGAGGAAGGCAAGCTGTGAAGCAAAATCAGTCAGCTGAGCTCAAGTACGATATTGGGAGACTTTATTTTTATATATATATTTTTTTACCATTATCAATCAATGATGTGTTCCTGCTACTTGTAGTGGTTGTTATACACAGACAGTTGTACCATTTGCTGTTAAAATGTTAAAAAAAGAACAGTAAGAAAAACTTAGGATGAAAATCAGAAATGAAACAAGTGAGTTTTTTACTCTAATTTTGGCATCTTTTTCGCTTATTTCTGTGCTTTGGCTTTTAATGATGGAGGAGTGTTTTTTTGTCTCTGTGTTTAAAAGCCACTTCCATTTTTTCTTCTTTTTGTAACTGGTGGGTGGGATACCGTCTTTAAAATTATCTATTCATGGGGAGCTAGAGACTAAAGCAAGTGGGGACCACCCACATGGGTGGTGCTGACGATGCACGTGGGTCCTACTCATTTATCTAATGCCAGATTGGGGGTGGGGCCTACACACCAAAACCCCACCCATGTGAGTGATCTATACAATGCCACTATCTCTCTCTCTCTCTCTCTCTCTCTCTCTCTCTGCAAAAGAGAAGAGCCTTTCACTTTCTTCTCTCTCATTGACAGGAGAAGGAGAGGACATGAACATATCAAAAAGTAGATGTTGATGCCCACACGTATGACAAAAGTGCACGGATACAAGAATCTTTTGGGGTCTGTAGCCTTGTGAATGCGTGAGAGAAAATTGGGCAGTAACTCGAGAGAGAGAGAGAGAGAGAGAGAGAGGGAGAGAGAGGCCCCAGATTTTTACTGTTGCCTCGGAGTTTGGACCAAAAGGTGAGGAGTAAATACGAGTGTAGAGATAGTGAGAAACAGGTAGGCAGGGAAAGGCTTCGGTAACTACAAAGTTACCATAACCATGCTGATATGTTGACATTGCAGGGATTATAAACTGAAAGAGAGACCATATCCATATGCTGTTTCCCAATAGAGAAAGAGAGAGAAAGAGAGAGAGAGAGAGCTAGCGTAATCGGTGTCTTGGGAATTTATGATTAGGGTTTGTGGAATGATGGGCTCAACAGTGTTGTGCAATTAATAAGTGATCATGATCTTTCGACCATTTCGATTTAGACCTTTGTTTGGGTTCACTGTATTATATTTGTTAGAATTAAATTGAATTACGTTTGTAGAATTCTACAAACATTGACGGGAGCAAAAGGGATGAGGAAATCGGACAATAGGGTTTCAGAAAAGGAGGAATTTGCCTAGATTCGCTTATCAATTATGAGCCATGATCATGATTGTTGAAATAAGGCAATCTTCACGTGTTTTATGTTACTAGGTTACTAATTTGGGCTGCACTCTTTCAGCAAGAATTTCATAATACATACATATATTTCTTTTTTTATACATATGATATTATATTTTAATTTAATTTAAACTATAATGATTTGAAGTTATATAATTCATAATAATATTGACAATATGACAAACAATTTACTAATCATTCAATTAACAAGCTAATAATATAACATATACTAGAACTATCGATAGCATGTGTTTGGAAGTTACTGCTAATCATAAAAATGTGTTTGGGACAGAGAAAATTTGTGGTAAATACTTGGTTATATTACTCTCTCTCTCTATGCGTGTGTATATTATGATTGTATGAAATTATGTGAAGTGAGAAAAGGGTAAATAAGAAATCATTCTTTCATGTATAATCTCAAATGAACATGATTGTGCCGGAAGAGGATCCAAGGCATTCTCTTTTGGCTTCTTTTTTCTATTTTTGCAATATTTTTTTATTAGATTGTAGGGTAGCCCACTTTAGTTATAAAAAACTCGAGAGCCCTAGCAAGCACCCAATATCATTAAGATGCATGTTTGTTGGGTGCATGCTAATTAAAGAGGAAATGTTCAAGAAAAAGAGGCTCCTCCTCCATCTTGTGGATGGATGGATGGGGTTTGTTTGGTCAAATTGTGTGTGCGGGGGGCGCTTACGTTTTCATATGTGCACAGCTTTTTCTCGTGTCAAAATTATAAGAAGCCAGTGGTCAGGATTTTACAAAAGAAACAAGGAGCACCGAATTGATGTTGTCATCCTAACTACTGTTTATGGGTTCAATTTTGACCCGAATCATATCCGATGTTACGGGTTTAAGTGAAACTTGGTTTATAAAGTGTTGCAATTTATCACCTATGTTAAGTTCTATTCAGATTTCATATCACATATGTTAAGTTCTATTCACTTTTCATTAGCATGCCTCTCACATGGAGAGATATTCGTCCATCTATACGTATTAGGGCTCGCTAATGACTACATCTTATAGAATGGTCTAGGATCTAATATGGAGGAAATCAAATTGGGAGGGAAATGGGGGATTGTGAGGTTCCAAGTTTGATCGGCTGTTTGGATGGAAATCGATTTCAATGATCCCTAATATGTAGATGGAATAAAATATCCTCAACGTGAGGGGCATATGATATATTTTTATTGAATAGTAGACTGAACCTGATATATATGGTAAATTGTAACACTTTACAGAATCCAAGTTAATAGTAAAACTTAATTAAAATTTCATGTGGATTATCACTTTGAGTTAATGTTAACTATCATTTGCTTCCCTTTTTATTTTACTTTTTACTTTTAGAATGCACATTCTAATAGGAGGTATGGTAAATTTTTTGCAATTGAAGTCACCGCCCAACAATAAGAAATCAAATCAAATATTAGAAAAAGGTAGGGAAGAATAGAACCTTATTGATGAAAATAAAGAAATTCAATAGCCATCCGTCCTCCTACGCGCTTCTCAAAACAAGCCTCAAGTATTTATCTGCATAATGATATTATTAGGGAATGATCAGTCAAATTGGCATTCCATGTCTTACCAACTTAACTGTGTTAATAACATTTGCACAAGAAACGAGAAAGGAGTACCTAACTCCATTAACTTTTTTCTTTAGTAAAAGGAGTTTACACAAATATTCATGAGGTATTTAGGGATTTTGAATTTTTATCTAAATGAATCGAGGTGGAAGAACTCAACGAACGGAGCTATATCACACTAACAACTCCATAAACTCATTTAACAAAGATGTAACATTATTAATTCATTCATAAACAAAAAATTTAGGGAAAACCTATTGGAGCCCGACTCTTCAATATTCAGGCACAACAAATTTATTTTTTGTTATTCTTAAAAAAAGGAAAGCATATGAAACCCTCCACTTGTTGGTGTTGGCGTTGCTTCTCCCCAACTAGCTCAACCTCCCTTATCGCCACTATTTCCTATATTTGGCCTAAGATCCGGTTTATTTGCATAGAGACACATAGAGAGAGCTCGTGAGCCTCAGAATCTGATTCGTTTATAGAGTGTAGAAAGTAATGAATATAGAGAGAAAGATAGAAATAGATGAGCGATACAAATCGACGAGGGAGGGGAGTTTGCCGAGGGAGGAGTGGTGTCAACACATGTAGGTGAAGGGTTTTGAAATATTTTGCTTTTTTAGTTTTTCCTTTTAAAATTAATAGTGTGAGAAAAAAAAAACATAAAATTTCCTAATACACATCAATTCTTCTTCTAAAGATGTAAAAGAAATTAGAGCAAATTAAACTCAACGTACGTGAATTGAATCTTCAAAAATCCTTAGAGCAACGACTTTCCGTCTTTAATTTCGTCAGTCCTTGTTGAAAGAGCAAAAGAGACAGTGATTCTGGATTAGGTAGTTTTATTTTTTCTTGAAGGCGGAGGGCCGGAGAGAAAGAGTATTGGAGAAAAGGTAATGATTTAGAGCATCCAGCAACAATGGGCGTAAATTTGGGATCTATAAGAGCAACTCTAGTGGGAGATGCTAAACACCGTGTAGTTGGCCTTTTTAGAAACCCAATCCAAAAACCAAGCTCCAATGGGCCGGATAGTTGGTTACTAAAAATTGGACATGGCCCTAGTTTGTACACACACAAAAAAGGTGAAGCTTATGTATTCTTTTTAGCAACTAAAGTTTCGCGGGCCTTGTTTGGGGTTGTGTGTTCAATAATATGTGTGGATGTGGTAGTGGCCATTAGGGGTGGGCATGAGGATTGGAAAATAGGAACACTGAACCGGATAGGATGGAAAAAAAGCCGATTGACTAAAAAGTCAACAAATCGGCACCGAACCAGATCAGACTGGTTCCAACCGATTTTGATTTTGGTTTCACATTGCACCAAATCAGACCAAATCGTATTGGTTGTGTATAATTTTTTTTTATACATAATTATTTAACTCTAATGCTACATTTTTAATCTCATAACTAATATTTCCCTAAGCCCAACTTCCAAACATCTCTCTTTTT
This sequence comes from Prunus fruticosa, assembly GCA_018703695.1. Taxonomy (NCBI): domain Eukaryota; kingdom Viridiplantae; phylum Streptophyta; class Magnoliopsida; order Rosales; family Rosaceae; genus Prunus; species Prunus fruticosa. The sequence goes on from CM031918.1 coordinate 8,020,466, forward strand.
AAGGCCCAATATCTCTCTTTGTATGAAATTGGATCATTTGTTAATTTTCAAGCCCAAAAAATAAAATTTTAGTTTGAATTTGTATAAAAACAAAAAATCCGGTCCAAAATCGAAAACCAGACCGAAATCGGTTCATACTTAACCGGCTAGTTTTTTTTTTAAAATTCACTAAAACTGGACTGGTTAAATAATACCAATTTCAATTTCAATTTAAGATAAAAATCGAACCAAGCCGAACCGCATCCACCCCTAGTGGCCTTTATCCGACATCGGAGAAGTACTATAATAGTACACAACTTAGCAGGTGATCCACTACATTTAGATAAAGCCCACACTTTAATAGGTCCATTTTGTTGTATCTCACATAAGGTATTGGACCTAAGTGGTTAGGTGAGAGACGATACAGTGAGCTCTTATGGGTACCTTACACAACAATGATACTTGAGACTAATGCTCTGAATTGGGTTCCCTTCAAGCAGACATACAAATTTGATACTAGGGACTAATGCTTTGAATTGGGCTCCCTTCAAGCAGACATACAAATTGTAAACTCTCAGTAAGTAACAAAAGTAAAATGAACTTGTGGAGGTTAACGACAGAAGGGGTACAAAATACAAAATTGAAGCTAGTTAATATTGGTACAAACTATAAACTCTGAAATGGGTTCCCTTCAAGCAGGCCTACAAACTATAAACTCTGAATAACAAATGTAAAATGAACTTGCGGAAGTTAAAGCAAATAGCAGAAATTGGTAAAATATTTAAAATACCAAAAATTGTCCTTAATTAATGAATTTATTAAGCATTGAAACTTTACATTAAATAAGGATATAATATAGTAAATTAACATTTTTTCATCTTAAATTTTTTAAAATCGAAATAAGAATATGAGGTCCTATTTTCATGGGACACAACTTCTTTTTCTTTTTGTTGTTGTTAAATTCTCTTAATTCATAAGTAAAATAAAATAAAATAAATCAATTGGCATACAAGTGAATATGTGTGAATGGGCCAATATAAAAATGAACCAAAAAAGTAATAGACCGGAATAACATCATGAATTCTCACATTCACTAATACTTAGATTGACGATTGAAGGAAATTTATTGCCATGAATTTTGCGAGCATATTTAGCACATGTGTGCATGAATGAGATGAAAGAGGTGAGGAAGAAACGAAGGAGAATACAAGAATTTTAATTTTGAATCTTTATGGACCTTTAAAAAAAAATCAGGGTTCACTCAAATTCAAAGATACATTGTGGTATGACCAGCCAGAAACTAACGAAATCCATCCCAAGGAAAAACCCTACAGAAAGAAACCTTCGCACCTGCTCCCCTTGGGAGTCGTGGCCTCCTTCCCTCCCCTCCCACTTCTCAGCCCTTCCCCTATGCTCTCCTTTCCTCCCATCCCTTCTCATCTCCTCTCCTCTCATTCTCTCACTCTTCCCCCAATTCTTTGTTTTTTCATTTTGTTTTGTGGTCTGGAAGGAGATGCCTTGAAACACTGTCATCACTTTGATAGTCGTCGTCTTTTGGCCCACACACACATCCCAATTATAAGGATTTGACTCCAGTTGTCAGCCTTCAACATGAGTTTTAGCTATAAGGCGGGGTTGTTGTTGGGTTGGGTTGGATTCAGGTTTAGTTGGTACTACATTATGTGTTTAGTCGGTATGGCACTACAACTTTTTTCAGGTTGTCCGACAGGATGTGGAGCGGTGATCCTATTTCTTAGTTTGTTTCCATCTAATAATTTTCAAAAGCCCTTTAACAGCTTGTTGTGTTTTCTATTCTCTTTATAAGGTTTTTGGATTTCGACTATGTGTGTGAGTTTAGTATACTATCCCCCTCTCAATAGGAAATATCCTCCAATAAAAAAAAAAAAAAGAATGAGAAAGACGTAAGGAAAAAATAAGAGACTATTATAAAATAAATTGGATTATTTCCATTTCAATAATTAAAGTAATCGTCTCTTGCTATATCTGTTTTTACCCTTCCTATAATTTGACCCAAAAAAAATATCTATTTTATCCCAACTTAATTTTTTTTTTAAACAATAGAAAAATCCTAAATAATCTAAAACAGAAGGGAAATTATTTGGTTTTTTGGGCAAAAATGGTCACATTATTTGAAGTGAAACAATGGCCAGACCATGGAAGGTAAGGGTGGGCATTCAAATCGAAAATTCGGGCCGAAAAACCATGATTGACCAAAAACTGAACCAAGTTGACCAAAAATTGGACAGAACCGGTTTGGTCCGATTTCAGTTTCAATTATTTTAGTGAAAAAACTAGACTATGCCAAGCCAGACTAAATGTTTATTTAAGCCCAATGCTAAATTTCTAAGCCCATAACTAATCTTTCCCCAAGCCCAACTCCAAATCACTTCCCCTTTCTAAACTTCAGCAGCTACCAATATTGTTGTGTGCTGGTCCTAATGGTTTAATAATTGAACTCAAAGACGAAAATGCAAATCAAAGTATAATTTATGGACCATTTCTACAAGTAATATTAAATTATTCATAATTAAGCCCCATTTGACATTGCTTATTTGGGGCCAAAATCACTTCTTCATAAAAAAAAAAAATCACTTAAAATCACTTAAAGTGATTATATAGGGAAGAGATTCTCCATAAAAGTGCCTTTTGGTTTATCCACAATCACCCCCTTTTAGTAAACGAAGAGATAATTTCTTTTTGGACGAAATTATGCGACTCACCGTGATTTGGGAAAGCATCTGAAAGGATGATTATTATTTCACCTTTCACGGAAAGCAAAACATCTAATTTAGTCATTATACACATCCCATAACACTTTTACACAAACGTTTACCAAATACTTATAAAATGATTTTTGTATGAACATAACTTTTAATATAAAGTTTATCCAATGCCAAACTTCTTTAATTAACAGTTGATTTCTCATATAGAAAATATGACTGTGATTATTTTCAAGGCAAATCAATTCTCAACTTGCCCAAATAGACTAATTTTCTCCATACATACAAAAGTCTCACAATTTTATTGAAACCCTAGTTTATCTTTCATGTTTTATCTGTTTTTTTTTTCCAACAAAGTATCCGCATGTTCATAAACAAATCACAATTGCATATTTGGATTAGACCAGTTCATATGTGTCTGCCTCTTGCACCCTATTCACCCGTTTTGATTAGTTTCCTGAGATGGAAAGGGTAAAGTTCCCCATTAATCCAAAAACCATTGTTTGGTCATTGAACTAACTTTCTTTGTGTGTCGAGCGTGCCACCGTTAGCAATTTTTTAATTCTAACAGACTTGAAAGAGAATAACTTGCGCCCCAAGCTATTGACTTTGAACAAACGATTGTGAATTTGGGTGAGGAATATCTCCCAAGTAAGTTCTTTTCTATGCCTTAGACTGGTAAGGACTTCATAATTTATCTCAGTATAAAAATCGGTAGTTCTGGCCAGAATGGATGACGCAGAAGTGGATTGATTTCAGCAGAACTCCCTTATTACAGGCAGAACTCACTTGTTTCAGGCAGAACTCCTTTTTTACAGGCAGAACTCCTTTTTACAAGACTCAAAAAAGGGAAAACTGACTATATAAAGATGAAAAGGAGGGCTGGACTTCCATTTCTGCCTGGATAGTTGTCTGTTCGCGGTTGGACTGGATGTGCCTGCTGGACCGGACGTGCCTGTGCCTGGATTGGACTTTAAACAGCTCTTCCTGAAAAGTTCTGGCTGTAAATCGATACCAAAGTTTAAGTTTGGCAGAGCTTTAATCTATTTTAAGCCATGGGAGGCTTTTGGATGGGCAGAACTGATTTATCCAGTCTGAAAGGGGCAGAAGTGGCTGGATTTGAGCTGGAATCTGTACTGGGACAACTGTGCTGCTTCAAGCAGGAGCTTTTCATAAATTTGTTGAGGTTTTCGTATTTGAGAAAACTCAAACTCTGCTTGTATCGAGAGAAGTCTCGCTGTTGCCTGTTTTGTGAACAAGATGATTCTCGAGCTTGCGGGAAAGCTTTTGAGATTGGAATACTTTAGACGTTGAGTATGTCTGGAAATCTGTTCGTGATCAAGTGATCATTCTGAGTGTTTGTCTTTTGACTGAATTTTTGGTTGGGTTGGTTTGGATGTCCTTGCCTATTCGCCCTCTCTGGTATTTATAGGAGATGTTCTCCCGTGGGGCTTTTCTATCTTTTAATAATGGGCGGCGTGAATATTCCCCTGTGTTTTGATGGGTCGCCATGCTTGCCTCCCATCTTTCGCGAGTTCCAGTTTTTGTAAGAGTCTGCAGTCTGAGATGGTGAGTTCTCAGTTTTGAGCAACTCCCTATTTCCCGCTTCCCTTCCTTTCACAGAAAAAAGAGTCTGCCTAATTTTAAAATAGTGTTTATAAAAAAATAACAGAATATCTTTAGATAAACTATCCTCTGGCCGCAGAAAATGTTTCAGAAGCGCTCTGCTTTATTCATGTTCATGGGCACGGTCCCTTTTTTAATCGAAATTGTCAAGTCCCATCTCTTTTGGCTCGGAACCGTTCTGGTCCTTTTGCAGTCCAGCCTTTTCAACGTTCTTCGGGCCACGTGACATAGGCCTGCTTGCATTACTTAATGGGCTGGATGCGCTGATGGGCTGACTTAAACACGAATGGCCCATGATCGTGGGCTTTTGTTTTTCGGCCTGGGTGCGCCAATTTTAGGCCCAAACAATGCCCCCATTAAGTCTGGATTGTTTTTGAACGGTTTTAGACTTAATGATTTTGCCATTAAATTGTGCGCGCCGAAAAAACGTCCCCCTGCCTGCCACGTCTGTCCAACACGAACTAGGCTTCGTGGGAAACTGTTCAGTTACTAGCTAGTTACGGGCTGGTCACTGCCAGCTTTCAGGCGTCCTGTCTTCCCACGATTTCGAGTCTTTAAAAGAAATTTGAAACTCTCAGTTCCTGTTCATCTCGAAACCCTTGCTTTCTCAGCTTTTGCTTCTTTCCAAGTTTTCAGAGTTCTTCCCACCAAAAAATTTCTTTGATCAATCCATCCCAGAAAAATGTCTTCTCCAAAAGTTCGTGCTCGTGGTTCCTCTTCCTCTTCAGTTCCTCCTGATTATATTACTAGGGCTGGAGTCGATGCTCACGCCATGGAGGTTCGAAGAGGCTTCATCCCTTTGTTCAGAAGAATTTGGATGAAAGCGTCCTTCATTTTTTTGAGAGTACTCTGATTCTGGGGCCTCGTTGGTTTGGTTCTGTCCGGCTGAAATAGCAGAACTAATCCGGAAGGATGCTGAGGCACCTCTGTGTTATCAAGGGACTTCTGCCCTCTCCTCCTATTCCTGGGTCAGGAAGAATTTGAGCCGTTCGTTCCCGTCCAGCGAAGTGAGGAACTGTCCTGTGAAGTGGTCAGGCTGGATTGACAAACTTCTCCCAGAATTCGGAGATCATTGGAAGAGGGAGGGATTTATGATGCAATTATGCTGTCCAGCAGTCCATTAACCGGGATGAGAATCTGCTTGCTGCTGCCTTTTGTTTCGGAATTCTGCCAGCAACACATTCGATTTCCGGGTGGGTCCAATGACGCCAACCCTGCTGGACATGGCTCAGATTTTTGGGTTCAGACCCCATGGAAGACCTGCTGATGCTGTTGGTGATTATCACCGAAAGAGGAATCAGGAGAAATTGACCAAGCCCTTCACCATCTCTCCTCCTGCCATCAACCAGAGCTGCTCCTTTTCCAATTATTTGAAGAAATTCAGTGTGGAGGAGGATAAGGATGAGCAGCACATGCTGTTTCTTCTGGACCTGGTTGAATAGGTTTGTTTTCCCAAACCGCTCTTCTGCCATTCTGCTTGAGTACAGACACCTGGCGGAAGCCCTGCACAATCACAGAGACGTTGGGCTTGGACCGTCAGTTCTGGCTCATTTATTCAAGAACCTACACACTGTCACTATGGAGAGTCCCTCTGAATTTATCTGCTCCTGGTTCATTCTGGATGATTCAAGTCTGGCTGCAGGTGTATTTTCCGGAATTCTGGTTCTCTGACCTTGTTCTGCCCTGAAAATCAGGTCCTGGCTCTTCCTCTTATGTCGGCAGAAGTGCCCAAGCGCTCTATCGATGAGTACCTGATGTGGTTCAGGCACTGTTCCAGCGTTCGCAGCTCAGTGGCAGGTGGTGATCAGAAGAACCTATCCTTGGTTCCAGCCTGGGCATCGGCTTTTTGAGAGGGAGCCAGAAGATGAAGCTGCCAGGAACAGAATTCAGGAAGATCTTTCTGAGCGTATCTCTCCTGAGGGATCTGCCCTATGGAGGTGGGAAGCCTCCAAGTTATCATTTGGGGGCGGAAATCTACCACCCCAACTTCTGTGCAAGACAACTTGGCTGTCCACAAGTTATTCCATTCAAATACTCCAGAAGTTGTAATCGGGCTTCTTCCTGGAGAGATTCAGAGACAGTCCTGGAGGTGCACAAGGATGCTCGCTGTGCAGTAAATAAAATAAATAACAGTCTGGATGAACCCTATCCATCCTGGGAGCTTAACTCATCCAGTTCTGCCGACTTCGATGCTTGGTGGAAGGCCAGATTCCGAGGGATGCCTGCTTCGGCTGCTGCAAGTCAAAGTGCTTTTTGATGGCTGGACATGTGGAAATGTGTTTGGAGAAGCAGAGGCCAGAAAATTCACAAGTCAAGACCATCCAAGACACCAATGATCAAATCATAGAAGGTAACTTCTTCATTCTGTCTGAATTTTCTTATTCTGTTGTCTATGTTTGTCTGATGCATCAATTCTGCCTGTATCAAATCCTTCAATGAAGAACATCATCAGTGAACAAACGGTTCAGGCTGGAGCAATGTTTGGTAAGCTTTGATTTACCCTTTTGTTTCCATTTTCTGTTGCTTGGATTCAGTTCTGACTTTATATTTCCCTTATGCAGTTGAGTTCTGTCATTGCCGCTGGTGATCTGGAGCCCCCATTCGGTGATGACGAGGATGAGAATTTGACAGAAAAAAACAGCTGAGAGGCTGGCCTACTGCTGGTAGAAAAAGAAAGGGAAGTGCCCTGCGGGGGCAGCGTTGTCCAACCTGAAACTTCTGGTATGGTTCCTGTATTCAGATTTCATTTCCTCTGACCTGTTCTGCCCTTGCCTGCTCCTCTAATACTTGTTCGTTCTGTGTAGTTGAAAGTCCTCCTGCTCCCCCTCTCATTAGGTCTAAAAGACTTAGGAAGAGGAGTGGAGCCGGCGCGGTGGGGCTGCCATTATTCCAGCCGAGGCCGCTGAGTCTGATGATGATGAGCTGGAAGAGGCTTTCAAAGCGTGGAGCAGGAGAAAGGCCAGGCAGGAGATGTGACAGAAACCTGCCCCAAGGGAAAAGATTTTGAAGAAGAAGTGAGGCCCTCCTTTTGATTGTGTGATCATGTTTCTTTTTATTTTTACTTTTCAATTCCTGATTTATGTTTGCTCTTGCTAGGAGGAAATTCCTGCTGAAGTGATAGCAGAGAGCATCGCCTTGGCTCAAAAACAACGTGCTATGGCCCCGGACAGAACTGACTAGCTCGGAACTAGCCGCTTTTGAAGATTCGGAGGCTGAACATTCCACCAGTTCCAACCCCTGATGAGCAGCCAGAGCGTTCCGTTTCAGGATCATGGGAACAGGCAGAAGCTCCTGCGGCGGTCTTAATTCAGTTCGCCTGTATTTGAACCTGGAGAACAGACAGAAACCCTTGTCGCAGTTCAAGTAGATCAAGCGACATTTGGGTCTGGGGAGCGGATAGAGGTTTTGGCAGGCATCGGAACCTCTGGAACAGGGTAGAGCTCTTGGTTGCAACCCCTAAGCCAGAAGTAGAACTAACTGTTGCTGCTTCTGAAGCCATGGTAAATCCTTGTCACCTTTATACTTATTCATTCTTGCACTATTGTCCTGTTCTTGTTTCCTCTTTTAACTCCTATCTCTTCTAGGTGGAAGTGCCCAGAACCGCAGGAGCCGTGGCAGTGGTGGTCAGTCCCTTGAAGCCTGTTCTCGCAGCTGTAAGCATTATAATGTCATGAACCCTTCTTTCATTTCTGTCTCTTTGCTAATTTACAATTTTGATCCTGCAGATGCCTATCCGGTCCCGTGCTGTCTCAACCATCACAACCTCTCTTGCTGACCCAGAATTGGCTGAATTTGAGGCTATGGACTTGGACGCCCGGCTGGACAAGCTGGAGAAACTCAGTTCTCCTCCCAGGCAAGGCCAAACTCAAAGCAGTGGATGAGGCCATGGAGAGAGTGAAGATTTGGCAGTCTCCGAGCTGGAGCTGGATGAAAATCGAGGAGCTGCTGAGCAATTGATGAAAGATCTGGACCTGCTGCACAGGCAGAACATGGCTCCCAAGCCTATCCTTGAAATAAGTCTGAATCTGGCCAGAGATGTGCTCAACCTCCATGGTCGCTATGAGGATCTCAAACCTTCCTTCAAGACCTCTGAACTTTGCAAGGCTACTCATGATGCCAACTTGGCTGATTGTACAAAACAAAAGGCAGAACTGGATCAGATGGTTGTGGGGTACAAAAGGGCCAAGGCTCCTGTAGATAGGCTGGAGAAGCAGATCGAGGAGCTTCAGAAACAACTGGCAGCTCAAAGGGAGGTGGAGCGCAAGCTGAGTGCTGGACTGAGTTCTAAGACCAGGGCTACCTTCCTTGTGCAAAGCATGGTTTCAGCTTCCAGGCCGGCTTTGGAAATTGCAGAAGCTTCGATCCATCAAGGGGTGCTGCTTCAAAAGGAGCTTTCTATTAAGAAAACCAGCCTGCAGGAGACTCTCAAAAAACTAGGCTTTTAGTATTTTCGAGATATGTAATGAACCAAATGGTCACTAAGGTGACTTTAATAAAAGTTTATTTATTTTTGTGGAATTCTGATTTTTCTGGATGAATTGAAAACTTGGAAAGTTATACTAACAAACAAAAATTAAAACTGAAACAAAATCAAACGCAGTTTCCAACCTGTTCCCTTTCTATCCCAGGGTCCGTCTTTACAGCCTGTGAATCCCACATGGTTGGATAGAATTTCTTTAACCATTTGCCATTAATTGGCGCAGCATGGAATTCTCCATTCCGAATCCTGTAGTCTGTATGCCCCTGATCCTAGGACTTGGCTGATTGTGAAAGGTCCTTCCCAAGTTGGTGACCACTTTCCATAACCAGCTATATGCGTTCCGAGGGGCAGAATTGCTCTCCAGACTATTTCCCCTTCTTCAAAACTCTTATTCTTGACTCTCTTGTTGTATGCTCTTGACACAGCCTGCTTCCTGCTAAGAGTTTGTTGAGGGTATCAATTCTGCTTTCATCCAGTCCTTCCAGTTCTAATAACATGGCCTGGGTGTAGTCTTCCCCAACCAATTTGTGTTGATGGGCAATCCTGAGGGATTGGACTGCTATTTCCATAGGCAGAATTGCATCGTGGCCATAAGTCAAAGCATACGGAGTCATACCAGTTGCTTCCCTTTTTGAAGTTCTGTATGCCCATAAGGTTTCTGAAAGCTTGTCATGCCATTGCTTTGGATTTTTCTCAAGCATTTTCCTGATGATATTGATTATTATTTTGTTGCTTGATTCTGCCTGTCCATTGGCTTGAGCATAGTAAGGGGTAGACTGGAGTAGTTTAAATTTGAATGTTTCTGCCATATCTAGCATATCTCTAGATATGAAAGAAGATCCCTGTGCGGTGGTGATTGATTCCGGAATGCCAAATCTCTGTATGATCTGCTCTTCTATGAAAGTGATGATTTCTTGAGATGTGGTAGATTTAACAGGCTTGGCCTCCACCCATTTGGTAAAATAATCCGTGGCCACAATGATGAAACAATGCTGCGGCCGCGGCTGGATATATCTTTCCAATGAGGTCCATTGCCCATCCTCTGAATGGCCATGGCTTGACTCCTGGATTCATAGGAACCGAAAGAACCTGCTGGATTGGTCCATGCCTTTGACAAGCCTCACATCCCTTGGAATAATCGATGCAGTCTTTCATCATGGTCGGCCAGAAATAGCCATACCTTCTGATCAGCCAACACATTTTCCTTCCGCCTTGGTGAGCTCCACATATCCCTTAATGAGTTTCTCCCATGACCTTTATGTACTCCTTCTTTCCCAGGCATCTTAACAATACCTCATCCTTGCTTTTTTGGACCAGCTCCTCATTCCACATGAGGTAGTTTGAAGCCATGATTCTGACTCTCTTCTCAGAGGGGAGAATCGGGTACTGCAAGTAGTTTATAATAGGGGTCCTCCAATCATCCTCAGCGATTGTGGCAGAATTGACATCTATCTCCAATCCTCTAGCCAGAACAGATGGCAGACTCTTTTTCCCTACTTTGATAATTCTTTGGACACAGCCTTCAGGGATTTGTATTCCTGTAGCTATTTGAGCCAGTTCATTGGCTGCGAAGTTCTTTTCTCTTGGGATGTGTTCCCAAGTGGCTTCCCTGAATTCTGTCAAGACGGGATTCCTAGCTGCTACTAAATAGACAGCTAGATCAGGGTTTAAACATTTGTATTCTCCAGCAATCTGTTTCAAAACCAGCATAGAGTCTCCCAATATTTCCACAGACTGGACTCCAAGTTCTACCAACATTTCAAGGCCAATGATTAGAGCTTCATATTCAGCTCTGTTATTGGTGCATTGAAAGTCCAACTGAAAAGAATAACAATGTCTAATTCCCAAAGGTTCTTCTAGAACAATTCCTCCTAGGAGGTTAAGTCAGTTTTTGATCCATCAAAGTACAGCTTCTGGTGTGAGATGAATTGAATAAACGGGATTGTTAAGGCAAACATGAGCCCTTGTCAGGAGATCTGCGCTTGCTATATCCAAAGAGTCCATGTTCTCAATTTCTTCTCCTGGATGATCTGCGAGGAAATCTGCCACAGCTTGCCCTTTGACAGCTTTCTGAGGAACGTACCTGAAAGCAAACTCTTTAACGCCAGAAGTCCATTTTCCAATTCTGCCTCTTAACATTGGCCTTGTCAGCATGTATTTGATCAGGTCTGTTCTGGCAATGATGTAGATGGTAAATGGCAACATGTAGTGTCTGAGTTTTACAGCAGTGAAGTATAAGGCCAGACAAAGCCTTTCAATCGCAGAATAGTTCCTTTCTACTTCTGCGAGAGTTCTGCTAGATAGTAGACCGCTTGTTCCTTCCATTCCTTGTTATCTTGAGCTAACAAGCTCCCCACAGATGTTTCTGATGCGGATATATAGAGCTTAAGTGGTCTGCCCTTCTTTGGTGGGGGAAGAACTGGCGGATTGGAGAGATAATGTTTGATTTCTTCAAAAGCTCTCTGGTGTTGTTCTTCCCACTTGAAAGTCTGTTCCTGCTTTAGCCTTAACAAGGAAGAAAATGGCTGAATTTTTCCCGCAGAATTGGATATGAATCTTCTTAGGAAATTAATTTTCCCAAGAAGACTTTGCAGTTCTTTCTTGTTCCGAGGCGGCTGAGCCTCTATGATGGACTTGGTTTTATTTTTATCAACCTCTATGCCTCTTTGATGTACCAAAAATCCCAAGAAGTTTCCCGCCTGTACTCCAAAAACACATTTCTTAGGGTTCATTTTTAATTTGTGTTGCCTCATCCTTAGAAATGCCTTTCTTAGGTTTGATACGTGATTCTCTAACTCTGGAGACTTGATCACCACATCATCTATATATACTTCCAGAGAAAGTCCTATCATATCATGGAAAACAGAATTCATTGCTCTTTGATAGGTGGCTCCTGCGTTCCTTAAGCCAAAAGGCATTACAGTGTATTCAAAAGCACCTAAATGCCCTGGACACATGAAGGCTGTCTTGTGGATATCTTCTTCCGCCACCATAATCTGATTATATTATGCGTTGCCATCCATGAAAGATAACATCTGTGGTGAGCAGCTCCATCTACTAGCATATCTGCCATTGGCATTGGATATTCATCCTTGGGGGATGCTTCATTTAGATTTATGTAATCCACACATATCCTGACTGCCCCCTGCCCTTTCTCTTCAAAACTGGCACGATATTAGCTAGCCAGTCTGTGTAAATGGCCGGCCTGATGAATCCTGCCTTGAGCAATCTCTCTATCTCTTCTTTGACTTTCAGTTCTGTCTCCATGGACATTCTTCTTCTGGCCTGTTCACTGGAAGGTAGCCCTCTTTGATAGGCAGCTTGTGTTCAACCAATTCTCTGTCCAGTCGGGCATCTCGTGATAATGCCAAGCAAAACAATCCTTGAAATCATGCAAAAGTGCGATGATTTCACTCTTGAGTGGTTCTTCTAATAGTGCGCTGATGAAAGTAGGTCTTGGGTCCTCTTCGTCCCTAGATTGATCTCCTGGAATCGGATCCTCTACTTCTGCCAAGGAGTCATCTAGTGCTGCTGGTGCGAAATCCAATATTTCCTCCTGTAAACTTCCTTCCTGTTCTTCAAAGCTCTCATGCGTGAATTCTGCCATGTTAATGGCTGGATTCTGCGCAATAAGCTTCCTTTCTTCCCAGTATATCAACAATCTTTTTGTAATGAATCGGATTGTTGCAGCTCGATCCTTTTCCTGTTGATTGGGACTAAACATTGGAGTTCTCAGGTTGAGAACAAAAGGTCTATTCCAGTCTTCTAGAGAACTGGCCAGACCGTCTTCAATGAGCCTTTGGGCCGTGACACCGTGAGGGCGGCCGTTCTGATCGACTCCAAAGAAGGTGAAAGGACTAAGGTCATCATGATAATACCTTGCTTCAAAGCACATGGCAGAAGGCAGAAATGGCCGTGAATCGGCCTCTACCATCTCCATGTATCCTTCCTCATGCCAAAGGGCTAGTTGCTGGTGTAGAGTAGATGGAATGCAAAGGCTTTGATGAATCCAGTCTCTTCGAGCAATGCATTGTAGGTGGTGGAAGTAGTGTCTACCACAAAGAATGCAATCTTCAGCTTTTTGGTTCCAACAATGACATCCACGTCCAGGAATTCCAGGAGTTTTAGTGATGCCTCCCGCAAAGTTGGTGACGGTCAGACGGGTTGGAATCAGATCCTTCTCTGTTCTGGCCATTTTACTCAGCAGTCTGTGTGGTATAATATTAATGGCTGCGCCTCCATCTACCATTACTTTGGAAATAGGAATTCCTCCAAAGTTTGCAGTGATGAATAGAGGTCTGAGGTGATTAGCCATTTCCTTGGTTGGTATGGAGAAACAAAGCTGTTCTGCAAATGATTTCATGGCGGTTCCATCTGTTCTGGCAGCAAGTAGTTGCTGTTCCTGGCACTCCTTCTACTTCCGCCAGTCTGCACTCAAAGTTCTCTTGTGAGAACACGTCTCCCTCCAAGGTACTTTCTTGTCCTTCTCCTGCCCCTAATTTTTCTGATAAGATGAACACCATGTTGATGCCTAGATCACCTTGTAACAGGTCCTCTAATTCTGCACCAAAATCTTCGGTTTCTTCATCTAATCCTTCATCATACTCCATCTCTTCTGTCCAATCCTCCTGCTCTCCTGCCTCAAGAAAACCAGTTTGATCCTCCGTAGATGGTTCATAATCCAACTGTTCCTCCTCGTTCTCTTCAGCCCAGACTTGCTGGTCCTTTTCTGAGAGAGGTCAGGGTCCAGCTTGTGCTTGCGGAAGCTCAAGTTAATCGACTGAGGGTGAGTTTGAATGGACGGAGGGCTCGCCTGGGGGTTCTATCTTTTCCCTGCTTTTGTGGCTCAAGTTCTGTTTGTTCTGCCCTGAGGAGCTGTTTTTGGCTCTTCCTTTCCTCTGGCAGAATTCGAACTCGCTAGTACCCTGTGCAGCTCTCCTGTCTCTAAGGAAGGTGGAATATTGTTTCTGGATTCTTCTCTTCTGAGTTCTGCTCAGTTCCAAGGTTGGTCTACCGCTTTTTCTAACGGAATACCATCTTCCTTCTATGATAGTTGCCAAAGGTTTGTCGTTTCCCGGCATGCTGATTGGTATCTCCTCCTTAGGCTGCTCTGGCATCCTTCTGTTGTGCTGAACCGGCCTGAGGTAATCCCTTTGTCTGATTCCGTTTCTGGGAGGGGTTGGAGCTAGGTCTTGCTGGTGTGACGTTCCAATCCGGTCAAAAACGCTGGGTGTGGGCTGCTTCTGCCTGTCCAGAGTTACTTCCAACTCACATTCGCACTTGCACTTCCTGCATAATACTATCCCAGCCGAGATGGTTGCCTTTGGCCTCCGGAAGTCCTCCTTTGTTGTTCTCTCGCTTCTGCCGGAACTGGCATTTTCCCTTCGCTCTGGCCAATTTAAGTTGACCATGTTAACTTGAGGCTGGGGAAAAGGATTTGTCGTAACTGAAAGAGGTTTCTCAGCCAGCTTCAATCTCCCTCAGTTATTCCTTCCTGTATAACATCTCTGAAAACGACACAACTGTTGGTGGAGTGATTCCAGGAGTTGTGCCATCTGCAATATTGCCTACCCTTGAGCTCTTCTGGTTTGGGCAACTTATGAGGCATCTCTATTGCCTTTTGCGCCAGCATTTCGTCAAACAAAGCATCAACTTTGGTCAGATGGAAAGAGTAGACCTTGTTCTGTGTTGGTTTGTTTGGAACGAACCCTCCTGTGAATGGTGGTGGCTTCTGGTCCTTCGGTGGCTTTATGAGAGTTTTGCAGCTGATGAGATGTTTTAATTTTGCCATTTCTGCCACTTGCAACCTCTCTTTCCTCCGAGTCATCCGTATCCTCTTCAGTTTCTACTTCAATCAAATGGAGCTGAAGAAGAAGGGGTCTTGTAGTACGTGCCTTTGGAAGAGTTCCTCTTTTGCTGTTCTTCTCTCAACAGTTCCTCATATTTAGATGTCTTGTCTGCCAGTTCTGCCAGATCTCCGAACAGCATCCCATCGAATCTTTTCCTCAAAGAAATCTTAAGGGAGGTTTGAGCCATCTGAATGAAATGTCTCTCTTCCATAGGGATTCGGCATTTCATTTTGAGCTTCCCGAAATCTGGTTATGAAATCCTGGGCGGGCTCATCTTCACTTTGCTTGAGAGCTGCAAGATCACTGATGGTGACTTCTGGCTGGATCCTGAAATAATAATCATGGAAAACGTTTTCCATTTGCTCCAAGGTCTAACAGAATTGGCTGGCAGGCTGGTATACCAGGTGAAAGCCTAGAGAGAGAATTTCCAAAAAGCCTTAGCTTTAAAAGGGGGTTGTTCTCGATAGCTATGCACTGGACAGAAAATCTGCCTATGTGCTCAACCGACGAAGCATGGGGGTCTTCTCCATTGAATAGAGTTTGGTACTTTGAAACATGGGGGTAGAGGGATCTGATCTATATAAGCCGGGTATGGCTTTCTATAGGTTGGTCTTTCTCCTCTTCTGGCTTCTGGCTCCATCATTTCTCTGATCATCCTCTGTAATGCCCCCACGTCGTTTAAAGCATTGATAGGATGTGGAATTCGTCCCTGCTCTGGGTGGTCGTGATCAAACCTGTGCTCCCCCTCTGTATGGCCTGGGCAGAACTTCTTCCCTGTGCTCTTCCTCCTCTTCAACCTCTGGATGGTTCCTCCAGATTTGCCCCTGGTCTGTTTCTGTCATTATTAGCAAAAGGGTTAATTCCCCCTCTGCCTCTTCTGCCCCTTGCTAACGGAGGAAATGGATTGGGATCCATTCTCCTTGGCCTATAGGGTGGCACAGCTGGTGCCTCAGGCAGAATGGCGGTGGTTGATCCCGCGGAGCCACAGGTGGTGGAGCAGGCGGTCCCCACCAATTCTGAGGAACCTGAACTGGCGCAGGACTTCCTGGCCTGACTGGAGCCTCGTGTTCTTGGACGGGAAGGGCTCCTCCCCTCTGTCCAGCCTGGATTTCAGCGGGTCCTGGTATTCCAGCTATCTGCGCAATAAGAGGATTCTCTTGATGTGGCCATGCTAGCCCTGGTGGAGCACCGAAGGGAAGGTTCAGCTGAATCACAGCATTAAGGATTTGGAATTCTGGCCATGGCGGCCTCTCGGTCTTTCCTAACTGCCCGTTAACTTGCCATTGCATCATGGCTGTTATAGTATTTAAAGACTCCTGACTCCTCTGTGTCGTAGCTTCCTGTCGGAACACAGCTTCGTGTATTTGATTTAGCCTCCTGGAACCAGTTCTGGAACGCCTGCTCCTGTCCTGCCATGAGCTGACGTCTCGCATCGCTTTCTTCTGATTCTGGTCCTTCTTGGAAAGCTGCTTGGTCTCGCTCCATCGTGCAACGTAGATTCTGGCTAGAACTTCCAATGTACATGTACTTTCAAAGTACGGCAGAGTGTATATACTGAGAAGTCCCACTGGGCGTGCCAAATTGTTCACCCGTTTTGATTAGTTTCCTGAGATGGAAACGGTAAAGTTCCCCATTAATCCAAAAACCATTGTTTGGTCATTGAACTAACTTTCTTTGTGTGTCGAGCGTGCCACCGTTAGCAATTTTTTAATTCTAACAGACTTGAAAGAGAATAACTTGCGCCCCAAGCTATTGACTTTGAACAAACGATTGTGAATTTGGGTGAGGAATATCTCCCAAGTAAGTTCTTTTCTATGCCTTAGACTGGTAAGGACTTCATAATTTATCTCAGTATAAAAATCGGTAGTTC
This sequence comes from Prunus fruticosa, assembly GCA_018703695.1. Taxonomy (NCBI): domain Eukaryota; kingdom Viridiplantae; phylum Streptophyta; class Magnoliopsida; order Rosales; family Rosaceae; genus Prunus; species Prunus fruticosa. The sequence continues at coordinate 8,037,011 of CM031918.1, forward strand.
TGGCCAGAATGGATGACGCAGAAGTGGATTGATTTCGAGCAGAACTCCCTTATTACAGGCAGAACTCACTTGTTTCAAGCAGAACTCCTTTTTACAGGCAGAACTCCTTTTTACAAGACTCAAAAAAGGGAAAACTGACTATATAAAGATGAAAAGGAGGGCTGGACTTCCATTTATGCCTGGATAGTTGTCTCGCGGCCGGACTGGATGTGCCTGCTCTGGGACCGGACGTGCCTGCTGGACTGGACGTGCCTGTGCTGGATTGGACTTTAAACAGCTCTTCCTGAAAAGTTCTGGCTGTAAATCGATACCAAAGTTTGAGTTTGGCAGAGCTTTAATCTATTTTAAGCCCTGGGAGGCTTTTGGATTGGCAGAACTGGGATTTATCCAGTCTGAAAGGGGCAGAAGTGGCTGGACTTGAGCTGGAATCTGTACCTGGGACAACTGCACCTGCTTCAGCCAGAGCTTTTCATAAATTTGTTGAGGTTTTCGTATTTGAGAAAACTCAAACTCTGCTTGTATCGAGAGAAGTCTCGCGTTGCCGTTTTGTGAACAAGATGATTCTCCGAGCTGCGGAAAGCTTTTGAGATTGGAATACTTTAGACGTTGAGTCTGCCCTGGAAATTTGTTCGTGATCAAGTGATCATTCTGAGTGTTTGTCTTTTGACTGAATTTTTGGTTGGGTTGGTTTGGATGTCCTTGCCCTTCGCCCTCTCTGGTATTTATAGGAGATGTTCTCCCGTGGGGCTTTTCTATCTTTTAATAATGGGCGGCGTGAATATTCCCCTGTGTTTTGATGGGTCGCCATGCTTGCCTCTCATCTTTCGCGAGTTCCCAGTTTTTGTAAGAGTCTCCGAGTCTTGAGATGGTGAGTTCTCAGCTTTGAGCAACTCCCGTTTCCCGCTTCCCTTCCTTTCACAGGAAACGAGTCTGCCTAATTTTAAAATAGTGTTTATAAAAAAATAACAGAATATCTTTAGATAAACTATCCTCTGGCCGCAGAAAATGTTTCAGAAGCGCTCTCGCTGTATTCCTGTTCATGGGCACGGTCCCTTTTTTAATCGAAATTGTCAAGTCCCATCTCTTTTTGGCTCGGAACCGTTCTGGTCCTTTTTGCGGTTCAGCCTTTTTAACGTTCTTCGGGCCACGTGACATAGGCCTGCTTGCATTACTTAATGGGCTGGATGCGCTGATGGGCTGACTTAAACACGAATGGCCCATGATCGTGGGCTTTTGTTTTTGGGCCTGGGTGTGCCAATTTTAGGCCCAAACACACCCAAGTTCGAATTCCTATGTAGATTAGAATAATTAAGTAGAGTTGCTTGTGTTAAAAGAATATACGTGTTATTACTAGTGCCTAAAATGACGAGAGGGACAGGGGAGAGAGAGAGAGAGAAGAGGTAAAAGACTGAAATGTTGTTAATTAGTTAGTATAAATTTGTAAAATGATGACCATATATATAGTTAGAGATCACGAGTTTGTGGTGCATTTAGGAAATTAATTGAAATGACGACCTCCTCTTTTTCTCACAATATACAGAGAAAGAGAGAGAGCACAGTATCATATCTCGAGATATTCTGCAAAATCAACTCTTTCCTCTTAATACACCAACATTCTCGCCATTCCCGGCTTCGTTTTGAAACTTTCCATAACAAAAATATAATTTTTATATATATAAAAAAAAAAAATCAAGCTAATACTACTAAACTACACAACCCTACTGAGTCACAGAGGAGCGAGTCAGAGAGTGATCTCTATCTCATATTCACAAGAAAACTACGATGAGAGAGAAAATGGAGGATTATTTGAGGAAGAACTTCGACGTGGAACCCAAACGGCCCTCCGAGGAGGCCTTGATGCGATGGAGATCCGCAGTCGCCGTCGTCAAGAACCCTACCCGAAGGTTTCGCATGGTCGCCGATCTCGCCAAGCGCGCCGAGGACGAAAGAAAGCGCAAGAACCTCCAGGTCCGTTTCAATATTTCCATCGTCATCATGAAAATCGTCGTCGTACGATTTCTTTGATCAGTTGTTACTTTCATTGCATGCTGCTCTGTTTTGGCTTCAAATCTTTGATTAAGAAAATGGAAGGAGTGTATGAAATGCATGCATTGATTTTCCTTCTTTGGTGTTTCTCCGAGATTTTCTCGGAAGCCAAACACGGCCAAGGAGATTATTGATAATTTGTTTGTGAGGTGTAGTGACCGATAGATCATGTTCTGTTTGTTATAATGACTGTAAGATCTTTAGTTTTGAAATGTCTTGGTGATGATCGTGTCAAAAAATTAATTTATGAACGTAGTGTTGATCATGTAAGAAATCAGTAATTGGATGAGTTCTGCACATATTTTGTTTTTGTTTTTAAATTTTTTTTGGTTTGGGTGGTTGAATTTTTTTACAAGAAAATTCAAATTGATTGTGAAAGAAAACTGTCGTCTGAAGCCAATGGCCAATGTGCTTTGAGAGGCGGCCTGGTCAAATCCATGAATCCATGACAATATATTCGTCGCTGCTGGCGGTGGTGCTGTTTTTTTGAAGTCAATTAGGCGGCCATTGGGCTTACGCTGCCACAGGCTGCAAGGCTGTATTGCTGAAATATGGGTTCATACGAGTTATACAAAAGGTGGGACCCACATAATTAAGTGGGTATAATCTCTCTATTAGGGAGATGTTAAGTAAAGGGTCATGTGGTCCTAATAGTAATACCCGTTGCATAGAGATGTCACAAAAACCACGGCTTATGTGTTTGTTGTCACATAAATACAGTAATTGTAGCTACTAGACCACTAATAGACATTTCTGGTTCACTGTGGCGAGGCGAACCTCAGATTTTGTCTACTTTTTTTGGTAGTGAACGTGGGAACATAGGCGACAAGTTTTGAATATGCCATTGAATTTGTATTTGAACGGAATTGAATTTGAATACAGGCCGAGGCTGCTGCACATTGTTAAATTAATAACATGTACGTTTGAAGTAATTGACTCTCCTTTTGCGAAACTCACCTTCAAGTCGTCTTTCTTCTTGTTCTGGAAAAGGAATTGTCTAACTTTTTCCTACCAAATATGATTTCTATCTATTTGTATACATAAGCCATATAGCTAGGATTGGATTAAGTGTAAGTGCTATTGCTGGAGGTGGATGCATTTATTTCACCAGTTATATTTCATCCCTCTCAACTTAATTTTCTAAAAGTCTTCTACTTTAGGGTGATGAATCTCTTTATTACTGTGTATTAAATTTATTTATTGACCAATAGCTATGGTTTCTCAAGCTCACGGGGGTTACTAACATAAACCAAAAAGGGAATTTTTTTTGTTTTCACTCTCAAATAGAATATATGAATGCCACTAAAGAAGAAAATTACCTTTTGCTGTTGTTGCTTTGAGCTGAGCCTGGACATTGCTGGTGGGAAGTGATTAAAATTAAAATAAAGTTCAAAACTGCCATACAAAGTGATGCTCTTTGTAAGTTTTTGTTTTTGTTTTAATTTATATCGTTACTTTTGGTTTGGGCTGACTAAATTTGAACAGAATTTATGAAGTCCAGGCTGTTTTATGCATTAGCACTAGGATAATATATCTATTTTTCCTATCATTCCCAGTTTTCAATTAGTTTGCCGAAAGCATTATGATTTCATAGTGTGAAAAAAAGGATTGAAAAACAGAAGGAATGAAGATTTCCTGCTGATAATCCTTTCAATTTTATGTTCTGGACGATGAGGAAACTTCTTTGCTATTTCAGTTGAAATATGAAATGAAGACAATTTGTGATTATGCAGTGATTTCTTTGTATATTTTTACTCTAAAAGGTCAGTGTCCTGTAGTTGTAGCCCACTTATACTTTGTTTTGCTTTGTATATAATTGCTTCACTGAGACTGATTTGGCTCATCCAACAAGTAGTATACAAAACACCGTCAGTGAGCAGAGTTCTTACTCTTTCCAGGGTTTCTGGATTCAGGTTTTTCAGAATGTAGGCAAACTTATTGGACAGATATACATGCAAGATTTTGGAGAATGTTCCAAAGAAACAAGCCCAGCTCTTAATTACTTGGTTGAATTTGTCGAAAATGACTCTGGATAGGTTAGTATTCAGCTTAGGAAAAGGAAATATTCAGGTAGTGCTTCTTTGAATTTTACTCACATAACCAAAAATATAGGGAAAGTTAATTAGAGAATTACCTGCTTGAGCTAATGTTAGGATGGCCCACATTGGTAATCATGAGTGTTTTTCATCACGTTTGAAGACATTAGGGATCTGTAAAGCATTTCGACCAAAAAAAAAAAGGGATCTGTAAAGCATGAAAAGCATGTTTCATGTAGTTTTTATTTATTTTCTTAATCTAACATTTTGGTTATGCTTCCATTGATTCTGACCAGGAAAAGATACGTGTAGCTATGTACGTGCAGAAAGCAGCATTGCAATTCATTGATGGTACTATTCTTTTTCATTATAGTAGCATCTCTTTCACTTAATCTTCTGATTCCTTTCTAAGTTATGTACTATTGTATACAATACAGCTGGCAATCGTGGGAGATACAATCTATCCAAAGAAGTTAGAGATGCTGGTTTTGGCATTGAACCTGATGAAATTGCATCCTTTGCTAGATCTCACGATAACAAGGGTTTGGAAGGACATGGAGGAATAGCAGGATTAGCAGGGGATGTTTCTGTATCGCTGAAAGATGGTGTTGTTTCAAGCAAGATACCTGTTAGGCAGAATATATATGGTCTCAACCGATATGTCGAGAAACCTTCTAAAGGTTTTTGGATGTTTTTCTGGGAAGCCTTACAAGATTTAACTCTAATCATCCTCATGATTTCTGCCGCGGTCTCTATAGGTGTTGGAATTGCAACCGAAGGGTGGCCGAAAGGTATGTACGATGGCTTGGGAATAATACTCAGCATCCTTTTAGTGGTGATGGTCACTGCGGTTAGTGACTACAAGCAATCATTGCAGTTTAAAGAATTAGACAAGGAAAAGAAAAATATCATGGTTCAGGTGACTAGAGATGGACGCAGACAGAAGGTCTCTATCTACGATTTAGTGGTTGGAGATATTGTTCATCTTTCAATTGGAGATCAAGTTCCAGCTGATGGTATTTTCATATCAGGCCACAGCTTACAAGTCGACGAATCGAGCTTGTCAGGTGAGAGTGAGCCTGTGGACATAAGTGAAGATAAACCTTTTCTTCTTGCAGGAACCAAAGTGCAAGATGGTTCTGGTAAAATGCTGGTGACATCAGTTGGTATGAGGACTGAATGGGGACGACTAATGGTTACTCTGAGTGAAGGTGGAGACAATGAGACACCACTGCAGGTGAAACTTAATGGAGTTGCAACCATTATTGGAAAAATCGGTTTGGCTTTCGCCGTGCTGACATTTTTAGTTCTGACTTCAAGGTTTTTAGTAAACAAGGCAGTTCAGCATAGGATGACACACTGGGATTCCAGTGATGCATTAAAGCTTTTGAATTATTTTTCGACTGCTGTCATTATAATCGTCGTTGCAGTCCCAGAGGGGCTACCTCTGGCAGTGACATTAAGTCTTGCCTTTGCAATGAAAAAATTAATGACTGATAAAGCACTTGTTAGGCATCTATCTGCATGTGAGACAATGGGTTCTGCTACTTCTATTTGCACAGATAAGACAGGAACCTTAACAACAAATCATATGGTGGTGAATAAGATATGGCTCTGTGATGAAACCAAGAATATAACAAGTAATCATGACAAAGACGTATTGAAGCCAGTTTCTGAAGAAGTATATAAACTCCTTTTGCAGTCTATCTTTCTGAATACAAGCTCAGAGGTAGTCAAAGGGGAAGATGGAAAAAATAGTATTATAGGTACTCCAACAGAGACGGCAATAATAGAATTCGGCATGCTTCTGGGAGGTGAATTTAAATCTTATGGTGAGGGATATAAGACACTTATGGTTGAACCATTCAATTCAGTCAGGAAAAAGATGTCTGTACTAGTGGCTCTTCCTGGTGGTGGTCGGCGACTAGCATTCTGCAAAGGAGCATCAGAAATAGTTTTTAAAATGTGTGACAAGTTTGTTAATACCACTGGTGAAGCTGTGCCTCTGTCTGAAGAGCAGAGAAATAAAATCTCAGATGCCATAAATGGTTTTGCTTGTGAAGCTTTAAGAACTCTATGCTTAGCTTTCAAGAATGTCGAAGACTCCTCTGGTGAAAACAGTATTCCTGAAGATCAATATACATTAATAGCTGTTGTTGGAATTAAGGATCCTGTGCGGCCTGGGGTGAGGGAAGCTGTGAAGATTTGTTTAAATGCTGGGATTACTGTAAGGATGGTCACCGGCGATAATATTAATACAGCTAAAGCCATAGCTAAAGAGTGTGGCATTTTGACAGAAGGTGGTTTGGCTATAGAAGGGCCAGATTTCAGAAATAAGAGCCAACAGGAGATGGCAGAAATAATTCCAAAACTACAGGTTTTTGTTTTGCCATTTCTTTAATAACTTCCTCTTATACTCGCTCATTTGTGTTCATGGAAAATAGTTCCTGTATCAACTTTCTGTGAAGGAAATAAGTGGAAAAAAAATGCTTCATGCAGGTAATGGCTCGATCCTTGCCTTTGGACAAGCACACCTTAGTGAAACAGTTGAGGGATGGGTTCAGAGAAGTTGTGGCAGTTACTGGTGACGGGACTAACGATGCTCCCGCTTTGCACGAGGCAGACATCGGACTTGCCATGGGTATAGCAGGAACAGAGGTTTGCAATAATAGACCCTCATCCTACACTAGTGCAAATAATTCAAGTGTCTGCTCTTTATTTAAGTTTCTATCTTTGTACCATTGGTAGGCTAAAATTCGACTGTCTGCAGGTTGCAAAAGAAAATGCTGATGTTATCATAATGGATGATAACTTCACAAGTATAGTGAATGTTGCTCGATGGGGTCGTGCGGTTTATATCAACATTCAAAAGTTTGTACAGTTCCAGCTAACAGTTAACATTGTCGCTCTGATGCTCAATTTCATTTCAGCATGTGTCTCAGGTGTGTTCATCCGTGGAACTAATTAAACCTTTTTATGCTTTTCTTATACTTCCAATTGTTATAGAAATCTTTTGACATGCATTTTTACCTAATGTAGATCCTAATGTTCCCTTTAAATAACTTACAGGATCGGCGCCGCTAACGGCTGTCCAGATGCTTTGGGTAAACTTGATCATGGACACTCTTGGTGCCTTGGCACTGGCCACAGAGCCACCAAATGATGGCCTTATGAAAAGACCACCAGTTGGAAGAAATGTCAACTTCATCACTGGGATCATGTGGAGGAATATTATAGGTCAAAGCATCTATCAAATTGCTGTCCTCTTGGTTCTCAAGTTTTGTGGGATCAGGCTTTTGAATCTCACTGGTGCAAATGCAAATTCCATTCTCAATACCGTCATATTCAACTCTTTTGTGTTTTGCCAGGTACCATCCACTGATACATTGTTTCTTTTTGTTTTATCTCCATTTAAATCATGATTGTTTGCGGTAAATAATATCATTCTTCTACTTGTTTTTGTTTTGATGAAACAATGAAAAGTGGAACGGCGATCCTCGAAGGATTCCAATATTGCAGAAATCTTAAGTGTATATATAAAAAATTTCAAATTCTACACAGCTGAAGCTGAATGTTTTTTCATTCATTACCATCAAATTTTGCATGTCAGGTATTCAACGAGATTAACAGCCGTGACATGGAGAAGATCAATGTTTTTCGTGGAATGTTCTATAGTTATACTTTCATGATGGTGATGATTGCTACAGTAGTGTTCCAGATCATCATAGTTGAATTTTTGGGTACTTTTGCACAAACTGTGCCACTGAGCTGGGAGTTGTGGTCAGCAAGCGTCTTGATTGGAGTTGTAAGTTTACCCATTGCGGTCGTCCTCAAGTTCATTCCCGTTTCAATCAAGAAACAAACTGTCAGGGATCAAGAGGATATATACGAACCTCTCCTCCGTGGCCCTGAGCTTGCATGAAAGATCAAGATGTCTATTTTTCGAAAGATCCTTGGGCAGAATCTTGGAGGGATTTTCTTCATTCTTTTTTTGTTGCTTGTTTGCATAACTTTCAACACCACTTCCCGTTATTTTGGTTGTACATTCCAATGTTCATTGAGGTCAGCTAGAAATTGATCTTCTTTTTGCCTTTTTGGTGCTATTCGTTCAAATTCGTTTTATATAGTTGAACTGGGAAGCTGTATTTTTTGGGACAGGAATATCCAGGACTTATTGAAGGCTGAGTTTTATGCAATTGTTTTCATTTTTTTTTTTGTATCTTTTGGGTGTTGAGCTTGTTCCTTATTACGTCTAGATTTTCAGACAATATATGTTGAGTGTTGAGCCTGTTCCACTGCCCTTTTCCTCTGTTTTACTCTGCAACCAAGCACAAAATTCAGAAAAGGTGCCTTCTTGGAGGGATTGGAGCAGAGGGAGACGCAGATACGGAGGTATTGGAGGTCCGGGTTGGGGCTGACTTGGAGTGGAACTCAGTAAGCGGGAGAGAGAGGTCCGAGTCAGAGTCACTCATCCAGCATACGTAAGACGAGACACGTAGAATCTGTAGCTCTCCATGCTCCCTTCCCTTCCCTTCCCTTCTACCACATGGCTCGTTATACATCCCGGTCGTCTGCCTCTATTGCAGCCCAAAACGACCGCGTTGTTGTTGACGGTAGCCAGCCAGCTTCTATTTTTCTCCCTTCGTCTCTGTGTGAAAGAGTGTGTTGTGTGTGACAATAATTGTTAAATACAGGTGGTTAGTAACTGGGTTTGTATTGGTAGCTTAATTGATTAAGAGTATGAGTTATTTACACTAACATCTCTGAGATTTTTGGGTTTTTCACAAAATTCCCTGAGGTTTCAGAAATTATATGAACACACTGAGGTTTCAGATTGTTTTCACGAAACCCCTTTTAATTGATTGTTTGTCCAAATATTGATGATTTCATTGGAAAAACTTGTGCAAATGAAAAAATTAACCTCGATTAATGTATATGCAATCTAATCTCAAAGGCTAACTTTGTCATTTTGAGCATTTTTTATATATATAAAATCATCAATTCTTGGAAGAAAAATAAACGAAAATGGGTTTTTTGAAAAAAATTAAAACCTCAAGGAATTTTGTGAAAACCGAAAACCTTAGGGGTTGTTAGTGTAAATAACTCTAAGAGTATTTAACCCTCCATATGAGGTCTCTTAGGTTCGATTCTCCTCTCCTCCATTATCCCTGTATAACAAAAAAATAGAGTACCATTTTGGGTAGTAATTGGTTGTAATTTGCAGATTAGTTTGCCTTAATATGATTACGTATTTAATTGGTATATTTGGTTTTTGACAATAAAGCTGGCTGTTATTGGTTTTAAAGTTTGAAAAAAAAAATAATTTAAAAAAGGGTGCAGGAGTTCTATTGCAATTTTAATTGCCTTAAATATCTTCAAATTTATTGTCATGACGTTGGACTTTGAATTAAATCATTTTGTTTCCAAAACGCGCAGTAAGTTAAATTCTCTAACCGGACAATTCTTATTTGCCAACGTCTATTTGGAGACAGAGAGCACATTTGAACAATTGTTATTTTATTTTATTTTTGTTTCCTATAGAGCAAAGGAATCCTAATTCTATTCTAGTTGGTATAAGCATACGGTAGCTTGGTGGTCAAGTTAAGTAGAACCTGATTTCCTAATATGGGATGAATTCGATTGGAAACTCCACCACCAGTTCTTGGTATAAATACAAAGGTCCCTGCCTTTGCATGCTATTCATACCATAAGGTACTCAAGCCGCAATAATGGCGGTAACAGCAGGTGTTAGTGATATTGTGATTGCAGTCAGGGATAAGCTCAGAGGTAAAATTGGGAAAACAAAAGTTAAAAGGTATTGGCCTGTGATTGTAGTCAGGGAGAAGCTCAGAGGTAATATTGGGAAAACAAAAGTTAAAAGGTATTGGCCTGGAAAAGCTCCCGAGTGGGCATATGATGCCGACGAAGATGGGGATATTAGGATGTTCACAGCTGCTTCATTGGAGAAAGCTTTCCCAACTCAGGAATATGATGTTGTTAGAAAAGATGATCCTAGACTCCGCTGTTTGGCTGAGAGCAGGTTTAATAATCGGGACGATGTTAGAGCTGATCATAGGTGTATCCAGCAAGCTGAGATTATTTCAACAATTGGAGAGGAATCCAAGAGGCAGGAAGGGTTAGAAGCTGAGGAAGAGGACGCAGATGCTATGGAGGAAAGAAGAAGAAGGATAAAGGAGAAATTGCGTCAAAGGGAGCAAGAAGAAGCTTCACTCCTGTCCGAAGACGAGGAAGAAGTAAAGGAAGAGGAGGAAGAGGAGTCTGACTATGATACTGACTCGGAAAAAGAGCTTACTGGTATGGTGATGCTGAAGCCTGTCTTTGTTCCCAATTCAGAGAGAGATACTATTGCTGAACGGTTGCGACTTGAGGCTGAAGAACGAGCCCTTGAAGAATCAAGGAAGAAGAATTTGGAGGAAAGGAAGAGAGAGACAAAGCAGATTGTGGTTGAGGAGATTCGGAAGGGTTTGGAACAGGAAGCAAATATTGCTGATATTGATACTGATGATGAAGTAAACGAGGCAGAGGAGTATGAAGCTTGGAAGGCAAGAGAGATAGCCAGGATCAAGAGCAATAGGGATGATCGGGAGGCAATCTTAAAGGAGAAGGAAGAGATTGAAAAGGTTAGAAACATGACACAGGAAGAGAGAAGGGAGCGGGAGAGGAAGCATCCGAAAGCTGCACCACGACGAAAGCAGAAGTGGAGATTCATGCAGAAATATTACCACAAGGGTGCTTTCTTCCAGTCAGAAGCCGATGACTACGCTTCCAGTCAGAACAGATGGAATTTACAGGCGTGATTTCTCTGCCCCAACTGGAGAATATAAAATGAACAAAACAATATTGCTCAAGGTCATGCAGGTAAAACATTTTGGTTATAACGAAAGGACGAAATGGACGCATCTTGTCAATGAGGATACCACTAATTGGAACAATCCGTAAGTTCAATTTCTTTCATGAATCAACAACTCTGAACCCTCAATCTGTAAATGGAATCAATCACTCTGAATCCTCAGTAGGTTGGGTCAAAATTTTAGGATAATATGTTGAAAAACTACGTTGATATTGTTGTGGTCATATGAATAATTTAAAGTTTGAAGTAATAGAACATGGGAAACGTTAATCTTTTCTATTTTATTAGCAATTTGTTCTGGTCATATTCATATTGTTACTTTCATTTCTATATTTGCAGGCTGAGTTTTAAGCATTTGTTTCCATTTTTGGATCCGTTGAACGTTGCGCCTGTTCGTTGATGCGTCTAAATTTTCAAACAACGGGGAGTAGTCTTAAGTGTGTGTGAAGTCATGAAATTCTCTTCAGCAGCAGTTGTAGAGAAACACATTGATGCTACGATTATAGAGAGGATCCATGAGTGCAGGATTCTACGGGAAGAGAACTTCCAATGTTCCATAAGTGACTCACTGACTCCGCACATTTTCAGAAAATTAGTTAGGGATATAATCTCTAAATTACTGTGAATAAATAAATTAAATATTAATACAAATCTGCTCCAAAAACAATTTTTTTTAAAAACTCTTATTTATGCAAGTGAATTCTGTTGGTTTTATAAACTATTATCCAACAGTTTGTGAATGCAAGGGACTTTTTTTTTGTTATTTGTTACAAAACTAATTGACTCTGTTTTTTCTGATACCAACCAAACCCTATTCGATGCCAAAGTAAGAACACTATTTGCAGAGTTATTTGTGCAAAGTAATGGTAGAGATGAAGTTCTTACTCTTGTCTCAAGATGGATAATGGCACGTCAAGCTACGGTATGAAAGTGTTGAGGAGTTTAATTACCCCTTTTATTTGTAATGGCATTTCTAGTTAACATCAAAGTGCAATTCACTAATAGTAGAGGCTAAATATCACGATGCTACAATTGACCACCCCCCCCCAAAAAAAAGGGTACTGCAATGATGGCAAAGAATTGCATAGAATTCACACACCACCCATTCCCTTAGCCAGAATTTCCATTCGACGACGACGATAATATTGTTGGGGCTCATGAGGCATTCCACTTATATCCATCAACATTATTCTCTCCTCTTTGTCTTCACGGTCGAGTCGAAGCCTCTCTTTATCCATCTCCAGCCTTTCTTTATCCATCTCAAGCCTCTCCCTAAGCATCTCCATTTTCTCTAACCGATATTGCCTTTTCTCTTCATTAACTTGGTCTCTCCATTTCTCCATCATGTGTAAGAGATCAACAACTTGCTTATTTGCATTGTCATTCTTATGGTGATCTTTAGTCTTCAGCTTCTCAGCCTTCATTATTAATGGTCTCTCCATGTTCCCAAAATCAGAATTTACGACCTTCCTCCTCAATGGTGATGTCTCCATGTTCTCAACATCACTATCTGAGACGTCCTTCCTTACTGGCGGTCTCTCAATGTTCCCAAAATCAGTATTTGGGATGTCCTTCCTTATCAGTGGTCTCTCTGTGTTCCCAAAATCAATACTCAGGACCCCCTTCCTTATCGATGTTCTCTCCCTGCTTCCAAAATCACTATTTGGGACATCCTTCCTTACTGGCGGTCTATCAATGTTCCCAAAATCAGTAATTGTAATGTTCCTTATCAGTGGTCTCTCTGTGTTCTCAAAATCAATACTTGGGACGTCCTTCCTTATCGATGGTCTCTCCCTGCTTCCAAAATCACTACTTGGGAGGTCCTTCCCTATCGGTGCTCTCACCGTGTTCCCAAAATCAGTATTTAGGACGTCCTTCCTTATTGGTGGTCTCTCTATGTTCCCAACATCAGTATTTGTGACCTCCTTCCTTTTTTGTGGTCTCTCCATGTTCCCAGATTCAGCATTACGGACTTGGTCCTCTACAAGTTCTACCAAACTCTGTGAAGTAGAAGGAGATGAGAATTCAGGAGAGAGACTTGTACCTTTTACTCTATTTGATGGTTTTTTCTTGTGCATATCATCCACCCACTTTGGGGCATCCTTCAACAGCTTCCAGCAATGGTCAAAATGAAAATTTCTCTTTTCCAATTTTTCGTATAATTGTTTCGAATAAAAAAACTGCAAAAAAGTTCATTATCAAATATACACAAACACTGATTACCAACAAAATAAAAAAATTGAGATTGCGAAAAGAGAAGTTTACCTTATCCTGCTCATTCATGCCATATTTGTGCTTATTTTCCACTTGAGTAACATATTCACAAAATTTTTTGGTTGCAAGTTGAATAGTTGACCAACGTTGTAGGAGTGATTTCTCCTCTCGATCACTTGCAAATGTTTTATAGTTGTGGAAATATTGTGTCACTCGCCCCCAATAAGTAGCCTTTGGTTGACCTTTTATGTATACAACATCCATGCTGGTTGCAAGCCATCCTTGTACAAGGAGAACATCTTCCTGTCTAGAGAAGCTCAGGCCTCGTAGTTTTCTTTTGGCAGTATCTAATTGAACCGGAAATTGGGAGGAACTAGCAAGGATTTTTCATTATTAATCAAGATTTTGGGGTGAAAAAATTGAGGATCCATGTAAAGATCAATAAAAACACCATAACAAGAAGAAAAGAGTAATTATTGGAGTCAAAATGTGTAGAAAATATGTGAGTCATATACAATTATGGGTAAATGAAACTTAAAAAGGATCATCCCATTTAAAAGAATGATGATCTAAGGTATTTCTTATAATTTAAAGAATGCTGATCTCATTTTGCTATCTCATTCTCACACAGAAAATTTGATGTATGAAAGTGAAGTAGCAAAAGTTGAAGAGTTTGTTGCTTCATCAGTTGGAGTATGAAAAGCCTATGGAAGCCATCCAATTACATGTATTTAAAGTTCAGCCGAAACTACTTTTTGATCAGACAAGGCAAATGCACTAGCTATCTATAACTCGAAACATGGATCAAGGCAAATATGCCTCATAAGTGCACCAAACCCATTAGCAGCAGAAGAATTTACTTTTGGATATCTGAAAACTTGATAATTGTCATTGATGCTATTATGCATTAGTTCATCCAGTGAGTACGACCTAGTTAACTTTTGTGACACGACTTGGGAAACTAGAACAAAAATACAATACAAGGGTCCTCTAACATTCTTTACATTTTACACAAACAAAATCCTCACTAGTTGATATGTTTCTGAAAAACATCATCCAGACTCTCAGTCCAGTATGGAAAAAGAAACACATTATCTAAGACTTCAACTACGTCATCACCCATTTACGTATCGTCTACTTTGGTGAAGGGTCAGCTTGCTTTTTGACAAATAGCTTTCCTACATCTTCTGTAACAATGTTGCTCCTGGACCCAGAAGAAGAAAAAAAATGATGATAAGATTGAAAAACTCTAACGTATAACAAAGTTGGCATATTTAATGTTGCTCATGAATACAATACCTCAAATTCCGGGATTGCCACCATCCCAAAAAAGAGAAAGAAAAAGACCAATAGTTTTAGAATTCATTCCCAATTTATAGATTTCCTAGGATTCACCAAACACAGGAAAATTTTATTGTATTCCTAAAAAGTTCTTTCCCATAAAATTAACCAAGCCTTGGTTTTAGGAAGTTTGCACAATGTGAAACTCAAACAGGTCAATAATTATCAAACTCACCAACACAATAATAGCAGATTCATGCACAGTGACCTAGAAACTCAAAAACCTAATCCTATACAGTTGAGGTCAGACTTAATAAATATTTTCAGAGCAGCAATTACCCATGAACAGTGTTTTTCAGTCACAAAATTAAATATGACCCAGTAGTATGCAACCCAAATACGACTTTTGATGTAAAATCAAAGTCTAAAGGATGTACCACTATAAGCAGTGAGGAATCCTATGAATATAGAGCAATGCAACAGAATTCCTATGACTGTTATACAAGCAACTTAAAAAGAGTCCACTTCATTGGTCATCATGACTGTTATACAAGCAACTACCACACTCCACGTCTACAATTTTTTCCCGGTTAAAGAAAGTCCGTTCCATTAAAAGTCATATGCATTTATATCTGCCACATGCTCCATATGTGCAAATGGTTCTTTCTCATATGTAAATTCCACTAGTAATTGCAGAGAATAGGGGAGGGTTTTGAGGGATCAAAATTTTTTATTTAAACTTTAAAATGCTACTTTATCCCCTATTCAACTCAAAATTTAACATGTCCATGGTTATTTTTTTTGTACTTTAGTGTGAAGGTCAAAGTCAGAAAATCCGCTCATTGTAATGGTATAATTTATTCACTAAAACTCATCACAAATCTACAAATTTAATCATATCATCATAGCATGATCTATATGTAACGCGAGTTTAGTTAAAACTCCAAAAACATGGCAGTTGGCATTTAAATGTCAAATTACTACTAAACAAATTCTGCAGTCGTGATTACTCGGAAAATGCAACTCAAGATGTACTATTCAAGAAAGTGAAGCTCACATTGCAAGTCATATGCACATGTACGCAAAGTGCATGTCTGTAAGGCTGAACAGTTTAACATAAGCAGAATCTAAAGGAGAATTTTTTAAAACACGTACAACTCAGACGTTGAATAAGCTATGGGAAATATCAAAACTATTGAAACTAACCTTCCGCTAAGCTGAGGTGGAACGAGCATACCACCAATTGTATCGGGAACATTCTTGGAATGAGGCAAGTTACCTCTGGGAACTTTACTGCGGGGAACAGATGAAACAAATTCATTTGACTCTCTCTTGCGTGATGCACTTTCAGCTATTGCAGCTGCAACACGTGAAGAGTGGTCGCCACCACTAAACATATTGGATGAGAAAACAGGAGAATTCAAAAGCATTGAAGCATCAGGAAGTTTCTCAATTGAAGGAGCTGATGAATGGGCAGTACTTTCAGGCTGCTGATATGATGAAACAACGGATCTATAACACACAAAAATACCAAATTAAAAGGCATCCCAAGGAAGTGAAAAGCATAATATTCCCAGTAAGGAGAATATAAATATAAAACATTGTGACTAATTTTCCAGCTGTGAAACTTAAGGACAGTTAAGAAACCCCTTCTTTTAGCACCCAACATTTCAAATCTGAAAAATAAAATCTAAATTTATCTTTTAAAAAATTTCATCTTTGAACTTGAAGTCCAAAGATTACCAATCATTCTGACACTCCATCAATCTTCACAACAAAAAACCACCCTAAATTTGCAGATTCGGAACTCCAACACCATTCTGTTAAACTTTATGCAACCCCAAAAACAAAACAAAAAACAAAACAAAAAAGCTAACCTGCTACCACAAATAAAAGAACATGAAAAACTATTTTAGTGCTAAGCCTCCTCAAAAAGTTTTAGTTTCCCTAAAAATGGGAAGTAACCCTAAGTAAGCTAATTGCAATATGCTTCTTCTAAAAAACCCTCCAATTTTCCTTTCTGATTTACAACTCACATGTGCACAAAATAACAGCATTCCAACACAAACTACAAAGGTTTCTACAAATTGAACAGAACAATTTTTATATTTTTTATTTTCCCCTATTTTCCATATGGTCCCAAACAAAAATAATGAAAAATATCTGTATTCAGAATATCATAAAATTAAAAATTAAAAAACTAGTAAATCCAACCGAACAAAAAGTTCTCAAATTTAAAAATGAAATTCAGAGAAAATGAGAAGCATGAATTACTGGGTTTGAGGACGAGTCGGAGGCTGTGGATCGTCCTGGGGTACTTGGGCTGGCTCGTTTTCCTTATTTTCCCTAATCTCCTCCGATACGTCGTCGTCTGACGATGCATAGTCCACCAACGACATCTTTCGTTTTTCCTCTTTCACTCTTCTGACTCTTCACTTTATGCCTCGGGCCTCTGCACTGTTTTTTCTTTTGCCATAAAACGCTGCTATTTCTTTCGGCCAGTAATAAAACGCTGCACCAAGTAAACAAATTTTTTATTTTTTATTTTTTTATTTTTGGGATAATAGTTTTGTTCGATATTTATCACTCGAGGCCTAAGTTCAATTCTCCATTCTTGTATAAAAAAATTAAATGAAAAAAAATTAGATATTTATAAAAATACCCAATTTTAGACATGTATTTATAAAAATACCCAAGTACTATTTAAATATAGAAATATACCCAAAATTAACCCCACAATCAACAATTGTATATTTTTTGGGTATGTTTATAAATGAGTTTTGAGTGTGTGTAATGATGGGTTTTGGGTATGTTTATAAAGTGTTTTGGATATTGGGTATTTTTATAATTTCAGCAGCCATTTTTGGGATTTTAGTAAAACTCCCAAACAAAATTGTGTTCGATACTGTGTTTTGGTTTGGTTTCTACCAAATTGACCCCTTTTTTTAAATTATTTTTCTTGGGCATTCATTGGTGAGGGTATTGATATTATGTTGAGTTGCCTCAATATTGTCTCCTTAATGTATTGCGCACTTGGAGGGAAGGATGAGAGTTTGGTCTATTTTTCCACTTGCCAACCGATGTCCCACTTGCCAACCCATGTTCAATTGACCCATTTTTAATTGATTTTGATAACTGTTTTCACTATTCCGAAATAGTGTGTTTTACAAGCAATGGCCACAGATATTTAAAAAAAAAACTGTGCTCAAAAAATAAAAAACCCATATGTGCTAAAGAGTATAGGAAACAAAAGGAAAAAAAGCGCGCACACACACACACAAAGAACCGTGCAAAAACATGACAAATCAGAGTATGAGAAAAACTTGTAGATATTTGGAGTTCTGGGCTACAAGAAGATTGCTAAAATCTTATACAAGTGCATTTAGCAAGAAGTAGAAACTAACCCATTTAAAAAAATTAAATTAAATTATAGCTTATTTCGAAATCTGAGAGCAACAAAATAGGGTGGTATGCGAATGGAGACCTCGTGTCCCCATCGATTTCTAAACTTTCTACTAAACAATACACAATTAAAGAAACCATCTGACGCCCAAGCGTTCTCCTAATACATTATCCCCCACAAGTAGAATGCTACATAAAACTACAATACTAGGGCTGGCAATGGGTCGTGTTCGTGTTCGGGTTCGTGTCGACCCATTTATTTCTCGTGTCAATTTTGGGGTCAACCCGCTATAACCCGTTTAATAATCGTGCGGGTTTCGTGTCGACCCATTTATTTCCCGTGCGGGTTTCGGGTTAACCTATTAACCCACTAACGGCGCTAAGTAATAGCAAATTTAAAAAAAATAAAAAATTCTAAATGTTGATAATTTAATCAAGTAATTATATTTTTTAATATATAAAATAGTTATTTCATTTTGCCTCTCTCTATATATAAAGATTGAGAAAGAGAAATTAAAAAAATGAAGAAAATGAAGAAGAAACAAAGAAAATAATTCTTGCATTTTGAACAACGCCATCAATTGTTTTTTAGTGGGAGAAATCAAAGAGAGAACCTAGTGTTTAACTATTATAAATAGCCTTCTCCAACAATTCGGCAAGGATGACCATGAATTTATTTGGATTTTATTTGTGTATTCTTCACATATCAATGCATCACATACTTATTGAGGTTTTTGCTAAGCTAATAGAGTAATGAAATTATTAAATATCCTCACTAGTAACATGTCCTTGATTAATTTCGTTTGCAATGTTCACAAAAGGATGTGTTACATGTCCTTGAGGCTTTAGGATTTAGGGTTTAGAGTTTAGAGTTTAGGGTTTAGAGTTTAGAGTTTATGGTTTAGGTTTTAGGTTTAGAGATTAGAATTTAGGAACTAGGATTTAGGGTTTAGGGATTAAAACATTAAACCCTAAACCCTAGATACATACTTAACTCAAATTATAAGGAATAATTATTAACAAATATAATTTGGGAATAAAAATGTAATAATTATAATTAAGTGATCATTAGTTTGTAAAGACATTATAAATATCAAATGTTGTAATATATAATCACAAAGTGATCAACACCAAGATGGATAAGGAGCAAGGAGAAGGGTGTTAGTGGCTGGGGTTCGAAACAGCTGGGTGTGCTGAAGGTTCAATTTCTTAATTTTTTTCGCGGGTTGCCAGGTAGTAAACGGGTTGACACGACCCATGACACGACCCGTTTAATAAACGGGTTAAACAGGTATTTAAACGGGTTGGCGGGTTGACCCGAAACCCACCCGTTTATAAATGGGTCAGTGGTGGGTTGACCTCAAAAATTACCCATTTATTAATGGGTCGTGTTTGGGTCTTGTTTTTCCCGTGCGGGTTCAGAGTCGTGTAACGGGTTCAAGTCGGAAATTGCCACCCCTATACAATACCAACACATCTTGTCACTCACTTGAGAACTAATAAAATTACATGCAAAAGAGAGATATCCACATCAAAACTTCTGGCCAAGAAGGGATGGCCTGTAAAAAGCATGGGTTTGTGCGATCGCAATACGATCCCGAGGGTCATTCATGGTCTCATCCCTTAACGCTTGAAGAATAGCCTGTGGTGGAAACTCCCTAAAGATTCACATAAATAGACGGCATTAAATTTTGCTTCTACTAATAATTCACATTATCAGAAAGCAATAGATTTATTTTCTAGTCTAATTTCAACCAACTTTATGGAAATGCAATACCTTATAATAAGTATTCTATATAGCATCTTCAAGATAGGGCAAAGCTCAACTGGAGCAATGGGTTCGTTCTCTTCAGGATGTAGGATACTTAAAGAGGGATGACTTAGCAGCTCAAAAAATGCTTTTACAGCAGAGACCCCCTGCAAAAATAAAAGTAGGAATATCATCAGCAGAGAAGTTACAACAGAGTTGGCCCTGAATCATTTATGTTCTTGGCACTCTTCCAAGCGGCTAATATAATTTTATTGTGAAAAGATGATGGCCCCCACATCCTTTCGCTAAAACATGACATTCAAATTCGTACTCCAGGAGTAGTGGAGGGGGTGAAATTGCTCAAACAGCACTAGCTGCAATGTGCCCATATTTTAAACAGCCAGTGAAATGAAACTTGAACACAAAAACTAATAGTAAATTAATAAAGAAGTGGATTGCTTATCCCAGGTTAAGCCAAACATAAGAATTGAACTGCAATTGATTTAGCTTTTTCTGAAATAATGAATTAGAATTCTAAAACGGATTACCCAGAACAACAGTTTGTAGGGCACATATAGAGGAGGAATTGGTATAAGGAATCCACATATTGGCTTCTATCGTATAGAATTATGTATCTTATATGACCCGCCATTCTACAATTACACATAGTTTTACCTTTAAAGTACAAAGTCAATGAGATCCAATAAACAACGAAAGTTTCCAGTTCAAGCTACTCAACGGATGTTCCCCCAGATTTTTTTAATATTTCATCAAGAGAACTTTGAGCAGCCATCAGAATTTTTTTTTTTAAGTACTCCGCAGAATCTGATTATAATTTTTTTAATTTATAGTTGCAACGACTTGTCATTAAACTTTATCAATGCAAACAAAGATCAGGCAGGCTTCACATTATATTCAAGTCATGTTTGCAAGTCACACCCCTGATTTCATTAAACAATAATAATGATATACTAACTTCAATGCATTTGTAAGTATTCAACCCCCCTTCCCCTCTCTTCCTGCTTCAACTTTGTAATCCAACCAGTTCTAGTATAATTCTGAAAAGGCTCATGCTTGTTACTTCACCGCTATTTAAGGTGATTGAGATCAGTACCTGAATCATACCCTTGCCCTTGATGCTATCACCCATTTCAAGGGTTAACTCCCCTTTGGCCAGCTTTTGTCCATACCATGCATTACGACCTTTCAGTAAGGTTACATATGTGTCAGCCAACAAAGGCCCTGCCAGCCTCTCTGGTTCTTCAGCCAACAAGTGGGTGATAAATATCATCTCTGATGTACAATGTGCAAAGTATACTGATTTGCTGGTGGCGCTCTCATTGGTTAACGCAGCTACCATTCCTGTTAAATCATAATTCAAAGTTTGATAAATATATTAAAGCCTTCAAGTATAGCATGATAAAATCACAGGAGTAGCATATGAAAGAACATCACAGGATAAGATTCAGCAGGGCAATCCAAGGCAAGAGGTCATCTTCCAATTGACATGAGATGGAACCAACTAGAGCAGGCAATTAACATGGAAATCTAAATTTTATCTGGAAAGTGTCCCTCTCTATATGTATATATATAGATATCAAGAATTTGTAATTTTTAGTCCTGAATCTATAGATATATGAGACTTCCTCACATGGTAACTTGTAGCGTCAAAGAGTAATGCCCTCTCAAATGAATGATTGTGGTTGTTGCGCAAGTAACTTCCTTAGGATCTTGTTGTTGATGGACTATGTAACAAACCCTCACAACCCACAAAGATGAAAGAAACACTCACATTCACAGGAAAAATAAGCAGGCACACAAAGAACACAGAGATTTATAGAGGTTCCGCAACTTGCCTACATCCTCTTGGTGACCCCTAGAGAAAATTCACTAATGAAAGATAGGTTACAACCTTAGTTTACAAAGAAACTCCTTTGAACTCTAATCTCTCTCAAGCTCTCTTTTTCTCTCTCACCCCTTTGCTCAAACCCTTGATGCTCTTGTGGACTCTCTAACTTAGTTTTTCCTCATTGGTTTTTAGACTAACAAGACTCTCAGCTGCTAACTTCAGCTGATTGCTCTCTTTCTCCTATCTTCTTGTTTTCTTGCATAAACTCCTCTTTATAATGCTGGGATAGATGTGCCTTTGAACCTAGGAGGAAGCTTCCTCTTGCCGCACATTCAACCTTCGGCCAACCTACATAGACTGAGTGTAGGGGAACCAAAAAACAAGTAAACAAAGGCTGCATCCCACATAACTTCAGCCACCCTATCTACCAAAGAAGGAAGCCCTTGAAACAAGTCAACAAACAACCATAAGTGTTATCCCAGCTCTCCCAGCAAACTGCCAACCTCCCTAGAACTCATAAATGACTTAGGTGGTCCTTACAATTAGGTGGAGAACATAGCACATGAAAAAGGTCTTGATAACGCGTGGAAAACAAAACAGCATGACTAGAGGGACCAGTCACTGAGTAGTTGCGACTGGTCACTTTGAAGCAGGAAGCATTGTGTGCTCACTGGCTTAAAACGACCGGCCGCCCTCAACCATGTGACTGGTCGCTTTCTGGTGATTTTCAGCTCTTCCACTCTGCTTCAAAATGACCAGTCGCTACTACCCAGCAACCAGTCACTTGTCCTTCGAACATGCATCCTTAGGAGAGCCAATTTTTCAACAATCTCCACCTTGGCGAGCCTAAACTCTTTGTGAAAATCATTGCTTTCCAGGACATCTGTAATATCTTGAGAATAATCTTGATAACTCCCAAGAACCCCACCATGGCAAGAAACCCCTTGCCTCAACACACCTTTGGTGAAAGGTGCTCCACCCAAGTCTAAACTTGAATAACCTGGACCTCTTAAGCAGAAACGAGATCCTTCATGTCGAACTCCTTGCTCCTTGCCTTCCCGGAACCTTGAATCCTAGTCATGCCTTGATATGCAAACTGCACACCCACCCTTCTCATCAATGCAACGCTCCAACTTTCCCGCTTCATGCTCTCTAAAGCACTCCGAAACGTGCTTAAAACTTCTTGGTCTATCCATCCAAAACCTAGGGATGGTTTGATAGATTTCTTGGGCCCATACCTTGCAATTGATGATGGCTCCACCTCAAGTAGATTCCCTTTGTGAGTTTGTTATTGTTGCCCTCCTTCTTCATCCCTTGTGTCAAGCTCCAACTGAAATGGAGTCAATTCCATGACCACCTTAGTAAGAAGCTTCTATTCAACAACATCCTCCATATCATCCCTTGTCTTCACTTCACTTTTCTTTTGTGGACCTTGTCCTTCGACTCCCCAGCTTTCTGCAACTGCATTATGTTAAACCGGCTCATTGACATTAAGAAATGTTGCCTGCTCTTTCTTGATACAAGACACACCCAACTTGGCCTTGCTTTCATCCGAGTATACCTTGGTGGAACTCTTTGCTCCACCGGTAGTTGTACCTCCCAAAAGCTAGTAAGTGTTGTTTGGATGAATCTCTCCCCTCATAACAATGACGGAACCTTGTGCAACTAGGCTTCGGCCTTATGAGTACCCTTTTCTATCTAAAGAGCCAAGAGTGAGTAGATTTATTCTTAGTGCAGGTACAAACCTTACCTCACTAAGAATCCAAACATCACCATCTTACAACTTGATCTTCACTCTCCCCATGCCCAAAACTTCACATGTAATTTTGTCTCCCAACATAATCTTGCATGACTTCTTAGCCTCATATATGTCAAACATCAATTTATTTGAACACATATGATAGGTACACTCGAAATCTAAAATCCAACTTGAATTAGAACTCTCATCCGAACAATTTGCCTTGACCCCGTTATTCTCCTCAGGAACCATCAAAAGTTCATCATTTGTGTCTCAAATAGACACATTGGCTGCACTTGAACTTTCGGCATTCTTCATCTTGTTTTGCTTCTCCTTACATACCAGACAATATTGCTTCTAATGATTCGGAGATCCACACTCGAAGAAACCTTCATTGTCCTTGGACTTAGCATTCCTCTCGTTGCTTTTCTTACCTCCATACTTGCTTGAACGGCTCCTTACAATTAGACCTTCATATTGAGAGTTTTCCTCCAACATTGGGACATCTTGTGATGCATCATCACATCTTGCACCACCTCCTCAAAATTCAGAGTACTTTTTCCAAATATAAGTGTAGTCCGAAAGTACTTATAGGACGAAGGTAAGGATGTTAGAAACATAAGAGCCTTATCCTCCGTATTATATTTAACTTTCATTCTCTCCGAGTCAGCAACACATCTATTGAAAGTACTTAAATGCTCCATTAAATTATCTCCCTCCTCCATCCGAAGATTTAGGAGTTCCTCTTTGAACAAGAGCTTGTTCGACAACGACTTCCCTACAAACATTTCCTCGAGCTTCTCCCATGTTTGCTTCATTGTCTTGCATCACATTGATGAGCATCTCATCTGCGATGTAGTTCTCGATGGCTTCTCTAGCCACCTCGTCTAGAACACCCCACTCCTCGTTTGTCATGGTTACCGGCTTCTTCTCATTGCTAAGACAACGCTGAAATTTTGCTCTGTAAGGGCTTACTTCATCCTTCTTTGGTGTGGTGTCAAGGTACATGGAAAATCTACGCAAACAACATTGGAATGCAGCAAAGTGGATTCTCAGGTACTTGAAGGGCACCAAGAAGTTTGGGATATTGTTTGAAAAAAAACAAGAACAGGTATGTGTCGGGGTATGTGGATTCTGATTATGCAGGAGATTTAGATGAGGTCTACCATAGGATATGTCTTCACTTATGGTGGAAGACCGATTAGTTTGAGAGTAGTGCTACAATTTGTCAGTGCCTTGTCTACTACCGAAACGGAGTATATGGTGCTAACGGAAGCTTCTAAAGAAGCAATATGGCTGAAGAGATTGGCAAAAGAATTTGGGATAACTCAAGACTTTGTAGTGATTCAAACTGACAATCAAAGTGCTACATGTCTGGTCAAGAATTAAGTGTTTCATTGAAGGTCCAAACACATTGATGTTTGATATCACTGAATGAGGAATTTGGTGAACGATACAGACGGCATGATAAATAAGGTTCATACAACAGAGTACGCTTCAGATTGTCTAACAAAGCCAATCAGGCAGCAAAGTTCAAACATTGTTTGAGCTTGCTCAATCTTGTTCCATGCTAAAAGTTGAGGTGGAGTTTTTGAGAGTTATCAGGACGATTCTCAAGATGCTACAAATGTCCTGGAAGACAATAATTTTCATAAGGAGTTTAGGCTCGAAAAGGTGGAGATTGTTTTAAAAATATTGACTTACGTAAAGGAAGCAAGCTACGAAGAAAGCGACTGGTTGCCGAGTAGGTGGGACCGGTCGTTTCGAAGCATATTGAAGTCGATTCTGTTGTGTTGTTTTGATTTTCCACGCATTTTCAAGACTCTTTTCCATGTGCTATGTTCTTCACCTAATTGCAAGGACTTCCTAAATCATTTATGAGTTCTAGGAAGATTGGCAATCTGCTAGGAGAGCTGGGATAGTACTTTATGGTTGTTTGTTGACTTGTTTCAATGATTTCCCATTCTTTGGTTCTAAATCAGGTGGCTGAAGTTAGGAGGTGCAGCCTTTGCTGACTTGCTTTTGGTTCCCCTAACTCTAGGTCTATGTAGGGTGGTTGATGGTTGAATGTGCAGCATGATGAAGCTTCCTCCTAAGTCCAATAGCTTGTCGCATTACAAAAGGGAAGCATATGCAAGACAAGAAGTGTGGCTAAACAGCTAGAATAGGAAGAGAGAACCAAGTGTGATGAAGTTCACAAGTGCATCAAAATTTTGAGCAAAGGGTGTAAGAAACACTGATTGTTGAGGGTAGTGTTCTAGGGGTTTCCATTGGTAAACTAAAGTTGTAACCTATCTTCATTAGTGAACTTTCTCAACGGGATCACCAAAGAGAATATAGGCAAATTGCTGAACCTCTATAAATACTTGTGTCATTTGAGCTTGGTTATTTTCTGTGTGCTTGACATATCCATCATTGTGTTTGTCCAAAGTCCATCAATAACAAGATCTTAAGGGAGTTATTTGCACAACACTCCTTCCCTGTGAAAGGCTTCAACTGCACCTTCATGTTGACCAGATGTGGTTGTTTTGACTGACGTGAGCTGCTCTCATTGTCAGTTAGCTTGTCACCCGCCATTCTGAACATACTAGCTCTTTGGAAATTGTAAAAGCAATTGGGCATGAACTAAAACCAGCTGCAAACACAGCTCAGATACCACTTGTTGTGCAAATAACTCCCTTAGGATCTTGTTATTGATAAACTATATAACAAACCCTCACAACCAACAAGGATGAAAGAAACACACTCACAAGAAAAAAAAGCAAGCACCCAAAGAACACAGATTTATAAAGGTTCCGCAATTTCCCTACATCCTCTTGGTGATCCCCTTGAGAAAATTCACTAATGAAAGATAGGCCTTGGTTTATAAAGAAACCCCTTTGAACTCTAATCTCTCCCAAGCTCTCTTTCTCTCTCACCCCTCTGCTCAAACCCTTGATGCTATTGTGGACTCGCTCACTTAGTTTTTCCTCCTTGGTTTCTAGACTTACAAGACTCCAACTCTCAGCTGCTAACTTGAGATGATTGCTCTCTTTCTCCTCTCTTCTTGTTTTCTTGCATCAACTCCTCTTTATAATGCGGGGATAGATGAGCCTTTGAACCTAGGAGGAAGCTTCCTCTTGCTGCACATTCAACCTTCTGCCAACCTACATAGACTCAAAGTGTAGGGGAACCAAAAAGCAAGTCAACAAAGGTTGTATCCCACCCAACTTCAGCCACCCTATCTAGAATCAAAGTAGGAAGCCCTTGAAACAAGTCAACAAACAACCATAAGTGCTATCCCAACTCTCCCAGCAAATTGCCCACCTCCCTATAACTCATAAATGACTAAGGTGATCCTTGCAAATAGGTAGAGAACATAGCACATGAAAAAAGTCTTGAAAGCACGTGAAAAACGAAACACCACGACTGGAGCGACCGGTCGCCCTGAAGAGATAAGCATCATGTGCTCACTACCTTAAAACCACTGATCGCCCTCAACCATGCGACTGGTCACTTTTTGGCGATTTTCAACTCTTCCACTTCTTCAAAATGACCGGTCGCTACTATCCAGCAATCGGTCACTTGTCCTCTGAACATGCATCCTTAGGTGAGCCAATTTTTCAACAATGGTACCTCTTAGTAGGGGTGGCAATTTCAGGCACGACCCGTTACACGACTCGAAACTCGCACGAATTAAAATCCAGGTCATTTTTTGGTCAACCCGCCATGACCCATTTAATAAACGGGTGAGTTTCGAGTACCTATGTAACACGTTTAACAAAACGGATCATGTTGGGTCAACCCGCCAACTCACTAAAATACCTATATAACCCGTCAACCCGCTAAAATACCCGTGTAACCCGCAACCCACTTACCCGTTTATTTGTTTATTCTTCATTTTTCTAATTTTTTTAATGCCTTTTATTTGCTATCACTTAGCGAGTCAACCCAACACGACCGAAACTAGGGGTGGCAATTTCCGAACGAACCCGTACACGACTCGAAACCCGCACGGGAAAAACACGACCCAAACACGACCCATTAATAAATGGGTAATTTTTGGGTCAACCCACCATTGACCCATTTATAAACGGGTGGGTTTCGGGTCAACCCGCCAACCCGTTTAAATACCTATTTATACCCGTTTATTAAATGAGTCGTGTCATGGGTTGTGTCAACCCGCGAAAAAAATTAAAGAAATTGAACCTTCAGGCACACCCAATGGGTTTCGAACCCCAACCAATTCCACCCCTCTCCTTGCTCCTTATCCATCTTGGTGTTGATAACTTTGTGACTATATGTTACAACATTTGATATTTATAATGTCTTTACAAACTGAATGAGCACTTAATTATTACATTTCTATCCCTAAATTATATTTGTTAGTAATTATTCCTTATTATTTGAGTTAATTATGTATATAGGGTTTAGGGTTTAACGTTTTAATTCCTAAACCCTAAATCCTAATCCCTAAATCCTAAACCATAAACTCTAAACCCTAACCCTAAACTCTAATCCCTAAACCCTAAACTCTAAACCCTAAACCCTAAACTCTAAACGCTAAACCCTAACCCTAAACCCTAAACCCTAAACCCTAAACCCTAATCCCTAATCCCTAAACTCTAATCCCTAATCCCTAAACCCTAAACCCTAAACCCTAACCATAAACCCTAAACCCTAAACCCTAAACTCTAAACTTTAAACTCTAAACTCTAATCCATAAACCCTAATCCCAAAAGAAATTTCGTATAACTTATAAAATTTGTATCATATCACTTTTTTAGCGGAGGTGCAATATTGACTAAGTATGAAAAATGGTTTTTGGAATAATCATTTTCTCAAGATAATTTTTGGCGGTTTTTATTCCTTACACATCAAATAAGAAAACTTGATTTTATGGGATTTTAGTATGAAGTATATATTGACTTAATGAGCCATCATTTTTAGCCTAAATCGTATTTTGCACTAAAATTGATTTTTCATATTTTGAATTGGTGGGAATTTGATTTTCTAGTATTTTTATTTGAATCCAAATGGGGGGTACTTCCTTATTTACATTGTAAACTTAAGTAAATGGAGTAATATAAAAATAAATGAAAGTAAAATGACAAAGACATTTACTTAAATGTTGGAGATGGATATAATAAGGTAATATAGTTATAGTACCAAACCCATTTACCTTACAACCCAATAACCTCTTACAACCCAATTAAAACCCTAGGTCAGCCCACATATATAAAGTAAAATTTCTCTCTATCTCTATCACATTCCAAAACCTAAAACTCACAGCCGTCATCTCCTTCTTTTCTCTCTCACTTTGTCTGCATCCCTCACAGGCGGTCCCCTACCTCACACAAAGGCTTCTCCCTCTCATCTCTCCCTCCCATCCTCTCATCTCTCAGTTCTTACATCCAGGGTGGTAGATGTCATCCAATGAAGATGCGACAGGAAAAAGCACGATTGGAGCAGAGGCAGCATGAAGGTAAAGCTGGCTTTGTTTCTTCCTTTATTCTTTGCCATCATTTTGGGTTTGAAGATTCTTAATTTTATAAGAATGCAACCAATAGTTATACTATATCAGGTTAGCCTCATGTGTGCAACGTGAGTGCACGATTTTTAAGTTAAGGGCTTGTCTGCGTGGCAAACACTTGCTTGGTGTTCTTGATTTGTACTAAAACATTTTTTGGTCATTTAGGTGGATAACAATTCTAATTGTTCACCCTTTTTTTAAGGCCAAATTGAATCTTTTATCTCTTTTCTTTCGTTTTTGTTTTGGCCATATTGACTCTTGGTCTCCCAGTCCTAGTGTTTTGGCCATGTTGAATCTTTCTCTCCAGTCCAAGTCCTAGTGTTTTGGCCATGTTGAATCAGATCCAGCTCGCAGGTGATGTATTTGTTTCTTTTTATCATCATCTAAAGTCTTATGGTTTGAATTGCAGAAAATTCCACTTTAGCACCCAACTTGGAAGAACTGACTGAGGATATTAATCGGATGGACATAAATCCCTCCCAATATGCCGAGTGCTCTAATACCATCATTAACAATGGTGGCTGAATATTTGAGTTGGGAATGTTATGTTGTATTTTATGTTGTAATTTAATCAAAGATTTTTTTGTTTATGTTTGATTTGGATTTTACAGTGACTTTGAAGTTTTTAATTTTATTGTCATTTTGGAATGATTGATTTGACAGAATATTTGAGATGATTATTAGAATTTAAATTTGAAGCAAGCAGGTTATTAAACAGGTAGGTTACCTGTTTATGACCTAACCCAAGCAAGTTAGTAAACAGGGTTAATAAACAGGTAGTATGACCTAACCCAACCTGTTTAGTAAACAGGTCATAAACATGTCATGTCGTGTTAACCCGTTTATAAACAAGTTGGGTTTGGGTTTGCATTTCCTGACACGATTAATAAATGGGTCGTGTTTGGGTTGGGGTTTCTTGACACGTTTAAAAGTTTGAGACGACACGAACCCGACACGACACGACCCATTGCCAGCCCTAACCGAAACCCAGGAGAACTTAACGGGTCAACCCATGCATGACACGTTTATTAAACGAGTTGGGTTTGGGTTGAGCATTCCTGACACGTATATAATCTAGACACGACACGACCCATTGCCACCCTTACCTCTTAGGTTTTATGCGCTCTCTCAAACCATTTAAATTATGAAAACTATACCACCCAAGACTGTATTTAGTGTGTTAACTTGCACTGCAGTCCAACCATTATGGGTTTAATTGAAGAAAAACACCAAATTTCTTAACTTTTATGAAATGCAAGTTATGCCATCATATCCATTGTAATTGAAAAAGGTTGACTTTGCTTCTCTTCTATCTTTTAACCCATGCTTATTATGATACTGAATCTTACCAGCTCCAATGGCATACACATTCTTCAATCCGCCCATAACTTCATGAGTAACAAGGTCACCATTGTCCCACACGATGAAATGGGGCTGCCTTAAAAACTTGGCCAATGGCTTTCTCCACTTTTCAGATCCGCATATGCGAGCATTAGCGTATTCATTGTTGTAAATCTCTGAGGCAATATTGGGTCCTCCAAGGTAGAGAATGTTCTCATTTGGAACACCAGCTGCAAAGCACAGTACATATTAGATAAAGACGGATAGCCAGGGTGAAAAAAACTTGCTAAGTAACTAATTAATAGCAGATCTACCCTAATCATACAGGCATTCCATGATGTACGAACTACTATAACTGTATAAGAACAAAGATAAAGATCACTTTAATAATATCAGAGGAAAGCCCACTAAGAATCTCAAGGCCTTCATTCAATTCAAGAGAGGGGTGGCGAAACAAACCAAACAATTTCAAGATTAATGAAACTATTATAAAACATACCAAATAACTAAATCAGCATCAAAGAGGAGAGGAATGTTGAGACAGACAGAAAACAACCAAGAAGAATTGCTCAAGGAAAAAACAGGTACCCGTGCAAAAATTGCCAACTATTAAAGAAAATTATAGAATCAGTCTTACTTGCTCGATTGATAATTTGAGTGGGAGTAATTATGCGTGGGTCAGGCTCCAATTCAGCCTCAACACCTTTTGAAAGAGAGATGATGACTGGCATTGTTACTCTCTCTTTCCAGTACCTACTAATTTCTTCAAATACCACACGAGTTTCTGTTGATGGCAGCCCATTCACCACAATATCAGCATCCCACACAGCCTCCTGCAAATTTGTGACAACCTTCAAAGGGCAAAGAGGGGTGTCAATCATATTGATGCAAAACCCATCCTTCAGTAACTCATCTGCATAAAGCGTCCGATCACCTAATCTTGCCTCAACATACTTCAAGTAAGCACACCGCCTAATCAGTCTCCTCAGCACATCTTCCCTTGAATTGATCACTTCAAATAAATGTTCTGCTGTGGTTCTGTCAACAGATCTTCCTGGTCGTCTCCATATTCTTATTTGGACCTGCTCTCTAAAGTGGCCATAACTATCTTGCAACATAGCAGCAAAGACACTTCCCCAAGCACCTGCACCAACACCAACTATCCGAAGTGGATCACCTTCTGTTTTGCCCATTAGACGTCGAAGCTCATCTAGCTTCTCCTCAACAGATTCATTTGAGTGCTGAATCAACCCATTTGAGTAGACATCATGGGTCACTGCATCAGAAGTCCCAACCATCTTCTTCTTCTTCTTCTTCTTCCAAATAAACTCAGCTCCAAGAAACTAAAGATTAGCACAGCCAGTTACATGCACAAATGCTCATAGACACTTTAAACGTTTCCAATATTATCCTCTCCAAGAAGAAAAATCAAAGATTACACTGGCAGTGACCAATTCCAAGCTGATCTCTTCTAAGCTACAAAAAAAGAACTTCCTAAGTTCCAAGATTTCACACAAAATTTGGAACAACCCACTTCTGATTTTGTATTTTAGTTTCACACCACCGCCAAATGAACAGCTCAAATCAGAAATCACCTCACAAACATCGAAAAAGCTTTGATTTTTCTTAGGGGATTTTCAGCCAAAATCCAAACAATCCCTCTAATTCAATTTCCAGCTGCCTTTGACCCTAAAGAGAATTCAGATTCTACAACAACAAACAATACTAACAACGATTTACCTCATTGGGTTTTAGAATTTCTTATCCAATCACCACTCACCAACAAACCACATAAGATTGCATTCAAACACGCAAAAGCGAAAACATTGAAATCTCAGCCAACAAGTTCGATTATCGACCCACCAAAACCAGTCGATGCAAAAGCGCGCTACGCAGACAAAACAAAAGTAAAGGGAAGAAGAAACAAACTGTACTTTGTATTTGCCAGTCGGTGCCTCAACGCGGTGAGATCAACTTGGGCTTTGTCTTCTTCTACTTAATATGCAGAAGCGCCTGGAATTTGACACCTTTGCTTGTGAACGCAAAGGGGTTGACCAAAAGAGAAAAATCAAGCTAAAAAGCTGGCTTGCTGACGTGGATTTTGCGTGTGAAATGAGAATGGGGAAAACGAAGCAAAACTACGTAGATTGATTAACAAAAATCAAAGTAAAAATAGGAAGAACAAGAAATTGCCTTCCTCTCTGCTCTACTGGTGGCGGGTGAGAGAGCGTTCGTTTTTCTCGGAGAACAGCTGGGCATGTAATTGTGTCACGTTGTCAAATGTAGGCTTGTTCGTCAGTCGTCACAAATCCCAGTGTGACATATTCCCTATTTTTCTGTTTTTTATTTTTACTTTTGTGCAATTATTCCACTTACACTTCATTTTATTTTTTAATAGAAATTTTTTAACTTATATACTTCAGTTCCAATTTATTATTTTAAGTAAAAATTTAAGAGAAATGTCACTTTAATTTTTCAAAATCCATGATTTGTTATCTAAATTTAACACCGTCCAATTTTCCATCAATTTTAAGGATATTTTAATTTTCTATTTTTCAGGTGTATTTTAAAAATGAAAAAATCATTATAAAAAAAGTGTATATCTTTTAAGAGTAATACTATTTAAACACATAAGACCACATTAACTGACCACCTTATGTGGCAGCTAATACGTGGTTATGCCATATTAATTAATGAATATTGCCGTGTATATTTTATTTTTATTTACTTTTTTTTTAATAATCCTTCAAAACAACAAAATTATAAAGCTTAATATCACAAAACGTCCCTAAGGTTTACGAAAATTATAGATTGCATCCTTAATGTTTTTTTGTGTCATTCGTGGTCCTCAAGGTTAGTATGTGTGATCACAAATGGTCCACGCCGTTAGGTTCAGTAAAAACTCTCTTAGTTTGCTAATGTGGCATATATATATATATCACAAAACATCCCTCAGGTTCATGCACTTATCACAAATAGTCCCTACAATTTTTTTTAATTTTTTAATTTAAAATTCATAAAATTTTGGTTTTCTTTTTAAAATCTTTTAAATACACGTGAAACTATATTTTTAAAGGTGTGAGCTCCACATATATGCCACATCAACAAACTAATGAAGTTTTTAAAAATAATTTAAATTTTATCAAATTTAAACATGAAAAAACAGTTTATAGAAGATTTTAACCTTGAGGACCATTTATGAACCCTAAACTTTTGGTTTTTTCATTTTTAAGTTTTATGAATTTTAAATTATTTATAAAAAAAAACTCAATTAGTTTGTTGATGTAGTATATATGTGGAGCCCGCATCTCCAATAATATATGTCATGTGCATTTAAAATTCATAAAATTTAAATAAGAAAACCAAAATTTTATGAATTTTAAATTAAAAAAATTTGCAGGGACCATTTGTGATAGGTGTGTGAACCTCAGGAATGTTTTGTGATATATATATGCCACATTAGCAAACTAAGAGAGTTTTTGACGGAACCTAATGGCAGGGACCATTTGTAATAACACATACTAACCTTGAGGACCACGAATGACACAAAAAAATACTAAGGATGCAATCAGATAGTTTCGTAAACCTTAGGGACGTTTTGTGATATTAAGCCAAATTATAATTAACCGTAGCATCTGGACGCTTTAGCAGGCTACAGCTTCATTCTTAATAGCGCACTGCTTGCCACATCTCCGAGCACCACCAAGCCGCCCAGAGAAACCCGACAAATAGCATCAATCCATCTTGGAAGAACATTCATTTTAAAAATAAAAATAGTTCATATTTTGGGAATTGTTCAACTTCGATACTTCACCAGAGTGCCCATTTGATTGGAAAGCTAATACCCCATTCCTAGCAACACTAAAGCTTTAAAATTCTTTTTAACTCTTATACACATGACCAGAGAATATGAGATCTCAAAATCAATTCGGATTTTCTAGATAGCTAGTGAAATAGGCATTTAGATTTTTGAGTTGGATTTTCTTGATTAGTTGATTTGTAGATTTGGGTTTGTTGAATCAAAGAATTGGTTTTCTTTTTGAAGGGAGATCGTAGGAGGATGAGCAAAGGCTAAAAGGGAAGGAGAAGGCAGCCAAAGGGATACAACGAAGAAGAAGAAAAGTTGAAAATATAAATTACTTAATTTAAAAAGGAAAAAAGAAAAACACGGTTGGCCACATTTAAGTGACGTGGCATATACACATAAGAGTCTGACACATAAGGTGGTCAGCTAATGTGGTCAATCTTAGATGTCCAAATAGTATTACTCATCTTTTAAACAATTAAAATTTAGGGAAATAACCCTTAATGCCACCGATTTTTAAGTTTTAAGTGGAAATACCAGCCCTCCCCAAAATTTTTATAAATACCACCTATAAATATATATTTATTGTCCACTTATTGCTCACCTAACATTTTTTCTGAAATTTACCTCCGCCAATCAGCACTCTCTTGGCTCCGTCTCTCACAGTCTCTTCACTCTCTGGTCACTCAGCTCTTTCTCTCTCGTCTCCCGTCGCTCAGCTCTCACTCTCGTCTTTCGTCGCTCAGCTCTCACTCTCTCTTCTCTCTTCCTCTCCCAGCGGAATCTGTTCATCGAAGATCAACGCCATCGTTCACCTCAAACAGGGTCCTGTTCATCGAAATTTTTTACGGCTTAGAGCTTATGGGTTTGTATGAAATTGGTTTACGGGTTTGTTTGAAATTGGTTTAGGGTTTAGGGGTTTCTTAGAAATTGGTTTAGGGGTTTCAATGAAATTGGTTTAGGGCTTAGGGTTTTGTCTGAAATGTTCTGATTTGGATGATTCATTGTTTGAAACAGTGAATGGGTTTGTTGTTTGTGAGCTTGCACTGCTGTTATTTTGCTGTTGCTATTGATGTTGTATTGCTCTTTTGTTGCTGGTGTATTGCTGATGTAGTGACGTTGTATGGACATTTTAGTGCTGTTATATTGCTAGATTTTTTTATGGTTTTTTATGGTTTATTATGGTTTTATTCATGTTCCACTACAACAAATGTAGTTCAATGACACACTTTGAAGGAGGTGTCTAAAATATGTGTCAATGAATTATATTATTTATGACTTGTTTTAAATGCACGTCATTGAAAGTAATTTTTACTATACATTGTACGGCAGTGAAACAAACACGTCATTGAAATAGTTTTCAATGATGCGGTCTGTGTGTCATGGATTTTGTTATCTTTAGATGACATTAGAGATAAGTATTTTGTAGTTTAACGACATTTGATAAGCGTCATCGATTTAATGACCGCTTGGTAGAATTTTATTTACATGACGTTTGTTATGCGTCATTGATTTTAGGAAGTTTATCCCGCGTCGTACAATGTTATTTGCACAACGTGACTTCATAATCGTCAATGATTTCATGACGGTTATTAGGCATCATAGATGTATGATTGTTTCCTCGAATTTTTGTTCGGGTGATGCTGTTTTTTTGTTTACTAGGTTTCAAATTTGGCGCTCTGATTTCGTTCCAAAACCCTCTCCCTCTCTTTTCCTCAAACCCTCTATCATCGTCCCTCTGTCAACCATCGTCGTCTTTGTTCTCAACCTCTCACAACCTCCATCTCTTGTCAATTTCCTTCCTCCACAATTAATTTCTGTCTGTCATACTTAGAAACCCAAAAATCACCAAAGCCCAAGACCCAAACCGCTGCCTTGCATCCATATTGGTCTCAGGAATTTGGCAAATTAAAAGGTGTGTTTTGATTGGCATTTAATTTGGTTGGTTTGCATTGAAGATTTAGAAAGAGAAGAGAGAAAACAAAAGAAATAGCAAGAGAGGTTTCAAGAGGATGAGGAGCCGCGAGGCACCTCTCTGTCTCATCTGGGTTTTTGTAGCAGTTATTAATTGGTATTTGGCGGCTTACTATGGGTCTTTATGACCATTGTATTTAACCTTCTTACAAGTCTAATCGGTATCTATTTTCTTTCTTGAAGATGATATCTAAAGTCTAAGACAATTTACCTGTGTATATCATTTTTAACTTGTATGCTCCCAATCATATCATAGTTTTTGTTTCAAAATAATGCTTGTTAATTTGACATATTTTAGCATTTACTCTGTTTGCTAATTTTAGGGCTTGCATTTTGGATATGGATAAGTTCTCTTTGTTTTGCATATTCTCTTGTGATTATGTGGAGTTTCAGTTTGGGGATGAATATTCAATGTCTAAACAAAGGGCAAAGAACCATATGTGGTGTAATATGAGTTCTTTAAAAGTTTGCTCTTTTGTGCTTGATCATTGTCTGCTTAAAAGAAAGTGGGAAATGAGTGAAGATGGGAACCTGCCACCAGCAGGTGTGGTTTAGAGAAATGGGGCCATGGATTTTGCTATAAGCTAACTCTTTAAGCTTTTGCTTTTCTTTTTTGTGTATGGATACTTAGAGAACTCTGTTTATTAGGTGAACTGTTAATGTTTTAATTGTATATGTGTAACAAACATTTTATACAGTTTTGATGGTTTATTTATTCATTTATCTTTTATATTGATAACGCAGACAATACATACAAACCTCTTATTTTGTTAAGAAAAAACTGAAGGGATGGTGCCAATTTCGTTAATTTCCTTACATTTGAAAGGAGGGCATATTGGAGTCATTATTGTGGTTGCCACTAATTGATAGGATGTTCCATTACATTATACCTTGAAGTCAATCAATTGTTTCCTGATGTCTTGTGGTTGAATTGTTCTGAATTAGGCTTCCTGCTACCGCACATTCCTGTTGTAGCTTAAGCTGTGTCATGATTATTTGGTGTCTGGAGATGTGTCTTTAGATATTTAGTTTAATGATCATGTAAGGTAAAGACTTAAATCCTTGTGAGACAAATTTGAGTGAGAGACAAGTAATTTGAAGGACACATGAAAAACAGAGTGAGAGACAAGTAATTTGAAGGACACATTGGAAAACAAGTTATATAAGATGAATCACTTGTTCGAGAAAGGACTTAAAGAAGTACTAAGGGAAATATCTTTAATGTGACATGCACCTTTAGGCCTTGGTTTAGTTGGCAAGTAGCTGGGTGGGGTGGGGATGTATATTAGTTTTTGCTGCACAATGGGCTAGTTTAGAAGTTACAGTACCTGCAGATGTGTTGCTTGTGATATCTTTTAAATGGATTTGAAGAGCCTATACTGAAATATCTTCTCCTTCCCCTTTCCCTTCTCATTCGGGAAGCAATTTGGTGTTAGGCTTTTGGTTTATCAATCATTTATTTGTTCAAACAATATTTGATGTAACTAGTGTTTCGTATCTAATTGTAGAAACTAATTTGCAGGTTTCTAGTGAGCAGAAGTCACCATAACTTTATCTTTTGGACAATATTGTAAAGAATAGCGGACGGGACTACATAATATATTTTGTTGTCAAAACTCCCTGAGGTTAGATTTCTGTTTTTTGTGATGCCTCTCATTTCTTAGCATGTTTTTTCTGGTTACGTAACATAGCTTCTTGATTTATTGACATGTAACAATGTCTGAATCAACCTGGAATACACACAACATATTAAGTTTGAGGATTAAATAATGGCAATTGAGATTAAATTATCTTTGATAGCCACATTGTTCACTGCTTACGAATTACATTGTTTATTTCAAATAAAATTATGTTTTCTTGCACAATGTGTCATTATTACCCCCTTATGTCAAATCCGACGACAGGCTTCACTTCACTCTGTAGTTACTTTGTAGTGAAAATTTTTTCCCATTTTTTGCACTTCGTAGGTGTATGAAATGGGATTGGCGGCATTTTTTGGGAAGCCTTGTGAAGAGAAAATATAAGAGAAGGAAGTGAGAAAATATAAGAGCAAGGCTTATGGAAAGAAAATATAACATAAGGAAATTGGAAAATATAAGAGAAGAAAATGGGAAAATATAAGAGCAAGACTTATGGAGAGAAAATATAAGGCTCGAAGGTACAATGAATTTGTATTTTTTCTGTCATGGGACATTGTGAACATACATGCAATGCATATAAGGTTCTATTGGCCCTATATTGTAGCTTTATCAGAGATATATCTCGTGCCTATTGCCTTCATATGCATCTGTATTGTGTGTTTATTGCTTGTTATTGTGTATATTTCAAAGACCTGAAATTATTTGTATAATGGTGGTGTGCAGGGAAATATGGTTTCGAAAGCAAAGTTGATGATTGATGCGGATGAAAAATTCCAGGGAAAGGCGTTGACCCTTTCCCATACAAAAACAACGATCCGTACAATTAAGGACAAATTGAGTTCGCAAAAATTACGAAGGTTCAAAGATAGTTGTTTTGGCCATCTGTTACTCATTGAGGACCTTAAGTGGACAACACAAATTGTCCACAGCTTTTTGTTGAGAAAGGTTGACCCGAAGACAGTTCCTCAAGTCAACGGGATCAAATTCATTGTTGGCAATAAGGTGATACAATTCACCGCGCAACAGTTTTGCGTCATCATAGGGCTTAGGTTTGGAAACCTTCCCTTCATTCCGCTAGCAACTAATGAGAACTGCTCATTGAAGAAGAAGTACTTCTGCAACAATAAAACTGTTAACCTTTTCAAACTCGAAAAAGCCTTCATATAGTGCATTGATGAGGAGGACGTGTTGAAGCTTGGCTTTCTATATTTCGATGTTTTTGTGTTGTTGGGTTGTGAAAAACATGTCAACATTGACATGCGCTATTTGAAATTAACGGAAGACCTTGAAGAGTTCCTGAAGTATCTATGGGGTGTGGTTTCATATGCGAAGACAAATGCCTCACTTTTGAGGGCTCTTTGTGTAGATTACCAGCGAGTAAAAGTGCCCCAAAAAGCTATAAAAACCAAAAAATCTGAAAAGAAATCAAAGACAACGGCAAGTGGTAGACCAAGAGAGTACCACATCAAAGGTTTTGGCTTTGCACTTCAGGTGAGCAAATATCCATTAATGTATAAGTTCAATTTCATTTGTTTTCAGTGGCTGACATTTTATTTTTCAAACTAGATTTAGGCTTTTGAGGTCTTTCTAGCGTTGGCTGCACTGCATATTGTTGTGCACGAAGAGAATGCCCACATCCCTCGTATACAACAATGGAGGACCAATACATCGGCTCGTTTTCACGAGCTAATGAGCTAAGTATTTGAAAACTATGAGGTTAGTTATGTTCGTAATACTAATGCTATGCATGTCATTCAAATAATAGGTTTACTAATATATATTTTGTATGTGTAAATTGCAAGTTGATGTGCAACTTCTCCGCCCAAGTGTAATTGACAAGCAGCAGCCCTATTGGACTTGGGGTGCCAGTGTTGAAACACTGAAGAAATTGTTGAATTGTTTGGCGATGAAGCCGAAGAAAGAACTAGCACTTCTGTTGAACATCTAGATGATGAAGATGACGAAACTGCTATCCTTCCGTCATCTTCTAAGGTAAGCATGACCTTTTTGCAATATATACGTCATAATGAACTTAATTGCGCCGATATATAATCAGTATATAGTCAATATATAGACAATACAATACCAAAACAGTAGCTATATTTGGGTTATATGTTGTACGTAATGTAATAGTTTCGTTATAACCGAATGCACGGTAAAGTCTCGTCCACTGAGTTACGCACTTTGAAGCGTGACTTTCAAAGGACAAATGATGAATTGGCAAATGTAGCCAGTTCAAATCGAGCGCTTCAAAACAGAGTGCATGCCTTGGAAGAAATGATACGGAAGGAGTCGTTCAAATATGAGAAGGAGTGTGAAAAAAATAAAAAGTATGTGGAGGATTTTGGCAAGACCCTCGTTTCAATGGAACACTATTTTAAGCTAGAGATAAAACAGTTGAAAACATGAACTGTTGGTTTGAATGAACGTGGGGGAAGGACATGACGCAATCGTTAGTCCTCATATGAATAAAAGGGGCGACAATGACATGTCGCCCTTACATGAATACATTACTCCGACTACAGAACCACCAGCAATGGAAGCACAAGTCCCCGGTGATGGAGACGAAGCCTGCGCAGCCATGGAAGTCCAAGAGGCAGAAATGGGTGCTTCAGTTCCTCAAATTCAAGTGCAGCAAGAAGATGACCAGCCAGAATTTGAGCGGTCACAATCTGAGGAGCTTCCTACTCCGGAAAATGTGCACGGATGCGGATAAACCTGCCAAAAACTGTTGTATTTGTTAGAGGATTGGAAAAAGGGCGAGATTATGCCATCGGGAGGTTAGATGAATCCTCCCATCATACCCAATGTTATTGTGCGTGGTAATGACGGAGGTAGTGGCAGTGTTGAAACAAATGTTGTGGAAGGTAAATGGTGCAGAAAGAAGCGACTGGCTCAAACATTGTTGAGTCCATTTACCGATCATTCCAGGAAGAAGAGGATGATGACTGGTTCCAGATGCGGAGACAACCCCGCCATGTTTTGATCCAACTAAACCCCTGCCATTAAAGATGTCAAGGCAGGTAATGGAGTTTTGCACTGCCTGGAAAAACGATATAAGGTTTGAGTTTTTTACCTGCAAAATCCAATTTTCATGTTATTTTAGTATGCATTGATATACCAATAAATGTAGCTACCTTTAATATACATGTCTCTATTTGTCATCTTTTGGCAATGTTCCAATCATTAAATGATTCCGTTGGAAGTTTGCGTATTATAGTGCAGAGGTGCAGCTAGAACCATGTGTAGCAAAATGGGATGAAGATGTCGACGTTTACGCCTTTCTCAGTTTGCAACATTGGAGATGTGCCACAACAACGAGATGGGTAAACTTTGTGAATTTAGTGCAGTTTATCGATATTGTACATAACTGCAGTTCTAATTTCCGAACTTATTGGGCCAACAGTGCCTCTTGCGGAATCATGACCGTAAAATTCAGCGGCATCTAGGTACTAACATTTTGTTGGATAAAGTTGACCCTTCAAAGATAAAATATTACCGACTGAAGCTTGCAATAAAGGGTTTAAAGGGGGAGGCATATATATGAGGTAAATTTATGTGATATATGTATATTTCATTTCTTGCATTGGGAATCTGT
Organism: Prunus fruticosa; assembly: GCA_018703695.1. Lineage (NCBI taxonomy): Eukaryota > Viridiplantae > Streptophyta > Magnoliopsida > Rosales > Rosaceae > Prunus > Prunus fruticosa. Next base: position 8,078,068 of record CM031918.1, read on the forward strand.
CAATGGACTAAGTGAAGCATACATCTTTTTGAACATGTCTCCAATTAGTTTTGACATTGTTCCTTTTAAAAAATTTGTGCAGCAATTCTACTTTTTTGCTTACCATTCTGTTGTTATTGGAATTTGGAACCTTATCATGTTTAGAAAGGGGTAAGAAATACTTTACCCCCATGAACAAATGTGGAAAATCACTTAACACACTTCCACCACAATATTAGGAAAATAAGTCCCTTGTTTGTTCAGAAGTTTTGATTAATAGCTAATCTGTCAGTATATTTACCATTCGTACAGTTTCAGGGCCACGTTCGTATGAGCAGATGACTAATTTGAAATATGTAATCGATCATTTTGCCCTCTTGACTCAATCGTTGAAACATTGGTGTGGTGATTAATAGATGCGTAGTGTTCATGTACAAAAAAATGTGCAGATTCGTTTGTTTACTTCCATGTGTTAGAAAGCACGGTAACAATTTTGTCATAGAAGAATGAAGGTTTGGAATGCATAGAAGCCTGCAATATACACTAAGTATAGAGATGGTTACCAAATATCATGTTTAGCACTGTGACCTGTGCAAAGTTAAACTGCAGAAATTACTTTACTAGTTGATCTTTTTCTTTTTGAAGATTCATTAGTCGTTCCAAAAAGTAGTTATCCCTATTAGATCACATAATGTTTGAATTAATGGTCATGAACTCAATCCTGCCTTTGCTTGCTTGGAGAATCTCTGCTGTTTACATTTTGTTGTCAAAAGGTTTAATGGAAAGCTATGTATCCATTCGAAATTAAATTCATGTGTTCTCTGTTTTCCTTACAGGTAAATGGATTTAAAAAATGGACATATGTCAAAAATGAAAAACAGAGGAAGTGCATATTTATTCATGACGAAGCATTTGCTTATTTATTCATACCTTCCTTTGTCTGTATATTAAAATTTTCTTGTTATTATTTTTGCAAATAGTTTGTTACAATGTCTTACGGTGCAATTAGGATGCACCTGAATGCCTGTTTTTGAAAGGCATGTTGTTTCTTTCTCGTCCTCGTCTTCTTTTTGAATTAAGTAGGGCCTAAACCGTAAACCCATTCATGAGCTGTATTCAATATACATGCAATATAGTAGCAATATGAGGCCAATATACAGTCAATCTACAATACAAAGGCAATATTAGTACAATACCCACGCAATAGGAAAGCAATATGAAGTCAATCTACATACAATAGACACATCCATTACACACTACAATTTAGACATGCAAAATAAATCGCCATCGAACCCTCACAATACCAACCTGTGAAGGGAAAAGGAAGGCAACACTTTCACATCGCATCACCCAGCACCACATGAACTGGACCAGCACTCACCCTTACTAGAGGTCCATCAAAAGATCCATGTCTTTGGCTTTCCTCCTCGCTGCATGCACGAGGCTATGATGAGCCATTCCCTCTCCACCCCTATTCAACACCTCCCAGACACCAGCTACATCAATTTCACTCCAATTGTAGTCTGGTGAGATGACTGAAGCATAATCTCGGAACATTTCAAAGCCGCTAGTTGAAACTTTCAACCATGTGATGGTTATATTCTTCATATTTTGAGAATTTTTCGACAGCATATTTCTTTGTGTCTTCCAATTGTAACTTGAGGGCCTCTAACTCTTTGCTCCGACTTATTGCTTTTAGAGTTTGCTTAACTTCGCGTCCATAAGCTTTGTTCAACTTGTTTGACAAGTTTCCCATAACTTGCCCATGAATATCACATTTCGTCTCCCACCAATTTGTTGCCTTTGACAAATATTGGAGATCCTGCTTGACAACACAGATTTTTTCAAGCGGATCATTGCTCTCAGCTTCACTTCCAGATGAAGTGGGATCGGGATTGGGAGTCATAGGTGGAGATGGGAAAGGCACATGCCACGGCAGGTCTCCCGGGTAACAGACATGGTCTTTTGGAGGGCATACATCCGACATATTTAAGTATCGCTGGGGACAAGTCACAGCTGCAGTCTGCAAAAAAACAAATAAACATACATCCAGTCTCTAGGTACACATTATGAAAACTTGGGAACAACTATAACAGCAACAATAATTACCTTTCCCGTTAAGAAGGTGCCTATGCTGCAGAAATTGTAGGAAGCTTCAGTTATATGTAGGAACTTGTCTGAAGTATATTGGTATATAGTTGGTGCATTAAATTGATGGGATTGCAAACTACAACATTTACTACTTGGCTGTCATTTACAGCAGTTAAGCATTACAATAACAGCAATAAAAGTGACTTACAAACAAAACAAAACCAAACCTTAATGACAAAATGGAAATTGTGGATTTCAAGAAAAAAAAAAGGACTATGTAACTAACCAATTATATATATACAAGAATATATGAAACTTTGGGGATATACGAAAATTCCCACGTACAAATTGGAACATAGAAAAAGTAAATTCGGCACATATGAAATAGGCCAATTAGAAAATAGGTAAATTGGAAAATTGGAAAAAAGGAAACTTGGAAAATTGGAAAATTGGAAATAGGACAAAAGGAAAATTGGAAAATAGGAAAAATAGGGAAATTGGAAATCAAGAAACTTGGAAATAGAAAAATAGGAAAAGTGGAAATAGGACAAAAGGAAACTTGGGAAATTGGAAAATTGGAAATAGGAAAAAAGGAAACTTGGATAATTGGAAAATTGGAAAACTGGAAAATTGGAAAAATGGAATACTGGAAATAGGAAAAAATCACTGTGGGCGAGGTCATGAATTTCATGGGTCAAGGTCGCCGCAATTGAAGAGTATGCAACTTCGAATGTGGCAACAGCAGCAAATTTGTGACACTTTAATATGACTTTGGACTGGCTGTAAAATGTAGTGGAAACAACATGTAAAATGGAATCATGTTCAGGTGGCCTCTTTTTGTATTAAGTAACTATGGGGTGGCCTCTACTTGTATTATGTAAGTTTGAAAATTATATTTTATGGAATTATGATGCCTCTTTTTGTATTTCTGCATATACAGTTTATCCATGTCCAGGATAGTGCCAATATAGAGGCAATAAATTCACAATAAGCATGTGTTTAATGGCAATATGATGTCAATAAGAGTACAATAAAGTTGCAATACGATCCTTTTGCAGTAGGTACTGCATCAGCATGGTTTTAAAAATATCTTAGATGAAAAAATTACAAAAAAATTAACCAAAATTAAATTAAAAATTGGAAAAGGGATGAAGTATACATCCCCTAAAAGACAGATGGCCTACATTACACACCTTCAATATGGACTCTATATATACAAATCATGCCTTGCATCACCATCACATACCCCCCTAAATTACAGAAACATGACACCACAAAACCTTATGCTCCTTCCTCTTTCAACCCCTAAATTATCCATCGGATGCCCAATACTAGATGGCTGCTTGGGCGGTGGGATACCCTGCAACTCCATAACAGAATTGGTAGGGGAGAGCGGTTCCGGAAAGATGCAACTTTGTCTCCAACTTACGGTTAGAGCTCAGCTCTCACCCTCACATGGAGGACTAGGGGGCTCCTCCCTTTACATATTCACATAATTCAGCTTCTTATTTTGTCGATTGCAACAAGTAGGCAACCTTTATCATGCATCATACCCCAACTTAATAGGGATGGAGCCATTGGAAGACATATGTGTTCATGGCGTTCATGATGCTCAACAACTCATCCATGTCATTCGAGACATACAAGCATTTATTGCCATTGATCACACCCGGTTACCTGTGAAACTCATTGTTTTTGACTCCATTGCTGCATTGTTCATATCACAGGATTAGACAACACTGGTAGATTTGAAATGGTGGTCTGAAATGTTCTTTAAGATATCTGGGGCATTGAAGGCGTTAGCAAATAAGTTTGGGTTGGCAGTGGTTGTCACCAACCAAGTGGTGGAGTGAATGGGGTGAGGTTGGGAAACTTGGAGTGCCTGCACACATCAGGTAGAAGGGTGAGTCTAGTTTTGGGACTGGCTTGGGCACATTGCATAAATTCAAAGGTGTTCTTGGCAAAACATGAGGAATATGTTGGGGTTAACAGTTGTAATGCTTTTTCAACAACTGTATCCAGTCAAACACATAAGACATTTCACCTTGTATTTGCCCCACATTTGCCCCATGCATCGTCTGAATTTGTAATCACAAAAGAAGGTGTAGTAGGAGTATCACGGTAATTGCGTAATAATTGCATTGTAAGGACTTTAATATTGTGGATTCCGATGAAGTTACATTTCAGGCCCTTTACTTTCGTACTTACACAGTTTACATTGCAATAGCAATACCAGTACAATATACGCACAATATATGTACAATATACGTACAATATAAGTACAATATAATAGCAATCTGAAAGCAATAAGGGTACAATACGATAGCTATACTGTCAATATAAATAGGGAACACACCACACTCTATAACAATGCAACCCGAATTATGCAATTTTAATAGAATTCACATTCCACATAACACCAAATCCACCTTACATAAAATTGAAATTGACAGTACCTAACAAACCAACACAAATCATATTGTCTAAGATACATTACGCAGTGGAATATTGTTTTGACATGTGCTTTTATTGTGGCCCGTGGAACCGCACCTTGAGCAGTTTCTTGTACCTGCTGCCCTCTCCTTGTGAGGGAATTCTCAGCTTCTTCCGTTTGCCTGGCATGACCTTCGCCATGTGAGGTAGCACAACTCGACTTTGGACATCTTCAGGAATAACCCACATTCCCTGAGGCTATACCGGGTAGATGCTATCCAAATAAGCATTCAACCAAGTATTTCGAGTGTAATATCGAGAAGCCTTGGAGTATACATTTTGAATTCAAGAAGCGGCAAACTGCAACGACATGCTTGTAAGATAGTTGCTCAAGCTAAAACTTCCTGCAACTACAATTGTTGTTCGTCATATGTACGAGGTCGTCCATATCATCGTTCACAACATTATACCTACGTTATTTAGTTTAACCACATTCATCCTTGAAGCATCATCCAACCTATTCCTCAACTTCTTCTCGCCAAAATTGGGGCACAATGTTGTTGTGCATTTCAAAGCCAACTCAAGACGTTCGGTGAACCATTTCACAAAAAGATTAATAATTTTCCCTATCAAATGAACTACTGGCAGCATCCTTGCAAACATGAGGACTGAGTTTATTGACTCCGCAATATTTTTCGTCATTACATTGTAGCGGCGTCCATCCATGTGAGCTCTAGACCACTTATGTAACCCTGCCTGTTGAAGATATTGAGCAACGTGTTCCTTCCTCTTGATCTTGTGAAAATGACAATCAAATTCAGCAATTGAATAAGATTTCGCAGCCTGCTCAAAGTGGATCAGTATTGAATGCATTTGCTACAAACATAACACCCTTGTACTTAGATTTTAAATGAGTGGCATCCACCACTATCACTGGGCGCATGGAAGGACGAAACCCTCTAATACATGCGCCAACTGCCATAAAAAAAATACACAAAGTGATTGTTCTCATCAGTATGGATGTGTGTCTTTGTGCCGAGATTCATACAGTCCAATTCATAGCAATAGGCTAGAAGGATATAATATGCCTCCTCTAACTGATCCTCTAATGGACATTAGAGCTAACTCCCTCACTTTCCAAGCTTTCGAATAATGAATGGTCAAACCAAAGTTGTGTTTCACATCTCTCATTATGTCACTTGGCCTGTATATTGTCTGACAATCCTTCAAATTCCTTTTTAATGAAGTGGCTACAAGTGATGCGGTTGTTGACGATGGTTGTCATTGACGAACCTCAAATCACATTCATGGACAGTTGTACACCTCACAATCATGAAGTTTTATTCTCCAATTCTCGATGCTTGGACTCGCCATGGCCATGGACGTTGACAACAAACCACAAGCAACCTCTTTGTGCAAGAGAATTGCACCTTAAATTGAAAGTGGCCTCTCAATGCACTCAACCGTAAGTTGGTCAACAAGGCTCCCTTACTAGAGAAAATTTGCCCAACTTAAATTTTCCGATTCCAATCACTTCGCAAATACTCTCTGCCCAAATATGCTTCTCCATCATTTACACCAGCCACATTGTACCTGATTCTGTTAACTCATTTCACTCAAATGATGTTTACGAGTGGGTTCAGATTCTCCTTCTAAACGCATTATTGGCAATTGGACTGATGTGTCCAAGCGGCCCAAAATAGGAGGGGCATAGTACACTGACACTTCATTTGTTTCAGGACCATTATCACGACCATGCATCTCCTCCACCTCGCTAAAATCAATCATGTCCATAAAATATGTCCTAACATCACCGCTCACATCAGTGACATTTGTATTATTCCGAATTACTTTATTGCTTTCAACAATGGCAACTGAAGACTGATCCATTCGACTACTATTTGTCATCATATGCATACTATCAACTACATCCTTTGGTAGTCCTTTATCTTCTATACTCGTGAGTAAGGGGGCTAGTTTTGAAGGTGTTACCTCACAATTGTGCTTCATAAAAAATTTGACATCATCATCGTCCTCAATCTTTATGTGCTTCCACTCATTCGACACCATCAAAACTGAGAACTTTAAGCAAACCTTGTCTTCCATGTTTGTATTACCAATATGATGCACACGATCCATCAGTTCAGCAAATGTGATGGTCCATGGTACTATTAAGCCTTTTGAGTCACCCCCTTCGTATTGGCACATCTTCTTTGAGGTTACCCATTTTCCATTGTAGCAAACCAGAATAACAATTGTCTCCATTTCTGACCATGATAAAACCACATTTCATTAACAGATTTTAAGCCACGACCAAATCATTGCAATACAACCACAATAACCAAGCAATACAATAGCAATACAACAACAATACAATAGCAATATAACAACAACAAAACAGCACTGAACAATGTATCATCACAATTAGACTATACAAATCTAATACATCAATTGGAAAATCCCAAGTTTCAAGATTCACATATCCTGAGCAATCTAAATGCATTTGGTAAAAACCCAAACGGATGAGCATCAAGATTCAAAAACATTGCCCAAAGCAATTAAAATAAAACCAATTTCACAGCAACCCAAGCAATCAAAATAAAACCTATTTCATAGAATCCCATAGATATTAAGAAAATGATCATCAAGACCTTGTATTGGAGGTCAGCAGTGGAGTAGAGCTTCAAGGTTGCAAGCAGTTGCGACCTTATGTTATTTAGAAGACATACCTAGAAGATGGGGTCGATGAGGGGTTTCCAGATTCAGAACAAAGAGATGGGGACAAGTCAGACCAAAGAGCGCTAGCGAGAGAGAGCTGCGTGAGAGGGATACTTCTACACGAAAAGAGAAGGACAGTTGGGGTAGAGAGAGAGAGAGAGAGAGAGAGAGAGAACGAATAGAGAGCTTAGAGAGAACTAAATTTCAGATAAAGTGTTATGTGGGCAATAACTAGACACTAAATATATATTTATAGGTGGTATTTGCAAAATTTTGGGGGAGGCTTGATATTTCCACTTAAAACTTAAAAACCGGTGGCATTAGGGGCTATTTCCCTATATTATATATGATTGTAATAAGGATAACTGCACAACAAGAACACAAGTTTTAGTTCTTTTCAATATTTCAAATGAAGGTTAAGATTTCAATACTTTTTTTTGTTTTTATAATTTACTGTAAATTTTTAAAGTTTTTATCTTTTGGTTAATATTCAATCAATACATGATCATTATTGAGTCCGTACGTATATGGTCAATATTTATTGTGTAATTGATACCAATTAATCTAATACTAACCTTAATTATTGTGAAGACCCGTATTTTAAAAGGATAAAAGAAGATATTTATCATTTGGATAATCTTGGACGATATTATCTTTTTAAGATATTTATCACTTGGATTCACTTGGATAAACTTGGACGATATTATCTTTCTAAGATATTTATCTTTTGGATAAACTTGGATGATCTTATCTTTTGGATAAACTTGGATTTGTTAGGATATTTATCTTTTGTAAACTTGGATGTTCTTATGCTTTTAATATAGAAGTTTATCCTATCCTTATAAACACTATAAATAAGAGCATAACCTTATAGTTTCAAAACTTGAGAAATTAGAAAAGAAATTTAGAGAGAGAGAGAGAGAGAGAGAGAGAAAGAGAGAGAGGTGATTCTTGGAGGAGATTTGGGGCTTAACTTGTATTTTCTTAACTTGGAGCAATGCTTCGGAATCGAGGTAGAGATTTTTTGGGGTGCCTTTACGGGGATTGATCTAATTAAATTTCGTGAGCACTATATTATGCATGCTATTATTATTTGAAATGCATAATTATATCATGTCATGGAAATTGGCTGGAATCCTTGGATTGATAAAGAAAGTATGGAAAAAAGGGTAATGGGAAGGATATTTTGTGTAGTTGAGTCTAACTCTTGGCAGATACCAGGTCTAAGGGATCCCACAGTGCACATGGTTTTTATTGGGTGTTTCGAGACTGGTGAAAGGGAGTTAGACAAGATGACTAACAAAAGGGGAATTATGGGATGATGAAAATGGGTGTTAGTTCATATAAATGGGTATTCAGGACGAAATGGTATAAGCATGGTATGGGACGTGTAGGTCTGCTTGTCAGTTATATGAATTAACGGGATTATATGAAGAGCATTCATTCATGAATTATTATTAATGTGATGTTTGGCTGTGTGATTGCATGTCACTTAATTTAGTTATATCAATCTACTGTGGTAAGGTCTCATGTCCCTCCTGAGCGGTGGTTGCTCATTCCTCACTCTGTTTAATTTTTCAGATGCATTAGTGGGCAAGATAAGGACTAAACCAGTTAAGGATGAATTAGATGAGAGTGATAGAGCTTTATTTATTTCATGTAAAGTTGTAAGATTTTGGGATCTATATTTTTATAAGAGAAGTTTATTTTAAACCTTGTTTCGGCTTTCTTTTTATTTTACTTTTTATTTTCTCACGCACCAGGCGCGGGGTTTCTACCTACCCCGGGTTCCGGGGCGTGACAGTTATCCTGTTTAATACTCATATTATACACGCACATACATATTTTTTAATAATACTTCCATTCTCTATACATGTCTTAAAGACTCGATTAAATACACATGAAAACAAACAAACATATAATACACGTATTATAAACATACGTATGTATTTTTCACTTTTAATGTATTTGTTTTTTCAGAAATTTTGAATAATATAGACCAAATTCACGTGTTATACACATATTTTTTCATATATTATTGAATAAAAATAATAGATATTAAAATATTTTATAATTGCCGAACTTTTTAATTGTATCTTGTCAAATTTTGGCAAATAAACACGTACGTATTTTATTTGTATTTTTCCCGTTCCTTATTTTACTAACTAGGATACTAACTAATAAAATAAAATTATAAATTCTTTTATTTGGATAGCTCTAATAACTTGTTGAAGTTTTCGAAACAAACAAGCTTGTAGACTCATAAAAATGAACGACATACAAGTTCTTCTCCGAAGTAAAAGGAATCCAACTGTCTAATAAAAATATTTGAAACAAATAAAGTCATTATATTAAGAAACCACACCAGAAAATTATATCAAAAATAACCAATAAGGAATTCATATGAACTTAATAGCAATGTACACAGACACGGAGGCAACAAATCACATGATTTGCTACTTTTTGTCCTTCATTCTCTTGTTTTTATTGTTGCCCAAGTCTGATGCCCATATAAATCAAACGCCCTACATACAAACACATCATTCATTAGGTGAAAATTAATAATTAAAATAAATAAATAAATAAATTTCACCAATTAAAAATATAATGGCTTGAAAATAATAAATTAGTAAATAAATATACTTTAAATATATCTTTAAGAGCCGATAAGTATGCACTATTGAGCTATTATCAGAGTACATTAATCTTTGGTTGGTATTATTATTAATTGGACTGATCTTGATTGCTTTTCTATCTCCTGCCTCAAATCATGAATGAAAACCCTCGAAACCAAACAAAACTTGTACTCTATAAGCAACACCTCACCAGATTTGTTGTTGATAACAGGGTTTGGAGTACGAAACATCATGGAATTAAATGGGAAATCAAACTCCTGCTTGCTCCAAGCCTTGTCATTATTGTAGTCCTCTAGTATCCAAAGCCTAATCTTGCTCTCCGACCTAAAACCATCGCAATCATGGTGCTCACAAACTCCTTTTGGAAGTCTCATGACGCGAAACTTTTAGTCCTTCACATCAAGTGCCGCTAGTTTCACTGCTTTGCTTGAGTATTAGGGTTGTAAATCTGGTGTATAGCACTATTCACACACATACTTTGGCTACAAGAGCGGTTGTTTAATTTCTCCATGTGTTGTCGATTTTAGTGCCCAAAGTAAAAACCTCAAACTCAACAATAGCACGGTTGTTTTATTTATATTATAGCTATTAGTCTACATGCCCCATTTCTCTTTCCGCAATAGATCCAATGATGCACAAGTTTTTGTGGTTGAGACTTGAGGACTCTCTTTGGTTTTCTAACTCATAATTTTTGTGGTTAGGGCTGTTTGGATGTCATCATCTTACTAACTCATAAATTAATTAAAATGCAAAGTTTGAATTTTGTTGTTGAATGTAACTCAAAAAATTGATAGAAGAGTTGACATTGTCCATTATTTGTTTCTGCTATAAAATACGACGTCAGAAACTTGACCAACTACAATAATATAAGGCAGTGGTTTCATCTCTAGTCGCATTGATACCTTTCCTAATGAAATAACTTACCGAACTCCAGTGTCGATCAAAACCCTTCCGACATCGAATTCAGCGATTTCGGCTCGGATAATCATTGGATCGTCATGCGGGTAAAGGATCCCCTCTTCCTCCTCTTCGCAGAAGGTTATGGGCTCCCATCGTACCTTCGGTATCTTGGTATGCCGGCTGCCCTCGATACCGAGGACTTGGGGATATTGAGCTGCCCTGACGTCCTGCTTCCTTGAGCGATTGGATGACGCCTCCCAAGGTTGGTCCTCCGCTGATGGTGCTGATCATGTTGACCTGCCGATTCGCATTTTGGGCAGGCACCTATTGGGGACTGGCAATGTACTGGTCCAACTTGCCTTCCTAAATCAATTGTTTGACGATTTTTCGCAGGCTAATGCAATCTTCTGTGTTGTGACCTGTTTTGTTGGTGGTATCGCAGAATTTGCCTGTGTCTCGGTTGTCCTGCCGACCGGGTCTTCGGTTAACGGGCTTCGGGATGATCTCTTTCTAGTTCATGAGAACGGCCTCGTAGGAGGCATTGAGCAGAGTGTAGACTTCCAGCCTTTGGCCATGACTTGGCAGGGGCCCACGGTGGTCGTTTCGGCCGAACCTCCCCTTCCCTTTCTTGGAACGTTCTTGTCGATTGCTTCCGTGCGAGTCCTTGCATTTGTCCCCCACCCTGATAACCGCTAGGTTTCTTGGCAGCTGCCATACGGCTTCTCCTGTGCCGAGTACTTTTGGGGAACCGCTGGGTTTCTCTGGAGCGCCATACAACTTCTCCTGTGAGTACTTTTGGGGAACCGCTTCCTCCTGCCGAGCCGAAGGCCCGATTTTGGAGTTGAAGTATTCAGATTTGGCGTGGATTGCCGCTTGCTTCATCAGCTCGTCCTAGGTACACCAGTTGCTCCTGTGTACCAGGACCGAAAGTGTGAGGACTGAAGAGGCTCGTCTTCCCCCTGCCGAATGGTGTACAAGTCGTCGGCGGAGTACAGTCTGTCCGTCTGAATCATGAAATGGTTCAGGAAGATCTGCTTTAGCTCATCAAAGGTGTCGATCGTTCCTGGCTCCAAGCGATAGAACCAGTTCAAGGCTGCCTCGGTGAGCGAAGATGGGAACAGCAGGCACTGTCCTTCGTCGCTAAGGCCCTTGTATCCTACGACGGGCTGAAAAGAGTGAAGGTGTGTCAGAGGGTCCTCTATGCCTGTGTAGAACGGTATGTGTAAAGGCTGCACATCTCTGTCCTTCCTGTGAGTGCCTTATACGTTCGGTGAACGTTCATGGCCGAAGCTTTCCCCAGCCCAGCTCCTGAGAACGAGTTCGGTCATCCTCCATCTTCCTACACCCTCTGGAGGAGGAGGCAAACAACAGGGTCCCTGCTAGGGATCTCCTCCGTTGTATGGTGTTCCGAACGTCGAGGGGACCTGGCCGGGTTTACCTCAGAGTACCTCACGGTCGGACTCAATCGTCGACTCCAGGCCTTCTATCCTCTATATGGGAGATTTGTTCCCAGAATCATTAATCGGGAATCATTTAATCGTGCGTCAATCCTAATTGTTGATCTCTGCCATTCGGCCTCTCGATCCGCAGTCTATGGCAACAATCGAAATATACCTTCTTTGGTATGTGGGGTTTGTCCATAGGGGCCGGGACTACCAATTGCTTGGATGGCGCAAGCGTTGCCTTCGCCCCTCGTTTCCCCTTCTTCTGCCGATGGGGAGTTTGCAGACTCTGAGAAGATTGATTTGTCTAAATGTTTTGTGTTTGCTGATGTTTAAGCAATTGTTGTGTTTCATCCACCTTGGACGAAAGAAGATTGTTGTGTTCCTGTAATTTAGCCATGTCCTGCCGAAGAGCCGTGATCTGAGCTAAGAGCTCGGCCTCGGCATCGGTTTGGATTATAGAGGGATTGCCCATTGGTGTGCAAGGGGGCAGCGCTGGGCTGGCTCCGCCTGGCCACGGTAACCTTTCTTGCGAGGAAGAACGTAGACTTTGATATGGTCCCCATATGGTAAGGATAAAGGGTCGATTGTTTATCGAATTCCCACAGACGGGTAAACTGTTGATGCGAAAAAGTGGTTTGGCACTCTCTGGTTCAACTTAGTTATGTTGGGCCTTCGGTATTCGTTTAGGCCTCGGAGAGCGTGCGATCTGCAAGATAACAAACGCTCGGGAAGACCTAGGGCACCAGTGTGATACCGGCCGAAGGCTCTCCGATGCTTAAGTAAGTACGAATTTAGTAAATGTTCGCTGGAGGATCAATAGGCAGGTATGTCGTGAGTTCTAATTGTTTGTGCCTAACAAATCACGGCCAAGAATTAACCGAAGGAGCCCCCTTTTCCTCGGCCCTAGCGCTTGCTCGTGGAACTAAAACGCGGCGGTTCGCCAGGATATTTGGCCTTCCTAAAAACAAAGGAAAAGTTGCGAAGGCATGATCGTCTCGGCCTCAATTATGGACGGAGGGCGAGGCCGGACAAAATCACGGCCAAAGGTATTAAGGTCACATCGTCACATGGCAGCCGGGTCCCGCACTTCATTTAATGAGGTATTGCCTCTGTCTATTGCATCAAATCCACTGGCCACGAATGAGCATTTAATGCACGAGGGAGGGTAGGAAGTGACTGAAGTCAAGGTCTGGCGACAGAAATCAGAGTGATTAGGCTCAAACTCACCACTTGAGGGGTTAGTTCACCAACCATCAGACCAGGGCATTAAATGCGTCCCCCGGCCAGGCGCAGAACCCACGGTAAAGGTGGCGGCCGGGATTTATGGGGTCACACCACCATGCTTCACGACCCGAAATGCCGATGTGACCACCCACTTGCTATGTTGAGGCTCATCATGCAGATTTTCAGCCTCGATTACTCCTCCAAGAGCTCCTCCTATAAATACAAGGCTCAGACCACATTCAAAAAGGTCAAACACCAAACAAAAGCCTCTCACTGAGCAAATTATATTTTCCTGTAATGCACTTTCAATATCTTTACTTGCTTTCCTAGGAGTAGTGTTAGATTGTAAGGAAAAACCCGTTCATCAATATATCATACGACCATTGATTTTCAAGGCGTCGAAGCACCATCCCTGTTGTTCTCTCATTCACCCCATATATCATATGACCGTTGTTCACCGAGCAACGCGCAGAAGCACCGCCCAAAACCCACCACCAACACCACCACTAAACAGCCTTGTAGCTCAGGCCGTGAACCTAACGGCCGAGATCAGTTCATCTCTCGGCCACAATCGTTTGATTAAGAAGTCAGATCCAAAAGGGCGCACCATTTAACCACTCCATCCACATCACCATCTCCAACGCACGGAGACCGTGCTGGCACGCCCGTGCACAAACCGCACCGCACCCAAAAGTAGGAAGCCACGTGTTAACGCACATCCCCTAGGCCCGGATCACCAGGCCATGAGATTTGCGCAGCCAACACTGATTACCTCCATTTTGGGATAGTAGTCCTCTTTTATAGGCCTTGGGTGGTGTGCACATTATTTAGAATTTCGATGTGGGACAGTGGACGCCTGCTTTGAGCAAGCCACGTGTCCTGGAGAGGGAGTTGCCCTAATGGATGAATCGGTAGGCTGGTGCCGAAGGCAACCATACCCAAGCTCGACTTTGTCCACGTGTGTCGTTCTTATTGGCCGTTCATTTTTTGTATAAACAAGGATAAATTTGGTCAAACCAGAACTCAATAGTACTTGTATCAAAGGATAATAGAATATTTTAAACAAGTTGCCAAAATACTCAAATAAGCCTAACTACAATATGTTCTATGTTCGAACTAGAGGATTTTGTATTTGTTCAAAACTAGGTCACATGCAATTCATATTGTAATGAGTTGTTCAAGTGTAATATCGTCTAGTCCTCTATAGGAAGAAGTAGTTTGGAACGATAACATCTGAGAAACCATGAGCAGGGGTCGGTCCTTGTGTAAGGTATGAACTTCAAAACAGAACCTTTGTCTGCAATTGCCCCAACTGCCCCCTGACAAGACCCGCCCCGAATTCCTCGAAACTCAAGAAGAATCCTGTGGAAATTCCGACATCACACCGATGCCAGGCCCACTTACTAAGAACCAGACTTTCTGCGAAATTTCGGCAGAGTCCCCCCTGTTAAATTTACATTTCCCAAATACTTATCCTGTTAAAAACATAGTTTATATCCCAACTGGTAGCACACACAATGCAATACACACAGTTTCCAGAAATAGGCTTCCAACCTCCAAATAAATCAAGGCAGAACTATGGTAGAACCACATACACTATTTAATAAAATTCAATCAAGTGATAACTGAGGAATAAACAAGCATTTGATCTCGCTCAAGTTTTAATCAAGCTTCAGGCATACCAACATATTCAAAACCGAACCCAACAGGAGTAATAATTAGGGTTAAAATCCAACAACCAAATAAAAACCAATTCCCATACTCATAATCAATCAAACCTTTTAAACATAGTATGTTACGCGGCTGCACCTAGGTGGGACCCCAGGCTACCTACGTACCCCTGGACAAGGGATCAAGCCACACGTAGTTCTTATCATCAACGGTCACAACTCCGTTAATATACCATTATTTAAAGTAAAACCAATGATACATTTCAGATTTATCACAACTCCAATTCCGACGAAACAAAATGAACACATTCTCAAACTCTTCCTTTATATCAGTTCAATCTCGCAACCATACCCTATCCAAGGCGTATGTGCATTGAACACATTATCAATTTCTCCCCTTTATAACAGTTCAATCCCGCCACCGTAACAGTTCAATCCGGAAACCATACCCTATCCAAGGTGTATGTTGCCGTACAACACTTTCCAATCCACGACTTAAACATTCATACAAGTACAGGGTACTTACGAAGCACAATCACACGAATCTCAAACTAGAAACGAATCCACATATACATATATATAATATGTATGCTTATAAATGAAAAGTATATATATAAATATATATATAGATCTATAACTGCACCCACCTCTCACCATCATAATGTACCAAGGGAAAACAATCCAACTGGGGATTGTTGACTAGTCCACATGTAACAGCCCTCAAATGACCATGTGGCTAGGGACGAGCTGTCCCTGAGGGACTAACTTTCAGCCAGCACGTACGGATGAAGAATCAAGACCCGTATGTCTGTAAACAGTCCTACGCGCACAGACTACCCAATTAAGGGTCTCAGCGACACCCCTTAAGGTATGCCCCGGGTTCTGTCATATCCACGTATTCATATCCACTATATCCAAGTACCAATATCCAAGGGGAGGTATATGTGATGATGCACATCATGTCCTGGGGAAAACAATCCAACCGGGGATTGTTGACTAGTCCACATGTAAAAGCCCTCAAATGACCATGTAGTTAGGGACGAGCCGTCCAACTGGAGACTAACCCTCAGCCAACACGTACGGAAGAAGAATCAAGACCCATATGTGTGTAAACAGTCCTACGCGCGCAGACTACCCAATTAAGAGTCTCAGCGACACCCCATTAAGGTATGCCCCAGGTTCCGTCATATCCAGACCATATCCATGTATCCGTTTCCACCGTTTCCAAATACCCATTTCCACTGTTTCCAAGTATCATCATCCAAGGGGAGGTACATATGATGGTGGAGTTCGTAATCCCTTATATAAATATTATTTCCTTTCCTTAATTCAATTTACCCTCGTTTCTATTTCGTATAGACAATAAACTCTCAAGCATATTCCATATCCAGGGAGGTACCTAAGGTAGTGCTAAAAGCACTCGAATTTACCTTCTAACTCACGTCTTTCTAGCATCTCACATCAACAACCCAAATACCCCACACATAATCAACATAGGTAGCACTTTCTCAAAATATTATATTTATGAACTCAAGATACTGAAATATGTCAAAACCCACATATAGCACAAATACTTTACAAAAATAAGGAATTCAACTATTAAATATAAACAGAATTTAAATAAACCATTAAATTCAAAAGCATAAGATTTCCATCACAAAACCATAAAAATAAACTCATAGACCCACATAATCAACATAAATCAAAAGACGGTGAGACTCGTCCAAAAAGGTCTTTTTGGTACTCCTCAAAGAGTGGAACTACGTCGGAAGACTCATGGTCAACCGGGGGTCAAACTGCCCAAACTTGATCAATCGTGCCCACGGGACCCACGACCTCCGTTTTACGTTCCGAAGGTTCCTTTGGGTTCCACAAGGTCTAGGATACACGTCCTGCAAGTTTGGTCCGGAATGGGACAGTCGATTCGCTCACGATCGCACAATCGGACGGTTACCGTAAGAATGCAAACTTTAAGTTCTTGAATCAAACATCCGGGTCTCTTATTCACGATCCGCGAAATCCTATACGATCCTACGAATGTCTAGACCAACATATATTAAATTGGAAGCGATCCAAAAGTTCTAACGTATCGAACTCGGAAATCGCACAAACGTTATCCGAATTGGAATCCGAAAGTACCTACGCGCTTGTGAGAACCAGGAGATCATTTTAGGACAAAAAGTGGCCTCAACTACCTTGCCCACGCGGTGTTGGTGTCTATATAAAATTCTGGAGGTCGAAAAATTGCAAACAGGCAGCCAAGCTTCCTACCCTAGGTGTAAAACCTCATTTGGAGTCACTTTTGTTCTTGGACCTACCCTAAAAAACAAGCAGAAGTGGCTAGAATCGTGATCCGAAAACCGGCCAAAATCCTATTCGAAAATCGGATTACCTAAGCTAGAAATTGCTCAATTCCTACTCAACCATTAGCTAGAGCATGAAAAATAGGTGGAAAAGCATACCTTAATTGACCGGTTTGGTGCCGCCGAGGAGGGAGAAACCGCCGGCGAAAAATCTGTTAAAAAATGGATTAAAACCAGTCGGATTTTTGCGTTTTCCGGCCATCTCCTGTGGTTTCAACAGCCGAGGTTGGTCGGGATGGGAAGAGGGAAAAGAGCTTGATGTTTTGGTATCAATATCATGCGATTTGGTGGTCGGTGGAGGTGGTGGTAAAGCAAAAACTATTTGGATGAACAGGTAACATAGGAGGGGGTCGAGCGCAGAGGGAGGAACAGAGAGAGAGAGAGAGAGAGAGAGAGAGAGAGAAATGGAAGGGTTTTCTGGTTTTTAATTAAAAACTAATTTCAACTTATTTACGATTATGCCACTGGTGATGTTTTGCTCGTAACTTTCTCGTTACAACTCCGATTCAAGCCCACCACGTGTCTACAGACTCATCTCGGTACAACCTACATAAAGGTATGGGCCACTGCCCCGAAATCCTCCCGGATTAAAAATGACCAAATTACCCCTACCCCCAGAGGGCAAAATTGTAAATTAATAATTCTTGAAATTAATTAATTCACTATTCCCTTTATTTTGGGTTGGGATGTTATGCCCCCTGTGCAATTTTCAACTTAGCTATATCACCCAAGTATCTTTGGTTGCTGCCTTTTTTCATTGCTTCAAGAGATCCCATGTCTCATATTTTTTTGGCTTAAGTCATACAGTGCCCCTCTGAAACATTTGTCAATTCTCACTATACCCCTTTTTTCTCTTTGACAGATGTTTTGTGTCTCACTTTGCCCCTCACCGTCATGTCTGTTAAAAATTCCTTTAAAAATGCTGACGTGGCACTAATGGACCCACTATTTTGCTAAACTAAATGCCATGTGTGAAGAAAAAAAAATTAAAAATTCCAAGTGTGAGCTCCAAATCATCCAATCCCACCTCATGAATCTTCTCTCCAATCCATGGCTTTACCTCTGGGATCTCACGTCAAGCAAGTTTTGGTGAGCAACAACAGGTTTCACAAGATTGAAAGTGGGAGAGGCCGGCATTGGTGACAGAGAAGGAGCAAATCTCTGGAAGCAAACCCATTGCCCATAATCAATAGTGGAAGTATCAGACTCGTCACATTCGGAAATGGTACCAGCTGGAAAATGGAGCTGGTGACGGGTCGGGCTAGTGGAGAGTAGAGGCGGCATAAAACGGGTAATCGAAAAAGGCCATGGACTGTTTAGCAATGGAGTCCCAGTTTGGAATTGGGTTGGGGTTTCTGGAGGTTGGGGATGAGAACGGTGGGGTTACAGGGGCACCATTGGAAATTCGGAGAGGAGGGAGAGACGAAGGAATTGCAGAGCACGGATAGTGACTGGGATTGGATGAATTAGTGCTGGAATTGAAACGGCTTGGGCTTGGATAGGAGACGACGAAGGATTGGCTTGGTAGGATGGGATTGGACTAGGATTTAGAGAAGAGTAAGGGCTTATCATGGTTGATGTGCCTAGTGTATCAATTTGGGTTGGCTTCAATCCTTGTACAACAACACCACCATCACATTATTAGAATTCATGAGTAAATTAATTTTCAGGTGGATTTTTCCTTTGGATCTGAGCTATGACAATTATGGGCAAATAATTAGAAATTAAAAAAAGAAATTGAAGAATTGGGACAATTAAAGTGAATTGAAGAAGAGAAGGGAAGCGGGACCTTGCAATAGGTGGTGCCATCGTCTTCGACGGTCCAGCCAGCCTGGAGGCAGAGAGCTTTCAATATCTCGTTGTTGTCGCAGTGCTTGGGAAAATTGAAGTTGCCCTGAGCTCAGAGCCCTCGAATATCTTCACAGCTATGGCTCTCCTACTCTTCTCTCTTCCTCCGCGCCGTCACCGCAGACGTGGCTCCATCCTGCGGCATTCTCCGATCAATTATCTTCCCTCTCTTTTCCCTCTCAGGATCAGGCGTTGTGTAATTAAGTTTTTTAAAGTATTATTAATTTTTTTAATAGTTAAATTGTTAGCGAGATATCCCTATTCTATTAGGATATTATTTTAGTTATTGCTTTTTGTATAGATATTATGTAATTAGGATACCACTTTTCCTAGTTTAATCCTACTAGGGTTTACATCCTGTATTATAAATACCTCCTTTTGGAGAATGAAATATATCTGAAAATATTCTACCATATTATTTGACATGGTATCAGAGCGGGTTGATTGACTGGGCCTGAATTGGGCCTTTACCCTTACCCAATATGTGGTGTTCACATGTTGGGCTTGAATGTTTACCCATACCCCTTATCCAATACGTGGTGTTCACGTGTTGGACTTAAATGATTGACTCCAATGTGGACTTGACTCCACGTGTCGCCAACGAATCTGCTGATGAAAACGACCGATCGCGCATAGGAAGCGACCGGTCGCCTGCTGAACGAAATAGGTCCAGGTACCGATACGAGCGAAGCGACCAGTCGCAGTGATCTAACGACCGGTCGCGAACGAATCTGCACAGGAAGCGACCGGTCGCACATAGGAAGCGACCGGTCGCTCGCCTCGATGAGCGACGACATTAGCAATACGACTACGCGACCGGTTACGAGGAAAGTCACGACCGGTCGCCAGACGACATATTTGGTTTTTTCGGAGCCTCTCTCAGAAGGACATAACAGTGATATTGGCGACACTCGTCCAGATGAAATTGATAATAGACCCCCCTCTGCCCCTCCATTGCCTCAATCAAGCTGTGAGAATGAGGTACTTTCTAGTGATGTGCCTACCTATTCTTTGCCCCACGTACTACCCGTGGGAAACCTAAAGTGCAATATTCTCCTGATATACATGCCAAGTCTAAATATCCCATTAACCATTATATGTCAACTCATCGTTTATCTAAGTCATATGCATCATATTTGTGTCAATTATCTAGTGTATGTGTGCCAACTAAGTTGCAGGATGCTCTTTCTGATCAAAACTGGGTAGATGCAATGCATGTTGAGATGGAAGCCTTGAACAAAAATGCTACTTGGGAGTTAGTTCCTTTACCAAAAGGAAAAAGGGCAGTGAGGTGCAGATGGGTGTTTACTTTGAAGCACAAGGCTGATGGTTCCATTGATCGTTACAAGGCAAGATTGGTGGCAAAAGGGTATACTCAGACATATGGAGTGGATTACACAGAGACTTTTGCTCCAGGAGCTAAGCTCAACACTGGACGCGTACTCTTATCCTTAGCTGCTAACCATGACTGGCCGCTGCTACAATTTGATGTCAAAAATGCATTCCTTCATGGTGACCTCAAGGAAGAAATATATATGGATCCTCCGCGGGTATCCCCTTGACCTCTAAGGAGGGTGTGGTGTGCAAGCTACGGAAATCCTTGTATGGATTAAAGCAGTCTCCAAGAGCGTGGTTTGGAAGATTTGCTGCATCCATGAAGAAGTTTGGGTATGTGCAAAGTAACTCTGATCATACCTTATTTCTGAAGCTTCATAAAGATAAATTGACGGCTTTAATTATTTATGTTGATGATATGATTGTGACTGGAGATGATCATGTAGAAATACAGAGTCTTCAGAAGTATTTGGCTTCCAAGTTCGAGATGAAGTCATTAGGTGATTTAAAGTATTTTCTTGGGATAGAAGTTGTCAGATCTAAACATGGTATTTTTCTATCTCAAAGAAAGTATGTTTTGGATTTACTTGCAGAAACTGGAATGTTGGACTGTAAATCAATTGATACCCCTAGTGAGCAGAATCATAAGTTGGGAATATATCCCGATCAAGTTCCGACTGATAAAGAACATTATCAACGACTTGTGGGGAAATTGATTTATTTAGCTCATACCCGTCGGACATTGCGTATGCTGTAAATATAGTGAGTCAGTTTATGCACTCTCCTAGTGTAGATCATATGGGGGCTGTGACTCGTATTTTAAGGTATCTGAAAGTAACTCCTGGAAAGGGGTTAATTTTCTCCAAGTATGGCCATACGGATGTAGAAGGGTATACAGATGCTGATTGGGCAGGTTCAGCCACAAATAGGCGTTCGAACATCTGGGTATTTTATGTTTTTAGGTGGCAATCTTGTTACGTGGAGGAGCAAGAAACAAAAGGTGATGTCTAGATCTAGTGCTCAGGCCGAGTATCAGGGAATGGCCTATGGTGTATCTGAGTTACTATGGTTGAGGAGATTGTTGAAAGACCTTGGTTTTGGACCTAAAAAACCCATAGATTTATATTGTGACAATACGGCTGCGATTGCAATTGCTCATAATCCTGGACAACATGACAGTACAAAGCATGTGGAGGTTGATCGAAATTTCATTAAAGAAAAGTTGGATGCGGAGATTGTGTCCTTCCCCTTCATCCGTTCAGAGTATCAGTTAGCTGATGTTCTTACAAAAGCTGTTTCTACAAGTATCTTCTTCAACTCGCTTGACAAGTTGGGCATGCGTGACGTCTTTGCTCCAACTTGAGGGGGAGTGTTAGCGAGATATCCCTATTCTATTAGGATATTATTTTAGTTATTGCTTTTTGTATAGATATTATGTAATTAGGATACCACTTTTCCTAGTTTAATCCTACTAGGGTTTACATCCTGTATTATAAATACCTCCTTTTGGAGAATGAAATATATCTGAAAATTTTCTACCATATTATTTGACTTAAATTAAGTTTTTTAAAAGACAATTTTTAATTTTTAATTATTTTTTCTTCACACATAGCATTTAGTTTAGTAAAATAGTGGGTTCCATCGGTGGCACGTCAGTATTTTTAACGGAATTTTTAATAGACTAAACGATGAGGGGCAAAGTGAGACACAAAACATCGGTCAAGGGGGTAAAGTGGGTCACTTTAACTTTAAGGGGGTTTAGTGAGAATTGACCAATATTTCATAAGGCACTGTATCAATTAAGCCTATTTTTTTTATTCAACGACCATTCTGGTACAGAGAAATGAAATTACTTATATTAAAGACACTGCTTCCTCCGTACAGATTAAGCATGTTGATAGCTAAATCAACAATAACAAAGAAATAACAAAAAGAAAGTTGCTTCTAAAAGGACAAGTATGCTGAAAAAAAGCCAGTACAACAACGTATGGTACATAATTAGAATTATGCATATTGTTCAGACATAAGGAAAGATGTGCACATCAAGAACACTTCAGTACCAATCAAAACAACCAGACAAATCTTCTAAAAGAAATATGGCCCGGAGAAACAAAGCTGTGGAAATTCTTCGCCACACAAGCTATAAGGTTAAATATTCAATTTTTTTTTGTCATCTACCAAACATAACAGAGAAACTAAAACACATCGAAGTGAGAGAGGGAGAGAGAGGCTGCCTATAAATATAACTTAACATCCAAGAATTACACATCGTGTGTATGGTAGGTTTAATAAGCACAATGACCCTGTGTCCAAAATAAAAACAATAATAAAAAATTCAATCAATTGCTCCCTACATGATAATAACTAACAAGCAAGAAATGCTCTGTCCACCCGTGGGTAGTACAGTAACCCCCGCTATAAGTTCAGCTTTAACACGCATCCATGAAAATCCAAGACTGCACTTAGGCCTCAACAATGTATGACTAGTCAGCAACTAGTCACATACCTGAGATTACAATTCACTAACCACACACATACAACAAACAATTATCAAACCCGACAGACCAAGAAGAAAACTAGGTGACAACCTATGCACTCAGAAGGACTCGTCAATCTAGGCATCTCATATGCTAGCAACAACTATAGCGGGCATGTGTGTGAGCATCCATTAAATCAGAAACAGGAATCAATAACAATAGATGATTAGTCACAATCACACAGAATCAACACACAGACATGTTCACTCAGAAACCCACCATTGGGAAAAACTGGGGGCATCGTCTGATAGGAACAATCCACTAAGAGAACAAAGATTCGTACAAAGAATACAAGTACTAGCTCAGAATTCCTAAGTCTATTAAGGAGCAGCTATACCTCTCTATGCATCCTCTTCTTCAGTTCTGGATGTCAGCTCAAGTTCTTCATGAAAGTGGCAGCTAAATCCTCAACCCCTTCACCTCACGACTTCAGGAGCTCAGCAGAATGTAGAGAATGAGATGATGAAATGTAGATTATGTAAAGTGAAGCTCAGTCCCTTCAAGAAACCATTCTTGAAGAAACTAACGCAAGAATCTTATCAAAATCTAGATGATGATATGATTCTAGATCTAAATGCAAACTTAAGAAAGGAAATCCAGCATATTTTAAAAAGAAGAACCTTTTGAAAATCTCAAAAACCTTTCAGACCATGCTCACTGGGTAAAATGCAAAGGGAGTGAACTATTTATCCTACAGAATTCTAACCCTGAATCCAATGCAGCTGTCAGCCATACTCACAAGAGGACAAAAATAAAAACCATGTGAAAATCACGTGGATCAGTTTAATGACCTGGCAAGAAAAAACATAATGAAGTATAGCAGATGATGGGTCATCTAGATGACAGAAAACTGATTTTCAGACATTTGAAATGCTGAATGCACAATGAATGAAATGCAATGTAATAACATACCATCTGAAAGCTTCATAGAGTGAGATTCCATCTTGATTGCAGAAGTCCTGTTGAGATAATACTTAAACCAAGCCAACACTACTGAGCAAGATAAACTCTAGAGATTGGACCCTGCAGTCATAATGGTCATGTATTTCATCAAAAGTGGTTGGTATTTGACCGCTAAGATTATTGTGGGAAAGATTCAACTTCTCCAAGCTTTGCATACTGCTCATTTCTGATGGTATCTTACCCTCAAGTAAGTTGTGACTTAGATCAAGTTGGGACATATGAACTAACTTTCCCAACTGAAATGGAATTTTTTGACTGAACTTGTTATTGCTCAAATTCAAGTAGTATAATTTGAGCAAGTGGCCAAAAATTACTGGAATTGACTAGTTGAATTTGTTGGTGGACAAGTCAAGATATTCAATGTCAGTCAATGATCCAAATTCTGAGGGTATAGGACCCCAAAGTTGATTTCCATTCAACATAAAATTGACCAAAAGTTCTTTGTGATCATTCCGACTAAACTACTGGAAGAAAGATCGATCGAGTACTTGAATTTGGGTTGCATGGCTGATCTCGGGTGGTATGATACCAGTAAGATTGTTCCCCGCAGTGCGAAGGGTTGCTAACTGCAGACACTGTCCCCAGAGGAGTGAGATTTCACCGTGCAAGTTATTGTGGCTTAGATCAATAAATCGAAGGTTTGGATAGGCACCAAAGCCTTCAGATATATTGTCTGTCAGTTGGTTCCCTTCAAGACGAACACTTACTAAGCTCTTGCAAGTTTTCAATTTTGGGGATTGGACCTATGAAATTGTTGTTATATGCCGTAAAGTTCCACGTCGGCAAATATTTTTGGGCAAATAACCAGAAAAGTTGTCGAGTTCCAGCACAGTCAACTTCATGAGATTCTCCATCTCTTGGGAGAGGGAGCCAGAAAGTTTGTTATCACAGAGGAATAACTTTTCTAGGTTTCTCAAGTCAACAACTGAAGTGGGGATGGAACCATTGAGTTGATTCTGGCTCAACCCTAGTTCCACAATAGATTTCAAGTTCCCTATCTCTTTTGGAATTACGCCGGAAAGCTTATTTTCAAAGAGATAGAGAAGGGTAAGGTTTGTCAGATCACCTAAAGATGTCGGGATTGAACCAGACAGATTGTTGTCATCAATGCATAATTCCACTAGAGACTTCAAATTTCCTAATTATGAAGGGATAGAACCAGAAAGTTGATTGGTGAACAAGTACATCATGGTTAGGTGTTTTAAATTTCCAAAATCTGAAGGAATGGGATCTGTTAAATAGTTGTCCTGCATGTACAGTACAGCTAAATTGGGAAGGTTACCAAGAGAAGCCGGAATTGGACCTTCTAGACTGTTTATTTGCAGAGCAAGCTCATTAAGAAACTTAAGCTGACCGATTTCTCGAGGGATTGAACCGTTTAATTGATTCCCAATTAGGTGCATGACTTAAGCTAAAGGGAAGCTAAATGCTGTATCGTTGATGATGCTTCGTGGGAACGGTGTCATTACTGAAGAAGAGGCCATCAATGAGATAAAGAGTAGGGGTGGGCATATGGACCGAAGAACCGACAACCGAACCAAACCGGGCCGAAAAAAACCGAAAAAAAACCGTGTTGACCAAAAAGTCAACACCAGTGCAAAAAATCGAAACCGACCGGTGTGCTGTCCAGTTTCAGTTTCGGTTCTTCAACTCAAAAAATCGGACTGCGCCGAACCGAACTGGGCATAATTAAATTTATATTAATTTATTTATATTATACACATGGTGCTATATAATTGGAGGTTGCAAAGAATTAAAATAGAACTTCTGCACTTGATTTCAGCCCGTGTTAAATGATCGGTGCATATTTACATATCATTTTGTACCCTTCTAACTTATGATTTGGTTATGTTTTTGAGTTAAACTTGTGCTTTTAATAAGTTTTGTGTTTGTTTCAGTGTAATAAGCTTGAGACTCGCTAATTGCATTTTGGAGACAAATTAGCTCAAAACGGTGACTGCAGATCAGTCAACTTCACGGATTAGACTGTACTTACTCAAGAAGAACCAGAAAATTAGCCTTACATCATTGGAAAGATACGGAAGTCTATTTTCTGTAGAATTTTACGGTCCATGATTCCGAGTCCTCTAGAGAAAGTTATACATGTTTTGGCAACTTAAGGTCAAATTCGGCAGCATCTGCGTTACTGGGCCAAAAATCACATTTGAAGGCCTTCCCGATTTTTCCTTGAGTTTGGATGCATATGCTTAGAAAGATAATTCAAAGAGCTTCAAGATCCATATTTTTCCAGAATTTAATGGATGAAGCCACAAGCCCAAAACGAGCCCACAAGCTGGCTGCAATGCATTGTCATGCATGACATATGCATGATGAAGTGTTGTTGATTGTGGGAAAGTTTGGTGAAGCATATTCAATACCTATTTTTGAGTGGAATTTTGCAGCAGCCAAATGAATTAATTGAAGTTGAAGTGGATGATGCAACACTAAGCTTAATGACAAGAAGAATTGTTTTCAAATGCAATAGTGTGTTAGGTGAATTAAGTGTTGTAAGTTGGTGAAGTGAGTGTGGTTACTAAACTCTATTGTATAATTCAGATTTTCACTTCCCCTAGGCATATAAATAGGGAAGTTCTCTAAGCTTGTAATCACACCCCCAAGGGGGGGAGCTCTCAAATACTTCTCTAGAGCTCCCTTCCCTTCTCTCCCTCAAATTCTCTTAGTTTCCCTTTGTAGTTCTCAATTGTTGTAATAAGATCATTTACTAAATTTTCTTTCTTCTAAATTCTCCAAACACTTCTCTATTCTATTTCAAATTCTCTAAAGCTCTCAAAACACCTTCCTTCCTCGTCCAAAATTCCACGAAGCTCTTAAACACATTTTCTTCCCAAAGTCTCCATGCCCTCTCTTCTTCTAAATTTCTTCAAACACTTCTCCTTCCTCTTCCAAATTCTCAAATTCTCAAACACCTTTCTCTTTCTCTTCCAAAATCCTCAAGCTCTCAAACACCTTCTCTTCCAAATTCTCAACTTCTCAAATGTTGTACAAATCCTTTTTACTTCTTTTGTTTTCGTTTCTGTTTTGTGTAGGAAACTGAATTGGATCATTCAATCACCAATCCCTGTGGAATCGACCTCGCACTTACATATGCTAAACTACCAACGGCTCGTGCACTTGCGAGTATCACAAGTTGAGGATGCAGCTGAATCAATTTTGGTGCAGCTGAATCCACACAACAAGTTTTTGGCGCCGTTGCCGGGATCGGTAACATTGTTTGATTCTATTTGGTTTTCCTACTTTTTATTATTATTTTTTTTTGTATATAACTAGACAGTTTCATGTTTTAAAGTTAATGACGTTAATTGACAAGTTGTGTTTGTAGTCCAACTGACAAGGACAATTGCCTGACAAGCAAGAGAACTGGGTTTGAGTCCCAGCTTACACAACCAAAAAAAAAAAAAAAAAGTTCAAGTAGCATGTCGATTATTTCTTGTTTATGGTTTCATTCACTTGTTCTTAATTAAATATCTTATCCAAGTTTACATAAACACCATATGACTCTTGGACTGATTAGTGAATGAATGGGTAAATATTGAAGACAAACACCATGTTTAAATTCTACTTGGTTCTTTATTGTTCTTCTTGTTCTTAATGGGTTCGGAATTTGTGTTTAGACTAAACACCATAGCTAAATGTTTTTTTCTGAATACTTGATTAAAACCACACACGATATGGATAATCATATTTGAGAAAGAACAAACTTCATAAGCTAGTTTGATTTACTTTGCTGCTTATTACTTTGAAGCATGAAATTGGACGTGTGTTGATTTTCTTTTTCATTTTAGTTTTTATTTCCTAATCTTTTAATTCCGTTTCAAGTTTTCTGTGTTCGTTTTAGCAAGTAATGTCAGCTTAATAAAAATGGAGAGAGATGGTAACCTCAATCATTAGAATGGGGAGTGTGGAGCAGTGGGAGAAGTCGCGACCTCCAAGTTTTCTCTTTACTTGTTATTATTTTAAACTTCTTTTTCCTTTTTTTATAAAAAAATTTTAAAAAAATTTTATAAAAAAATTTAAAAAGATTTTTTATATGAGCTGACTCGTGGTAACTCCAATGAGCGTCTCCGTCAAATCCAGTGTCTATGAGTTCTTTAGGCGACACTTTCGGTGTCTAAGAAGTTTGGGTTTTAAGCGGGACCATTGTGACCCCTCCAACCTTCCCGGATCCCCTGGCTGTGTTTTTCTGAGGCCCTTAACTGGTCATCGTGTGTTTTTAAATTAAGTTTTTTTTTTTTCTTTGTTTTTTTTTCTGTTGAGTCTTTTGTTTTTGTTTTGTTAAGTTAGTCTATGTATTTATTTATGTGGTATGGTTAGTTAGTTTCTAAGTGTTAAAACACATTTTTATTTCACTTCAAACTCTGCATTACAAACAAAAATAAAAACAAAAACATAAAAAAAATAAAAACATAAATAAATAAAAACAAAAAACAAAAACAAAAAAACAAAAACAAAAAAAAAAACAAAAACAACTTCTTCATCTTCATCTTCATGGCATGCCTCTATTCTCTCTTACTTGCAGAATTTGCAGCAGCTCCACATGGTCCTCATTTTTCTCTCCAAGTGCTTCCACGTGCTGATTGGCAAGGAGAGCCGCTTCTGAGGTCCGCCACCATAGCCTTCAAGGAAGCTACTTCCTCGCTCAGCGCGGCACACTCCCATATCCTAGCCAGGTAATCGCATGCCCAAATTGGTAGCTGAGACCGCATGGAGCACCGTTAAATTGTGGGACTCCTCCACCGCAGCCTTGTCGGACCTCTGTGCCACATGCAGGTGATCCTGCCGATGTGAGTTTACTGCCAATCATGCTGCCCAGGAGCACTGCTCTGTTCGGCACTGCCTCAGAAAAGTTCGGTATTACCTCAGCAAAGTTTGAGGCCGTACCGTGATGATATGTGGAGTTTGGGAAGACAGGGTTTGGAGGAGCCCTTATCCTGGGCATTCGGTGGTGCAAGTGAGAGCTCAAGGTTGAGATCATCAAGGTGAGTGCATGAGGATGCCATTTGTTTTGCTTCTGAATTTTTTGATGTTTTTCCTTGAGTTTGCAGGAAGAAATGCCGGGTATCATCCGCTTGGAGAGATGTGGTTTAAATAGGCATATGTTGATGAGAGAGAGCCAACACCATTTCGGATTTCCCGGGCATGCTCGACCTAATCGCTTCAAGGGGGAGCACCTTTACTTTCACTTTACTTTTCTTTTTTCCGTGTTTTTCTGGTGTTTTATATTTTTGCCCGTTACTTTCATTTTTTTTAGTGCTTTGTGTTTTTACCTTTCCCTTTCGGCTATCACATTTGTCTTTTATTAGTTTGAGAAGTGTGCTTTCTTTTCCGTTTGTCGTTTTTGTTTGATTTAAGTTTGGGAAGTGTGTTTTCTTTGTCTCTTTCTTTTTTCTTCTGCAACTTTACTCTTTTATTTCTGAAACCAAAAAAAAAACAGGTAGAAATCATTTCTTCAGCGCTAGGTGTCTCGACCATAGGAGCTTTGAGTTTGGCCCTCTAGCTGTCCTCTTCGGGGCTTCACGCACAGCCTCCTGGGGCTCACCACTTGAGCTCCCAAAGATCGCAATCTTAGCTTGAGCATAATTACTCTCGCGATCTGCTTGCTTGCGTTTACCCGGTCGGTCTAGGTCCTCCAGCTGCTTTCTCATGTCACGAGAATACAACTCTACCATCTTTGTTAGGTTTTTATTCTCGTCCGGTAATACTTCTAGCTGGTGTCGATTCACCTCCATTATCCTTGCCCTCTCCCTTTTCAAGCTTTTTATAGCAGTCTGACACTCTTCAACCATACTTCGCTCCGCCGCTAACTGACCTTTCAGAATCTCTACCTCATGGGACTTCGCAAGTAGGCGATGACCCAAACTTGCAACACATGTTGTACTCTGCACGCTCGAGTGCCAGGGCATCACTCGTGACCCGGTTGTCATCCCTTGTCCCGAACACACGTATATCTTTAGGAGTTACTAAATTTCTGTCAACTCCAATGGCAACATCGTTGTCCAGGAATATTGAGTCATTGACAGTCACAGGCCTCCTTGCGGAGGCAAAGTAGGGTACCCACTGGTGCCGCCGCTTGGCCCCATGTCTGAGTTGGTGGAGCTAGGTTGAGATCCAACGAAAATGGGTAGGAAGAGGCCATTTGATTTCTCACTTTTTTTCTTTTTCTTACTTCTTTTCTCTTTTGTGTTTTTGAGTTTGTGTGTTTTCCCTTCTTTTTCCTTCTTATAGACATAGTCTTTGACAAACCCTAGCCATTGCAGCGTCTTGAGCATTTTCTGAATCTCCAGCAGTCCTTGAGTCCCACAACCTTCGCGTTTTCCAATTGTACCCAACTCATTTATCACGACTTTGCTTTGTCTAAACGGACGCGTTCAACAAAGTCTTTGCGCCTTTCCATGAGCCCGTAATTTCCGCTTGTGAAAAATATGGTGCCTCTACTTGTCAACACGTGTCTCGCTCTGTCAAAACATCAAGGACGACATTATTTCTTTTCAGAAATCCCGCCTTCGCGCTTTGAAAAAAATAAAATAAAATAAATAAATGTAAAAAAAATATATAAATAAATTGAAACGTGTGGGCTTCGGATTTCATTTTGGGTCAGGTTTTACCGTTGTTGGGTTAATTTCATTTTGGGCTTTGGGCTGTTTTTGTTTTGGGTTTCAGTTTGCATATGACTATCTGTTTAGGGCTTACTGTTTTGAGTGTTTTACTGTTTCATTTTTATTTTTATTTGTTTGTTTTGTAATTTTTATTTTTGTAATTATTGTATTTTATTTGTGTATTTTAATTCTTGTGTGTTTTATGATTTTTTATTTACTTTAGTACCTTTCATTTCTTGTTATGACATTGTTTGTGGCCAATTTTTAAACATTGAGGACAATATTCATTTCTACGTTTGGGGGTATTAAAGTTTAGCAAATAAATTTGGTTTTTTCCTAATTTTTTTTTATAATTATATATATAAAAAAAAATTTAAAAAAAATATTGCTTGTTTTTCTTTTATTTTGAGTATTGTTTTGTTTTGTTTTTGAGTCACTTTCCGAACACATATGATGAGATTGTGATAAATGTTGCATGACTTAAATGAAAATTGAATTTTATTTATTTATTATTTTTTTTTTTTTTTTGTAACTTTTTATTGTAAAAAAAAAACTTAAAAATCTAAATTAAAATAAATAAATAAATAAATTTGGCATTTTTCTGGCATGATATGCTTGAAACCTTCTTTACACTTGCCATTTGTTTCATAATTTTCCAATTAAAGGATTTGCATGATCTAAAGAATTGTATGAAGCATAAATTAGACTTATATAACCAACCATATAAAGTGAGCTTTTGAGCCTTGTACTTCAATTCATGAGTGTTATACACATACTCTTAAATTCTTGTCATCTAAGTTGTTATTTGATCTCATTATTCATTGATTTGGTTTCATGACATTTAAGAAATGATATTAAGGCCCTCTTTGGATCGTTTGTGCCTTTCAAACTAACCTTATGCGTGCTTAAGCATGATTTTTCCATTGTTAACCATTTTGAGCCTACATGTAAACCTTTTCTTTCATTTAACCAATTATATTTCCTCGCCTTAGCTTTAAAAACAAATATTTACCTTTCTAAGGAACTCATTAGCTTTCATTGGGATGTGTTTTTTATACTAAGTTTGGAAAGAGGTGTTACATTTCGGAAAAAAAAAATCACACAATTGGTGAAAGAAAAGAGTAAAGTTGTGATTAAGTGGTGGTTGATTAAAAATTGGGGCTTCAAAATAAATTGGTGATTGTTCAATAAAGGAGTATGAATCATTGTAAATGAAGGTATAAGGAGTTTTGATCATGTAAAAATAAATTCTCATTGTGATGATTCGAAGTCTTGTAAACAATTGTTTTATGCTCTTATATTTTGAGTTCCTTGGACTTTGTTTTATCCATACCCTTCATTTCTTACTCACCTTACACCCTTGGCCCCATTACAACCTATACTAAATACCTAAATTGATCTTAAATGTCATGTGGTTGAATTGCATTCATTTTTCTACTTTTAAGTGTTTGACATCTTTCTTGAGATCATATTAATGCAAGTTCTTCATCTTTCTATTTCGAGTTATCCTTATGGTTTAACTCTAATCTCATGTTTATAACTGAGTGTTGCATTATAACCCTCTTCTAAGTGATTCATTTGTGAGAGGACAACTTTGGTGAGATTTGAAGTTGAACTTGTGCTTTGTATGATTTTTGAAATTGTGTGAAAACTAAGATTGGGGAATTTGTTGCATTTGGCAATCACACTACTATACTTTGAGCATATTATGTTTTGAACTTTGCCGCCTTGTAAATAATGTCTAAATTGAGCTTTTATTGTTAAAACTTTTAAGTCATGTGCATGAGTCATTTCTCTTCAAAAATGTTCGGGAAGATTGTTTTGAGTTTTATTTTTGTTTTATTTTTATTTTTATTTTTGTTTTTGCTTTTATTTTAGTTTTTGTTATTTTGCTTAAAGGACTAATAAATCTAATAAGTTTTCTAACCATTTTGTTTTGTAGAGTTAGAAAAACGTTTGTGGGTATCGTATTTGTTAAACCCTCAGGAGACACAACTCCTCCTACTAGAGATGCCTAGAGGTTTAAAGGCTTGTTGCATACGCTAAATGCAATCGAGTTACCTACGAAAGTGGTCTAATTAACTTCTTGTTTGTTTTTATCTTTGTTTTCTTTTTGTTTTGCTCGAGGCCTAGCAAAATCTAGGTTTGGGGGTATTTGATCGGTGCAAATACATATCATTTTGTACCCTTCTAACTTATGATTTGGTTATGTTTTTGAGTTAAACTTGTGTTTTTAATAAGTTTTGTGTTTGTTTCAGTGTAATAAGCTTGAGACTCACTAATTGCATTTTGGAGACAAATTAGCTCAAAACGGTGTCTGCAGATCAGTCAACTTCACGGAATAGACTATACTTACTCAAGAAGAACCAGAAACTTAGCCTTACATCATTGGAAAGATACGGAAGTCTATTTTCTGTAGAATTTTACGGTTCATGATTCCGAGTCTTCTAGAGAAAGTTATACATGTTTTGGCAACTTAAGGTCAAATTCTGCAGCATCTGCGTTCCTGGGCCAAAAATCACATTTGAAGGCCTTCCCGATTTTTCCTTGAGTTGGGCTGCATATTCTTAGAAAGATAATTCAAAGAGCTTCAAGATCCATATTTTTCCAGAATTTAATGGATGAAGCCACAAGCCCAAAACGAGCCCACAAGCTGGCTGCAATGCATTGTCATGAATGATATATGCATGATGAAGTGTTGTTGATTGTGGAAAAGTTTGGTGAAACATATTCAAAACCTATTTTTGAGTGGAATTTTGCAGCAGCCAAATGAATTAATTGAAGTTGAAGTGGATGATGCAACACTAAGCTTAATGACAAGAAGAATTGTTTTCAAATGCAATAGTGTGTTAGGTGAATTAAGTATTGTAAGTTGGTGAAGTGAGTGTGGTTAGTAAACTCTATTGTATAATTCAGATTTTCACTTCCCCTAGGCCTATAAATAGGGAAGTTCTCTAAGCTTGTAATCACACCCCCAAGGGGGGAGCTCTCAAACACTTCTCTAGAGCTCCCTTCCCTTCTCTCCCTCAAATTCTCTTAGTTTCCCTTTGTAGTTCTCAATTGTTGTAATAAGATCATTTACTAAATTTTCTTTCTTCTAAATTCTCCAAACACTTCTCTATTCTATTTCAAATTCTCTAAAGCTCTCAAAACACCTTCCTTCCTCTTCCAAAATTCCACGAAGCTCTCAAACACATTTTCTTCCCAAAGTCTCCATGCCCTCTCTTCTTCTAAATTTCTTCAAACACTTCTCCTTCCTCTTCCAAATTCTCAAATTCTCTAACACCTTTCTCTTTCTCTTCCAAAATCCTCAAGCTCTCAAACACATTCTCTTCCAAATTCTCAACTTCTCAAATGTTGTACAAATCCTTTTTACTTCTTTTGTTTTCATTTCTGTTTTGTGTAGGAAACTGAATTGGATCATTCAATCACCAATCTCTGGAATCGACCTCGCACTTACACACGCTAAACTACCAACTTTGGACGGCTCGAGGATCACAGTTCAAGTAGTCAAGTAAGATCTAAGCTAAAATCCACGCAACAAGTTTTTGTATTAAAGTTTAGCAAATAAATTTGGTTTTTTCCTAATTTTTTTTTATATTAAACACTTAGGGCTTTCTTTCTCTAGCGACACATTTTTTCTCCTCCCTTTCAAAATCTGTCTCAGCCATCGACGACAGCGCCTCCAATTCTTCCTCCACTCTCCCCAGTCACTGCTCCGCCTCTCAGTCGTCGACGTCACAGCCGTTCTTCTCGTCGTCGTCGCCTCTGTCTGGTGGTAAGTTAAATCTCATCTCATCTCATCTCAATTGGGGATTTTTAAAATTAGGGTTGAGTTGTTTTGTTTTGGGGGTCCAGATATTTGAAGTTAGAGAGCGACATGGGAAATTATATGAAGATATTTCAGTACTCAACAGCAAACATGGTGTAGCCTTCCTGTAATTTTATGGTAAGCCCTCGTGGTCTGATGGTGTAGCCTTCCTGTAAACATTAATACAATTAAACTTATTATGGGTCCATATAAATATACATATATATACGCACATGTGAAAATTTATTTAAGATATTTAGCAATGAATTAATCATCATGAATATCTCTCACTGAGATATAGCCATATGTGAACGAAAGTCTGTTTTCTTCTCTGCTTCTTCTTCTTATTCTTCTTTTTCTTAAAGTCAGGAGGTAAGAGAGGTATTTGTCTTAAAATAAGTTATTACTTTCATGATCTCTTTTTTGTGTGCAAATTAATGGTGTTTTTTCTATTTAATTTCCATGTTCTCTCATGAGAGATATGGTTGCTGTTCAATATACTACTGAATATGAATATCTCTCACTGAGTTTCTACGAAAGAGATCGATGTATATGTCTTGAAAATTCTACTAGTTTTCTGAAAAGAATCGCAGTTTTGTTTTTAGAATTTTGAGTACTTTTCTTAATTATATATTTTATGGAGTTTCTGTTCATGTATAGTTTCACATTCAATGTACCGTCCATTACCAGATATAATCAGTGATCACTTGTTGCTAGCTACTGTTAATAATTTTAATTAATTTTTAATTTCCTTTACAAGTTTTTAATATCTTCAAATTTCTGTGAACAACACTGTATGCCATTTCTCCCAGTTTGCAAGTGACGAAACAGTGTTGGAAGAAGGAGATATTCTGAAGATGTAAGTTTTCTCATGAGTTTCTTTTTGTTACTTTTGCTGTACATGAAAGATAGCTAAATGTTATATGAACTGAATATAATAAGCTTGTAAGTAGGAACATATTGATGCTTTTTTTGTTCTCATGCTGTGATTTGGGTTGTCATATTGACGAGTTCATTGCATACATATTGACAAGTGTTCAAACCTTGCCCTGTTGCTAAGTATACATATATAATTGGAGCTTTGAATCTGATTACTAGCTTGCCTACTTGTAGAGTTCAGCTATTTGACCTTGAACTTTCTGATAACTTTCAGATGCTTATAGGACTTTATTAGATTATCAAGTGCTGTTTATTTTTTTTTTAATTCCACCAAATAATCATACTTAGTAATATAGGACTTTATTAGATTATCAATTGCTGTTTTTTTTTTAAAATTCCACCAAATAATCATACTTAGCAATATAGGCCTTTATTAGATTATCAATTGTTGTTTATTTTTATTTTTATTTAGGTGGGCTGTTTTTTAATTTTTAGTTTATGTTGTTATTATGGATGATTTACTTATGGCTATTTTTATTTATTAGTTTCTGTTTTTGTTTATTAATGTCAATTTTTAAGTGATAAATGGACGCGTTTGTTGATAATCCGACTTGTGGTGATAATCCGACTTCTTCTTCCGCATCTGCTTCATCACCGTCACCTACTATATTAGCAACAGCACCTAATCTCATACCTCAATGCCAAATATCAACTGAAACTCAACCTCAAATCCAAACACCATCTCAAAATCAACCTCAAGCCCAAACACCACTCGATTGTGGGTTACCTCCATTGGTGAGAAAACCAATTCCTCATAAATCGGATGTATGGGATCACTATGATAAGTATGAGGATGTAGTAGAGTTTGTCAAGGAAGATGGGAGCAAATCTTCAATCTCTAAAAAGAGAGCTAGGTGCAAGTATTGCCTTGTTAATTATGCTGCTGACCCCTCACTAAATGGGACCTGAACTTTGAGGAAGCATATTGAGTTTCAATGTAAGAAATACCCCTAGAGGGTTAGTAAGGATAAAAGGCAAAAGACGTTGTCTTTCGACCAAGCACTTGGTCTTACATCAATGGGTCATACTAAAGAGGATTGGTTAAGAAGTTGTGTGGAATGGGTAGTCATGGATGAGTTACCTTTTAGCGTGGTTGAAGGTAAGGGGTTTAGGAAGTTTTGTGAATCCTTGAATCCTTATTTCCAAGTGTCATCTCGTAGGACACTTGTGAGGCATTTTATGACCATGTATTATGCCATGAAAGAAAAATTGAAAGAAGATTTAGCACCTCATTGGGTATGTCTTATAACGGACACTTGGACAAGCGTTCAAAACATCAACTACATGGTGATTACGGCACACTTTATAGATAGTGAGTGGAACTTGCACAAAAGAGTTTTGAACTTTTGTGTGATTTCTAATCACAAAGGGAACTCAATTGGTAAGCTTCTTGAGACTTGTTTGTTTGATTGGGGTTTGACAAGGATACTAACAATCACAGCCGATAATGCTTCTTCAAACACAAAGGCCCTAGAGTACTTGAAGTCGAAGATGATTCATTGGAGAAATGGTAAGGTTGTGTTGGGGGGAAAGTATTTGCATGTTAGGTGTTGTGCTCATATAGTGAACTTGATTGTGAGAGATGGCTTGAAAAGATTGGACAAAAGCATATTGTGTATTAGGAATGCGGTTAAGTATGTGAGATCCTCTCCACAAAGGTTAGAGGAATTCAAGGCTTGTGTCAAGAAGGAGCAAATTGATTGCAAAGGGCTTGTGGTGTTGGATGTGCCAACTAGGTGGAATTCTACATATATGATGTTGGATTCCGCTTTGAGGTTTGAAAAAGCCTTTGTGAGAATGAGTGAAAATGATGATGGCCCATATATGTCATGGTTTGGTGAAGAAGAACCGTTGGTGGAAGATGGGGAGGTGATTCCTTCTCATAGGCCTAAAAAGAGGGTAGGGCCACCAAATGATGAAGATTGGAGTAATGCTCTTATCTTTGTCAACTTTCTAAAGGTTTTCTATGAGGCCACTTTGAAGATGAGTCTTTCCTTACATCCGGCTTCCCACACCACCTTTCATGACTTGATTGCCATGGAAGGTGAAATTGATGATTTGTTCATAGGAGAGGATATGATTTTAAGCGAAACCCACACTTCCTTGGTATTGAATGAGATGGCACAAAGCATGAAGAAAAAGTTTGAGAAGTATTGGGGTAACATTGATAAAGTGAACCAACTTTTGTTGGTAGCACTTGTACTTGATCCTCGATATAAGTTGGGTAACTTGGAGTTTGTCTTAAAAAGTCGGTATGAAAATCCCCAAGATGCTACTAAGAAGAAGAATGAGGTGAAAGAGCTTCTAATGAAACTCTATGAAGAGTATGTTATACCACCACCACCACCTAATCAAAGTTGTGATTCTAGTGCCACTAGTGAAACTCATGAAAC
Source organism: Prunus fruticosa (assembly GCA_018703695.1). Lineage (NCBI taxonomy): Eukaryota > Viridiplantae > Streptophyta > Magnoliopsida > Rosales > Rosaceae > Prunus > Prunus fruticosa. The sequence goes on from CM031918.1 coordinate 8,115,967, forward strand.
TAGTAATACTAGTACCACTAGCATGCACCAAGGGGGAAGGAAAAGAAGGCAATTGGTGGAAAATTGGATAAAAGAATCTAAAGCAAGTGATACTATGATATTGTCACATGAAATTGATAGGTACATAACCGATCCTATTGAAAATGTGGTCCCTGACTTTGATATTTTGAGGTGGTGGAAATTGAATGGGGTTAAATATCTGGGTTTGACACTTATTGCAAAAGATGTGCTTGCCATCCCGGTATCAACCGTAGCTTTGGAATCATGCTTTAGCACGGGTGGTCGTAAAGTAGTTAATTCCTTTCGTGCTTCATTGACTCCTACCATTGTGGAGACCTTAATTTGTGCCCAAAATTGGTTAAAGTCCGATGACATCTCTTCTTTAGAGTATGAGCCAAGCATTCAAGAGATGGAGTTTTATGAATCGATTGAGACAGGTATTTTTTTTCTTTCTCTTTTTGTGATTTAATGATATATTTTTCTGTTTGTTTTTAATGTGATTTAATGGTGGATATATGATTTATGTTTTTATGTTTATATTTTCTAGATCTTAGGAGGCCATGCACACCAACCAATTCAACTCATGCAACTTTCCAATGAGATTACATGGTTGTTTGAGTGTGGTTTCTGTCTTGAGGTATGTTTTTTATCTGTCCATGGTATTATAAAACAAGAAAATAATTGTGTTAATTTAAGATTTTGTTTGAATGAATGCAGTTCATCCAACTAGAGTAAAGCTTGGTAAACCTTGTGATATGAGATTTGCTGCTCAAATTTTTGGCAACTTGATAATGGATGACATAATGGAGCCAATTGTGTACTTGTTTTGTGTAATTTAATTTGCTGCTCAACTTTGTGTAATTTAATTTGCTGCAACTTTGCCAACTTTGTGTAATTTGTTGCTGAACTTTGCTGTAGTTTAATTTGGCAGACTTGATTACTGCTGAACTTTGCTACAATTTAATTTGGCAGACTTGATAACTGCTGAACTTATCATTTTATGTCTTTGTTTTGTTAAAAGTTTCAGTATTTAGGCCAATTGTGGTGTAAAAATTGGGCCAATTATGATGTAAGCCCAATAATTTAAAAATTCAGGTTGTTTTAAAGTTTAAAAACCCAAAAAACTCAAATGGGCCTTCAAGCAGGCCCAAACCGTACTGTAACCAGTCTGGTTTGGTTCGGTTCTACTATTAATTTTGTACAAAAACTGGACCGGACCGGACTGTATGCACAGTACAGTTCCAGTTCTAGTTTGGACTCAAAATTGGGCCGAACCGGACCGTGCCCAGGCCTAATAAAGAGTATTATAAGAAGTAAGAGGAGAAAGCTCCTAAGATTAGTTTTGCAGGAGAAGGGTAGTATAGTTCCAAGGGCTTGCAAGGATTTGGTTTGGAATATGAGCAAAGTGTTGCACTGATTTTATGCCAAGGATGATGGGTTCAGTGCACATGAGATGATGCAGAGTGTAAATGCAGTAACTGAGGAACCCATCATTCTCGGTGAATTGTAAGTAAAAAGTAAATAAATGGCAGTTGAATTGAAGCTGCAAGCAGCAAAGAACTACATATAACTGCATGTTATTTATGAATTGAAATTGAAGTGGTAGAGCTGAGCATATTCAAATGCGTCGATTGCATCATTACATGGACTGCATCAGGCGTCAGGAAAATTAAATTCAGCACAAGCTTTAGTCCAAGAAATCAAAATTTGGGATGTGAATTTTCAATAAGAGGTGGTAATAAATAGGATAATCTGGTCAAACCAGTTTACTCTGATACAAACCAGAAGCAAAAGCAAAGGGTAGACAGACTAGTCACACCACAAACCAAACGAAAAGAGAAAAAAGCAAAGTAAAGCAGCAAAGAGAGACCAAAAGGCCAAGAATTAACAGTCATGGGTAGTGGGAACCGAAAGGCAAACGTTTTGCACAAATGAGAGGGACACCCTCCCACTTTGTAACTCTTTTGATCAAGTGATTTTATTTTTTTATTCAACTGTCACGCCGCCTCCATGCAGTATTATAATTCATTTATATGTTGTAAAGCATTGGTCTATTTATAAATAATATAATACTGATGCAACGTGACAATCGAAGGCAATCAAAACCCTTGGCTAAGGTTAGAATAAATACCACCTCAAACTTCGTGTTCATTTGAAGCATTGCGTTGTACATACTCACCTAACCTAACAATCTTCTTTTTATTTTTCAAAAAGAATTTGTTTGAAAACTTTTTCTCTTTTTTTTTTGGAAACGTGCAAAGACATTGACTTTAGTTTTGGTTCTCATTAATAAGTGAAAACTACAACTTATGTTTACTCGCATTATATACGGAAGGAGGAGCAAAACTTATACCTGGCGGGGCAATCATAAAAATGGTTCTCAAGGCCGACGCTGTTTACACGATGAGTCTCTTCATCCTATTGCTGTTGTTCTCATCCAAACTTGCGTTTGCCAGAGTTTCCCAATTTTCACAAACCAGTTAAGTCTCTTTCCCAAATTTATATCCATGTGTGTGTATATATAGTTATGTTCTTATTTAATGAAACTTCAGTGTTCCTATTTGTTTGATCATAATTAGATGGATTATGATTTCCAATTCAACTAATTTTTTGTAAGGATGATATTAAATAGAGAATAAAATTAGTTTGGATTATTGAACTACAATGCAAGGTGGGCCTCACAAGTAATGCCCATTTTCCGAACACAATCGTTTATCATTATTGATCAATTGTTTAGCATGGTTGGTTATTAATCCAGTTCTTTTTATTGTCATTTCAGAAGAGAAAATCGGTTGGGAGTTTCTGAAGATGAAGAATATTAACCTGGCAAAGAAAATAAAAGCATATTCATAAAACAATATGGAAATATGGATGTGGTTGATCAAGTTTGGAGGGAAAATAATCTTAGATGATCTTATTTCTCTCTCCATGGTTGTTCTTTTAGGGTACAAGTTCTTTGCTTCTCCTTTCTTTATTGGCCAGGGCCACTTATTTACTTACGTATATTGTATGATCACGTCAACAACACCGCACAACAAGAACACATGTTCTAGTACTTTTCCTTATTTCAAATGACCAAGAAATTTGATGAATGACTCAATTCATCATTTGAAGTCGTTGAAGCTTAAGATTGCTAGTTTATGAATTCTAATTGGTAGAGCAGAACATATTCAAATCCATAAATTGCATCATTATATGGACTGCGTTAACCGTCAGAAAAATTAAATTCAGCACAAGGTTTAGTCCTAGAAATTAAAATGTGATGTGAATTTTCTACAAAAGGTGGTAATAAATAGGATAATCTGGTTAAACCAGTTACTCTGATACAAAACAGAACAATACACATGCTAAAGTTGATATGAAAATAAGTACTCAAATGACTACAATGTATGTCACACGCAATTCAGATCGTAATGAGTTGTTCAAGAGTAATATAGTCTGATCCTCTATCGGAAGAAGCAGTTGGGAACGATAACACCTGAGAAACCATGTGCATTGTTGGCCTCGATTGTGGATGGGAATGTCTGCATGCAATTGATAGCCTTGCAATGGTTATGAGTTCATCTTGAAGTTGAGGTGCAGGAGGGGGAAGGCGTTGGTCCAACACATCCTTGAGCAATATGTTTGCATAGGTGGTGGATGGAAACGAAAAGGAGGAGACAACTTCGCCTAGCTGCTTTCCCATAATCACTTCCAGTGCTAGCACTCCAAAGCTATAAACATCACATTTTTCTGTTACCTTCATTGTATAAGCCAGCTCTGCGTGCAAATTAAGGAAGAGCAAATCATTAATATAGATATACCCAGAATAAATTTTTTTTATAAAAAACTTCTATATTTTAGTATTTTACCTGGTGCTACATATCCATATGTGCCTGCAAGAGCAGTCCAATTCGACGAGTCTGGATTCAAAAGTTTAGCAGTGCCGAAGTCCGAAACACAAGGCTCATAGTCACAATTCAGCAAAATGTTGCTGCTTGTTATGTCTCGATGCACGATAGGTGGTGAGCAATCATGATGCATATAACACAACGCATGAGCTACACCCTTTACGATTCTCACCCTTGTACTCCAGTCCAACTGTTTAGCTTCATGCTTGTTGCTCAAGATTGCAGCCAAGTTACCTTTTTCCAGATACTCATAGACCAAAAACAAGTGATGGGAACTTGAACAAAAGCCAAGAAACTTTACAATGTTTCGGTGTCGTATCTCAGTTAAGGCCCTTATTTCATTAAGGAACTCCTGCCGAGATGCCTCCTCACCATCAAGTGTTTGATGGAATTTCTTCACTGCAACAATGCTGCCTGATGGGAGCTTTGCCTTGTAGACACTTCCCTGTCCTCCCTTCCCGATGCAATGGACAGCATCAAAACCATTGGTTGCTTTCAAGATTTCTCCATACATTTTTCTTCCGTCAAAATTACATATTGAGAAAAAGCTTTCATGCATATCGCTCTGTTCTATTTCCTGTGATTTCCTTTTTCTGATTCTTCTTCTTCTATCAATCAAAGAAAATGACAGGAAAGCAAGTAAAAGTGCTCCCAAGACAGGGAAAATGATTAAGAACGCCTTCTTTGAGGTTCGCTTATGTTCCACAGAATGATTGCAGGGTTTTAGTCCTCCAACATTGCCACACAATCCGTTATTCCCTTCCATTCGAGCATTTTGAAATGCTTTGTTGTTGGGGATTGGACCCTGCAGTTGATTGTAGGATATGTCGATGTCAGACAGGCCACGCATTTCATCAAAACTTGTTGGAATGAGACCTCTAAGATTATTGCGAAAGATTCAACTGCTCCAAGCTTTGCATACTGCTCATTTCTGATGGTATCTTACCCTCAAGTGAGTTATGACTTAGATCTAGTTGGGACAAATGAACTAACTTCCCCAACTGAAATGGAATTTCTTGACTGAACTTGTTGTTGCTCAAATTCAAGTAGTTTAATTTGAGCAAGTCGCCTAAACTGCTTGGAATTGACTCATTGAATTTGTTGGTGGACAAGTCAAGATATTCAGTATCATTCAATGATCCAAATTCTGAGGGTATAGGACCCCAAAGTTGATTGCCACTTAACTTCAAATTCACCAAAGAAGTCAATCTCCAAAAGTCCTTTGGGATCACCCCGACTAAACTATTGGAAGAAAGATCAAGTTCATGAATTTGGGTTGCATGGCTAATCTCAGGCGGTATGCTACCAGTAAGATTGTTCCCTGCAATTCGTAGGGTTGCTAACTGCGGACACTGTCCCCAGAAGTGTGAGATCTCACCGTGCAAGTTATTGTGGCTTAGGTCAATGAATCTAAGATTTGGATAGGCACCGAAGTCTTCAGATATATTGCCTGTCAGTTGGTTCCCTTCAAGACGAACTCTCACTAAGCTCTTGCAAGTTTTCAAGCTTTTGGGGATTGAACCTATCAAGTGGTTGTTGTATGCTGTAAAGTTTTCTAGGTATCCGCCTCCGCAAAGATTTTGGGGCAAATAACCAGAAAAGTTGTTAGTGTCCAATTGCAGTACAGTCAACTTCATGAGATTCTCCATCTCTTGGGGGATGGAGCCAGAAAGTTGGTTATCACGGAGGTGTAACTGTTCTAGGTTGCTCAAGTCACCAAGTGAAGTGGGGATGGAACCATTGAGGTGATTCTCGCTCAATTCTAGATCCACAAGAGATTTTAAGTTCCCTATCTCTTTTGGAATTACACCGGAAAGCTTATTTTCAAAGAGATAGAGAAGGGTAAGGTTTGTTAGATCACCTAAAGATGTCGGGATTGAACCAGATAGATTGTTCTTATGAATGCCTAGGTTCACTAGAGACTTCAAATTTCCAATTTCGGAAGGGATAGAACCAGAAAGTTGATTGTTGAACAAGTAGATCATGGTTAGGTGTTCTAAATTTCCAAAATCTGGAGGAATGGTACCTGTTAAATTGTTGTACTGCATTTGCAGCTCAATTAAATTGGAAAGGTTACCAAGAGAAGCCGGAATTGGACCATCTAGATTGTTTATTTGCAGAGCAAGCTCATCAAGAAACTTAAGCTGGCCGATTTCTTGAGGGATTGAGCCATTTAATTTATTCCAATTTAGGTGCAGCACTTGAAGATTATTTAGAAGACCAATTGCTGGTGGGATATTCCCAGAGAACTGATTATAAGATAGGTCAAGATAGATGAGTTTGGAGAGGGAACTGATCTGAGATGGGATGGGACCAAAGAGTTGGTTCAAGCTGAGGTCAATGTATTCGAGATTAGGGAGGGACAGGAATGGAAATTCATATAGCGTACCTTGTATCCCAGAATTGGTGAGGTTGATCCTGTTTACACTTCCAGCAGTGTTGCATGAAATTCCAGTCCAAACGTTGCATGGGATTGTATTTGCTTTTGGATAGTAAGCCCATGAGGTCAGATTATTCTTGGTTTGATTTTGAAAGCTACCTTTCCATTTGAGAAGAGCCTCGGCTTCAAGAGAAGAAGCAAAAGCAATGTTTGGTGATGAGAACAGCTGGACATACAAGATAAGGCAAGCTAGAGAGCATAAATAATATGTCATTGTTTTTGTTTCTGTATACAATCGAGTATTTGATGGCTTTATTTATAGCTACTATTCTACATGCACTGTATCCTCTCTTTCGCTGTTTTTTTTCTAAGTTCAGGTTGGATGGGGGAAGACTTCGAAATCTTTTGAAGTTTTTCTACACCTCTGTTTGTATGGGGGAAGACTTTGAAGTCTTTCGAAGTCTTTCCTACACCTCTGTTTGTATGGGAGAAGACTTGAAGTCTTTTCTACACCTCTCTGTTAAAGTCATCGTCTGTTTGAATTTTGTTGTTGAATTAATGACGGAAGAGTGAGTTAGCAAACTTGGATTCTTGACAATGTTCATTCTTCGTTTTGGCTGTTGAATAATGTAAAAACCAGTTAGTCTCTTTGCTAGTATGTTCCGTGATCACAATGATTTCCGATTCAACTATTATTTTGTAAGATTATATTTAAAGGGTTAAATACATTTTTGGTTATTGTGTTTTGCACAAAATTTCAAGGGTTAATCGTTTTATTAGTCCCTGAACTTAGACCCGAATTTGCATTTGAGTCTCTCAATTTCCAAAATCGTTCCCGTGGTCTTTAACTTCACTTTTCGTTAGGACAAATGGTCCTACCGTCAATTTTGTTAACTTTTTCTATTAAATGCAGGGGCAAAATGGTATTTTTATATTAAAACCCGAAAAAATGAATAAAAATTCATACCTTATTCAAACAACAATAAAATCAAATCAAATAAAAAACCAGCAAAAAGAAAATTCAAGTTTGGGGGAGTAGAAATCGGGTTATTGAACTACCCCACATTTGCAATACATATCTATCAAACCATTTCCTACATAGATATCTGCTTTCACACCATGCTTCCTTATGTAGTGGACAACCTCTCCCACATCAAGTGAACCCACATGCGCACAAGCAGAAAGCAGTACACTTTCATGCAGTCTCACATTAGCTCCCATCATATCTTGAAAAATGCTCACCGCCTCAGCATGATGGTTAGCTTGAGAGTAACTGTTGGCGAGATTGATTAGGATTTATTTCCAATTCTATTTTAGATTTTATTTCTTTCTTTGTACAGTTATCTTGTAATTAGGATTTTATTTCTCAAAATATGTTCATCTAAATATTGGTGGTTATTTGTATGCAGATTGGGCAAGTAATGTAACAGATAGAAGATCCACATATGATTACTTCATATTTGTGGAAGGTAATTTGGTGACATGAAGGAGCAAGAAACAGTAGGTAGTAGCTCTATCTAGTGCAGAAGCCGAGTTCAGAGGTATAACTAAAGGAATTTGTGAGCTCCTTTGGTTAAGGAAGTCACTTGCTGAACTTGGGTTTGAACCAACATCCATAATGAATCTCTTTTGTGATAACAAAACTATTGCATAGAATCCTGTTCAACATGATCGCAACAAATTAAATATGTTGAGGTGGATTAACACTTCATCAAACAGAAGCTTGAGGCTAATGTGATTCTGTTTCCTTTCGTGAAGTCTAAGAATCACTTGGCAGATATTTTGACAAAGACAATTTTCAGTAGAGAGCGTTCCACAATTCACTGGACTAGTTGGGCATTGACGACATCTATGCACCAACGTGAGGGGGGTGTTGGCGTGACTTGTAGACCATTGACTTTCCTTACACACCAAGGATTCTCATATTAATTGTAATTGACTTCGTTAATTCTACAGACAAATATTCTCTCATAGTTTTTCATATTTTAGCATTTCCTTGGTGCCGCTGAAGCACAGCAGCCCACACACCCTTGCATGTCTCTCCTTTGGTGAGGCACACGCACCTGCACTCTCACCAACTCTCATCTCCTTGCATGGTATGGCAAGGCACTTCTCAAATGGACCAGCTGCGGCCCCTTTTAATAACCAAAAGAATACAACAATTGGTTGCATGTCCATCATCTTATGCAAGCTGTCCACAGCGCCACAAATAGCTTCTCATGTCAAGGAATAGCAAGCTACCAGCCACCAATTGTTCCACACGTGAAGGAGCAAAAAAAATCAGCATGTGATGCAACAGCAAGCAGTGGCGGACCTGTGCAGGCGCAAGGAGGTGCTGCACCTCCGGTCGCCGGAAAAGTCCGTTACAGCAGCTGGAGTTGCACCTCTGCTCCAGACCATCAACGCACAGAAGCTGTTCAACGAAATGCCCAAGAGAACTTGCGCTGCTGTTGTGCGCGCTGCGCGCATCGCACGCGCGCTCCTGTTTTCTTTTTACTAAAAGCAAGAGTATAGCCAAGCGGCCAAGCGGCTATACGCTATAAACATTCGAATTTACTAAAGTAGGTGGATTTGAAAAAAGGCCTTCCAGCATGTGAAGAAGCAAGGACGATTTTGGGCTGTGGGCTTTCGGGCTTTGTTTTGGGCTTTTCAAAGGGCTTCTTTGGGTTTTAATTGGGTATTTTCTTTATTCAATTAGGTTTTGAGAATTCCTTAATTAAGTAGGATTAAGAATTCTCTCTATTAAGTAGGATTATGAATTCTCTTTATTATTATTATTTTTGCTTATTTAGCTCTCCCTGTATTAGTAAGATCAATAGCAAACTCGAGGAACAATTGTAGGTTAATTGTAATGTTATTTTTTTTTCAATTAATTATGAATAACATTAGTATTGTTTAAATTATAAAGATTTTTAGTAGTCTTCTTTTTTTTCTTTTTCTTTTTGTGGGAGTTCTTAGCTTTTAAAATTTTCACCTCTGCTGAAAGATTCCTGGGTCCGCCGCTGATAGTAAGTACAAATCAAACATCACGTTCACCAAACAAAAAACAATCTCCTTTCACACTTCTTTTCCTACAATTGTTGACTACCTCTCCACCAACGAGGGATTTCCAACATTGTATCCATACTACTCTATCATTCTCATTTGGATGGGGGAAGACTTTAAAGTCTTTCCAACACTTCAGTTAAAGTCATTCCAACACTTCAGTTAAAGTCATTGTCTTGCATTCATAGATTTCAATGCAAACGTTGACTTTTCTTGCTGAATTTAATTGATGAAATTGATAGATAGTTTTTTCTTTTTTTTTTCTTTTTTGTTTTGGTTAGAAGAAATTGATAGAGAGTTAGCAACTTGGATGCTTGACAATGTTCATACTTTGTTTCTGGCTGTTAAAAATGCACCCCATCAGAAATACAATATATTAAAGAAGAGTTTGAGATTGATTACAGAGCTGCATAGGTGAAGAAGATCCTCTATAGTTACCACAGCTGAGCAAAGTTAGTATATTATGGTATAAAAGCCTAGTATCACTTTACACAGTTTTCCAGTGTGGTTCCACCTCATGTGCGAAGACAATTTAACCTTGACTAATTAGTTTTTGGTTCACGTAAAGTAAGGTGGTTGTGAAACGCACAAAGACCTTGCCTTTAATATATATATATAAGGTACAAGTTTCGCTCCTCCTTCCTTATGCATATATATATTAAAGTCAAAGTCTTTACGCGTTTCACAACCACCTTACTTTATGTAATTATATATGACTAATTACATAAAGTAAGGTGGTTGTGAAAGATCTTGACTTTAATATATATGCATCAGGAAGGAGGAGCGAAACTTGTACCTAACTGGCTATCATAAAAAATGGTTTCTAGCGCTAACTACATGATGAGTCTCTTCATCCTATGGTTCTCATCCAAAGCAGTGTTTGTCAGAGTTTCCAACTTTTCAGAAACCAGTTAGTCTCTATATATGACTAATTAGTGTTTGGTTCACATAAAGTAAGGTGTTTGTGAAACACACAAAGACCTTGACTTCAATATATATATGACTAATTAGTTTTTGGTTCACATAAAATAAGGAGGTTGTGAAATGCGTAAAGACCTTGACAAGGATAAGATGGACGACCAATTTTAACAAACAAACGTCGTTTACAACGCAAAACATGACATAGTTTAACAGAAAATGGCCGCAAGAGCCGCATACCACGACGAAAACTAAAACACACAGCTGTTACATATATCTTTCATGACACATACAATTATGACATCTTTAAATAAATAACTGACGACGTTATTTATGCATACTACGTCACCAAAATTTATATAACCGTCGTGAAACAAATTTTCCACTTTGTTTTTTCCATTAATGTTGACGTGGAAATAGAGGTTCGGGTTATTATTTACGACGCATGTATTTATATAGACGACGTTGTATTCACAAACAACGTCATGCTCCAATAAAAGACAACCATGTTTAAGAATTTATACATCGTCTTTAACAAAATGACCGTCGTCTAATTCATCTGAGGCGGCAACGTTTGTCAGTTGATCGCCGTGTAAAACTATTTTAACGACATGATATGAAAATAAACGACGTGGAAAATATGTTAGGGTCATTTCTTACGACACATTTATTTCTACAGACGACGTTGTGTTTGATGGACAATGTCGTCATCTTGTCAAAGACAGCCGTATTTTGGAATTTATACGTCATCTTTACCAAAAGTACAGTCGTCTAATATCCTGAGACGACAAAGTTTGTTAGCTAACCGCCGTGTAAAATCATTTTAACGGCATAAGAATCAAAAAGAGACGTAGATATTTCCATATAATGTTGTTTTTATAAAAGAACGACGTCCAAATATCCATTTACGTCGACAAATTTACCTATGGATTTCAAATACCGTCATAAATTGTTATGTTTCCACTTCGTTTATGAGTTAACAAGCGGCGTGGTAAAATTTAAGACGACGATTTTTGAGTTGATACGGACGAGTTCATAATCTAAGATGTTGTCTTTTGTAACGTTTAGGTTAGATATCTCATCTTTTATACGTCAGGTATTATGAAATTGGAGTCGTGTTATTTGCAATTATATATATTAATACAAGTTTCGCTCCTTCCTTATGCATATATATATTAAAGTCAAGGTCTTTACGAGTTTCACAACCACCTTACTTTATGTAATTATATATGACTAATTACATAAAGTAAGGTGGTTGTGAAATGCATAAAGACCTTGACTTTAATATATATATATATATATATATATATATGCATAAGGAAGGAGGAGTGAAACTTGTACCTAACTGGCTATCATAAAAAATGGTTTCTAGCGCTAACTACATGATGAGTTTCTTCATTGTTCTCATCCAAAGCAGCGTTTGTCAAAGTTTCCCACTTTTCAGAAACCAGTTAGTCTCTATATATGACTAATTTGTGTTTGGTTCACATAAAGTAAGGAGTTTGTGAAACGCACGAAGACCTTGACTTCAATATATATATGACTAATTAGTTTTTGGTTCACATAAAATAAGGAGGTTGTGAAATGCGTAAAGACCTTGACTTTAATATATATATATAGGAGGAGCGAAACTTGTACCTGACTGGCTATAAAAAAAATGGTTTCTAGTGCTAACTACATGATGAGTCTCTTCATCCTGCTGCTATTGTTCCCATACAAAGCAATGTTTGCTAGAGTTTCCCACTTTTCAGAAACCAGTTAGTCTCTTTCTCAAATATATATATATATTATTAGGCCTCGTTAATAGGCCAGGTCAGGTCGGGTTGGGCTTTAAAGAGGAGAGAGAAAATAACGGGCCGGGCTAGGTTTTTTTTTTAAAATTCAAAGCCCAAGCCTAGCCCATGGGCTGGGCTTGGCCGGGTTAAGCCCAACGGGCCAGGCCTAAATGGGCCTACTTTTTTTTGTCTTTTTTTTTAATATGTATTTTTTTTCTATGTTTTGGTGTGTTTCTATGTTTCCTCTTTTTTTTCATAGTTCTCTATTTACATTTGTCTATATGTTTATGTCTCCATTTTTATTTTCTTTGTTCATAACTTCATAGTTAGGGGGGGACTTTGGGACCGGAAAATCGGAACACCGGACCAAATCAAGCCGAAAAAACTGGAAAAAAAATCGATTGACTAAAAAAGTCAACAAATTGGCACCGAATTTCGGACCGGATCGGTTTGAACCAATTTCGGTTCCAAATTTCATATAGTGCATAATCGAATTGGACCAAACCGACCGGACCGGGTGTATTCATTTTTTATTTATTTATTTTAAAATATCCCATACTTAAGCCCAATTCTCCTTAACCCAAATAAAAACTCAAACTTTAAAGCCCAAATACCTTTTTATTTTAAAAGCCCATTCCATAACCCCACTTCAACCCTCTCTATTTTTCCCTTTCTTTTTTTCTTCCCGAAGCCACTCTCCTTTTCTTTTTATCTCTCTCGCTCTCTCCCCACCTTCCCCTTTTCTTTTCTTCATTCTTTCTTGTCTGCCACTTCTCTCTCTTCCCTTTCCCGGTTCTTTTCTTTTCTTCCTCTCCCTTTTCTTTTCTTTATTTCTTCTTCTCTTCGACTTCTCTCTCGCTGTCTCTCTCTCTCTCCCCCCTCTTTTACTTTTCTTTCCTTTCTTCCTTTCCCTTTTCTTTTCTTTTCTTCTTCTTCTCTGCAACTTCACTCACTCTTTCACTTCTCTCTCTCTCTCTCTCTCTCTCTCTCTCTCTCTCTCTCTCTCTCTCTCTCTCTCTCTCTCTCTCTCTCTCTCTCTCTCTCTCTCTCTCTGTGATCTAATGAAGAGGATGAAAGGGGTTCTTACTATGGAGCCTTCTTCATATGCTAGTAACGAAGATCCTAGGACTAAATTCAAGCATCAGAGTCTCATGCAAGGAGAAATCTAGTGTTGTATTCTTTTTTTTGTTGTGGGTTTCATTAGATCTAGTGTGTTGTAATTTTTTTTTGGGTTTTGTTTATGGTTTCTGGTTTACCTAGCATTGGATTGTTTAGAGTTATTTTTCTGTTCGAGCGATCTGAGAATGAAAGGAAAAATCAAATATTTTGGATAGAGAAGTAAGAATTGTTCAACTAAATTTAAGTTTTTTTTTCCCTTTATTGTCTATTGATCTCCCTATTTTCTTCTATTACTTTGTATGTGACTTGCCAAATAACCGGTTCAAATTGAAAAACCGAAAAATCGGACCTGAAATAGCCAGTTCGTCTTGATCCAGTTTCTTCTCGTCTTTTTTTCAAAAATCGAACCGGATTCGGGACGGGACTGGATGAATAGTACCAATTTCGATTCCGGTGTGAGCTGCAAACCAGCCGAACCGACCGCGCCCACCCCTATTCATAGTTCTCTTTTTTTTCCTATAAATATAAAGATATAGTTATACAATCCCATAGTAATAAAATCATATTTTATCCCATACTTCATTTTTTTTAGTCTTACAATGATAATAGATAATAATTTTCTCCATATTTCATTTAACTTGGGTTTTTTTAATATATTTATTTATATGTATGTGAGCCCGTGGGCCGGGATTTTATGGGCGGGCCGGCCGAGCTTTCTTGGGCTCAAACGGACCGGGCCTATTGGCTAGGGCGGGCTTTAGACATCCAAGTCCAAGCCCGGCCCACTCAACAACGGGCCGGACTGAGCTTTTTTTTATGGGTCGGGCGGCCCATAGGCAAACGGGCCTAATGATGACTCATAATATTATTAATAACATATTTTTAATCAAATATTTTATTGTCATTGCAGATGACACCAACGGTAGACAGCTTCTGATGAAGATGAATAATATTAACCTGACAAAGAAAATAGGGGCACCTTCATGCGTAGGTCACGGGGCTATAGGTAGCGAATGTCCCGGTAAGTTTTGGGATAGGAAACATTTGCTACCCGGCCCGAACTGAGCTACAGGATCCGAGGGGCGGAGTAAATGAATAATTAAAGTGGTCAGCTGACCCTTCTCAAATTTGGCATATAATGTATCTAATTGTATTTGAATTTTATATGACTATAAGGATATGTTTTGGAATATGAGGAAAGTGCTTTTTACCCCTATTTTATATAAAGGATGATGGATTCACTGCACATGATATGAAGATGGTAAATGCGGTAACTGATGACCCCATCATTGCTAGTGAATTGTAATAGAGCTACAATTTACAAATAATTGTTAATTATCAGTCACAAAATGTTGGATTGTAGGTTGAAGGAGTTTGGGAAGTATAGGACAATAGAACAATAATTGAAACAAAATGATCTTATTAGACTAGAGAAGAATAATATATGACTTTTTATACATAGGATAGGACTATAGATCTTCTGTAAGAATACATCTTTAGCAACATACCAACATCAAATAGGATTACAACTTGTACAGAATAAAACACAACAATAAATTACCCACGACATAAGGCAAACATAATTAATATGAGAATGATCTTCTACTCTCTCCAAATACCAAAACGTTCTAGCTCTCAATAGGCCAAGCACAAAATAGAACTCAATTATCTGTCAGAGCAGGGACCAGTTTTATTTATGTTAATCAAACTCTAACAATATCTCACCTAATATAGATAGAGTTGGTGTGTAACACAAACTAATAAGCATAAGTAATTGAGTCCTTATTGAACATAAATAACAAAGTGTGTCAAAACTAGAAGACTATATACAATTGATAACATAAACCCTATTATCTTGATTAAATACAATAAAACATAATATGTGATTATGCCAACTCACATAAGTCTTCTTACATTCTCCTACATGAGTGTAGCTTAATCACATTGGCTTGTATCATATCAAATCAAGGCAACAGTGATTACTGGTTTTACCAAAATATCAATGTACTTCTAAAATAGTTGTCGAAACTAGTGTATGTGTAGAACCTTAGAAAACTTGACACAAATTCAACTGTACCAAAACTCTAAGATCACATACACACACACCAGAAACACAATGCCGCAGACATAACAGTAATACGTGAAGGGTTAGGTACCTGATCAACTCCCACATTTTTGGTCCAAACAATGGAGTTGTATAAAAACCTCCCATAAGTATTTCCTTTAAGGAAATTCAAGATTGAACAAAATACAAAACAAAAAATCTTTGCAAAGTAACAACATGAAAAGAAGGAGATGATAATTTTTCTCAAGATGATTATTCAATGAATAAAGTAAGTGTACCTTTCTTTAAGTTAGAATTCTATCACAATGATAAATTTTAGTCACTGTTCAACAACTAAAGAAAAAAAAACATCTCAAAGGAGGCAAACAGAACTATAGGGATAACCTTGCTCCCACATTTAAATTGAATCAAAAGATTCATGCAGCCCCATACACAATTCTGATTTTGAACAACATGTAAGCTCCAAATTCTCGACATTAACATATACTAGCATAAACAATTTAGTCTTCTTGAGATACCTCAACACTTTTTTTTAGCTAAGACCCAATGTGGCTCATTCGGATTTGCTTGAAACCTACCCAATAAGCTGAGTGCAAATGACAAGTCTTGCTATACATATACATACATATATGTACTATACAATGAAAGGCTGAAGAGTGACCATTGAATTCTGCCCAAATTCTGGGAAAGGGAAACCAAACACCTTCCATATTTTCCATTTTCTAAAAAGTAAACGGTAAAATCAATGTAGCTTGTTTGCAAAATCACAAAGAAAATTTGAAAAACAGCATGTTGACAAAATAACATTGAACAAATTACTGCAAGCTGAGGATACAAATAAGCAACTGCATTTTCTCTGATGTATATATGAAACAAACTGTGAATATTAAGAAACTTCCTAGCACTCCAAATTAAAATCTTAATCATGAGAAGTAGTTAGGTTGTTTTATTTTATTTTGCAAGACAGAATCTTAATGAGTAACTCCAATGGAATTCATGATCGTAGGCCAAGTAAGGAGGGGAAGCGCTCCTCGTCCTTCACATTTGTGTAGTACTTCTCATCTTTGTACTAGTACTTCTCACCTTTTGAGCACTTCTTTTGCATATTTTTTCTGCCCAACAAAGATTCCATCCGTAGATTGCTTCACTTCAATACCCAAGAAGTAATGCATTTTTCCTAGATCTGTTATCTCGAACTCATTCATCATGGAGGTTTTGAACTCAGTGAACATGGCTGTATCATTTCCTGTATATATTAAATCATCAACGTAGAGACAAATAATCAAGATTTTACCTCCCTCTTGATGCTTTATGGATAAGGTATGTTCATATGGACACTTCACAAAACCTGTTTTCAGAAAATAGCTTTCAATACGGTTGTACCAAGCTCTAGGAGCTTGTTTCAGTCCATGTTAAGCTCATATTATCATACATATACATGCCCAATTTACTTACTCACTTTGCTTAGTTTCTTAGAATTCTGAGTTATTTTGCCTCTCTTTGTGTGTTTTGTAGGCCAATAGAGCAAAAGAGCATAATTCATGCAATTCAAGCATGTTAAGGCCTGATTTGGATGAATGGAAGAAGAGATTAAAAACAAACTAATTTTGGCTACAGCCCCCTGCCAGTCCAATTTCCGTAGGTCACATTGCAAGATTTGTTTCAGCAACCTACACAGCTCGAATGAGGCAGCATTCTTCATGAAAGTTGTTCCAATGGGTGTGTCACCTAGCAAACACAGAACCATACTCATGATGGATTTTGTCAGCGAGCAAAACGAGTTAGCAATTTGTTTCGGCATTAACTTCTTCCTCCGACCTTGGATTGGCCCAAATAACATATGGCTGGAAAGAAGACATTCTGAACTTCAATTTTGAGTGCTTAAAGTCATAATTTGCTTAAGGGAAGCCCAATTCGTAAGCCCTTGAAGTTGCTGGTCATGCTGACCTAAGGATGAGCTATGTGTGCTTGGTCATGATGGCATAAGCATGATGTGTTATTGATTGTGGGGAAGTTAGGTGAAGCAGATGCATTTCTTATATTTGGGTGGAATGTTGCAGCAGCCAAATGGTATAAACAAGATGAAGTGGGAGCTGCAATTCAAAGCCTAAAGAGAAGATTAATTGTTTTCAAATGTAATTGTGTGTTATGTGAAATATGTGTGGTTAGTGAACTTAATTGTATAATCTGATTCACTTAACCCTTGTGCCTATAAATAGGGAGTCTCTAGAGAGTTTAGGGAGTCAAAGAAATTGATATCCATCATTTACACTTCCATTGTACACAAAGAGAGGGAAAGTTGAGAGTTACTAAGGGAGAGAAGGGAGAAGGCAGCAGCTGGGAGGCTTTGGCCTCCTGGCAGCCATGGAGATGAATCTTTTCCATCTCTAGCATACTGTCCTTATCTTCTTCTCCTTCCTTTGTCTTTTATTTTCTTCATGTATTTCCTTTGTTTTACTTTATTTTTCTGTTATTAGTTTTAATAAACATCTTGCTAGTCTTGTATCATGGTTTGAGTTTATAATGTTTGATTTCATTCATGAATTCTTCTTCACTATTTTAATGGAGCTGTTTTGCATCCTTTGATTGATCACCTAAGGTTTTATGCGTTATGCTCTTGTTGGGAAGGTTTGGGGATCATCTTCATTCCATCAATTAGCAACTTATATGATTTGGTTTCTAGGTCTCCTAATGTAAACACCATGCTTGGGGTCCTTGTGATGTTCAATGCAATTTGATCCAAACACCATGGACTTATTTGTGAGCATCTTCATGAGTGAATCAATTTGTTTACTTGCTGCCATAACATGATTAGAACAATTAGGGTGGATTCTAAAACCTCACCATCTTGTCTTAGTTCTTTTCTTTCTTCTTGTTTTGTTTCTCTTGTTTCCATATCTGTTTTGTGTAGGAAAACTGAGTTGGATCATTCAATCACCAATCCCTGTGGAATCGACCTCGCACTTACATATGCTAAACTACCAACGACTCGTGCACTTGCGAGTATCACAAGTTGAGGATGCAGCTGAATCCCTTTTGGTGCAGCTGAATCTACACAACAAGTTTTTGGCGCCGTTGCCGGGGATTGGTAACATTGCTTGATTCTATTTGGTTTTCCCACTTTTTTTTTTTTTTTAATCTTTTTTTATAACTAGACAGTTTCATGTTTTAAAGTTAATGAGGTTAATTGATAAGTTGTGTTTGTAGTCCAACGGACAAGGACAATTGCCTGACAAGCAAGAGAACTGGGTTTGAGTCCCAGCTTACACAACACAAAAAAAAAGGTTCAAGTAGCATGTTGATTATTGCTAGTTTCTGGTTTCATTCACTTGCTCTTAATTAAATATCTTGTTCAAGTTTACATAAATGATCAGTGCATATTTACATATCATTTTGTACCCTTCTAACTTATGATTTAGTTATGTTTTTGAGTTAAACTTGTGCTTTTAATAAGTTTTGTGTTTGTTTCAGTGTAATAAGCTTGAGACTCACTAATTGCATTTTGGAGACAAATTAGCTCAAAACGGTGTCTGCAGATCAGTCAACTTCATGGATTGGACTGTACTTACTCAAGAAGAACCAGATAATGAGCCATACATCATTGGAAAGATACAGAAGTCTATGTTCTGTAGAATTTTACGGTTCATGATTCCGAGTCTTCTAGAGAAAGTTATACATGTTTTGGCAACCTAAGGTCAAATTCGGCAGCATCTGCGTTACTGGGCCAAAAATCACATTTGAAGGCCTTCCCGATTTTTCCTTGAGTTGGGCTGCATATGCTTGTAAAGATAAGACAAAGAGCTTCAAGATCCATATTTTTCCAGATTTTTCAGGATGGAGCCACAAGCCCAAAACGAGCCCACAAGCTGGCTGCAATGCATTGTCATGCATGACATATGCATGATGATGTGTTGTTGATTGTGGGAAAGTTTGGTGAAGCATATTAAATACCTATTAATTGAGTGGAATTTTGCAGCAGCAAATGTGCCAAAAGATGATGAAGTAGGAGTTGTAACACTAAGCCTAAAGACAAGAGGAATTGTTTTCAAATGTAATAGTGTGTTAGGTGAATTAAGTGTTGTAAGTTGGTGAAGTGAGTGTGGTAGGTAAACCTATTGTATAATTCAGATTTTCACTTCCCCTAGGCCTATAAATAGGGAAGTTCTCTAAGCTTGTAAAAACACCCCAAGGGGGGGAGCTCTCAAGCACTTCTCTAGAGCTCCCTTCCCTTCTCTCCCTCAAATTCTCTTAGTTTCCCTTTGTAGTTCTCAATTGTTGAAAATTGAACTGGATTATTCAATCACCAATCCCTGTGGAATCGACCTCGCACTTACATACGCTAAACTACCAACGGTTCGTGCACTTGCGAGTATCACAAGTTGATGATGCAGCTGAATCCATTTTGGTGCAGCTGAATCTACACAACAAGTTTTTGGCGCCGTTGCCGGGATCGGTAACATTGTTTGATTCTATTTGGTTTTCCTACTTTTTATTATTTTTATTTTTTGTATATAACTAGACAGTTTCATGTTTTAAAGTTAATGACGTTAATTGACAAGTTGTGTTTGTAGTCCAACGGACAAGGACAATTGCCTGACAAGCAAGAGAACTGGGTTTGATTCCCAGCTTACACAACACAAAAAAGAAAAAGGTTCAAGTAGCATGTCGATTATTTCTTGTTTATGGTTTCATTCACTTGTTCTTAATTAAATATCTTGTTCAAGTTTACATAAACACCATATGACTCTTGGACTGATTAGTGAATGAATGGGTAGATATTGAAGACAAACACCATGTTTAAATTCTACTTGGTTCTTTATTGTTCTTCTTGTTCTTAATGGGTTCGGAATTTGTGTTTATACTAAACACCATAGCTAAATGCTTTTTCTGAATACTTGATTAAAACCACACACCATATGGATAATCATATTTGAGAAAGAACGAACTCCATAAGCTAGTTTGATTTACTTTGTTGCTTGTTACTTTGAAGCATGGAAGTGTTGATTTTTCCTTTTCCTTTTTAGTTTTGATTTATTTATTTCCTAATCCTTTTAATTCCATTTCAAGTTTGTGTGTTTGTTTTAGCAATTTATGACAGCTTAATAAAAATGGAGAGAGATGGCAACCTCAATCATACGAATGGGAAGTGTGGAGCAGTGGGAGAAGTCGCGACCTCCAAGTGCATCCATGCTCAACCTAATCGCTTTAAGGGGGAGCATTTCAATCTTTTCTCTTCTTTAAATTCTGTTTATTTCTTGGTTTGTTTCTTTTAGTACAACAATTTATGTCATTTGTTTGAGTTTGTTTAGAGTACTTAGTTCATTTTCATTTATGGTTTGTTGTCTCATTTTATCTTAATTTTTTTTCTTATCTTAAAAACTAAAAATTCAAAATTCAAAAATTCAAAAAGATTTTTCATATGAGCTGACTTATGGTAACTCCAGGTAAGCACTTCCGTCAAATCCAGTGTCTAGGAGTTCTTTAGGCGACACCTTCGGTGTCTAAGAAGTTTGGGTTTTAAGCGGGACCATTGTGACCCCTCCAACCTTCCCGGATCCCCTGGCTGTGTTTTCTGAGGCCCTTAACTGGTGATCCGTGAGTTGCTTGTATATTCATGTGTTTTTAAATTAAGTTTTTTTTTAGATTCCTTTGTTTTTTTTTTCTGTTTAGTCTTTGTTTTTGTTTTGTTTTTGTTTTTGTTTTGTTAAGTTAGTTTTTGTATTTATTTTATTTAGTCGTTATTTTTATTTTGTTTTTTATTTTGTTTTTGTTTTTATGGTATGATTAGTTAGTTTATTTCTGAGTGTTAGAAACACATTTTTATTTCAAACACTGCATTAAAAACAAAAAACAAAAAAAAAAAAAAAAAACAAAAAAACATTCAAGTAAATTAAAAAACAAAAAAAAAACAAACTTCTTCTTCTTCTTCATCTTCTTCATCTTCATCATCATCATGGCTTACCTCTATTATCTCGTACTTGTAGGATCTGCAGAGTTCTACATGGTCATCATTTTTCCTCTCCAGTGCTTCCACATGCTGAGTGGCACAGGAGAGCCGCTTCTGGAGGTCCGCCACCATAGCCTTCAAGGAAGCCACTTCCTCGCTCAGAGCGGCACACTCCCGTGTCCTCGCCAGGAGTCGCATGCCCAAATTGGTAGCCGAGACCGCTTGGAGCACAGTTAAATCGTGGGACTCATCCACCGCCATCTTGTCAGACCTACGTGCCACATGCAGATGATCTGCTGGAGTGAGTTTCCTGCCAATCAATGTTCCCAGCAGCACTGATCTGTTCGGCATTGCCTCAGAAAGGTTCGGTATTGCCTCAGCAAAGTTTGAGGCCGTGCCGCGATGATATGAAGAGTTTGGGAAGACAGAGGTTGGAGGAGCCCTTATCTGGGCATTTGGTGGTGCAAGTGAGAGATCAAGGTTGAGATCATCAAGGTGAGTGCATGAGGATGCCATTTGTTTTGCTTCTGAATTTTTTGATGTTTTTCCTTGAGTTTGCAGGAAGAAATGCTGGGTATCATCCGTTTGCAGAGATGTGGTTTAAATAGGCATATGCTGATGAGAGAGAGCCAACACCACTTCGGATTTCCCGGGCATGCTCAACCTAATCGCTTCAAGGGGGAGCACATTAACTTTCACTTTACTTTATTTTTTATTTTTTATTTTTTATTTTCCGTGTTTTCGGGTGTTTTATGTTTTTGCCCGTTACTTTCATTTTCTAGTGTTTTGTGTTTTTCCCTTTCGGCTATCACCTTTGTCTTATTTTAGTTTGAGAAGTGTGCTTTCTTTTCCGTTTGTCGTTTTTGTTTGATTTAAGTTTGGGAAGTGTGTTTTCTTTGTCTCTTTCTTTTTCCTTCTGCAACTTTACTCTTTTATTTCTGAAACAAAAATAACAAAAACAAAAACAACCAAAAAAAATAATAAAAACAGTAGAAATCATTTCTTCACAGCGCTAGGTGTCTCGACCATAGGAGCTTTGAGTTTGGCCCTCTGGCTGTCCTCTTCCAAAGCTTCACGCACAGCCTCCTGGGGCTCACCACTTGAGCTCCCAAAGATCGCAATCTTAGCTTGAGCATAACTACTCTCGCGATTCTGCTTGCTTGCGTTTACCCGGTCGGTCTAGGTCCTCCAGCTGCTCTTCTCATGTCACGAGAATACAACTCTACCATCTTTGATAGGTTTTTATTCTCGTCCCGCAATACTTCTAGCTGGTGTCGATTCACCTCCACTATCCTTGCCCTCTCCCTTTTCAAGCTTTTTATAGCGGTCTGACACTCTTCAACCATACTTCGCTCCGCCGCTAACTGACCTTTCAGAATCTCTACCTCATGGGACTTCGCAAGTAGGCGATGACCCAAACTTGCAACACATGCTGTACTCTGCACGCTCAGTGCCAGGGCATCACTCGTGACCCGGTTGTCATCCCTTGTCCCAAACACACGTATATCTTTGGGAGTCACTAGATTTCTGCCCACTCCAATGGCAACATCGTTGTCCAGGAGTATTGAGTCATTAACTGTCACAGGTCCCTATGCAGAGGCAAAGTAGGGTACCCATTACTGGTGCCGCTGCTTGGCCCCATGTTTGAGTCGGTGGAGCTAAGTTGAGATCCAACAAAAATGGGTAGGAAGAGGCCATTTGATTTCTCACTTTTTTTTCTTTTTCTTGCTTCTTTTCTCTTTTGTGTTTTTGAGTTTGTGTGTTTTTCCTTCTTTTTCCTTCTTATAGACATAGTCTTTGACAAACCCTAGCCATTGCAGCGTTGAGCATTTTTTGAATCTCCTGCATTCCTCGAGTCCCACCACCTTCTCTCTTTCCAACCACACCCAACTCATTTATCACGACGTGACCTTTCTAAACGGACGCGTTCAGGAAAGTCATCACGACTTTGTATGGCCCGTAATTTGTGCTTGTGGATTTTGCGGCGCCTCTACGCGTCGACACGTGTCTCACCCCTTCTGTTTAGGGCTTACTGTTTTGAGTGTTTTACTGTTTCCTTTTATTTTTTTATTATTATTTTTTTTAAATTTGATTGTTTGTTTTGTAATTTTTATTTTTGTAATTAGTTTCTTTTATTTTATTTTTGTATTTTGTGATTTTTATTTGCTTTAATACCTTCATTTGTTATTATGACATTGCTTGTACCTAAATTTTTAAACATTGAGGACAATGTTGATTTCTAGGTTTGGGGGTATTGGAGTTTAGCAAGTAAATTTGGTTTGTTTTAAAATAAAATAAAAAATAAAAAATTTGCTTGTTTTTCTTTTATTTTGAGTCTTATTTTATTTTGTTTTTGAGTCACTTTCCGAACACATATGATGAGATTGTGATAAATGTTGCATGACTTAAATGAAAATTGAATTTTATTTATTTATTATTTATTATTTTTCTTTTTGTAACTATTTTTTGTAAAAAAATTAAAAAAATTAAAAAACTTAAAAATTAAAATTAAAATAATTATAAAATAAAATTTGGCATTGTTCTAGCATGATATGTTTGAAACCTTCTTTGCACTTGCCATTTGTTTCATAATTTTTCAATTAAAGGATTTGCATGATCTAAAGAATTGTATGAAGCATAAATTAGACTTATATAACCAACCATATAATGTGAGCTTTTGAGCCTTGTACTTCATTTCATGAGTGTTATATAGACATACTCTTAATTTTTTGTCATCTAAGTTGTTGTTTGATCTCATTATTCATTGATTTGGTTGAACACTTAAAAGTCATTCATTCTTATGCAATTTGATTTCATGACATTTAAGAAATGATATTAAGGCTCTCTTTGGATCGTTTGTGCCTTTCAAGCTAACCTTATGCATGTTTAAGCATGATTTTCCATTGTTAACCATTTTGAGCCTACATGTAAACCTTTTCTTTCATTTACCAATTTTATTTCCTCACCTTTGCCCGAAAAACAAATATTTACCTTTCTAAGGAACTCATGAGCTTTAATTGGGATGTGTTTTTCATGCTAAGTTTGGGAAGAGTTGTTACATTTCAAAAAAAAAAGGAAAAAAAAAATTTTCACACAATTGGTGAAAGAAAAGAGAAAAATGGTGGTTGATTGAAAATTCATTTTTGGGCCTTCAAAATAAATTGGTGTTTGTTCAATAAAGGAGTGAATCATTGTAATGAAGGTATAAGGAGTTTTGATCATGCAAAAAAAATTTCTCATTGTGATGATTCAAAGTCTTGTAAACAATTCTTTTATGCTCTTATATTTTGAGTTTCTTGGACTTTGTTTTATCCATACCCTTCATTTCTTACTTACCTTACACCCTTGGCCCCATTACAACCTATGTTAAAGAACTAAATTGATCTTAAATGTCATGTGGTTAAATTGCATTCATTTTTCTACTTTTAAGTGTTTGACATCCTTCTTGAGATCATATTAATGCAAGTTCTTCATCTTTCTATTTTGAGTTAAGTCCCTTTTGGTTTAACTCTAATCTCATGTTTATAACTGAGTGTTGCATTATAACCCTCTTCCGAGTGATTCATTTGTGAGAGGACAACTTTGGTGAGATTTGAAGTTGAACTTGTGCTTTGTATGATTTTTGAAATTGTGTGAAAACTAAGATTGGGGAATTTGTTGCATTTGGCAATCACACTACTACACTTTGAGCATATTATGTTTTGAACTTTGCCACTTTGTGAATAATGTCTAAATTGAGCTTTTATTGTTAAAACGTTTAAGTCATGTGCATGAGTCATTTCTCTTCGGAAATATTGGAAAGATTATTTTGAGTTCTTTTTATTTCTGTGATTGTTTTTATTTTTATTTTTGATTTTGCTTTTATTTTTGTTTTTGTTATTTTGCTTAAGGACTAACAAATCTAATAAGTTTTCTAACCATTTTGTTTTGTAGAGTTAGAAATACGTTTGTGGGTATCGTGATATCTGTTAAACCCTCAGGAGACACAACTCCTCCTACTAGGGATGCCTAGAGGTTTAAAGGCTTGTTGCATACGCTAAATGCAATCGAGTTACCTACGAAAGTGGTCTAGTTAACTTCTTGTTTTATTTTTATCTTTGTTTTCCTTTTGTTTTGCTCGAGGACTAGCAAAATCTAGGTTTGGGGGTATTTGATCAGTGCATATTTACATATCATTTTGTACCCTTCTAACTTATGATTTAGTTATGTTTTTGAGTCAAACTTGTGCTTTTAATAAGTTTTGTGTTTGTTTCAGTGTAATAAGCTTGATACTCACTAATTGCATTTTGGAGACAAATTAGCTCAAAACGGTGTCTGCAGATCAGTCAACTTCACGGATTGGACTGTACTTACTCAAGAAGAACCAGATAATGAGCCATACATCATTGGAAAGATACAGAAGTCTATTTTCTGTAGAATTTTACGGTTCATGATTCCGAGTCTTCTAGAGAAAGTTATACATGTTTTGGCAACCTAAGGTCAAATTCGGCAGCATCTGCGTTACTGGGCCAAAAATCACATTTGAAGGCCTTCCCGATTTTTCCTTGAGTTGGGCTGCATATTCTTGGAAAGATAAGACAAAGAGCTTCAAGATCCATATTTTTCCAGATTTTTCAGGATGGAGCCACAAGCCCAAAACGAGCCCACAAGCTGGCTGCAATGCATTGTCATGCATGACATATGCATGATGATGTGTTGTTGATTGTGAGAAAGTTTGGTGAAGCATATTCAATACCTATTAATTGAGTGGAATTTTGCAGCAGAAAATGTGCCAAAAGATGATGAAGTAGGAGTTGCAACACTAAGCCTAAAGACAAGAGGAATTGTTTTCAAATGTAATAGTGTGTTAGGTGAATTAAGTGTTGTAAGTTGGTGAAGTGAGTGTGGTAGGTAAACCTATTGTATAATTCAGATTTTTACTTCCCCTAGGCCTATAAATAGGGAAGTTCTCTAAGCTTGTAAAAACACCCCAAGGGGGGGAGCTCTCAAGCACTTCTCTAGAGCTCCCTTCCCTTCTCTCCCTCAAATTCTCTTAGTTTCCCTTTGTAGTTCTCAATTGTTGAAAATTGAACTGGATTATTCAATCACCAATCCCTGTGGAATCGAACCTCGCACTTACATACGCTAAACTACCAACGGTTCGTGCACTTGCGAGTATCACAAGTTGATGATGCAGCTGAATCCATTTTGGTGCAGCTGAATCTACACAACAATAAACACCATATGACTCTTGGACCGATTAGTGAATGGATGGGTAGATATTGAAGACAAACACCATGTTTAAATTCTACTTGGTTCTTTATTGTTCTTCTTGTTCTTAATGGGTTTGGAATTTGTGTTTAGACTATACACCATAGCTAAATACTTGTTCTGAATACTTGATTACAACCACACACCAAATGGATAATCATATTTGAGAAAGAACGAACTTCATAAGCTAGTTTGATTTACTTTGATGCTAGTTACTTTGAAGCATGGAATTAGATGTTTGTGGTGAAGTTGAATCCCTAATCTTGATGTTTTAGTTTGGTTTATCCTTTTCATTTAAGTTCTGGTTTCCTAATCCAATAAATCTAAAATTCTATTTCAAGTTTCCTTGTCTTTCTTTAAGCATTTCTGAAGTAGCTCAATAAGAAAGAGGGAAAGAGAGGAGACAACCCAATCCATAGAAACATGGAGTATGGAGCAGCGGAGAAGTCGACCTCTAGCTGCTATGGCCAACCACTCTCCAGCTAATCACTTCAAATGGAGCATTCCGATCATATCTCTTTCATTTGTATAATAATTGCTACTCATGCTTAGTTTTTTCTCATTTTCTGTTTTGTTTTTGTTAGGGTTTTCTTTTCCTTGATGTGGGAGAAACATGATGAGCAGCTGACCCAAATACTCAAAGAAGAACATGTGCTGCCATACTATGTGCATTTCCCTCTCATTGTCTTCAAGGGGAAGTTCCAAACTCTCTTTCTTTTATTTATTTATTTATTTTTCATTTCATTCCTTTGCCCTAGATTTCATGTGCATTGCATGCTTTACATGGATTCAAACATTGAGGACAATGCTTCATTTAAGTTTGGGGGTGAGGAAAGTTTTTTTTTTTTTAGTTTTTGTGTTTGTGTTGAAAACGTAGGCCTCTTCATTGCTACAATTTTTTTTTCTGCTACTATTTTGAAAGTTTGGTCCACGCTGTGTTCTTCATGTTTTCATACTGAATCCAACAACATAAAGAACGTTAAATTTGACCAAGTGGTTTGAAAGTTACATGTCAAAACAGATTAGATGTTGAAATTGAGCAAAACAGCAATTTGAAACCTCACGTTTTTTTTTTTCTGTTTCTTTTCTTTGAGTCATTTTCAGTTTTCCTTCCCACACCAATGATAAATCTTGAGTCTAACTTCTAATATGGCTCTTAGGAATTTGATAAGCATTGTGTTAGGTCTGAATCTTATTCTTTTGCTAGCTAAGTCTCACATAATTATTCTTGAACTTTCTATGCACCTAAGCCATGATTATACAACTCTTGCATGTCTTACCCAATTGTATGCATTTTTGCTTGTGTGATTCACTGGAATGTTAAGTTATAACTAAGATATGATTTAGGCCATCTTTGTTAAATGTTGAGCCTATTCCTAACAACAAAAATGAGTTATTAAAAGTAGCAACTTTAATTCTCGCAAGTGCACGAACTGTTTATAGTATAGCTTATGTAAATACGAGGTCGATCCCATGGAGAATGGTAACTTGGTTGCAAGTTAAATTACTTAGAATGCTGGAAAAACATAAAACAAAGAAACAAACAATTTGCAAGGTCTAGGACAGAATCCTAGCACCACACAAGCACTCGAAATTGGGGGAGGGGGGGGGTTTGTTGTTGAAATGAAAACAAGAGAATGAAATGGAAGTGCTAGAAAGTGACAATGGCAGCAATCAACAAGTTGTGAAACAATGATTGAGAAGTGTTAGAGCCTTGGAATCTACCACTAGTCTTCCTATCCAAGTTATGAATGCATAGAAATTGACTCAAGCTTCATTAACAATAGATTATCGCATACAAGCCTATGGTATCTAGGTGCAGGATGCATGATTCTCCTAAGGCATGTAATTGTGCATGGTATCTACACAACACGTGATCTCTAATATGCAACCTAAGCATGGTATCTACTTAGAATAAAGCATACAAGAGTCATTAAGTTCCCTGAGAATATGATAATCACACAAGTCCTAGAACATGGTATCTGTCCTAGTCAACCTATGGTTATTAACCCCTTGAATGATTCTTAGGCCATTCATGTGTTGCTTGTAAAAGGAGAGTAAAATTGGTGAATCTAAACCCCTTCCCAACCTGTGCTAGATGCATAAAATCCTAGTTAGCTACTCCAAAAAAACATACATCAAGCATATAATAAACTGGAGATTAACAACTTGGCAATGAAAGCAAGGAAATCAATTAACTATGAAATCATCCATAACATTGAATATTCATGACTAGGGCTTCATCCTAAGCCCTAACTAAATGGATTAGTTACACATGACTAAGAATACAGAAATAAGAAATACATAGATAGATTAAAGAGAAGAGAAGAACTAGTTGGTGGAGGTAAGGTAGTTCCCAGGACAGCTCCAAGCTCTCCCTCCTTTGCAGCTAGCTCTCTCCTCACTTTGTGGTGAATCTGAATGTGTGTATGAAGTGAATGTGTGAGAGGGGATTGTGAATCTCAGGATATAAGTTATGATAGTGTTTAGAATGGGAGTGATATTTATAGGGAGAGGGGAGTGACAAATCTGAATTTAATATGGCTAATGCATACAACACTTGTATTTAGATAATCAGAATTGGTTGCTGCACTTCACCAATAAATCCCACCAGCAGCCCTAGCTCATCAATATGTCAGCATGACCAAGCATCCATCCAGAAACCAATAGCTCGTGCCTAGCTCACCATGACCAAGCATCCATCAGCTCATCCTTAGGTCAGCATGATGTGCAACTTCAAGGGCTTGGCTGAATCAAATGACAACATTAAGATATCCATTGTGAAGTTCAGAATGTCTCTGATCCAACCACACAAGTATTGGCCCAATCCAAGCTCCGGATGAAGAAGATAAGCCCGAAATGAACTTCTAACTCAATCTCCAGGTTTTGCACGTTTTTGCACCATTTTTGCACCATTGGATTCCTCTCATGCCAATCAGCCCTTAATATGCATGGATTGTACCAAAAGTGATCTCTTGCTGCCTTAACCTACAAAACACACAAACATAGGTAAGTGACTCGAAATAAAGAGAAACTAAACAAAATTACTAAGTAACGAAGGCATGCAAATGTGTGAAATTATGAACTTATCAAATACCCCCAAACTTAGATTTTGCTAGTCCTCGAGCAAACAAAAGAAAACTACAACTTAGAAAACAAAAAATAAGCAGCTAGCCTCCCAAAAAATATCCTCAAAGAATCACCAAAGTATATGGTTCCAAAGAAACACAACAATCACAATCTAAGTTCCATACATGATTCAAGAGTGTGCAAAGCTTACAATGACATCCTTAAGTGTAGTGTGTGAATGCCAAATCAGAACAACACCTGCAACTCAAAAAAGTACATGCGCACACACTTACAACACAATCAAGAATTTCAAACCCCATAAGCTCGTTATCAAATCAGCTCTCCACAGTAATATCATACAATGCCAAGGATCAAAAGGACTTTACAAGGGTTGTAATGAGGCTTAGGGTAGTGGTTGAATGAATGAGAGGATATGGATATATAACAACATTTTGAGCACAACTAAAGCATAGGTAAAAGCATGAGAGATTACTGAACTTTTTAAAACAAGCAAGGACACATACATGAGCAGATTTCCAACATAATTTCAGCACTTCAAATGTGTTTATTTGGCCTAATTTTGTGGCTCTTTACCCTAGATCACCATGATCTCTCCTTATTGTTCCCAGGGTCGTGACTACATTGGTCACACTTCATTACCTCTTTTGATTAGTTACCAATACCCCCAAACTTATTTCTTTCAACACTTGGGTTACGGCACTAATGATTCACTTTTGCTCCAAAAACCTTACATTCTTTATGACTCTCTTTTAAAGATAGTTTTAATTGCTCAAAGAATAGGTAAAGATAAGAAACAGAGATTTATTATGGTAGGAATGGTTTACACAAAGAAAGGTTTAACGTAGACTCAAATGGGTTGACTAGGGATGAATACATGTAGATGGATGGTTAGAAAGGCTCAAACGGTTCAAACATGGCCTAAATCACTTCCTAAGCATTGTATGGCAACAGAATGTCTCAAGAGACATTCAAATAAGTTCTAGAGTACGAAACCAAGATCATGAGATAAGTAGAATTGCATAACATCTCCAAGTAGCAAGAAATTGGACTAACTTGGCAAAGTGCTCAACAAGTGCAAGGATGGCATGAAAGACAAAGTTCACTCAGAATCACACACAGGCCTTAAACAATGACTATCAATTTCTACAAAACCATATTAGAATTAAAACCAAGTCTTATCATAGGTGTTTGAAAGGATAACGAAACAACACACAAAATCCTGCTTTTTTAGATACTAGACACAGTTAAAAATTTTAAAATTTGACAATAAAACAACATAACTAAATCCTTCCCCCCAAACTTAAATGAAACATTGTCCTCAATGGTTAGAGTGTAAGAACAAGCAATGCCTCATAAATGAAAGGAAAGAAGATAAGGAAAAGACATAACCAAATGTTTAGAGTTTAGAAAACAACTCACCTTTGAAGCGATTAGGACGCAAGCAAGCTCCTTGCACGTTCTATCTTCTCCTCATCACCTTGGGTTGCCTCCCAAGAAGCGCTAAGTTTCATGTCTTCAGCTGGACATCCAAACTTGCTATAGTGAATGGGGGGGTTTGGGCTCAATTGACACCTCATGCACTGCAAGGGCGTTCACCAAGCTTATTTTCTTTTTCCATCGCTTCCTTGCTGCATTCCTTTTCCTTTTATGATTATGAACAGAATGGCAATGAATTGGAGGAGTGATTGGAGGATCTCCAAATTTATGTGTAGGAATTGTAGCATTGAACATGTGGGCAGCCCCCTGCTCCTCCTTCTCTACTCCTTGCAGCAAGCATGCTTCTAGTGAATGGGAAAGACCATCAAATCTCTCTTTCCCTGGATTCTCCAATACTTCAATTTGGAAACAATCTTGAACATCATTTGGCAGATTCGTGGCATCAAACACTTTGGAAGCAACAGTTTCTCCATTAACGGTCATGGTGAGAGTGCCTTGCGCTACATCGATCGTGGTCTTAGCAGTAGCCATGAAGGGTCGACCAAAGATGAGGGGCAATTCATTGTTAGGAATTGGTGCTTCTTCCATCTCCAAGACTAAGAAATCAGCAGGCAAGATTAAGCCTTCTACTCTCACCAAAACATCTTCTAGAATGCCCTTGGGGTACCTAATAGTTCTATTTGCCAATTGAATGCTCACAGATGTGGCTTGCAACTCACCAAGGTTAAGTTTCTCATAAACATGATATGGCATGAGGTTAATGGATGCACCGAGATCAAGCAAAGCTTTTGGAATCTTGAAATCACCAACTATACAAGGTATAGAAAATGAACCTGGATCCTTTAGCTTTGGAGGTAGCTTTCTTTGTAACACTGCACTTACTTCTTCACTCAATGCAACCTGTTCATGCTCTTTGAATCTCCTCTTGTTAGTGCATAGATCCTTCAAAAATTTTGCATACTTGGGAATCTAAGCAATGACACTAAGTAGTGGGATGTTGATTTGCACCTTCTTGAATATTTCCATTATCTCATCCAAGCCTTGATCTTTCTTTGACTTTGATAACCTGATGGGAAAGGGTGCAATAGGCCTAAAAGCATTAGTTGAAATTGGAACTTGATCAGCATTAGATGATACCTTAGGGCCTGTGCTCTTTCCAGGAGCATTGAGGTGCTGTTTGGTGGAACCTGTGGCCTGCCCTTGTGGTGGCTGAATGATCTCCATGTTTTCTCCCTCTTCTTGCTCTTCATTGGCACCTCCAACCTTATTATCAACTTGTTTACCACTTCTCAAGATGTGCACCGCTTTAACTTGCTCATGATGCCTTGGATTAACCTCTGTTTGGCTCGGAAAAGTTCTAGATGCTCTATTGCTCATAGAGGATGCAATCTGCCCAACTTGCACTTGTAGTTTGTTCACTGCATTTTGAAGATTCTGATTGGTTTGCATCTGCTGCCCCATGAACTTCTTGAACATGTCTTGCAATTCCCCCATTTGATCACCCCTTTGCTCTTGCACTTGTTGGGGAGCATGCTGTAATTGCCTTTGTTGTATTTGGAATCCTGGGGGAGGTCCTTGAGATTGTTGCACATTTGAATTATTGCTCCACCTGAAATTAGGATGATTTCTCCACCCTGGATTGTATGTGTTTGAGTAAGGATCATTCTGAGGATTCCTTCCTTGAAGGGCATTTGCATGCTCTAACATGTGCTTTGCAAAAGATTGGTCTTGAACTTCCACTTTGTTTCCTAGAGGGCCAGTCACTGCCTGTTGAAGCAAAGAACACATAACATCAAGTTTTGCATTAATATCATTATTAGTACTTACCTCAGAGACCACAGCTTTCATAGGAGCTCCTCTTCCTTTATTGTAGCTCCATTGTTGAGAGTTAGCACTCAAAGATTCAAAGAGAGTAAAAGCCTCATCTGCTATTTTGTTCATCAATCCTTCTCCACTTGTTGCATCTACCATCATCCTTTCGGAATCAAGCAAACCTTCATAGAAAGATTGCATTTGTATCCAACTCTCTATTTTGTGGTGTGGGCAAGAACTCATCATCTCCTTGTACCTCTCCAGCATTCATGAAAAGCTTCTCCTTCTCTTTGTGTGAAACCAAGAATTTCCTTTCTAATCTTGTTAGTCTTTTGAGCTGGAAAGAATTTCTGCAAAAACTTATTAGAAAGCTCATCCCAAGTACGAATTGAAGTATTAGGCAAAGAGTATAACCAAGACTTAGCCTTATCTTTTAAACTGAATGGGAATAGCCTCATCTTAATCTGCTCATCATCAAGTCCTTGAATTTTGATTGTAGCACATATTTCAAAGAATTGCTTAACATGCATGTACGGATCCTCAATGGTATTACCATAATAAGTTGGAAGAAGATGAATCATACCACTTCTAAGCTCAAACCTGTCAATTGTGAGTTGAGGATAGACGATGCACAAAGGTTGATCAGTGACTTTGGGAATGGAAAATTCACGCAGGCGTTTCCGAGGTTGGACAACAAGTGCACCACCTTCTTCATCATTATTGTTGTTGTTTGGAATCTCTGCCATCTTGCTTGAACCTTCAGATTCGTAGCTCTTAGATTCAACGCTTGAAGAACTATAATTCCTCCTCAAACCAGCACGTACAGCAGCAGCTCTTGGTGATAGTGGCTCAGTTTCAAATTCGGACATATATGCACACACAAGAACCAAATTAGTGCCTTCAAATGGAGATAACAAAGAAACACTGAACACAGAAAGAAAAACCAATGAAATGAAAAAAATTAAAACTTAACAAAACCAGAAACACTCAAAGTAATCTAACTATAGCACCATCGTTACCGTACAAAGTAAACTTGTTGAGTCTATTCCTAACAACTAAAATGAGTTATTAAAAATAGCAACTTTAATTCTCACAAGTGCACGAACCGTTTATAGTATAGCTTATGTAAATACGAGGTCGATCCCATGGAGAATGGTAACTTGGTTGCAAGTTAAATTACTTAGAATGCTGGAAAAACATAAAACAAAGAAACAAACAATTTGCAAGGTCTAGGACAGAATCCTAGCACCACACACGCACTCGAAATGGGGGGGGGGGGGGGGTTGTTGTTGAAATGAAAACAAGAGAATGAAATGGAAGTGCTAGAAAGTGACAATGGCAGCAATCAACAAGTTGTGAAACAATGATTGAGAAGTGTTAGAGCCTTGGAATCTACCACTAGTCTTCCTATCCAAGTTATGAATGCATAGAAATTGACTCAAGCTTCATTAACAATAGATTATCGCATACAAGCCTATGGTATCTAGGTGCAGGATGCATGATTCTCCTAAGGCATGTAATTGTGCATGGTATCTACACAACACGTGATCTCTAATATGCAACCTAAGCATGGTATCTACTTAGAATAAAGCATACAAGAGTCATTAAGTTCCCTGAGAATATGATAATCACACAAGTCCTAGAACATGGTATCTGTTCTAGTCAACCTATGGTTATTAACCCCTTGAATGATTCTTAGGCCATTCATGTGTTGCTTGTAAAGGGAGAGTAAAATTGATGAATCTAAACCCCTTCCCAACCTGTACTAGATGCATAAAATCCTAGTTAGCTACTCCAAAAAAACATACATCAAGCACATAATAAACTGGAGATTAACAACTTGGCAATGAAAGCAAGGAAATCAATTAACTATGAAATCATCCATAACATTGAATATTCATGACTAGGGCTTCATCCTAAGCCCTAACTAAATGGATTAGTTACACATGACTAAGAATACAGAAATAAGAAATACATAGATAGATTAAAGAGAAGAGAAGAACTAGTTGGTGGAGGTAAGGTAGTTCCCAGGACAGCTCCAAGCTCTCCCTCCTTTGCAGCTAGCTCTCTCCTCACTTTGTGGTGAATCTGAATGTGTGTATGAAGTGAATGTGTGAGAGGGGATTGTGAATCTCAGGATATGAGTTATGATAGTGTTTAGAATGGGAGTGATATTTATAGGGAGAGGGGAGTGACAAATCTGAATTTAATATGGCTAATGCATACAACACTTGTATTTAGATAATCAGAATTGGTTGCTGCACTTCACCAATAAATCCCACCAGCAGCCCTAGCTCATCAATATGTCAGCATGACCAAGCATCCATCCAGAAACCAATAGCTCATGCCTAGCTCACCATGACCAAGCATCCATCAGCTCATCCTTAGGTCAGCATGATGTGCAACTTCAAGGGCTTACGAATTGGGCTTGGCTGAATCAAATGACAACGTTAAGATGTCCATTGTGAAGTTCAGAATGTCTCTGATCCAACCACACAAGTATTGGCCCAATCCAAGCTCGGATGAAGAAGATAAGCCCGAAATGAACTTCTAACTCAATCTCCAGGTTTTGCACATTTTTGCACCATTTTTGCACCATGGGATTCCTCTCATGCCAATCAGCCCTTAATATGCATGGATTGTACCAAAAGTGATCTCTTACTGCCTTAACCTACAAAGCACACAAACATAGGTAAGTGACTCGAAATAAAGAGAAACTAAACAAAATTACTAAGTAACGAAGGCATGCAAATGTGTGAAATTATGAACTTATCATTAAACCTATTTCTTTTTCCTCCATCAACTCCTACAATACATATTCCATTGTAAACCCTTTTGTGCTCAAACACTTAGCCATTTCTTTCTATCACCTTATCGTCCATTAAACATCCTACCATCTAGGGGACATGTAGAGTATGATTGTATTTGAGATTGTAATGTATTCAAGGCAACAAATGAGCTGAAAAAAAAAATTTAAAATAAAAAGAGAAAAGAAGTGTGGCCAATGTAGTTACGACCCTAGGGTGATATAAGGAGAAATATCTAGGGTAAAGAGCCGCAAAATTGGGCCAAATATTATACAAAGTGTGTAAACGTCAAAATCAAATTGTGAAGTGATTCAATTGCAAAATCTGGTGTTGTGAGCTTTTCAATTTCTGTGCCTTACATTTCAAACGTCCATGATCTTGTTTACATGACATGCTCTATGTTGCATTCCTAAGAGGACACAAATTAATGTGCAAACAACCAATTAAAAATACCCGCAAGTGCACGAATCTAATGAAGTATAGATTATGTAAGTACGGGGTTCGATCCCACGAAGAACTTGTCGGTTTCCTATAAGTTCTAATTCGAGTACAAAGAGAACACTTAATTGACACACTACAAAAGCACAAATGCAAAATAGAAACTAAAAATGAGTAAGGAAATGTAAAAGAAACAAACAAAACAAAAAAAAAAAGAAAATGTGCTGTGAACAGGTACCAGCGACCGGTCGTTGGATGCTGAGCGACCGGTCGATTTTTGCACAGAAGTCGAAATTTCAGAATTTTATGACGAGCGACCGGTCGTTTGATACTTGCGACCGGTCGTGAACAGTGACTACCGACCGGTCGTTGGTTAAAGCGACCGGTCGTTTTTGCACAGAATCGAAATTTGAGAATTGTGTGTTGAGCGACCGGTCGTTTCTTTCGCAGAATCGTTTTTCCTCTGTCTTTCAATTCCGACCTCTGTTCAGTTTTCGACCTATAACTTTCCAACCGTATGTCCAAAATTCACGTTCTTTATACGGTTGGATTCAGCACAGAAAATGAAAGAACACAGCAAATAATTACGGAAACAAATAAAATTCAGTAACAAAGACACATAACGTGTCGAACACGCAACTCACACACACATTTTGGGGGGGGGGGGGGTTTTGATTTGGTTCAAGTGATCTATTTCTATTGCATGTAAGTAAATGGACTTCGAATTTAAATGAGAACGGCAGAGATGAATTATCAAGATGTGAAATTAAAATGTAACAAACACTAGGGTTTCGGAATCCACCCTAAACAATTCTACCTATGTTCATAAATACTCAAGTGATGAACTCTAAACGTGTTGATGAAGATGTTCGCAATCAAGACCATGGTTCGTGGCTCAAGACGCATTGATTCTCTCTAATGTATGTAAAGTGCATGGTTCGTGCTACAATACTTGTGCCCTCCCCATAACCGAACCTAGGTATGGTTCGTACTTCGATTCAATTACAAGGAGAACCCATTAAGTTCAAAGAGAATATGAACATCACAAGAATCCTAATAGCATGGTGTTTACATTAGGTATTCAAGAAACCAATTCACATGGATGATTCTTACTTCATCCATTTATTGCTTCGAATAACATGAAGATACACATAATCCCAACAATCTCAAGAAGCATGCTTTCAAAGATGGCCAACCAAGGAAAAACACACATCAAGGATAGATTAATTTGGTGAATTGGAATTCATCAACAATATCCAGAAATTCATACACTCAAGCATCAAAACAATAAGGTAATCATGTTTAGGGCTTTAACCTAAGCCCTAGCTATGGAGTTTAGTTGCTCATACTTATTCCAAATACAAACTCAAAATGAAATTAGAAAGAGTTTACAGATTTTCAGAAAATGATGAAAGCTTCAAGATCATCAATGGTGGAAGTCTTCTTCTCCACTTTTCTTGGCTGCACCTTGGCTTTCTCCAAGCTCCAAACTCTCTAAAATCTGCTCTCAATCTCTGCAATGATAGAATGAATTCTCACTTTCGTTCCAAACTCCCCCAAATCAGATTGCCCTTTGACTTCTCTTCCCTCTCTCCTCCTTTCCAACTTTTTCCTTTTAATGTTAAACTACCACCTTTGATAAAGCCTTAGCTCATTGTCCCTTTGCCATGATGAAGCTTTGTCCTCAATAAGATGCCAATTGCTTCAGAAAATATCTCAAAGCTAAGGTAACTTCTTGTTACCAAGAGTTATGGTAACAAGAAAATCAAGATAACACAAAGGAGGTAAAAGCTGGCCAAATTCGGATTTCAGAGCTGTGGTAACATGCAGGATCGGTTGGATGGGAAATACTTGTCCAATGGAGCTCAAATTTGGATATGTTGTAGTTAACATCCATTGGAACAAGTCTCAAGAAGATCATGATCTCATCCGAGCACCGGAGCATGCTGATCCAAGGCCAAGAAGTTGACCTACGAAAATGAACAAAAACAGAAATTATAACAAGTAGTGCACTTTTAGCTCATTTTCAATCTAACCAAGGTAAAATCTAAGAAAACACAAAAAGGAAGTGAAAAGCTATAAAATGTCAAGAACTAACTCAAAATAGTGGGTGAATAACATGAAAAATCATGTGTAAAAATGAACCGAACACTCTACTTTGTTCTTTAGACCTTGTGTTTCCATACTCATTCTTTGTCTAACCATTATCATAACCCCATTACATCCATAAGTAAAGTCCTATTGATCTTGGTTTAGCTTGGCAAACTTGTGTTCATTCTTGCAGGAATTCATATCGTTGTTTGAGAAGCATGAGTTGTATCTTCATGGCTGTTTCACACACACACACACACCTTGAGCATGATTTGTGTGAGATTGTGGTAGCACTTGAATAATGTTTAGAACTTCCTTAGTGCTTGTTTTGTTCCTTGTTGAGCCATGTCTATGAAGTTTAAAATTTCTGTCTAGTTGGAAGGTTAACGTTTTTGTTTTTGTTTTTGTTTTTAATTTTGTTTTCTTTTGCTCGAGGACTAGCAAAATCTAAGTTTGGGGGTGTGTTAAGCTCATATTTTCATACATATACATGCCCAATTTACTTACTCATTTTGCTTAGTTTCTTAAAATTCTGAGTTATTTTGCCTTTCTTTGTGTGTTTTGTAGGCCAATAGAGCAAAAGAGCATAATTCATGCAATTCAAGCATGTTAAGGCCTGATTTGGATGAATGGAAGAAGATATTAAAAACAAACTAATTTTGGCTACAGCCCCTTGCCAGTCCAGTTCCGTAGGTCACATTGCAAGATTTGTTTCAGCAACCTACACAGCTCGGATGAGGCAGAATTCTTCATGAAAGTTGTTCCAATGGGTGTGTACTATAACATATCCGAAATTCAGCCTCATTGGATAATTCTGGAGTCCATCACCTAGCAAACACAGAACCATACTCAGGATGGATTTTGTCAGCGAGCAAAACGAGTTAGCAATTTGTTTCGGCATTAACTTCTTCCTCCGACCTTGGATTGGCCCAAATAACATATGGCTGGAAAGAAGACATTCTGAACTTCAAGTTTGAGTGCTTAA
Organism: Prunus fruticosa; assembly: GCA_018703695.1. Taxonomy (NCBI): domain Eukaryota; kingdom Viridiplantae; phylum Streptophyta; class Magnoliopsida; order Rosales; family Rosaceae; genus Prunus; species Prunus fruticosa. The sequence goes on from CM031918.1 coordinate 8,155,016, forward strand.
AGTCATAATTTGCTTAAGGGAAGCCTAATTCGTAAGCCCTTGAAGTTGCTGGTCATGCTGACCTAAGGATGAGTTATGTGTGCTTGGTCATGATGGCATAAGCATGATGTGTTATTGATTGTAGGGAAGTTAGGTGAAGCAAATGCATTTCTTATATTTGGGTGGAATGTTGCAGCAGCCAAATGGTATAAACAAGATGAAGTGGGAGCTGCAATACTAAGTCTAAAGAGAAGATTAATTGTTTTCAAATGTAATTGTGTGTTAGGTGAAATATGTGTGGTTAGTGAACTTAATTGTATAATCTGATTCACTTAACCCTTGTGCCTATAAATAGGGAGTCTCTAGAGAGCTTAGGGAGTTAAAGAAATTGATATCCATCATTTACACTTCCATTGTACACAAAGAGAGGGAAAGTTGAGAGTTACAAAGGGAGAGAAGGGAGAAGGCAGCAGCTGGGAGGCTTTTGCCTCCTGGCAGCCATGGAGATGAATCTTTTCCATCTCTAGCATGCTGTCCTTATCTTCTTCTCCTTCCTTTGTCTTTTATTTTCTTCTTGTATTTCCTTTGTTTTACTTTATTTTTCTGTTATTAGTTTTAATAAACATCTTGCTAGTCTTGTATCATGGTTTGAGTTTATAAAGTTTGATTTCATTCATGAATTCTTCTTCACTATTTTAATGGAGCTGTTTTGCATCATTTGATTGATCACCTAAGGTTTTATGCGTTATGCTCTTGTTGGGAAGGTTTGGGGATCATCTTCATTCCATCCATTAGCAACTTATGTGATTTGGTTTCTAGGTCTCCTAATGTAAACACCATGCTTGGGGTCCTTGTGATGTTCAATGCAATTTGATCCAAACACCATGGACTTATTTGTGAGCATCTTCATGAGTGAATCAATTTGTTTACTTGCTGCCATAACATGATTAGAACAATTAGGGTGGATTCTAAAACCTCACCATCTTGTCTTAGTTCTTTTCTTTCTTCTTGTTTTGTTTCTCTTGTTTCCATTTCTATTTTGTGTAGGAAAACTGAGTTGGATCATTCAATCACCAATCCCTGTGGAATCGACCTCGCACTTACATATGCTAAACTACCAATGACTCGTGCACTTGCGAGTATCACAAGTTGAGGATGCAGCTGAATCCATTTTGGTTCAGCTGAATCTACACAACAGTCCATATAGAGCTTTCTTCAAATGATAAACCGTCTACTCTTGCCCCTTTTGTTCATAGCCAATAGGTTGATCCACATAGACTAGCTCTTTTAATTCTCCTTGCAAGAATGCTGATTTTACATCAAGTTGGTGGATATCCCAGACATTTTGGCAGCTAAAGCAATTACTAATCGAATGGTATCATGTCGAGCTACAGGTGCAAAAACTTCTGTATAATCAATACAATGCTTTTGAGAGTATCCTTTAGCTACTAACCTAGCTTTGTACTTGTCAATCTCACCATTTTCTTTTATCTTTGTTTTGAAGATCCACTTAACTCCAATAGTTTTTCCTCCCCAGGCAAATCAGTAAGCTCATATGTATTGTTTCTTTGAATGGCGTCAATCTCAACATCCATGGCTTTCCTCCATTTTGAGCTTTTAACAGCTTCATCAAAGGTGATTGGATCACTATCAATGAACAAAACAAAGTGAGCGCCTTCATCTGGGCCATTTTCTTCATCTGTTAGTTCTTCTCTAGTCACACAATCAGTTAGCCATCCAGGAGCTCTTCTTGTTCTTGTTCCCCTAGTCATTGCTTCATCAGGTTCTGAGGAGTTGTTTCCTAATGAGTCATTTTCTGATAACTCATTTTGAGAAGTTTGAGGTGTGATATTTTCAATTTCTTCAGCTCCTTCTAGGTCAACAGTGACACGTTGATCTTTTCTAGTACTCCAATCCCATCCTTCATCTTCACTAAAAACAACGTCTCTACTAATAATAATCTTCTGTGTATTTGGGTTGTACAACCTATAAGCTTTTGATTCCTCACTAACACCAAGCACTACACATTTCACACTCTTATTATCAAGTTTAATACGTTGAGAATCACTTACATGAGCATAGGCCAGGCATCCAAATATTCTGAAGTAGCCAACATTAGGTTTCTTTCCACTCCAAGCTTCTTCTGGAGTAACATTCTTCACTATTTGGGTTGGACACCTGTTGAGGATATGGTTGCTCCAATTCACAGCTTCTGGCCAAAACCTTTTAGGAACTTTCTTCAAAGCGAGCATACTACAGACCATGTTCATGATGGTGCGATTCTTCCTCTCGGGTACCCCATTTTGCTGTGGTGAATAAGCTGCTATCAACTGTCTTTTAATTCCATTCATTTCACAAAAAATTAACAAACTCTTGTGAATTGAATTCTCCTCCATGATCAGTTCGTAATGTTTTGATGAACAAACCAGTTTCCTTCTCCACAATAGCTTTGAACTTCTTGAAAACAGCCAGGGCTTCTGACTTTTTGGCTAAGAAATATATCCAAGTCTTCCTGCTATAATCAACAATAAAGGTAATGTAATACCTTTTGTTGTTTTTGGAAATAGGATTTATTGGTCCGCAAATGTCTGAATGAACAAGTTGTAATACTAATGATGCTCTCCACGTGCTTTCCTTTGGAAAAACTTCTCTGTGTTGTTTTCCCATCATGCATTCTTCACAAAACCCTAACTAGAGGTTGCAGCTGAGGTAGCCCTCCCACCATGCTTTCTGCTGTAAAGTTTTTAGGCCCTTGAAATTCAGATGTCCATATCTAAAATGCCACAACCAAGTATCATCTTGGATAGTGGATTTCAAACAGACTTGCTTGGTTAATGCAGCTTGTGTTTGTAGTGGAAACATTCTATTTGAAGCCATTTCAACCTGCATAATTAGACCTTTCTCTGGATGATGAATTTGGTAGCAATTCTTTTGAATTAGAATGGCAAACCCCTTTTCTTGAAGCTGACCAAGGCTGATCAGATTGATTCTTAATTCAGGCACATAGAACACACCTGATATGGTTTGCACAGCTCCATTGACTTTAATTTTGACATCTCCTTTGTTGTGCGGAAGCGTCAACCAATTATGAGTGAAAAATAAACAACAACTGGCAGGAGATAAATAGAACACAAAACACAACACCAACAAGAACACCAAGATTTATACTGGTTCGGCAATGCCTACATCCAGTTTGGAGACGACGGAGTAATTCACTATAATCAAAGAGAGTATACAAAGTGTTTATCACTCAAGAAAACCCAAAGCCCCAAATACACCCAAGTCTCACTCTCACAACAATTGAAGAGAAAACAATGATACAAAGCAAAGAACAATTAGAGAGAAATGTTTCTCTCTTAGGCAAGATGCCTTTCTTGCTATTTTTTCTCTTCTACTCAATACTTGGTGGGATGCTTCAAATGGAACCATTTACTTCCAATTTATAGCCAAAAATGCAAGAGTGTGAATGCAAGCTTCAACTATTCATTTGTTGGCTACCAAACTTACCAATGGATGGCTACCAAACAATCCACCCTTTTTGACCTCATAGTAAGCCAACATTTACTCACATGGGCAACTAACTTTGATTCACATAGTCAACTAAGATTGACTCACATGGGCAACTCCAAAATTCTTCTACATTTGAGCCAATTTCCAACAATCTCCACCTTGGCTCAACATGTAACAAACTCTCATAGTAACACTCCCAATGGTCGTCTCCCAATCCCCCCAAGGGGCAATCAACAAATTTTACGAATTCCAATCAAGTCCAAGCAATGCTTAAACTTGAACAACGAAACTGGCTTCGTAAACTGATCAAATTGCTTGTACCATTGTCTTGGAGACTGCTTCAAGCCATACAATGATTTCTGCAATTTACAAACCCAATTTTCCTTTCCAGCAACACTAAAACCTTCTGGCTGAGACATATACATCTCCAAATCACCATGTAAGAAAGCAGTCTTGACATCAAGTTGAGCCAACTCAAAGTCAAATTGCACAACCAAAGCCAACAAAATACTAATAGAAGAATGTTTTACTACAGGAGAAAATACATCATTGTAGTCTATGCCTTCCTTCTGAGCATAGCCTTTTGCTACCAATCTGGCTTTGAACCTTACATTGTCTTTTCCCAAGGATTCCATCTTCTTGGCATACACCCAATTTTGTTGCTGTGGAGGCTCTTGGGTAGCTGCCTCCTCTTCATCATCCTTATCCTCATCATCAGAATCAACTGGTAGGACTAGTGTCTGTAACATCAGACCTTACCTGGAACAACTGGAGTCTTCAGTAACTCCACCTGCTTTGAACAACTCATGGTCTTGGTTGCTTCAATATCACCTTCATGCTTGTTCTGATTAACCATAGCAGCCTCATGATCGGTGCATATTTACATATTATTTTGTACCCTTTTAACTTATGATTTGGTTATGTTTTTGAGTTAAACTTGTGCTTTTAATAAGTTTTGTGTTTGTTTCAGTGTTATAAGCTTGAGACTCACTAATTGCATTTTGGGGACAAATTAGCTCAAAACGGTGTCTGCAGATCAGCCAACTTCACGGATTGGACTGTACTTGCTCAAGAAGAACCAGATAATGACCCATACATCATTGGAAAGCTACGGAAGTCTATTTTCTGTAGAATTTTACGGTTCATGATTCTGAGTCTTCTAGAGAAAGTTATACATGTTTTGGCAACTTAAGGTCAAATTCGGCAGCATCTGCGTTACTGGGCCAAAAATCACATTTGAAGGTCTTCCCGATTTTTGCTTGAGTTGGGCTGCATATTCTTGGAAAGATAAGACAAAGAGCTTCAAGATTCATATTTTTCCAGAATTTTATGGATGGAGAAACAAGCCCAAAACGAGCCCAGAGGAAGACTGCAATGCATTGTCATGCATGACATATGCATGAGGTGTTATTGATTGTGGGGAAGTTAGGTGAAGCATATTCAATTCCTATAATTGAGTGGAATTTTGCAGCAACCAAATGAATTGAAAGATGTTGAAGTGGATGATGCAACACTAAGCCTAAAGACAAGAGGAATTGTTTTCAAATGCAATTGTGTGTTAGGTTAGGTTGGTGAATTAAGTGTTGTGTGTTAGGTGAAATTAGTGTGGTTAGTGAATTCAATTGTATATTCAGATTTTCATCTCTCCTAAGCCTATAAATAGGGAAGTTCTCTAAGCTTGTAAAAACACCCCCAATGGGGGGAGCTCTCAAACACTTCTCTAGAGCTCCCTTCCCTTCTCTCCCTCAAATTCTCTTAGTTTCCCTTTGTAGTTCTCAATTGTTGTAATAAGATCATTCTACTAAATTTTCTTTCTTCTAAATTCTCCAAACAATTCTTTATTCTCTTTCAAATTCTCTAAAGTCTCCATGTCTCAAACACTTCACAAACACATTTCTCTCCCTTCCCTAAGTTCTCAAATTCTCCAAGTTCACAAACATTCTCCAAGTTCTCAAACACCTTTCTCTTCCCTTCCAAATTCCCCAAGCTTCCCAAACACCTTACTTTCTCTTCCAAATTCTCAAAGTTCTCAAACACTTCCCAAAACTCCCTTCTCTTTCTCAAACACTTCTCTCTATTCTCATCCAAACTCTTCATGTTCTCAAATGCTGTACAAAATCCTTGTTTTATGTTCTTTTGTTTTCATTTATGTTTTGTGTAGGAAAACTGAATTGGATCATTCAATCACCAATCCCTGTGGAATTGACCTCGCACTTACATATGCTATGCTACCGAACGGCTCGTGCACTTGCGAGTATCACAAGTTGAGGATGCAGCTGAATCCATTTTGGTGCAGCTGAATCTACGCAACACCTCATCAAAAGTCACATCTCTGCTTACAACAAATTTCTTCTCATCTGGACACCAGAGTCGGTATCCTTTCACGCCAGTGCTAAAGCCCATAAACAGAGCTTTCTTTGCTCTTGGATCCAATTTGCTTTCCCTAACATGGTAGTAAGCAGAACAACCAAATATGTGTAAATACTTGTAAATCAGGTACAAGGTTTACCAGACCATACCTCCATGGGTGTTTTCCCTCGTTCAGGCGGGCAGGCAACCGATTAATGAGATGGCTTGCATAACTAATCGCCTCAGCCCAAAACGCCTTGCCTAATCCAGCATTAGACAACATACACCGAACTTTCTCAAGCAAAGTACGGTTCATGCGCTCCGCCACCCCATTCTGTTGCGGTGTCTCCCTAACCGTGAAGTGCCTCACAATACCCTCATCTTGACAAACTTTCAAGAAAGGATCAGACCTATATTCACCACCATTGTCTGATCTAGAGTCTTGATCTTTCGATCGCTTTGCGTTTCAATCATCTTTTTACACTTCATGAATATCTTCAAGACTTCATCTTTACGCTTCATGGTGTACACCCATACTCTTCTAGAGAAGTCATCAACAACGGAGACCAAATAATGGTAACCTCCCCAAGGTGCATTCTTGGAAGGTTCCTAAACATCAGTGTGAACATAATCTAGAATGCCTTTAGTGTGGTGAATAGCGGTATCAAATTTCACTCTAGTTTGCTTACCAAGCACACAGTGTTCACAAAATTCCAATTTGCATGCCTTTGCACCCTTCAATAAGCCTTGCTTCACCAATCCTTGCAACGCTTTTTCACCAGCATGCCCAAGACGCATATGCCATAACCTCGTGGTGTCTGTGCTATCTGCGTCAGGAGCTTCCGTCGACAGCTCTCCACCAATAACTGTACTCCCCTGAAGAAATACAAGTTATTTCGTCTTGTACCTTTCATCACCACCAGTGCCCCGTACACAGCTTTAAGAACTCCACCCTCCATGGTGATCTTGAGACCCTTGGATTCCAAAGCGCCTAATGAGATGAGATTCTTTTTCATATTCGGTACATACCGAACATCACTCAATTCTCTCGAACTGTTCCATCATGCATCTTCAAACAGATTTTGCCTATCCCTTGTGTTTTGCAAGCATTATTATTGCCCATCAAAACAACTCCACCATCCAGCTCCTCGAAGCTAGAAAACCATTCCCGAATGGGACACATATCATAGGTGCAACCTGAATCCAAAATCCACTCCTCGGAGTGACCATCAGCAGATGAACTAGCCAAAACAAACTTGAAATCATCATCTCTAGATTTTGCAACATTTGCTTCAAAATCCGCTTTCTCCTTCTCTTTGTTCTTCAATTTGGGGCAATCTTTCTTGCAATGACCCTTTTGGCGACAAAAGGCACATTCATCTTTAGCAGGAAACTTTCCCCGCGTCCAGATTTTCTTTCCTCTGTTTCGACCCCTTACAACTAGTGCCTCGGTTTGTGAATTGTGAGTCATCTGGTCCTTCTTACGACACTCATGATTCACCAATGCCGCAGACACCTCCTCAAGTTTCACCTCGGATTTTCCATACAACAAAGTAGTTGTCAAATGATCATAATCATCAGGCAATGAATTTAACAAACATAGTGCCTTATCCTAGTCAGGAATTTTCACATCAAGGTTTGCTAAATCAGCAAGTATTTTATTATAATCATTGAGGTGTTCGTGCATAGAAATACCTGAACGATATTGAAATGGAAGAGTCGCTTCTTCAAGAAGAGCCGATTTTCTGCACTCTTGGTCATATACTTCTCCTCCAATTTCGTCCAAAACTCCTTAGCAGAAGTTTCCTTCATATACGGGTATTTCAACTCTTTATCAAGGAACGATCGAATAGAGCCACAAGCATGAAGATTAAGTCTCTTCCACTGCTTATCATCAATTTCTTTGGGTTTATCCTCCAAAACAATATTCAACTCTTGTTGATACAACACATCCATAACTTCACATTGCCACATACCAAAATTATTAGAGCCATTGAATTTATCAACCTCTAACCTTGTAGTAGCGATTGGATGTCTATTGGATGTCGACGAAGATGATGTCGACTCCTTCTCCTTCACGAGTTCAACTTTATCTCCAGCCATCTACTCCGGCACTGTTCACAAACTGTAGCAGTTCACTATTCATGGGGGGACTGTAGCACCGGCACTATTCACAGAACTGTAGCTCAAACGAATTTTTCACTCCTATGAAACCCAGTTAAAACTGGAGCTCTGATACCACTTGTTGTGCGGAAGCGTCAACCAATTATGAGTGACAAATAAACAACAACTGGCAGGAGATAAATAGAACACAAAACACAACACCAACAAGAACACCAAGATTTATACTGGTTCGGCAATGCCTACATCCAGTTTGGAGACGACGGAGTAATTCACTATAATCAAAGAGAGTATACAAAGTGTTTATCACTCAAGAAAACCCAAAGCCCCAAATACACCCAAGTCTCACTCTCACAACAATTGAAGAGAAAACAATGATACAAAGCAAAGAACAATTAGAGAGAAATGTTTCTCTCTTAGGCAAGATGCCTTTCTTGCTATTTTTTCTCTTCTACTCAATACTTGGTGGGATGCTTCAAATGGAACCATTTACTTCCAATTTATAGCCAAAAATGCAAGAGTGTGAATGCAAGCTTCAACTATTCATTTGTTGGCTACCAAACTTACCAATGGATGGCTACCAAACAATCCACCCTTTTTGACCTCATAGTAAGCCAACATTTACTCACATGGGCAACTAACTTTGATTCACATAGTCAACTAAGATTGACTCACATGGGCAACTCCAAAATTCTTCTACATTTGAGCCAATTTCCAACATCCTTTTCCTTGTACTTTTAAGCTTGAATCATTACCAAGCTTTACAGTCTCCCTGAACTTCTCATCAAGTTTAATGAACATCTTCTTGTTTCCACTCATGTGATTGCTACAGCCTGAATCCAAATACCATGTGTTGTTGATTTGTTCTTCCTTGACTTCCACATATGCCATCAGCAACAACTCTTCTTCTGTTTCAGCTAGATTGGCTTTTGTTTCATTCTCCTTTTTGGGACACTCATATTGAAAGTGTCCCATTTCATGGTAGTAGTAACACTCCACATTTGATTTATCAAATGATCCTTCGCGTCCTCTTCCACGTCCTTGAAATCCTCCTTGACCTCTTCCTCTTCCTCTCTCTAGAGAGTAATTCTCTTGGCTCACCTTCAATGCTTGTTCTTCCATTGCATGGTCATTCATCCATTGTTCATGTACCAAAAGACTGCTTTGTAGTTCATCAATAGAGAGATGATCAAGATCTTTTTATCCACATAGTCAAATTTTCTTGTCATTGATTTCAGAATCTTTTCGATAACAGCTACATCTTCCATCTTCTCTCCATTGATCCTCCTCTTGTTAGCCACGGTTAAAGTCCTTCCAAAATACTCATCAATTGATTCTCCAACCTTCATATTGAGCATCTCAAATTCTTTGCGAAGAGCTTGAAGTTGAGCTCGCTTGAATTTCGTCGTGCCATGATATTTCTTCTTCATTGAATCCTATATATCCTTTGTTGTATCCTTCTTCAAGATGGTCTCTAATATAGCTCTATCAATGGCCTGAAAGAGATAGTTCTTGGTCTTCAAATCTTTGAGCTTCTGATCCTCTAAGGCTTTCAATTGAGCTTCTGTCAACTTTGCACCCTCTGCATCCTGCTTGATTCCATTCTCCACTAGGCCCCAATATTCTTTGGACCTCAAGAAGTTTTCCATCAACATGCTCCAGTGATCATAATGACCATCGAAGCGTGGAATTGCTGGTTGCACGAAGCTACTTCCTTCTCCTGCCATTAATTCTTGCTGCCTCCAAGCTTCCTTATGCTCTTTCTACCCAGTTGGGGCTCTAATACCAATTGTTGGTATTAAACTAAGTTTTGCTTGAGAATATGATTGAGAAGAATAAGATTTCTCATAGTATTAATTCAAGATAAAAGAACTAGGCTATATAGCCTTTACATGAACTGAAACCAACGGAAAAGGCTGAAGCACTATCCCACGAATAACAAGTCCTAATCTCATAGGATACTGGCTAGAGAAACAATCTAAGATAAACCCAACTACTTCCTACAACTTAGGGATAATTCAAACAACTTAAAATAAACAACTAATAATAATATCTTCACACCCTCAAATCTCTCAACTACCGCACTTGCCATGGCCTTCCTCCGAATAGGTTCTCCAGCGTCGAGGCCTTGAGGCTCTGGACCATCAACTATACCGTTTCTTCTGATGCCACCGAGCTTTTAAAATTTGCTTTGCTTTAATTCCCATCTCTTCTCTCTGTCAACCTCAAATTTGTTTTTAAGGGTTCATGTTTTTGTGGCTTCTGTGAGTGAATTAATGATTTCCCTTTATAATATAAGCTAAATTAAGCACGAGTTCTTACATTACTTCCCATTATGAATTAATGGCGACAAAATGGGATAAGTGGTTTCTAGAGTTGGCTCCCTCAACTGCCGCACTCCACCAGCGTGTTTTCTGGGTTTTTTGTTTTTGGTTTATGGGTATTCGTGATGAAGGGTATTCCCCTCGAATTTGTCTTCATCATTTGCATTGGCACTGGATTCTTTGGGGCGGTGGCTGGGTTGGTGAGTTTTGGGAGATGGCTGGGTGGTTCTTTGGACGGCGAGGGATTCGTTTTAATTTTGACCTTCTGGATGGGGAGAAGAAATTTAGGGTTGAAGAAATTTGGGGGGAGAGAAATTGGGAGGAAGGGGGAAGAAATCGGGAGAGAGAGAGAATTTGGGTAGGATTTTAAATTTTTAAATTTGTTTAATTTAATATGTTTAATTTTTTGAAATAAATTTGTTATTATTTTTTCGCCCATGTGGAATCCCACATAAATTAAAAATAGGTCCCACAAATGCCACATCAGCATTTAATAGACTTACTAACAGTTTAGCTAACGGAGGGGACAAATTGTAGGGTTTCAATGTCGTTGAGTATGTACTCGTAAATGTCCCTAAAATTGGGTATGAACTTGAAAATGACCCTATAGGTTGGGGGGTTTTATGTAGTTTGTCCAAAATTTAAATATATTATATAGTGGCTGAACTTTTCAGTTGTACTTGCCAAATTTTTTTCGAATAAAACACATACATATTTTTCCCATTCCGAATTTCACTATGAAAGAATGTGAGAAGCTAAGATTATTTCTTACTTGTTGTAACAAAAATGAAAATTGGTGATTTTGCAATCTCTACCAACTAGAACAACAATATCAAACAAAGATTTATGGGTATAGTGTAAGAGAGGAGATAGGATTCTTCATGTAAAGTGTTGTTTGAAAAGTGAAGCAATTACTAGACCATTCCAACTTAGCATGCAATTATCTACGACAAATAATGGGTGCAGTAATAGAATTTTAGTAGCATTCGAGAAAATGGGATAGATCAAAGGCAAACATTCCACCAAAAAAAAAATTTTGAGCTCTTAGATTGATTTACTGTGAAATTTCTCACTATTCATTATATGCTTTGGATATGTTGAAAGAGTATAGAATAATATATATTATACATTTTTTAAATATAATATATTTAAAGTGTCTAGCCGCACGGCTATACTCTAGGACTTTTTTTTTTAATAAATAATATAGTCGTACACCTATGCTTTTGAAATATAATATATTTAATTAGTATCGCCTCGCGGCTATACTTAGGGGTGGGCACTCAAACCGCGAACCGGAAATCCGAGCCGAACCACACCGATCCAAACCGGAAAAAAACCGAGTTGACCAAAAAGTCAAAAACCGGTCAAAAAATTCGAACCGGACCGGTTTGGACCGGTTTTAGATCCGGTTTCATGTCTTCAAAAACCGGACCGGGCCGAAAACCGAACCGGTCACATTAAAAAATATATAATTTAAATATTTATTTATATTTAATGCTATATTTTTAATCTAATAACTAATATTTATTCAAGTTCAATTTCAAAATATCTATCTTTTCTAACTTTAATATTTATTTTTATATAATATTGAATAATTTGTTAATTTTCAAGTTTAAAAAAAAAATTCAGTTGAAAATTGTATTAAAAAATAATTTTAAAAAAATAATGTTTACGAATCGGTTTAAACCGAACCGAAACCAAAAGTTTAAAACCAAACCGGACAGTTTTTGAATTTTTTTTAATAAAAACCGAACCGATCCAAACTGAATGAATAGTCCTGGATCGGTTCTAATTTGAGGCAAAAACCGGTCCAACCCGAACCGTGCCCACTCCTAGCTATCCTGTTCAAATATATTATATTTAATGAGTATAGGCGCGATATACTCTGGAATTTTTTTAAAATTTTTTAATACGCGGGACATTGTTAGCTTTTTTATTAAATAGTACCGCCGCCTGGCTATACTCGGGACTATGTTTTTTTTTTAAAGTATAGCCGCCCGGCTATCCTGTTGACATATAATATATATAAATAGGATAGCCGGACGGCTATACTCCAAATTTTTTTTAATATATAGCATAGCCGTGCAACTTTACCCCCCCACAAGGCTGGGGGCCATTTGTGGGAGTACATATTTCGACGACCAATGAGTGGGTGACATGTGAAAAAGGGAAATTCCCTAGGTCAATAAGTTACCCCTACGCATATGAGGTAATCCAATTTTTACCCAAGAAACTCCTCTTTCTCACGCCTCTCTCTTTCTCTTTCTTTCTCTCTCACGCCTCTGGGCACCACCACACACGGATCCAGCCACCTAGTTCTCTCGTACCGTAGAGAAAACTCCAACCTCTCTCTGATATTTTCGTATCTTCCTAAAGATCATCTAACTTAGGCATTGGAGGGCCTTTAGCCAACATCCCCGAGTGTGGTCTATTTACTCCAACCTTTTTTGCAGGGATCGAGGGATAAGAAAGAGAAGGATGTTCGAGGGTCAAAAGAATCTACGTGCGAATATTTCCCGTGCGGAATTTTGCTCAAACAACAACCATGAGGAAAAGCCTACATGATAAAAAGTGCCACAAACAAAGCAATACAAAAGAAGTCTAAGGATCTAACTTAAAATAAAACTAGATGTGTTGAAATGAAATACTTTTAACACACAAAAAAACTTTAGTAAAAGTTAAATACAATATAGAAAGTGCAACCATTCGTAATAGCAATAGGATGGCTGACCAAAATGAAAAATGTCATCATCTGAAATGGACAATCTAAATAGAAATTGGAAAACAAACAAAAAAGTAAGACTGGATGAAACGTAGTCGAAACCACCAATTACACCTTCCATCCAAACATAAGAGATTCCATGAAACGGAATATCTTAACAACAATGGAAGGCATGTCATACTTGTTCACCAGGTAAATTGCATAGCGAATGAGAAAATTATTCCTATTTGGTTAATGTTTGGGCCTAAATTCCACGTGCCAGCCCAACTAACTATTAGCCCATGTCAAAAACAGTGGCTTGGGCTTTGTGTTACCAAAATCAGTAGTCAGCCCAGATGAGTTCAGAGGCCCAGACCTTTGTGAACCAATTGTAAGGAATAAATTTACAGATTAAAGATTAATTGCCAATAATAGTGATTTAATATGGGAAAAATCAGTTTTAATTGGTTTAAATCTAAACCCAGCTTCTAAGTCTCTCCAAAGGTTCAAAATTTGATCATCATTGTTGATCACAATTTCATAGATCAAGTCAGCAGATTTTTGGGGAAGATCTTTTTCTCAAAAAACCCACGTGACTCTAAAAGTCAAGATTTCAACAGGGCAAAGGACGTGATGGGGAGTTGGTAGAAGGGTCAAATGGAAAACCACTCCCCATAACCATTTAATGCCATAAAAGAGGGTCAAGTTTCCTTCTTATGCTCGTGAGGGCTTTGCATCAAAGCAAGTTGGGTTTACAATTCTAAAACAAGAGATAAAAGAATCGGTTGTCAGAAGATCAAAACTTATCATCATGAAAACTGACTTTTGATGGGGGTTTTCTGTTTGTTAGACTGAACCACTACCCATTTTTGGCGCTAGAGGAGGGGATCTTCTCCAATACATCCTCCAGATATTAAGGAATAGTTCCTCATTCAAATTCTTTATAAATATGAGAGGAGGTGAACAGGATGGAGGATAGCCAAAAAATTCAATCAAAACAAAAATTCTCAATCATTCTGACAAACTCAAACAAAGATCATACGATCTCAAAAGGCCTTCAGAACTCTGAAGCAATCTGACCACTTGGTTTGAAAATCCATCCAGCTCCTAAACAAAACAGGCAGAACTCAGAACTTCTGACTCTAACTCAACTAGGGAGGTAGCTCACAAAGGAAACGAGAGTTCTCTTGTTACAAATTTGGTTAAGCATAGACCAATCAAGTAGAATTTTGGTTTTTCATAATATGAAAAGCTCAACAAATTTAGAGAGATGCCTTGATGTCTAGAATCATCAGAACAGTATCGCTGGTGATCCACAATTAAGCAGAACAGGTGCCGAAGTACAATTCCGGACTAGAAATCGTCAATCTAGCCACTTACAATCCAATCCAAACTGAAGAAATCCCAGTTCTGCACATCCAACAAGCATATCCATGGCTAAAATAGATTAAAACTCTGCCAATCTCAACATTGGTATCGAATTTCCAACTGAACCCCATCAGTTAAAGGTGCTGATGTTTGAATCCAGGCACAGATACATCTAATCCAACCTGAATCATAAGCAACAATCCAAGCAAAAATCGAAGCCCAATGTTCTGTAGTCCTTTCAACGTGGCAGTCCTTTTTTGTTTTAAATTGTGTAATAGGCATTTCCCTTTGAAACATTATGATCTATTTTTAATATTCATTTTGGCCATAACTACTAGTTTTTACCCTGGGAAATTGTAAAATCCTCATCAATCTGAGGCAAGAAAAGAACTTACTTTGGAGATATTTCTTACCCAAATTCTCAATCACTTGTTTAAAGTTAGTAACTTAGGGCGCAAGTTATCTATTTTTCATAAGTCTGTTAGGGTTTTTGACCTGAAAGTGGTACGCTCGCACACCAAAAAAGTTGACTTGTTGACCACAAAAGGTTTTCAAGCCAATGAGGAATTTTACCCTACCATCATAAGAACTAAATCTAAATGGGTGAACAATTAAACTATACTTGCATCTATTTTCAACTCCAATTTTTAATGGCAATTCTACTTTACAAGTGATTTTACAAGGACCATCAACGAATGTGGATGTCCAATCCACAATTGTCGAATCACAAGCAAGTCGTAAACAAGCGATCTTCGAAACGACGAAACCCTTAAATCCCCAATTTGGCTATAGGAAAGGAGTGATGAAATCAAACACTCAACATTTCACCATGACGAAAATCAAACACTAAAACTGAAATTCTATATTTTATTTTATTTTTCAAATTTCTTGGAGAACGCTTTAATCAGAAAGAAGAAAATTACCTAAATAGTCAGTTTGTTTTGGCAAATGACGTTTGAGAGTTCTGGATCCAAAAGAGAGTCTCTGTAGGTATGTGCGTTTGGTGCAAGGTTGAAGCTGAGCTCGTGGGGCGTGTGCAAGGGTTGTGTGTGTTTGGAACTAGCACAATTTTATTTTCTATTAATCGGATACCTATAGGCCCCGGTTGTCCCAAATTTTCTAAATTCCTCTAAGTGAACACGTGACAAGGCACATGACGACTGCACCGATTTCAAGCTAATGTACCATAGAAGGACTCAGTTATCTTCTTTTTTTTTTTTTTTTTGCAATAGCTTGCCTTTTTAATAAAAGAATTTTTAGCTGTTTTACTCCCTGAACTATGAATCTTGTATAAGTTAATCTTATGAACTAAAAAATCAATCAATTTACCCGTGGACTAATTTATATCGTCAATTTCAAACCCGTCGTTACATTTTATAAAATTTCATCCAATACTCCGTCAAACCTAACCACATTGGGTGTACGTGTGGCCTATTTAGAGGGTTTGGTTGAGAGATTCGACTTTGATAAAGGCGAGAATAGATGTGATGCATGTGATAGTTAGAGATGGTGTGGAAGCTCCAGTGCACACTAAGTTTTATTTTCCTCTTTATTTTTCATTGTTTTGTCGGGCTTGATTGTTTACCATTTTATGGGGACAAAGAACAACGCATGTGATAGTGCTCCCTTTTGTTTATCAATTTGTCGTGGTCTTCTGCTGTGTGTAGTGAGATGCTGACATTGTTAGCATATTAATTTGAATAAAATAGTAGATGTTAGTGTCTTTGGGGTCCAAATGGTGAGTTTTCAATATATGTTTTGCAGTTCATCCTCATCTGTTCACATTATGGTGGGTAATTTAATTCAATCAAAAAGAGGCATGAATTATGGGTAAATTGTTGCAATGAGTTAAGTATGAAAATGAAAAAGGTAGATAATGATGTTTCACCTACCAACTATTAAAAGTTGCAATTGAGCATAAATTGGTTTTGAAGATCACTTTTGATTTTATTATTATTATTTTTTTAACAAATGTTATGAATTAAATTAATTTTTTCATTATTGTCTAAAAAATTGTGACAAAAAAAATTTAATAGACTGAGAAAAAAAAAAAAAAAAAGGCCGAGCCCGCCAAGCCCTGCTTAATGGGCAAGCCCGAACATTTGGGCCGGGCAATGAAGGACTGTGGCTTGGTCCAAAAATTTTGACCTCCAGAAGTGGTGGATGGTTGGGCAAGCTTTGCCTACCACCTGTTTGACTATGCCCTAGAGAATTTTGACGGAAGGGATTTGTGCATGCCCAACGCGATCTTGTTTTTGTTTTTTTTTAACCAAAACGGTCAGGTCTACATAAATTCTTATTTATTAATTTATTTTTTGTAAATAAGGAAAATCCCATATCGTATTCCCTCTTAAGTAAAAATTCTTGATATAATTTTTGTTTGTAAATCATATTATCAGGTAAATTTGAATAACGTTGTTTATGAATCCAAATACAATAAGAATTGTAACAAATAGTTTTGCTTTTTGGTAGATGAAGGATTGTGACTTTCATAGAATGATGGCGTAAAAATTCCGGATTTTTTTTTTAAAGAAGAACATAACACAAAAAAAAATAAAGATATGGTTGAGTGACATACATGTTTCACTAACTCCTAGAAATTAATTAGAATGGTTGTTAGGCATTAGGCATTAATAGATCAAAGTTATTACATGGTAAACAATGAAAATAGTAAATCTCTTAAACAGTTGAACTGATTGAAGGGCTATGTAATGGACTCTATAAATAGGGAAATGCTAGCAACCTTCTCTTTTGAACCTTCTTCCTTCTCCTCATGATATGTGTTACTTTCCTTACACATAAAATAATGTAATTAATGCATCAAACATGCTAACTTTTATTTTCCAATTTTACCCTTATTAAATATATTGAATTTCATGTTTCCTTTCATTTATCTAAATTTTTAAAAACTTTTTTACCATCTTGTTAAAAATTAAATATGAAAAAACTTCAATTTTTTTGAAGGAAATACAATGTCTTGGTTTTGAAAAGAAACTTTAATATTTGCTTTATATGGAATATAATTGTTCAAGCAGGTCATGACAATAAAAGATTCATATGGAAATATTAATCTCTACACATTTATTCAATACATCAATTCATTTTCCAAAAATCAATTTTATTTTTTATTTGTCCTCCTTTACTTGGGATTGCTCCGGTATTCCAAAACGAGGCATCAATAACCAAACAACAGTGACAAGCTCACCTTTACTCTTTCGACCAAAAAAAAAAGAAGCTCACCTTTACTCAGCAATTCGACATGGATATTTACTCTTAATACCCATTATATTCCATATAAAGGGAACCTGAAAAGTCTAAAAAAGAAGGTTAGAGAGAAGGGTTGGGGCTTAGAATTTGGGGGAGGGTGTGAAACTAATTTGGGAAATAAGTTTTGGGGGTGAGTTCTATTTTTTTTTTTTTTTTTTTTTTTTTAAGTTTGGCTCAAAACATCGTTTTGAGACCAAGTCATTGAAAAAATTTGTGTGGGCCAAACGACATCATTTTGCCTAGGCTATTTTTAAAAAGGCAAAAGGTCACTTTTCAATCCCTGTGGTTTGCCGTTTTTACCACTTTGGTCCCTGTAGTTTCAATTTGGTCAATTTTGCCCCTATTTTCAATTTCGAGCAATTTAAGCACAATTGAGATTCTCTGTCAAATTTCTTTAACGCCCATCATCTTTTGGTCACGTGCCCCTCACGCGGAGGGGCAATTTCATCAAATCGTGCCCACCTAAAGGTTGCATCTGAAGAAGAAAGAGAGAGGGCAACTTTTAGGTGGGCACGATTTGATGAAATTGCCCCTTCACGTGAGGGCATGTGACCAAAAGATGACGGACATTAAAGAAATTTGACAGAAAATTTCAATTGTCCTTAAATTGCTCGAAATTGAAAGTACATGGGCAAAATTGACCAAATTGAAACTATAGGGACCAAAGTGGTAAAAACGGCAAACTACAGGGACCGAAAGTGACCTTTTGCCTTTAAAAAAAGGCTTATTTATTATAGTGTATCTTGAAACTATAATCAAATCTCACTTTGCCCATGAAAGTCTAAGCAACCCACTTTGCCCCTTGACCAAGGTTGGTGTTCCAAGTTGCCCCCTACTGTTAACTCCATCCAAAATACCGTCAAAATTGATTACGTGGCAGGGGCTTTTTGGTAATTCCGTACACGTGTCAAAAATCCAAACCTAGTAATTTAAAATAATAAAAAATCATAAAATAAAAATAAAGATATAATATAATATGAAAAAAAAACATTTTAGAAAAAATCAACTACTTCCCAACCTCCTCCCATTGATAAGGGCTACTTTTTTTTCGGTTATGCCACTCTGCTTGCAGAGCAAATGAACCCTATCCAACCACCACCCTTCCTCCCACCCCACCGCCACTACCCTAATATTCTTGGCATCTTCCCTCCACCAAATCTACAATCCGACATCTCTCCTTGTCTCCACAGCCCCCACCCTTTACCAGATAATCCAAATTTGACCCGCCCCACTACCATAACCCAAATATTCCAGTCCCTTTCTGACCAAAATAAAAATTTATAAAAAAAAAATCGAATCCCCAATCTTCCAGTCCCTAGCGACATGACCTGTAATCTTCCACTTCCAACAGCAACATGGCTAAGAGCCCTTGAATTTCAAATTTCAATTTCCACTAAAAATTAGAAACACCAAAACTCTAGCTATAGAGTAATCCATTTAAGAGGACTGAGGTGTTGGGTGTGTTGATAAATTTCATTGACTATGTGGGTTTGTGCTTTAGGGACGAGAGAGAGAGAGAGAGAGAGAGAGAGAGAGAGAGAGAGAGAGAGAGAGAGAGAGAGACAAGAGGGAGAGAGGCACGGAGACAAAGAAGGGCTCCTGGGGGAGAGTGGGGAAAGTGGCTGGGCTTGGTGTGGTTGAGGGAGAGTGAGGGATGACAATGGCTTGGATGTAGGATCAATGAGGGGAGCATTTCCACCTATTTGCCACGGCAAAGGGTAAGTTGTGTTTCCATCCATTGCTATGGCAAAGGGCAATTACTATTCCCTATAAAAAAAATTCTATATACTTAGACGATTAATTTGGATAAGATTTTCGGTTGCCACGTGTCAATATTTATTATAAATTCATATCTCATATTTCAAATCAGATTCTCGGTTTTCACATGTCGATATTTATTATAAAATACAAATCTCATATTTTAGATTAGATTTTCACCCTCTAAAATTGTGTCACGTGTGATCTATATCTTCTAAATCCCTCTATAAAACCATAGCCTCAACTCAAACCTCTCACACCATATCCTCTCTATCATTTCATTTCTCATATTTAAGAAAACACATTCTACTCTCAATGTCTTACACAAGGAGGTTGTTGGAGAGGCAAGAGCGAGAAAATGAAGAAAGAATGCGCAACGAGCTGAAGAAGGGAGGAGGAAGAAGATGATGATCAAGTTGTCATGGCAATGGGTATGCTCCACCAATCAAGCCAAGGGCAGTGTGGTTCACAAGTTGCCTGTGGCCTGAACGTGGACAGACGTAGGCACTCTCGGGGTAAGAATCTCTTGGAAGATTACTTTATCCCAAATTCGTGTACTCTAGTTATGATTTTCGAGAGGTGATATAGAATGCATCCCCATTTGTTCAATAAAATCATGCATGATATTTGCAATTATGACGCATACTTCGTTCAGAAGTATGATGCTACTGGGGTTTTGGGTCTTCTTCCAGAGCAAAAACTTATAGTTTCTTTACGAATTCTCGGCGTTTGGTGTATCCGCAGACCAGGTGGATGAGATTGCTAGGATGAGGAAATCTACTATCCTAGAGAGCTTGGTCAGATTCTGTGATGTAATCGAAACTCTTTATAAGAGGGATTACCTCTGCAAACCTACGCATAGGGACCTCCAAAGGCTTCTACAAAAAGTCGAGGCTTAAGGTTTCAGGAGGTTTCCCGAGCATGATTGGAAGCATTGACTGCATGCACTAGCAATGGAAAAATTGCCCAACTACCTGGCAATGAGATTATGGGAATAGGAAGGGCCAAAAAAGTATCATTTTGGAAGTCGTTGCATCATTCAATACCTGGGTTTGGTATGCCTTTTTTGGAGTTACGGGATCTCAAAACATTGGCTTGAAGCTGCTAAGAAGGAATTCTCTAAACTAGCTATTAAGGTTTCCTGTAGTCAATCTATGCGAGAGAGAGAGAGAGAGAGAGAGAGAGAGAGAGAGAGAGAGAGAGAGAGAGAGAGAGAGGGTTGGGGGAAGGGATAAAGAGTTTCAAATTTGGGGTGCAATGGAAGCAAATCGCTGCTGTTGCATGTGTGGTATGAGGAGGTCAAGTAAAGAAGGGTGGCTGGAAGGGATGTTGGGTTAGAGATAAGTGGTGTTGTTGGTGGGTGTTAGGAGGCTGGGTTCAGGGTTAGGGTGGGGGAGGATGAGATGGGGTTTGGGTGATATGGTTTGTTTGTTTTTTGTTATTCTTTTTTTAATTTTTGTTATTTAATTCTTGTGTATATCTGATTTTAATTTTTTAAATTAATTTAAATAGTAGAGAAATTGTAATTTTGGACCAAAATGCCCCTCAACAAGTAACTGAAGTTACTCTATTTTAACAGAAATTGTAATTTGTCATTGAATTGCTTAAATTAAAAACTGCATGTACAAAATTGATCAAATTAAAACGACAGAGGCTAAAATGATAAAAAGAACAACTAGCCCAAAGATTACTTTGTACCGTATTTAAATGTAAATAATATTTTATTTAATTTTTCCGAAGGTGAGCTCCACTTTAGCACACTACCCACTTGGATTGTGGGTAATAACACATGTATAACAAAATTACCAAAAAGTCCCGACCACGTCATCAAATTTGACAGCCTTTTGGATTGAGCTAACGGTAGGAGGCAACTTGGACTTGCAGCTTCTTCTTTTCCATGGGTCAAACCAGGTACCTCCAAGCA
This sequence comes from Prunus fruticosa, assembly GCA_018703695.1. Lineage (NCBI taxonomy): Eukaryota > Viridiplantae > Streptophyta > Magnoliopsida > Rosales > Rosaceae > Prunus > Prunus fruticosa. The sequence continues at coordinate 8,176,317 of CM031918.1, forward strand.
TTTCCAGGTCATGGGGCCGTCTGACCCCGTTGACCCCATGGTGGCTCCGTCACTATCAATTTGTAATTTTTGGTCAGAAAAGGCGCGCTAGAGGGTTCGACGCGCCGATCGCATTCCGCCCTCTACCCCCAAGAAAAAAGCCCAACAATTGATGAAGGTCTTGAACGATGGGCGGTGCAAGTGAAAGTGGTGAAGGGTCAGCGACCTCAGTTATTTTCCGGGTACAGTTGCTTTTGCTCTGTCTCCGTCTTTTTGCTCTAAAATGTGGCAATCATGTATACATTTGCATTGTTGTAGAGGCTTTTTGTGTTCGTTGCAAGACACTTGCTAGAGCATATAAAAGCTTTGCCAATTTCTTGACTCTCTGATACTTGATTTTAATGGGTTATGGCTAAATTGTGTGCTTTATGATATTTGGGCAAATACCATATTGAAGAATGTGAAATTCATGGGCCAAAGAGTGAAATTAAAATTTTGATATTGAGGAAGACAGTGGAGAAAAAAATAGAAAAAAACAAGATTTATATCAATCTGTTCAAAGAATATGCACCTTCTTGCAGCAGATTATGTGCATTGTCATGCAGGATAGGGGCATAGTAGGGCCTTGCTCCTGATCTCTTGGCTATGTCTTCCTTGGAATTAAAATGGGTTGATGGTGTTTCTTCCATACGCCTTTTGTGTTGACAATGTTTACATGGACTTTTTTGACGTGTCTGGTGCTGAAATCCGTTTTGAAAGGGATGGTTGGTTGGTTGTTACGTCTGGTGCTAGAATAGATGTTCGGAGCAATATCACTATCCCCACTAGCATTTATTGTCTGGGTGGATAAAATCTGTCCAAATTGATTGGTTTTTTCTTTGTCCCCAAGGTGATGGTTCTTGGAGTATTCTACACTATACAACAAGGGAATTGCTGTTCCATGGAATCAAGGACGTGAGAACATCTTAGTGTGTTGGCTGGTTTTCAGTCCATAGATTTTACAAGAAAAAGGACGTTATGGATGCTCAAATGTGGTTTGATTATTGTGTTGTGTCTCTTTGTGAAAGCACCAACGAAACTCATACATGTGAACATGCTCTTTTTTCTTGAATTCAGTGGTGTGCTATTTGTTCTGTGGTATCTGCGGAAGGCTACTTTCTGTTGAATACATTGTATTTCGCCATTGTTCTAGCTGCATCTTACTATTCATATGCACCGAACAAAGAATAAAATCCAGTGGTATTTTCCGAAGTTCACTGGTGAATGAAGTGTCTTCTATTGGAAGTGGTAGTTAGGACTTTTCTGGGAGCAACTTTTATATTTGGATATTAAGAGAATGAAGTACTGTTCCATTCTGCTTATGAACCGCCAACCCAGGTGGTTTGTCCTGTTGCCTGAGAGTTGAATTGTTGTAGGTGTATTTATTTAATTCATGAAATGTGAGTTTTATAAAACCGTAATTTGAGTGCTATCTTCTCCTTAAAGTTTTCGTTTTTCTTCTTGGTTTCTGTCAACTCATATCTTTAATGCTTTTGAACCATTCTTTATATATGCATAGACAAAAAGCGTATTATTTTTTTGGCCTCTTTTTTTCTCTCTGTCTGTATGTATGTTCAAATTTAAGTCTTCAGAGCCCAAAAGCTTTTAAAGACCAAGTTTACACAATGTTATGCATTAGGGTTCATATTTTGGCAGTGTAGTGAAATTTCATGTTCCTTTTGTAGCTGGATTAAGTTTTTTAAAAAAAGTAACAACATTTACTATGTGATTTAGTGGAATAGTTTTCACACTAACAGACAGAGTGCTGTTGCAGCTTGAACTTGATTTTGTTTGTTTGTACCTGATCATAAATATTTATGGAAATGTCAAGTGATTGTTCCCTGGCTTTGCTGTATTTTACATTCTCATGTTAGCAAATATGCCATCTTTAATGCCCATGAGGCATATGTTAACATATTGTATATTTAATGTTTATCCATGTTATCATTGTAAATATTTTACTGATCCATTTTATAGCAACTTAGATAAAAAAATATAAAGGTCAACTATCTATGTATATTTTTTATGGAATATTCTGGACAATTATAGATTTCAAATCTCAATTGTAGCACTTGAGTGGTAGCCTACAGTAATTTCCTAGGATATCTTACATGGGATGCAAAGCTGATGAGTTCTAGTAATTGTTGTGAATCTAGGTGAAATTTATTCCAATAATATGCTTCTCACTGTTATACTGGGTACTAATTATAGCACAAATTTGAGAAGTTTGCTCAACTGAAATCTGCAGTTTAAGTCTAAGTTTTGTGCTTAGGCTCACTACAAGACAAAATTTATTGCATCAAATATTGTTTTGCCTCCTTCTTTTATTCAACTTTCAACTTAACGAAGCTTTTACTCTTCTAGGTTTTATCTTTCTTTTTAATTTATTATCCCTTTAGATTTCTACTTGGCTAAGCTTTATTTTACAATTTACGTTTTATTGAATTTCACTCTTATTATTCCACTAAAAAATTTCCAATGTTGCGGGTGCAACAATCAGATCCTGAACCATTGGCTGAATCGTCTAGGCATGCAATCCAAACATGAAAATCTCAATCAGTTGTGAGACAAAAGTCACAAAACTGTACTGAATGTGTGTGAACTTTAGTAGACCACATTTGAAGTTCTGTGATTTTCTCCCTTTATTGGCTTAAATCATATAAACTTGGAGAAGTTTCTGGTATTCACAAACTCTGGGTTGTCATAGCTTCTGACTTGAGAAAAGAAAGAAGAAGAACGAAAAGTCCTGGTTCCATCTTCATTCACATGGCTAGGGAGCATAATAATTTCTGAAGAGGAGATTGCTCGACAGTTATAAAAATCATTCAATGTTATGTTAATGACTCGGAAGGAAGAACTTTGTTGTTTTCATTACAATTCAAATTTGTGCGTTTTCTTATTTAGGCATACTCCTGTCCTCCTATCTCTAATTTATAACCTTTACATCTTTTAATTGATGGAGTAAGTTTACCTCCTCTACCATATGAAAATAAGAATTGTACTATTATATTATATTTCATTATTTTGATGAGTAATTCTTGAGTCTGGATTTGGTTCATTGAGAAATTGTATATCGTAATTGAAGATAGAGTGACAAAGGACTGTACTGAAAAATTTAGTATGTTTTGCTGTCGCTTCGTATAAATTTCACTACTTTACCTGATACTATGTGCAGTTATATATGTGTGTCACCTTACCCCTTCATTGTTATGAATTTTTTTTATCCTCAAGTTATAAACTTTAGCCATTACATCCTTATACCAGAATGGACGGCATGAACAGTTTCTTTCTAACAAGATTATTGTATATTATGTTAAAGGGGCTGAATTCAGTTAATTGTACGTGCTTCGCCTTCCCCCAGTCATTGTTACCTTCCAACATAATAATGTTTTGATGATAGAGTAAAAACACTGCAATGTGCTTGAATATGCTCTATTATCTATATTGCTATTGATGTATCTCTTTCTATGTGTACCACTTTTGACTCCTCAAAATTTTACTACTTGCTTGAAGAATTCCACAGTAAATATATTTCTGCATTTGTTAAATGCCTTTCAAATCAACACCACTGCTTTTTCAGAACTTGTGAATACCTTAGAAATAAGTGGTTGCCTCATGGTTGTCATTGTATAGATTTTCTGTCAGATGTAGATCTTTAATGCGAAATTCTTTGCAACCCAAAGACATCTTTAAATTACAATTTAATATAAACGTTTGTCTAAAAAGTTGTCAGTGTTTTTGTAAATTTGGAATTGTGAGAAATTCCACCTCAGTAAGAGATATACCGATACTTTGGTTAGAATGTGGCTAAACACCATGAATGACTTGATGTATTTTATTTTCTTCTTTTGATAAATCATGGGGTTTGCTCCTGTTATCTTCTTGAAACACAGTAATGCTGGTAAATTATGCTTAATTTCTTGTTTATAAAACTATTTGAATATTTTACCCTTGGCTTCTTTTTCAGGGAGGATTGACAGATTTTATGGGTGTATTCCAAATTAATTTTCTGTTCACTTTATCTCCGAGGAGGAGTTTTTTGGCATTTTAAACTTATTGCTGTTAAGTATATTGATTTATGTAAAGGTATCATCCAAATGGGAATCGGGACCAGACAGAACACTGTGTAGTACAAATTCAATTTGGTGCACTGAGCAGCCTACCCACTCACATTTCATTGACTTATTATGTGCCCTTCATGGGGCAATAATTGCCCTTTGACCACAATTTTTGGGGTCTGAAATGCATATCTCAGTGTTGCTTTTGTATGTAAGATTCTTTTCATGTGTAATGATTTTTTCATACTTATGGTACCATCTGGTCAATCAGCACTGAATGAATTGCTTGAAGTTCGGTGGTTTTGACAGAAAATGGACCTTTTTGTTGTGTCAGATTTTCCAACAGCTTTTGCTATGTTCACTGGCGAAGCAACATTAGAGTGATCACTGTTTTTAAGTGAGACATAGATATTCTATTTAAGGTAAGTGAAGTACTTAGGCTCTTTTTTTTTTTTTTTTTTTTTTTGGAGATTCTGTGATTTGTACAAATCATTGAAAAGTAGATTCAATGATATTGTAAATATTTGAGTACTCTTAGCGGAATGTGTACTCTGTGTTCATAACTCAGTTGTTCTCTTTATTTTCCAAGTATTGAATAGTTATAGAAAATTGTCGGAAGTTTTAATGACTTAAATGTATCTTCAAAACTCAACCCCTATCACCACAACTAATTGGAGTGATGACCCCTTCTTGTGAATATTCTCAAGCAAAAGTCCTTAGCATCCTAAGAAAAGTGGAAGCTTCCCTTTATATTGTGGTGATTTTAGTCTTCTGAGACTGACTAGTGGTTTCTGAAACAGAGGAAACCATTCTGAACCAATGCATTCTGTAATTATGAAAGTACACATGCTGTCGACAACTTTCCAACCAGTGTATTGTACAGTGATTAAACAGTTACCTGAATTGTTTGAAGAACAGAATGCCTATTCTAACTTTCTGACATAGACATAGAAGAATCTCTTAAAGAGCAAAAGTTCTCTCCTATTTGAGTTCACTTTCTTGATAGATCCTTCTTTTTGCTGACGTTGGATGTATATGAAGGTGGATGAAGATGTAGAAATTCATAACTTTGATATTTTATGGTTGAAATGAAAGGTACAGAAACTCATGGATATTATATGATTAGCCAGAGCATTAAACTGGAAATCCTCACTTTGTACTTTGTAGAGAAAAAAAGGAACAAATAAAGTGATTTTAGTGTGAGATCTGTGCCAGCCTGCTATGTTGTGTGAGTCTTCTAAATTAAGAGAAGAACAAGAAAACCAAAAGAATAAATAAATAAATAAAGTAACAAAAGATACAATTAACCATCTTTGTTTCTGATTAGTTGGATGAATGCCAGCAAATTTGTTTGTTCAATTTGTTCAAAATAGTTTGTCATTATGATATTCTGTCATTTTTCATTTTCAATTTCAGGTTTTGTCACGATTCACTACTACTCTAGTAGTAACCTTTATCAATTTCTATTTGCTGCTACTACTAGACACACACACACACATGTATATTCATGTTCTGAGAATTTCCTACCCGCCCATTTCAGTGAAGTTGATGACTTTGCAAATATATTTATGTCCAACAATATTGTCCATACCCTTGTTTTCTGGGATCATGTTTTTGTTTATGTTATTCACAATAAGCGTATCTTCTGTACCTACACACACACACACACACATCAACATTATAATGAATTAATATTATGATGAATTTCTAGGTTCAGACAATTGTTGATGTAAAATTGTAATCTCTACTGGAACAGAATTATTGTGTAACTGAGTTTAAAAATTATTAAATGGAACGCAACACCGAAGGGATTGCTTTAATGTCATTTTATATTCTGCATGATCATTTTAGAAGCTAGGATGAATGCTCTGTAGGTCTGAGCCCCTTCACTCACATTGCAGTTGCCAGCTCTTTCCCATTTAGCTATTGCCAAAATTTGGTACAAATTAGTGCTGACTTAGATTAGCCAATAAATGAAACTATCATCATCTCATCATCTAATATACCCAGTTGTTTTAGCGGTTCATGGCAGCAACATATGATATTAATATGGCAAGGTGACAGAGGCAACAAGTTGAACATTGCAACTACAGGTTAACTGTCCTTTTGGTTCCCCTTTCTCCTTTTTCTTTCTTTATGTTTTCTATTTGATCTGAATCTATATTGATGTTTTACATGCTAGTGCCGCTTTGTTCTGAGTATTTTGTTTCTTTCATTGGAGATATAATATTTTTTTGATAACACATCAGAGATATGATATTGGATCTTGTTTTTGAAACTGGATTCATGAAATAGATTATTCAGCCATATTTTACAAAAATTAGTATTTACATCCTCTGTAGGGCTGGTTTTTCTCCAGTCCCTTTACACCTATGATTTACAGTTTGTATTAAAATATTTTACCCTTTCTCTTAACGCCCTTTCAGTCTTCCTGGGACACATAATTTATATGAGAAGGCTCGTGAATATAAAAGTAGCTCATAACCTTTTTGGTTAAGGTAAATCCCACATGACTTTAGGGCCTCTTCTTTTGTAATATAGCACGTGGCAACTGTTATGAGAAGGGCATTGCCTTTTGAAATATTCTTTGTCCAGGAGCAAGTATTGCCAGAGGGTCATAAGCAGATTTTCTCTGCACAAAAGCTTCCCAGCGTGGGCCAAAGTGGGCCTGCCATTCTTTCTTTGTAGTGTAATGGGGTAGATATTGCTTGACCCCAAGATGGGCTGTTTCACAGAATTCTAGAATTCTTTTGTTCTGAGTTAAGATGTGTTCTAATCCGTCAGTTCCAGTTGAAGAGGGAACAGCAGATGTAAGGAATGCCACTAAGTAGAAAATATGTTCCTCCGGTATAACTACAGAAGTTCTGTTGTCCCACCTGAAATGAGAATTAATAGATCAATCGTTAAGACAAGCAATAGGGACTTTTGGAGATAATGACACATTTGTTTTAACTGTTACTTTGATCTGTTAACTGGATAGATGAGGATGGGGCCGTTGCTTGTTGCTGTAAGGATACTGCCAAAGACTTCTTCAGCAAAAGTGTGAATTTTGCTTTTTGGTATTAGAAGATTGAGCCATGGGTGTGGAACGTCCCACAAATCTTTTGATCGTAATTTGATCTCAGACACATGTACCCTGTCCAAGAAATCTATGTATGCAACTTCTGACATGAATAGCGTTGAACGGATATAGCTTAACTGAGACAACAAGTTCTCAACTTCCTACATGCCAGAAAGAAATGTATGAGTGCGATGTTAGTTATATAGTTACTCATATATACAAATTTAACAACTATTTTCTTGTCAATTTAGGCATTTTAAAGTACTAGGCTTCTGGTGGGCCATTGCAAGCCTCACCTCGTTTATTAAGTCAGTCTTGTCCAAGTTGAAGTATTTCGCCAATTCTAGGCAGAAGAGGGTTCTTCCATCTGACTTGAACTGGCTGGCCTGAACTGGGTCCTTTGAATTGAAGGATGATCTCCAGTTGTTTAGCAGACCGGTCCGGTTTATTATCACAAATCCCTCAACGTAGTCAAATGTATTTTCTGCAGATATTAGATTCTCCTGATCTTGGGTAAATGCTGCAAAATCTGAATACAGGACTCTAATCCATTTTACCTGTTCAAAATGGAGAATTGGGTTAGCAACTGGCACTTTCTACTCCACCTGGAAGCTTAACTTTTGACACATTAGCCTCAATGATGTATAGTTTTTACCCTTGCAGGTGCTGCTTCCAACGATATTCTCGCCCGGGTTATGATGCCAAACTGACCAAGCCCTCCAAGAACACTATGAAATAGGTCTTCATTCTGCTCCTCTGAACAATTTATAACTTCCCCTTTTCCTGCACTCATGTTTAGTTCATCTATTAGTAAGAATTGATGCTTTGCACGCAATAAACTAATTACTTAGAAATTCTTCATGAGCTATAGCCAGAGGATCTTTCATGAGACCAAAGGTCAAAGTAATGACATGCTTAATGAGCAAGCCTGGCGACTCACAATTCAGTTTGAAATTAAAAATTCAGACAAGACAAAATACAAGTTACAATACTATAATTTTCCCATGGCATTGCCACGTCTAATCATTGACGTTGGTCTTTTCTTCTGTGGTGTAATATATACAAATATATATATATATCACCACAGAATAGTTTCGCCACCCCACCGCCCCCTCCCGCTCCCCCACTCCCCTCTGTTTTAGTTTAACAAACCTGTGACAACTTCCAGCTGGTGGACATTGCTGATCTGGGGACCATGCCGGAATGCCTGCCCACTGATCCCAGCATTAGACAGAGTACCACCAATAGTTAGATGTAGGTAGTCTGTCCATGATTTTGGCGCTAACCCATATTTCAAGCTTTCATGCAGGATATTTATCCACAACTCACCACCAGAGACATCCACATATGGAGAACTTCCAGTGTAAACTTGGATTTCAGGGCCCTTGAGTGATTCCATATTGATGACAACTCCTCTGTGGGTTTGTGCCTGGCCCTGGAGTGAGTGGCCATGGCCTCTAGCTGCAACGGTGAGGTCTGAACGAGGACCCATATCCCAAATATGCTTAATTGTAGTGGCTATATCAGAAACCGTTTTTGGATGTAGTACTGCCATAGGGAGGAACTGATATCTGTTGCCAAAATCTCTGGCTGCATGGTGAACTTCATGAAAGTTGAAATGCCCATCGAGGGGAAGTGTATTGAATGAGGGAGTGTTTGGAGAACAAAGGTTCAATTTGATGGTTACACAGCTCACGAACAAGATCATGAAGCCTTTTATGATAAAAGTGTTCATTTGTTTAAGGAAGTAAACTGGTGGATACCTCATTTTTTCTGTTAGAAGAGATGAAGGTAGCTGAAGGTGAAGGAGTTTAATCTTTTAGTTGTTTCTTAGTAAGGAAAGGGTAAAAGGCAAAAGAAGAGGTGTAGAAGAGCCAAGAAAATAAATGGTTGGGGAGTGAATTTAAAGGGGAAAGCTTTGGGTGGCTGAGTCAACCCATCTTCATGTTATGAGAATCCGTATGAAGACTGCCTACTTGGGTGGAAGAGTTTTAGGATTTTCTTTTAGTTCTCTTTTTGGGGATCTTTTGTTTATAAGAGAAGGCATCGCACATATGCCAAGTTGAATGGAAAAAGTCACTAGCAAGAAAGATTTCACAAATCTTTGCACTTTTTCTAACAGTTGCAACCACAATCTCACCTTTTCCATTCTTTAAATTTTTCTGACTTAATGTTAATGATTTCTTCCCAATTATGGTATAAAATTAATGCCTCTGAAGCTCTGCCCGAATTCATATTGCTCCTCATCTGATGACAGGTATCCGGTATGCCCATATTCGTGTCTTGCTCACATGAATGATCAGATATGGTGCTGTCCTTTGAATCCATTGTTATCATAGTGTTAACATCCCGTATCTACTTGCAGATTTGATGAGAGAGACTGAGGCCTGCCCTTGATTCATTTGAGAGGGAGAAAGAGATGGAGCTGGTAGGGTTGTGATAGGGTCCATGTGACATGTGAAGTTTAAATGGTTTGTGTGCTTTTGTGGGGTGAAGTGGTATGATTGGTTTACATTGGGACCCCTTTTGGCTCACTTTGATAGGAGAAGGAAGTAGGGCAAACTTGGGGATGGCAACTTGTAGGAAGCACTGAAAGACTAGCCCTTCTGCCCATCATCTGCTACTGCTGCTGCTATGAAGCCTCAGTTCCCAGCAAATGGACAAGTTTGAAAGATTCTCTTGTTTATATGTTTTTTTTTTCTCCTTTTTCAAGTGCAATTAAATTAGTCTAGTTATCACTTTTCTTCTGCAACTTGTGTTTTTAAGCACCAATTAAAAATTTGCATCTCTATGGGGAGCATCTCATCTCCCCCTTTCCCCTTTTCATGGGCATATTAGTCACTCTTTGCATTATGCCTTCTTCAAAGTGTGATATGCCCTCTACATAATTTGTTTTGGAATTGTCTCTAATTCCCTATACTAACAAAAACAGTGGTCTTTTAACCTTTAACCTGTCTCCAAATATTACAGAAGATCTTCTGAATTATATCTGGCATCATAATTTTGTTCTATAATAGGACAATAATAGTGATGGATGGCAAGAAACTAATAACAAATCGGGAAAATGGTATCTAATATCAACAAGCGAGACTAGATGATGTCGGATGTTCTGTGTCCTGGACCGGACATAGGTGACCATCCATGCTAAATCAGAAGATTTCTCTTCTTTGGCTTGGAAGATTCTGACACCACAACCAACCAAATTTTATTTAGCGTTTGGAATTTTCTTTATTCAAGGACTCTTGTGTGTCTGGTGCATTGCGTCGACTTCTACGACAGGAAATTTGAAATTTGAAATTTTTAGGCCCGTTTGATAACCATTTCAATTTTAGTTTTTTGTTTTTATTTTTTGTACTTGAGTATGGAGGAAAAAGAGGAAGAATTGAAGTGAGAATGAAAGTGGAGATGGGATTGAGAGGGAAGATGAGAGGGATGAATAACAAAGTGAAAAAAAGGTTTAAAAACTTAAATATATTTGAAATTATTTTTACTTTAATAGATTTCAGTTTTTTGTTTTTGTTTTCATTTTGCTACTCATTTCTTCCATCCTCCCATCTCATCATCCCTCTCAATTTCATCCTCACTTTCATTTTTCTTTACTCTAAAACCTAAAACCTAAAAATGAAAACTAAAACCTAAACACTGCCCTTTTGAGAACCATTTCAATTTTAGTTTTTAGTTTTTCATTTTCATTTTTTTGTGCTAGTGTATAGAGCAAAATGAGAGTAAGAATGAAAATGAGGATGAGATTGAGAGAGAGTATTAGAGGGGAAGATGGGAGGGAGAGGTAACAAAAGTGAAACAAAAACTTGAAAGTTAAAACAATTTCAAATATATTTCAGTTTTTAGTTTTTTTTTTTTCACTTTTATTACTCCTCCCCTTTCATCTTCCCTCTCAATCTCATCTCCACTTTCATTATCACTTCCATTCTCCCTAATTTTCCTCTATATTCTAACACACAAATAAAAATTAAAAACTAAAATTGAAATGGTTATCAAACGAGCCCTAAAATTAAAATAATTATCAAACGGGGAAAAAACTTTTAACAACAGCTTCAATATGCTAAAAATATTTAAGGATAGATTAGATAAATATATCCTTTCGGTTGCTAGAAGTTTACAGGCAAAGAAGATACCAACAGAGAATCTGCTAAAGGGTATGCAGTGGACAAATGAAAACGACATAATTATGACCTCAAGGCCAACAACATGATTATTTTTAATAAAAAAAACCACATTTTTTGGATGGCATGGGTGGGTGACTTAGATTGGTCTGGTAGAAGTGTCTTAATCTGCATACATAAATCTTTTGTTAGGATTATAAAATTAAAGATTCCTATAATTTGATATAGATATTGCTCATCACTATAGTTCCTCCAAGTGTGAACTCTAGTATTTAGTTTTTAGTCCTCTCTCATTTGTGGACTTTTGGTGAAAAACCTAATCCTTTTTTATTGCATTCTTTCTGGAAGGAAACCGAACCCACCAATAAAAGAAATCGAGACTTGCATTAACTCCCCAAATATATTGTGGGAACTCCCCAAATACTTATGTTATGAGAATGAGAGAAACTCTCATGAGAATAACGTTTTTTGCTATTTTTCAGTCAATAACGCAATGACACGTAGGATAATTTTTTCACGTATTATTGTGTTATTGATAGAAAATAATAAAACAGTGTTATCCCTGTAATAAATAAGTTTTTTTTCATGAGGACCTATTGTGGGCCTTTCTTGTCCATATGATGCTCTTGGATTTGCAGAAGTACTTTAGCAGTGAAAAATATGTTGAATATAATCACCGCACATGTGTCATGGCTGAGATCGAAGGGCGGCTAAAGAGGGCCCCTTTGCAGTTTCCATGTTCAATTTGGTCATGTTCATGAAAGATCATCTATTAGATAATCGAGCAACATTGTTAAAGCCAAGACACTTACAGATCACATTAGTGAATCACACTATTTAATATGTAAATAAGAATTTTTTGGTGTGACTAATATACTGATGTATGTGTTACGATTCACGTATCATAATGTACATAAATTACATATGCTAATATATAAAACTCATGTTATAAGGTGATAAGTTGATTAATAGTATCACGTAATACTATTATGATCATACGGAACATAATTGTTAGATAATTACACCGCATGTCTCATTATAAGCACAATCTCGAGCATGAGATTGGCTAGTTGGAAATTAGAATCCTCGAATCATAACTTGGCAAGTGGGTGACGTGTCCACTAGGCCCGAGGAGATAGGTGGGATTGCCACATTAGATTTGTAGCCGTCCTCATCATCAAGCATGCCATTGAGGTTAAATAAATTATTGATGTGCTTAGAGGGCGAGTAAGACTGTAGGACACACAAAATTGGCGTTGGATGATTAAACCTATGAGATTATAAATTATTCTTATCATGTTCCCTAACCCACTTTTATTCCACTTTAATCAATGTCTTCCTGTCCCTTCAAATCCCTGCGGTAAATTAATCTAGGAAATAGAATCTCTTTGTCTTGCTTGTTTTGTCGTGACTATCAAACTTTTCCATGAGGGTAAAAGTGAATATATAGATTTTATGCATCTCTCAATCTCTCGTGCACACGTAAAAGGTAAAAGATAAGGGGAATAAAAAAGTGGAAGGAAGGTAGAAAAAACAAGTTGAAGGGTGATGTTTACTTTCAACTAAGATGTAGGTGAAAAAGTGAGTGTTGAAGGGAAAAACTTTTGAAAGATAATCAAGAATTAATTCATATTAAACTAACAAGTTTCTTACGTGCAACTTTATTTTTATGTTAATAAATAAATGGGGGATGAGAGTTGGAGGTTTCAATCCCAAAAGCTCCCCAAATATTAGTTCTTATATTAGGTAATTAAGCAATCACTAAACCCCATTAGAGAATGGATGGCCAAAGGCCAAAACTACAATATTTATATTAGATTAAGCTATATATTTAAGTATAAGGATAATTAGATTGTCATCCTTGAATACGATATATTATACAAGAGATAGTTTAAATTATTCTAAAATATTTGATTCTTTCACTTTATATGTTCATAGCTAGGTATATTATTACTAAGTTACAAACATATATATACCTTTCTAGACATGACGTTAGTTTTCATTTAAAAATTTAGCCAAAAGGCTAAAACATTATGATACGTTTAGCATCAAATAAGGTAAAAGATTTCATTCTATGACAAAATAAGTTCATATCTCAACAATAGTTTCACAAAAAGGTAAATCCATATCTTCAAAAAATCTTCAATCGTAATCTCAACTTTTATCATGCTCACCCAAAAAAAAAGTCCATAACAAAGTTGTAGGAATATAGCATTTGCATGCCTTTTGGCTAACTTTTTTTTCTCAATAACCAAATTGAAATTTCGTCTAAAACTCAGTGACAGAAAGGAGTATATAACCCAACCACTTAACATTAACGAACCGCAAGTCTATAAATTGTAAATTTTGGATAATACAATGACCAATATGGCTAAATTATTTTCTAAATCACTAAATTAAAATTTCGTGTAAAATCCAATGAAAAAAAAAAAGCATTTTAACCTTATTAAAAATGACAGCCATCATTGCGGATGATTTGAAACATTAAAAGTGGTGATATATTGCAAGGGAAAGCCACTGCGGGCTGACAGTAAAACGGGGAAACTGTCTGTGAACATTTCTTATTACGTAGCAGTGAGTTTTCCTTTATGTCATCTGTCTCATATTATTTAATGTAAAAACCTCTTAATTTATTATGAAAAAAAAACAAATCCATTTTAGAAAGCACTTTTGTGGTGTTGCAGTGAAAGATACATACACTCTGTCGACCATGAACTGCATGCCTTGTGCGCATTATAATTTTGTCACTTGTACAGATAGCCAAAATCTTCATTGTGTCACCTGGAAAGGTTATCAGATGGCATTTTAAATTGTATTTCTTTGCTTTGTTACCACCTCTCCCTGCCCTTTCTAATGGAATCTGTTGCAAGCAATTAAGGAGTTGAAGCACATTCACTTTGAATAATTAGTTTTTAAGAAAGGAAAAAAAAAAAACATTTGAAAGCAAAACAAAAGGTTGCAGCTGTAATGCTTAAAGATAAAGGGGATTTTTTTTGTTTTTTGTTTTTAATTTAATGTCTTTATTAATTATTTTACTTGGAAAAAGTCATCGACAGTTAATTTTTTTTTAATTTATGATCATAAATCCAACTAGCTAGTGACAGATATTGAGTATAAAGTCTATATATGTTGAAAAAGGAAAATAGAAAGGGTAAATAGAGATTGACAAAAAAAGAAAAGGGAAAAAGAGAGAGAGAAGTGGGTCATTGAGTGCATACAACTCGAGTTTGGAAACTCTGTTTATATTTTTAGCCTTTTGTAAATAGGCTCATTCTAACATGATATTTTGTAATAAAAAAACCTTTCAAGTTAATACTTTAGAAAATCTCTATGATATACTTTCAAGTGAAAAAATTGTAACACATTAAGAACCAATTAAAAAATAACAAGTGGCTAGATTAGGGTTTTTTTTTCCCCGAGTAAGAGCTTTCTAAGAATTTATGTATAAAATATCATGCTAGAATGAGCCTATTTGTGAAAAGTCCTCATATTTTCTGCATCAGTATTATGTCCAAATTAAATTAAGTTGTTTTAGGATTTTATTTAAGAATTTTTATAATACAAACTCGAAACACCAAACCATTAGAGCAGCATGACAACAATCTGCCTCCTTCGTAGAGCGGGAAAGAAACTTTGGTGTCACGCATGCTCTTCTACATATAATTTTCTCATTCACCATATCTATGGGGTTAAAAGTGAGCAGCGAGAGGAAAGGGTGCACTGCATTCCCCACGGTACCCCATTCTTTAATTAAAGTGTAATTTGACTTTTAACTTAAAATTTTAAATGCAATTAGCATTTTTTTTTAATAAAAAAGATCGATAAACACTCTTGTAAGTTGTAGCTTACTCATCTCCTTGTAGATGGAATCTTGGTTAACGACACGAAAAGAACTGAAAGGCATGCAAATATAATGAAATATCAAAAATTAGTTGCCAAACCCTAGAATTTTTATTTTTCATGGATGTGATGTGACTCGTAGCTACATGCATAGAAGTGATCCTTTCTCATCTGATGCTGCTACGGCATTAAGTCAATGTATGTTATGAATTCATTGATCCTCTACATCTTCTCCTTTTCATTTCCGTCCCATATTGCAAACTTTACATATTACAGTCAAAAAAATATGTATATATTGCAGAACTCACGCACTATGAAGGTGGTTTAGAGAAAGAAAATTTGAAAAATAGAATTGGGTTTAAAACTCTATAAAATCATAGCACGCCTCCTCACTTGTGGCGTCTTTGGTACCTAATAACAAGCATGTTCTGATATCATATTAGAAAGTGAGCATCCAACTCAAAACCAATTGGTAATGAGCGTAGAGGTCCAAAATCTTTTGAACTCTTCAGCTAAGATTTTATCCTATATATGATCGATGTGGGATATTCTCAACAATATAAAAGGCATAAGCTAAGGAAACTAACACGAACGCATGTAATTTCCACCTCTCCAGGTGTTCTTGAAAGTGATATCCAACGAAAGGATGAAATTCACAGGCAAACTTACAAAGAGTACATATCCATCTAGTTGCCAAACCTTAAAAAGAAATGTTTTGACAGCAAGAATAAAACCCTAATAGAAATGTTTTTTTTTTCCTATAAAAACAAAAAGCAAAAAGAAAAGAAAAGGAAAAAAGGATCTGACCCCTAGTATAGCATATATAGAGTGATCCTTTTTCTAAAACCGTGTGCTAGCTCATGCTCATGATCACTACTTCTTATCTGATGCTACCTACGGCTACCATCAAATCAATTAATACGTTATGAATTCCTTCATTATTGACAGAGATATAGATCTTCTCCTTTTCAGGAAAACTACTGCATGCATAATTGACAATTAATACTCAATCTAAAATATATATTTGCGTGCACGTGTGAAATTACTACATGAATTTTTAATTTTTACTATTAACTATCTGAATTTTGTATATAAAAAATATAATAAATTGAGCTTAGACCCATAAAATTCATTTGTAATCACCTACAACCCTTTCTTTTATTTTTCTATTTAAAATACCCAATTTTTTCAAATAAAACCCGATGACTATGATCTAAGTAAGCAAGTTACCTAATTTAGCTTAAAATCTGATTTATTCTATTTTTCAGATTCCAAAACTACCCCTATTTACAAGTTAATGTGTTATGTGGGGTGCACCTAATGGCACACGTTGAATTTGGAAAGATCTTCAAATGGTTGTAATGGATGTAAGAATTAATTTAGAAACTTTCTTGAAATTAAATGTTAATTTCAACATTAAAGTATTAGTATTTAATATATATAAAAAAACATTAAAGTATTAGTAACGTTTTGGTTTGTTTTATGACCAAAAAAAAAAGTTTTGGTTTATTTAATAATTTTTTTTTTTGGTTGTTGTTTTCCTTTTATGAAATATACTACTAGTAATCTATTTTATTATAGTTTTATGAATAATAGTGTACATTTTAATTATGTAGAAAAATATTTTGATAATCTATTTATTGTTTGTTTTATGGAAAACATTTTTTTAAATGAACCTATTTTTTCTCAAAATAATGTACCTATTTTTTTTCTCTGAATAAAGTACGTGTTATTTGTTTTATGAAAAACAATTTTTTTAAATGAACCTATTTTCTCTCTCCAAATAATGTACCTATTTTTTTCCTCTAATAATGTACCTAGTAAAACAATGTACGTATTATTTTAAATGAACCTATTTTTCCTCTCCAAAGAATGTACCTATACACATTTATAGGTATATTGTAAAATAATTTACCTATCGGTAAATAATGTACCTATATTTTTTATAAATTATTGTGTACCTATTTTTAATTTATGAAAAATCTACGGAAATTTCAATTACAAAGTAACTAACTTTGTTTTTTTTTTTAATTAAAAAAGGTAAATAATATACCTATATTTTATTTAAATAATATATTTATATTTTTTATAGGTACATTATTGGATATTTAATTTACATATATTTTTTTTGGTTTGCAATTTTAGGGTGCGGTATGTGAGAGGGAATGACAACCAAAAGAAATGGGGTGATTGATATGCTATTAATAGGGAGTGTTAATTACAATTATGACAGTTAATGAAATGCTTGAAATAAATTATAAATAAAATATGAAGTTTGGTGGCAATAATGTAAAAACATAGGAATACTATGACCTCTTATATCCTACTGGTCATTTAAATTTGAAATTGGGTTTTTACACATAAATTTATAGAGTGATGGGTATATGTCTAGGAAATAGAAAACGTAGGGATCTATATTGGACAAGCCCTATAAAATATTGCAATTCACCACCTACGTCTAGGTCCGTTAAAATTTTCCGTTAAATCAAGGAGAATTTCGCAACTTTGTTTCTATAACATGATGTGCATGCATCCTTTGAAGAGTTTGTAAAACTGAACCTAATTTTCTACTCTCTTTTTTTCTCTTTTACTATTCCTTGAAGTAGCTGCTCAGGCAACTTAGATGATAACCTTTATCCCATTGACTTCAACTCATGAAAGGCGTGTGATTTGAGCATATTTGTGAAAAGAAACGAGGGAAGCCAGCCAGAGCCAAATTGATTTTTTCACTTGACTTGAGCATCCTGAAACAGACTGGGGAAAAAGGTTGCCTAATTCAACGGCACTTATGCAGTTCAAACTTTGAACGTCATTTTCTAAAACCTAATAATATAAGAAGTTTCCCACAAGTCTCGACTGGAAGACTAAAAGTTGCCTCAAACCTCTGGACAATTTCTAGCCTAAGAAATTCAGTGGTGGGTGGAGGGAGGGAGCCACATTGATGGTTTATTTATTTATTTTTATTTTTATTTGGTGCATAGAACATAAGCATATAATCATAATATTTTCATTAGTTTTATTTGAAGTTACTGCTGTTTGAATGAAGAAAATAAGAGTTACCTATTACTTATATATACGAAAAATAGAATAGAACCAGCAGACGTAAAAGCTAGACGTGATAAATTCTTTTAGTCAAGATAGCAATTAATTAAGGACTTGAAATAATATATTTGGATTTGAGTAGTTTTGTTGTAAATTGCCTCATTGGTATTAATAATGGAAAAACAATATATATTTTGTATAGAAAATTTGTAGTTGGTGTTATGTATGGGCATAATATCAAGTCATTGAATACTGGTAGTTGAGTGAAGCCGCCTCAAAGGAAGGAAATGACTACCACTAGGCCAGTGTCAATAGAGTGAGCCGATGAGAACGTTTAGTACGGAAGTGTGGTGGAATGTTAGGACTTAAGATCCCACATTAGAAAAATAGCATATCCTAGAGTGGTTTAAGAGCTCTTGGCCACCCTTTCCTTACAAGCTGATTTTTAGGTCTCATACTATAAGGGATAAGGGAAGTTGAAATTTCACCCCGAAATCATTAAATGTTGAGAAAATACTCTCAACAAGAACAACGTCTGGATTTGTGAATGACTTGATTTTTAATAGTATCTCCACTTTGAAACGTTCTCTTTGACCTAAATATCAAAATCTACCTCTCCAACACGCAATTATTCGTTCGTTAATTAATAATTGAATTTGTCGGCCGCATTTCTCATATAGTTCTCATGAAATCCACGTGGTGCATCTAATATAAGATTGGTTAGGTCGAACTCCAATGTCCAATGTTGGGAGTGCATGCCTGAAAGGTCCAACTCCAATGGCGAAATGGTGGTAGACAGATTCATTATAATTCCTTTGAAGCAAGAAAGTAGTGCAGTGTCTAGAAAGTTTGAATGTAAGGGAGGAGGGGCTTTGAAAGTCTTGACCTTCTTATTTATTATTATTGTGTGCAGCTCTCTCTTTGCCTCTTGGTGAAAATGACTTTGGAAAAATATGGTCCAATGTACGTGACTCTTATTAAAAGAAGAGAAATCAAACACATATATGATGTCTTTTCATGTTAATATAGAATTGAGCCTGCCGTAATTTTGGAATTACAATTTACAAAACAGCTTCCTTGTCTAGGATGATTGCTTACAAGAGATTCTTATTCTAGTGGAATTCGATGGACTTCGTTTTCTTTCCCCATTACATAATTAAAGTTACTTTGTCTTTTGGTGTCTTGTAGTTCTAGAAACGATGTCAAATACGAGTATTTATTCGAATGTAAACGTACCAATTCAATAATGTATTTTGTAGTAATATAAACTCGTCGCTCACCACATATTATAGTTTTGTGTCAACTTTTAACTTTATGTTCGGTCACACTAAAATCATTTGTCCCAAACTTAAGTTGAATTTTGTAAGTATTCATGGGATGATTTTAGTTCCTTCTCCTTTGGGTTTGCGGTGAGAGTTTGGCATATATAGGCTACCATCCTTCCTCGGCTTTGGGCTTAGAATTGTTAGCCATTCCTTTAGGCTTCATTCTTTTTAGGTCAGGTCCCTTTCCTTTGGGCAGCGTTCTTTTGAGTTTGAGTGGCTCTTGGGCCTTTGGGGACATTAGCCAGCACCCTCTAAAATATGTAAATTGCAAGTTTTAAATATGGAGGCTAGAAAGAGGGGTTTTTGTGAGGGGTTATAATGAGGGCCGTTTGATCCAGTGCAGAGTTATTATTGGACTGTTGGATTGAACCTCGCATTGTAACCCCTCAACATAGCACCTCATTATAGAAGCTCCCTCTTATTCTGAGATGTGGTGTTGTTCTTCTTGTTATATATGACTTGAAGAAAGCGGCTTAAACATAATACAGGTAGCTTCCATTTTGAAGCTATTCTAACAATCATTTCTCCAACTGAGTGAGGTTGCAAAGTTCAAATGAAGTTACATGGCATTCAAGCTCACAACTAGCGAATTATTAATAATCCTGTGATCAGGTTGCTTAAGTCAGTATGAATAAGTTAAGTTTAAGGGAAGGTGTTATTTATCTATGCAGTAATGAACCTATATATGGTTAAAGGACTGAAAATGTTCATCCACTTAGTTAATTTGTAATTACAAATTAACTTCTGCAATCCAAACCAAATACACTAACCAAACTAATCTGTCTTTAATTCCACTGAAATCATCATCTAAAAGCACTTTGTCTATCCCAATCGAAGCTTCGATCCTTTGCCGTCTGTTTTAATCTTAAAGGGCTTGGAAGGCCCTTCATGCTTGGAGATCTTTGCTGGATACTACTAGGCTTGCCCAATATTTTTCCAGTGCTGCTAATTGGGACTTCACTGGTGATAGAAGATATAAGAGAGATGTTGTTCTTGCATGGTGAATAGCTCTCAGAGTAAGTATCTAAACTGCCTGCCCGTAACTTAGGGGAGCTTAGAGACCTTGCTTTTGCCTTGGCAGATTTTGTTGCAGCCATGTAAGTTGGAACAACAGGAGAGCTTGTGAAGGAATTCTCATCTCCCAATGAACACTGCTTTCTGTGGTATGAAGATCTTCTTGGTACAAACACCGGGGAATCCATTCCTTCAATCTGAATGTTTTGTCTTTGGAAGTTTCTCAGCCTAAGTTGTTTTCCTCCAAATTCTTCTTTTCGCTTTGCATTCAAATCCAAAACCGTGTCCAAGTCCTCAAGTTCTTTGCTTTTAGAAAGTTGTGTATCTACCCATTGGTCCAACCAGTATCTCCATCTTCCCTTTACTTTGTTTCTCTCTGATTCTGCTGACTTCTGCAAAATGTTTTTGCTGGCAACTTAGTGGGAGAAGCTATTTTTGAACAGAGATAAAGAATGAACCAAAGATTTTAAAGTAGAGGAACTTACCCGATGGGTATACGAGTATTCCCTTATTCGTTCTCTCTTAAGCATAGCTTCTTTCTTGCTTAGAAACAAGGCCTCTGCCTCTTCCTTTGAAATGAGGCTGCCGTCCCACCTTCTTTGACTGTTTGAGTCCATCTAAAAGTTTTAAAGATTTCATCATATGTCACATTGTGCAAAGAAAATTGTACTTAAAAGACACTGGTTCCACAAGAAAGATTGTCCTAAATGGAGAAAAGGTGTTCCTTTTCTTTGTATGTTTCCATCATAAGAACCTCTTTCCAAACTTACCCTTATTATCTTGTCTCTCAAATTATCATGTTCATCGCAATGGTAAGCATCTTCGATCGTCTGGAATCTCCTAGCGCAGGCATGTGATTGGATATTTATTATGGATTGCAAGCACTTGAGTGTTGTCATTGCTTGACGTCTCACAGCTCGTCCTCGAATAATTGCTTGAAGCTTCACTATTCCCTTTAGTGCTCTCAAAGCTTTCTTTGCCTGCAATTTTCTCCCACAAAACATGTAACAATGATAAGTCTAATAAACTGATCTTAGCAGGATATGATAAATAACTACAATAATATAGTTTCTTGCATACTTCATGTAGTTATTTTACTTTCATGTGAGTAATGGTAGCTTTCTGAGAATAAATGAGTAATTAAGGGAAAAAAAACCACAAAAGTTCTCAGATAATCATAAACATAGCAATGCTGACAGGGTTGTCAATATGTACATATTGTTTCATGGAATTTTGTAACATTTCAAGTCACCCCAATGAAGATCATTCAGCAAAAATTGATTAAAAGTTTGAAATTTTGGCATGAGAGAGAGAGAGAGAGAGAGAGAGAGAGAGAGAGAGAGAGAGAGAGAGAACAGCCTGAATAAACTCACAAGGTAGCCTCTGAAGGCAGTTTGTATTTTCACAGCTGCAGATTCTTGTACTTGTCTCTTACATTGACGTGCCAATTTAGTGGCCTCATTTTGAGCAATATTGATTGACAATGATTTTTCCTCCTCCAAACATTTCTCAGAAGACTGTGGGGTGCCAGTGAGCCTCACAACCTCAGCAGCAGCTTGAGCTGCTGCAGCAGTGCTGGCAATAGCCACAGTCAGAGCATGCCTGCTCTGTTCTTCCTCTGCCTCATTTTGTGTCCTTTGTTTTAATGGTGACGGTGGTGATGGTGCAGTTAATGAGGCTAGTCTTTTGATCTTAAGCTTTCCAAAAATCCATTTCCTTCTCTTCTCCTTCTAAAAATAATGGATCAAATTACGATAGGGAATTCAAAGTGAAATGAACAAAGTAGCAGAAGAAGAAGAATGAGTTGCTTACATTTTTTTGCTTTGACTGTGTTTCTGAAACAAAGAACCTCTTCACTATATTGAACCAGCTCCTCTTTGCCATTACAGAACCGAGAAATCACATCATGCTAAGGGCAACATATGAAGCTGCTTTTGCAAAACCAATTTGCACAAAATAGTCAAGAAAACAATAATAAATTAAGTTAATGAACTTTTACATCATTACTTGAAACAGTTATCAAAAATCCTAAATTCAATGCAGATATTTTGTAAGATCTAAACAACATCTTACCCATCTCCTGAAATCGAATGATTCATCTATCGATAAAACCCGAATTCACAGCATCAGCAACTTTCAGCTCTTGGGAATTTGGATGCTACTTTTATAAAGTTCAGGAAAGAAGATCACTTAGACTTCACTCAAGTTAATAATCTCATATAGAAAAGAATAGTTTATTGGGAAACTGAATCACAAACTCTAAGAAGGTTGTTAAGTTTCCAAATTTGATAACAATCCTGAGGGGGTATGTTTGTTGTTTGCCAATTCAGCTATTCACTTTTTTTTTCCTCTTGTTCATGATGAGTTCTTCTGTTCAATATGTGTGGGTGGGTCTAAGCATAGCAATTGTACTGGAAAAAGTTAGAGCTGCTTTGTGTTCAGGGGAAGGAGCCTCAAAATGAATTATGAGAAATACTTTTGATGGGGCCTTCTCATCTTTCTGCAACCCCCAATCTTTCTTTAACTGCAGCAGACATGTTCAAGTGTCTGATGGGAATCAAATTACTCAACTATCCCCTTCCTTCAGTTGAATAAGTAATAATACCATGCAACAGCAGCCCATCATGCATGATGAGGACATTGCTGGCTGATGTTGATTTACTCCAATAAGATTGCATAAGTTTTCTGCTGATGAATTCTCTATCCTTGGTTGGATCTGTATTGTTCATCTATGGTTAAGATTCAATGGTGCTGAAATTATGCATGCTGTATTTTTTTTGAAGTGGTAAAAAATGACAGCTCATTTGCTGAAATGGAGACCTTGGATATTTATTTTTCATTGTTGACTGGAAACCTTGATCCATACTTTTTATGTTGGCATGAGTAAATCCTAGTCAGTGACACAGTGTTGTGTTGTGCTGTGACAATTAGTTCAACAATCTGGGACCTCTAGGTTAAAGAGATATTGTACCATAGGCAACTACTCTGATGTTGTACATTTGTGACTGGAGTTAAAGTCTTCAATAAAATAATGTATAGATATAGACTGTTTCCCATAATCCACACACCACTGTAGAGAGAGAGAGGGAGAGAGATTAATTATTGAGGGAAGTGGGGGAGTCACAATGTGCAAGAGAAGAGGGAATGTAGGGAAGAAGACAAAGGAAACAAAAGCAAGCCTGAGGTTGTGAGAGGGAAGACAGCTGTTGAAGGGCCCAAAGAGAGGAATTGTCACATTTATATTCTCATCTCATGCATCTTTTACAAAAGAAGTCATAAAGATAAATGATTTTTCTTTCCCATCTAGAAAACCAATTAATATTCTTTATAAAAAAATAAAAAAAATTAAACAAATTAAAATATCACTTACTATTTTTTAATTTGTTATGTGTAGTTTTTTCTTCTTCTCAATAGTACATGAAAAATACGAATAAAATACATAAATAATACGTATATTATTAGTGAAAATACACATATATACATGTATAATAAATGAATAATATGTTTAGTTCTATTTGATTCTTACACGAAAAACAAAAGTACAAATATATAATACATTTCTTGACCTCCTCCTCCTATGATCCTATCCACTTTTCGCAAGTCATAGGTTTTAATTACTTTGTATAATTATGTCTTTCATTATGAGCTCCCTCTTTTCTTTTTCGGCTTAAAGTAAGATAGACAGACGAAAGTCACATAATCACACATGGATAATTTAGTGTAGGTGATGAAGCAAGAAAAAAGCCAGCTCTTTCATTTTAACTTTTTTAATTATTGAATTAGAGTGCTGCTATTTCCACCCACATGTTCTATTTTCACACCCACTTTATTTTCCCACCCCCATATAAATTTGAAAAAAATAAAATCTCATCTTTCCACCCACCATTATTCCTAAAACACCCTTAAGTTATTAAAATAAACTAATAATAAAATAACATTTAAAAAAAAAACAAAAAAAAAAAAACCTCTCTCTCTCCCCTTCCCTGACGTAACCCCCCCCTCGCAACACTATACTAGTCACCAGCCCCTACCCCATCATGGCTTGAGCAAAATCCTTAAAAAAAACTTAGTTATTGAGGGTTGGGAGTTGCAAGACGAAGCCACGATTAATACCAAAAAAAAGCGAATTCTCCTCTACAAAAAATCTTGTGAATTCACCTATAGTCTTATATCAATCTGTCGGAGGCAAATTACCCAAATAGGAAAACACTAATTCACCACGAAATTTAGAAAAGAAAAAAAAAAAACGATAACAAAAATCTAGAAAGAAAAAATAGTAAAGAAGCAGCGGGAGAGGCTTTAATCTCATACACCAAGTGAGTTTTTTTAAAAGAGAAACGATTGTATTAAAATGGTGGATAAAGCATACACAACACTTTATTTTTATTTTATTTTTTCATTTTTAATAGCAACCACAACCAACAAAAAAAGAGACCACACGAAAGAATCAGAAAAAAAACACGAAGGAGGAAACGAGGAACACAGATTCATTTCACCACTGCCACCAAATCCAACATAATGAAAAAAATGTTGTTTTATTTTTATTTTAGTTTATTGTTTTATTTGAAATTCTTTTAAAAAGTTTTTTCCAAGTCCTTAGAAGTCATTTTACAAAATGATAAATATATTTATAAAATTTTGAAAGGACGGGTGGGTGGAAAAATAAGACCTGGTGGGTGGAAAAAGCAGCACTCTTGAATTATTAGAATAGGATGATCAAAAATCTATACATACATGATCCTTAATCGATATTTTTCTCGACCACTAAATGAAGACATTTTGCAGTGTGACTGTCACCTCTAAGCTTTTCTTTTTTTTTTAATTACCGAGAGAGTCCAGAAAAGTAAACAATGACTTGAAGCCTTCATTTATTTCCATGTTTTCAGATCTATAGAAATGATTGAATTTGTAAGTGAAGTAAAAGATCTTGTCTTAACCCAATCTTTTCGTATTTGGTCACAACACCGGGAAACACGAAAGGTAATGTGGTAGGATGAGAAAGAACAATTTAATGCGAAAAGAAAAAACAAAACTCCTGAAAAGAAATGGTCCAATGATACCTTCCTAAAAAAAGTTTCAACCATACCTTTGAAGAAGAAAAAAAAGGGTCCAATGAAAGACACGACTGCAATTTAATCATCTAAATTCTTCATTATTTAGTGTACATAAATAAAACATGACATCAATCACTTTCAAAACCCATACGCTCCTTTTTGAACCAGAAGAAAAAAAATTTCTTCTACAGCGTAGTTTGAAGTTTAAGCCACAGGTGGGACTACTTGAAAGGTACCAAAGTGAGAATAGAAGTGAGAATGAGAGTGGAGATGATGGGAGGGAGGAGTAACCAAAGTGAAAACAAAAACTAAAAACTGAAATATATTTCAAATTGTTTTCACTTTTGTTACTCATTCCTCTCATCCTCCTCTCTCTCAACTTCATCCTCACTCTCATTTTCCTCTAAACTCTAGCACAAAAAATAAAAACTAAAATTGAAATGATTATCAAACGAGCCTTACATAAACCAAAAATTATTTTTTACGATAAAGATGAATTATCTCACAATTCAAACTCATATATTTTCAAATATAAAACATTGTCCCGCATTCGACATGGCTTGATGAACTGAGTCACATTGGACTCAAATGGACCAGCTCATCGGCCGAGCTTGGTTTATAAACATTGTCCCAAGCCTTACCCAATAAAAATAATGGGGTCAAACTATATTAGGTTTTGGCTCATTGGGTTGGACTAGCCTTCTTTAACTCGTGAGCCGGCGGCCTGCAGACCAGCTCTGATAGTCCCTTACTATCACAAACTTACAAGAATTTTATAGTTAGGGCCTTAATTAAGGTCCTTAGATGAGACCCTATCTCTTAATTGTTGGATCAAATTAGTTAGCCGTTAGATCAAATTAGTTAAATTAATCCAACAATTAAGAGATAAGACATCATCTAATGCCCTAGAATGACTCCACGAACTTACATACTTATATAGTATATATTAGTCTATATTATCAAATTGTTGGGTTCATTTAGAAACTCCCAGGTTAAGCTGAAACCTTCAAATTCGGCTAGGCCCAACGGACACCATCAACCTAAAACTTGGGCCTGAATAGTGGATCGAGTTGAGCACGAGCTCCGCCATTTACGCTGTCTAAACCTCAGTCAGTCTGCCGCCCGCCAACCTCAACAGTATTTGACTCTCACCTCTCTCTCTGGTAAAAGTAAAGCTTTGTTTTTTATCTCACAAAATCTTAGATCCTGTAGTAGTTTCGAAAGCTTCATTCTCTCTCTTTATCTCTCTATGAAGTGTTGGAATTGCGCAAATGGGCAATTGGAGACATCGTCCCCCTCGTAGAATCTACCGTCAGGAAAAGCTTCCAAGCGTATCCCCTCTACCATATCACCCCGAACCTCCTCCCCCTTCAGGTAATTTTCTGTCTTTCTTTGTTTTTTGAACTTGTTTACTATGAATTTGAATTGGGTTCTTCTTGAATTGTTGGTTTGTAGGTTTTTCTTGATGTGTTTTATCTGAATTCTTTATATGGCACATGTTCTAATTGTTCCAATTTTTCCCCTTTTATCAAATCCTTTTTACTTTTTCAGTAAATGGTTCCTAAGAAAATACCAAAGCTTATAAACACTTAGATATTTTAGATTGTTTATTTCTTCAGCAGATAAACTTACTGAGAATTCAAGGCGGGTATTATAACAGTCTGGGGAGCAATGCTAGAAAGCACCTATTTATAAGACACTCGTTAGGATTGAAGACTGATAACTGGATATAGATACCTTATTATGGTATACTTTGATTGGCTTATCTTGAAATAGAACAACATTTGTTTGTGCCCATCATTTATTACTTCTTCTTGTGCTTTGGTGCATTCAAAATGCACAGAGTTTGCATGCTTTAATTGGTCAGGTTACTTCCGTCGTGTATGTTAAACCCATTAGCCTATTTGTTCACCCATTTCACTCTCCTGAGTGTGCTACTTTGTCTTCGGAATGCCTTTCCTATTGACAGCAGATTTACATGTGAGAAAATAGTGCCCGAAGCCATGTCTAATACCCTTTTCATATTGTAGATTACTAAATTTAAATTGGTCTCCTAAAGTTAAACTCTGCAGAAGAGGATTTTTTTTTTTTTTCTGTGTAGTTTTGTGTGTTATGTACATTTTACAGAGCCAGCTAATTCGTTTTCTTTGTTACCTATGGAAATTTTTTTCATTATTTCAATTTACGGTAGGCTTTCAGTTCCCTTTATAATTCGTTTTGAACAAATTAAGAAACCTTAACATAACTAATTCTGTCTCATGCATTGTGAGGTTTCTATGATAATTGCTTAGACTCTGGAAATTGTTCAAATAGAAGTCTCTTATCATCTGCATCATATCATTAGTCCATGGTTGTTAAAGATGTGAGTTCTGTACTTTCCTTTTTCCTTTTTGTATTATTCTGGTTGGTTATGTGGCTTATTTATTATTATTAGTTTTTTATGTTCACATGACGTATGGGGCATTAATTCCGTGTCTTGATAATCTCATCATTGTTGAAAGAGTCACTTTTTTTCTTTTCTTCTCTTTTTCATTTGTAGGGTTTTGTAAGGATGGTATACCTTATTGGGAAAAGCAATTCTGCACTTTGGTTGGGTCCATACCATGGTGGAAGGTAGTAGATGCCAAGAGGTATATGTATGGAAATAGTAATGTACTCAATTGGAACGACTCAGCTGGTGAGGAGGCATTTCAAAATGCAAAACAGCGCTTTTGGGCAGACATCAATGGCCTCTCCTGTGACATCTCTCTGCCTGATCCAAGTATTTATATTGATGAAATAGATTGGTACCCTATTATTGATCCTGAACTCATTGAGGAAGTGGATCGTGAGTACTTTGCTCCTGATGAGGAAGAAGGCAAGTTCGGGCGAAGAAACAAGAATACAAAATATTCAGCTTTTATTCCTCCAGATGGACATAACTGGGTCCCAAATAACAGCAGAAATCCTTGGGAATGTGACAACATTCAGGGTAGTGGAGATTTGAAAAACACAGTTCAGGGCAGGAACCAGTGGAATGCTAATGGTGACAACCCTTGGGAAAGTGGAAGTACTCAGGGCAATGGAAGTATGGAGAAGAACGCATGGGAAGATAGCAGGGATAAGTCATGGGGATGGAACCAGATGGGAGATAATATCATTCTGTCAAAGGGTTGGGATAATGATGTTAATCCTTGGGAAGGTGGCTGTCAGGGTGTTGCGTCTGTGGAAGGTAATAGATGGGGTAATCCAATATGTAAGTCTTGGGGCTACTACCAGCAGGAGTCAAAGAATGTGGGTCATAGTGAGAATCGTTGGGGGGCGGTCCTAGTCAAAACAACAAATCTCTAAAAGATAGAGGGTGGAGAGATCGTGGAGGAGATGAGTGGGGTTGGAAACAGTGGGGGAGCCAGAATAACCAGAAAAATAATTTGGATTTTAGGATAGTAAACAGTGGTTCGGGAGCTAGGAACGAGGGTGGCCATAAGAGGCAACGTCCTCACGAGTATATATCAGGCTATAAAAGCTCAAGATTTCAAGGGAGTGATTATCAAACAGGTAATTGCTGGAGTAGGGGAAATAATAGAAAGAGGGTCAGTTTTGCCCGAGTGTGATAGAGAATGGAGCATCGGTATACGTGATGGCCTTGAAACCGTCTATGGTTGGAGTCAATAGAAGCAGATTTGCAGGCATGATCTACATATCATATCATTTCTGTTATCTATTTCCTATAGGCAGTGTGTAATTTTGTTCTTCCAGAGTGCAATTTGATTGATATAGTTTGGGGGCCTTTAATTTTAATGGACACTCTCAACGTTTGCGGCATGTATCATTGTAGAATTACTTTAACTGAATGTAATGTTACCCCGCTTTCCAGAAAGAAGTGAGACTTGTAGTGTTGACTGGATAAGCTCACAATATTAAATTGAATGCCGAAGTTAATAAAAAAAATTTGTGTCATATTGGTGTGTCCAGTTTTCTGTTTATAACTTCACGTAAGTGGTGTATGTTTGTGCTTGTGCCATTGTGTGTTTCTTTCCCATATTTTATCGTTCAAGTGAAAGTGAGAGTGAAATTTTGAGGAGGACAAGGGTGGAATGAAATCTTGAGATTGATCGATTGTTTGAGATCGAGAGAGGAAGGGTTGCTTGGAAGAAGGGAAATGCTGAGGTTGATTGAGGCAAAGACACTGAAAAGAAGAGAAAATTTGAAAGAGCGGCTGGTCTGAGAGAGATGGAATGAAAAGAGGCAACAAACGGAAGAGGAAAAGATGCCTACTCAATCCATAGCTTCATTAGCTCATTTTTTACTCTTCTTCTACACTGGTTTTCTTGCAAAGTATTCACACAAATAAATAAATATTTTAGAGTTCTTGTGACAACAATTGTTTCCCATATGTTGAGATCCAATTATTGCC